>OW964566.2:2500000-3125000 GCA_943138885.2 Tholera decimalis | reverse complement strand
GGAGGGGGGGACACATTTTACCACTTTGGAAGCATATATCTTTTAAACGATTAACTTTATGAAACAGTGGTTTTAGAATCCTGAATGTCATTTTTAAACACCTGTTTATAGATACCACACATTCATAGGTTTCATGAAAAAAATATTTTCAGTTTCAGTTCCATGTATGGGGACCCTTTATTTTAAATATTTTTTAAATTTTCTCTTAAAATCGGAAAGCGGTTTACAGAATACATCTACTTACCAAGTTTCACATGTGTAGTCCTAACAGTTTTGGAATAAAATGGCTGTGACATGCGGAGGGACGGACAGACAGACAGACATGACGAAACTATAAGTGTTCCGTTTTTTTGCCATTCGGCTACGGAACTCTAAAAATCCAAACAACTTTGGGCATAAAAACATCGTTTCATGTAGTCTATACTTGTTGGATTAGTGCTAGATCGCAATTAACAGTGGTAGTGGTAAGTCTTTTGATTTGGTCGTGGCTTCTAACCTAAGCAGACTTAGGACAACGGGCTGCGCCAAACAGCGAGAATGTTATTGGCTGATTATGTTTTTTATTTAGATATTTTTTTTTTTCATCAGAAATAATTTTATACTTTTATACGTATATACACTTGCTTCTACTTAAAGTTTTAAAGGTTTCATTAAACCACAAATTTGACAGCCCTACTTCGACCTGATACCGACGTATTATTTGTAAAGCGCTATCATCTTGCACGTAATGAAAGTATATTCAAGAATCATCCATTTAATTAGCTATCCATTTTTAAAATCGATATGATATGAGAAACGTATTGAACAGCTAGAACTGACAACATTTAGATTTTAGCTTATTCTAGAGTTCAGAGGTCATTCACTGCGTGTGAACTTTTGAATCCAAATGATGATTCGAAAAGACTGATTTCGAAATTGATCTCGCCCGAAAATTATCACCAATCAAAAAATATAATTGACAGTAAAGTACAGTTAGTCAAAAAAGTTTTGGTAAATAAATAATTCACAACAAAAAAAAAACTTTCACGAAGTTAAAACAATCGCCCTACGGTGACAAATTGATTCAAATCCGACATGGACAATCATAGTAAAAGTTTGATCAATTATTTTGTAACCCTTTATGGCTAACATAACGTCACGCGAAGATGTGACACTGGTACGTCAATAATAACAGGTGTCATTAACTTTTCAAAACAATAATTAAAGGATTTTTTGGAAAGGTAATCAATAGTTTTTAATAAAGGTATTAATTATACTCTAAAATTATAAATTATGTATTAATATAATTACATAAAAATTTGACTAATAACGCAACTGGAACCATTAAATGAATAAAAATATCTTAGTATTGAGATTCAAAATTCATTGTTCCCTTTGAAAAAAATATCAAGATCAAGGTAAGCTCAATTAAAAATAAAATCATTTGTAATGCATTTATTATCATGTTAAAAAGATCAATATTCTACAGCTCTAATCAACATATTTTGTAAATATAGTTCATTTTTAGCTTTCTCGTAACTGTATATGTCAATCTATCTCTAGCTATTTAGTCGGAAAAACATACATTTATTTTTTTACCAAAAACATGTTTAGAAAGTAATTTATAACCAGTGTAAAAAGATATATGCTTTTGGTTGATTATTGTGTGCAATACCTTTAATATTAATTTGCTAGACATGAAAACTATAAAGTTTACATATCATATATTGTTACTAAATTGCTCAAAAATTTATTTTAGCTATGAAATAGATTCTAGTTTGGATTAGCACACTATTGAGGGAACTCCACTGAATGATGCAGACATCAAATCATCAAGAGTGAAGATGCCAGGGCATGCCGGTCACACCGCATATATGTTCATTTGAGATCTGAGCCATCTGTAAATCCCCATCTATAGAGATTATCTTTGCTACGCCCGACTTATTTTCACAGTCTGTTAAGGCATTTCCAAGCCGGCCACGACAACGTGCCCAGGTCCTACAGGAAGGCTCTCAGATGGTTCTAACAAGACGTTAGATGGATGGAGACTTCCCCCAAACATCACACCTTTCTGTGGAGGCATAGGTATTTGCTGGACTAGCTAGGCTAATGCATCCGAGAAAGCTTTTACGGCTTTTCATCTTACATTTGGAGGTGCCATCCCAGTTAGTGGATATAGCATAGTTGGCTTAGCTGTGTTTTCAGCCAAACTTACTTTTTTATTGTTTTAAGATCACATCATCGCTTAACATCAGGTGAGATGGTGTCAAACGCAAGCGGTAGGCTTTTTTTTTTTTTTAACGTGGTAAAATTATCAAATAAGTCCTCCCACTCCGGGCAGGGTGGGAGGGTCTGTCAGACTTTTACTGACTAAAATCCACGGTGTTCCTTCAATAACCCTTTACATACCGGGGCCACGGTAACGGGATGAGTCCCACGACCCCGGCAGGCTTCGGCCCTCTGCAGAGGGGGCCTCGTCATGTTGCTGACGCTCTTTGAGGCGCGCGTGGAACACGACGCGCCGTCGACCCGGGCATGGTCCATGGTCGGACAGCGAGTTGCCCTTTACTCGCTGTCCGCATGCCCGCGCCTACGGTGGCCGGAGATCGTCGGCCGACGTCCGACGCCGTGGGCGTCTACCACTGCGGCTGGGCTGGAGGGAGGACGCCATCCTCTCCCTCTCGCGGCCCGCCTCCTCCTTCGGAAGCATGACTGCTTCGCAGAAGGAGGCGACCGCTTCCCACTCCCTCTCGCCCCGCAGCATGGCCTCGACCAATGCCGGGCGCGAGAGGTCTCCGCCTATCGCCGCCGTGAGGACACGTCGGTGCTCTGCCCAGGCGGGGCAGTCTTGCACCGTGTGCTCTACGGTGTCCTCAGGGCGACCCTCGCAGTGGTGACACCCAGACGTTTCCTCCTTTCCCATCAGACACAGGTACCTCCCGAAACTTCCGTGTCCGGTGAGGACCTGCGTCATGCGGTAGGTCAGGAAAGCGGTAGGCTTGCGTTTAAAATATTTTAGCCATTAACGTTAAGAAGAAAAAGAATCCTGGGAAAATGTACCCACGATTCCTATGGAATTGAGTGGTGAAAACTTTTGATTTTACGCAAACAAAGCGGTGGGCACCAGCTAGTTTTAGCATTAAAGAATAACGTTACTAGATTTAAGTCTGAATGTCATGACTCATCTTACACAAGTTTAACAAAGCAAAGTTATACAGCATGTACGTATAAAATCTGCCAATGAATAAAATTTTCAGTTGCCAAAATATAAATAAATGTAGTTACGTACGAAAATCAGTCACGCTTCTTGCTGTAAACGATAATGTGAGTAGAAGCAAGTAAATATCTTCACGGTGTGATTGCCGTGTGTGTAATAATTGTTAATGGCCAGTTATCACGCTAAATGCGTGTCACTTCGCTAAACGGTAGTTCATGG
Organism: Tholera decimalis; assembly: GCA_943138885.2. Lineage (NCBI taxonomy): Eukaryota > Metazoa > Arthropoda > Insecta > Lepidoptera > Noctuidae > Tholera > Tholera decimalis. The sequence goes on along the minus strand of OW964566.2, from coordinate 3,121,585 downwards.
TGCGATTTGTCCTACCTATTGCTTGGGGTCAATAAACTCACGCAGTGTTCTTTTTTGAGAACACTTTTCTGAGTGTTTGTACTTTGAAAAATCTTTCTAATTGTTATTTTGCGTCTTTTTCAAAGTGAAATGTTATGATTACGTCTTATTACATCATAATTCGTTCAGCACAACAACATGATGAACTGCGATGCGCCATCGTTACATGGTGGCCACCCGAGTTTTGGGAATACTTTCATTATACGTTCAGCTAAGGTGGAATTCCCTGCCAAAGTCTATATTTCCTAATATCTATAACTTGGGGGTCTTTAAGTCAAGAGTGTGAGGTAACGTCTGGGTAAGCGTGTTTCATCTTCGACCGCATCATCGTTTACCATCTAGCGAGATAGTGGTAGATAATGGTAACCCAGTATCTGGGTAACACGATACCGCTTGGCAAGATTAGTGTCGGCTTCTTATTTTTGACTACCCGTGAAGACTGACAAAGATGTATAAATGATAGCCAGGGGCAATAACTTAACGTGCTTTGAAACATGAAATACAGGTATGACCTAGTTTGGGGACCACTGATCTACATAAGAATTCGTCACACGGTTACAAATTAAATAATTGTAATTATAGAATTAAGAAAGTCATTCTAACAATGAAAATAAAATTTATTCTTATTCTTATCGTGATATTGTATGATGGTCACTCATCCTTGAACCATCAGGAAGAGAAGTTTTACCTTAAAGATCGACCAAGCCGACTGATATACAGATATCTTTTTATTATCTATATCTATACTAATATTATAAATACGAAAGTGTGCTTGTTAGTTTGTCCTTCTTTGACGTCGAAACAAAGCAACAGATGGATGTGATTTTTAGTGTGGAGATAGTTGAACGGCTGAACAGTGACATAGCCTATTAATATGTACTACTCACGCAAGCGAAGCCATGAGCAGACGCTAGTAAAGATAAATATATATTTATTACATAACTGTCTACTACGTCTTATTCTAGTTTTAGGCTCAACAGTCTACCCTTCATGACATTCACTAATCTTCACTCAGAAGTCAGTCAGGCTTTTCCATTATAACGGTCAGTAGCTAATTGGACAGTGGTTCGATGAGGTTCAAGGAAGTGTCCTTGAACCCATGGGGGTTGCTCTGCTTCAGTTGCTCCGATCATCTCAATGGGGATCTCCCTCTGGACCTTTTGACCTCCACATTGGCACAGATGATCCGTTCTTTTATGTTCTCATCTTGGCGGCTGATAATGTGACCGCACCTATGTTGGTTGTGCCCATGTCGGATCTACAATATCTGTAACAATTGTAACATTATTTATTTATAACAATTACATATAGGTACCTACCCTAGTATAGTAAATAATATAGGTCTCATATTTTTGTGCAATACAAGCGTAGCGGAAGCGCCAATAGCCAAATGGTTAATGTGTCGAACTTGTGATCGAGAGCTCCCGGGTTTCGAACCCGGGAGCTCTCCGGGAGCCCCACCCATTACACTATTGCAGTGAACCCAATTTTTAACTTTTTTGGAGGGTTTAACAATATTGCTAGCATTCTTAAAAAAAAACAACTACATATAGGAACCATAGTATAGTAAAAATATAGTTCTGAGATTTTTTGTGCAATACAAGCGAAGCGGAAGCTGTATTATATACTCTAATCAAACAAAATACAAGGAAGCGGCCTTAACCTCTAAAAATCGAATTCTAAAACAAAACTATACGTAAATTAAAGTCAGCATTAGTAGCTCAGAGCGTCAGTAATGATGGCATTGTATTACGTCAAATTATTTTATACTGATCGGGAAAAGTCAAGGTGACTGCTTATAGAGTTCGCCACGTAATGATACTGTGCACTGGGATGTGATAAGTACTTATTGCTAAGTCTTTGATGTGGTATTTTTATGATACCATTAAGCTTGAGGTCGCATGCACGGCTTTTGATCATGACTCTTTTATTTCTTCGGTAGGAAAATCGTCAAAGGACAATGCAACTTTTCCTTTTTTTTCCAACAAAATGAAACCTGTTGTAAAAATATACAGGGTAACAGATGTTTTTTTTTTTCAAACATTTGTTACCCTGTATATTTTTTTTACTAGAATAGATTTATTTGGCCCCATAGAAAAAGTTGTCATGGATGATTAATACTAACGTTTGTTATAGTTTTCAATTGTATACACCAGGTTTCGTATTTTTGGGCCAATCGGTTGCATTGTCCTTTCTCCTCACACTCTGGGTGAACTGGAAGGGAGGGTCAGACTTCTACTGATTAAAAACCCACCGTGTTCTGTCAGTTGCCCTGGTGTTCTGGAACAGCGGTATGTCAATAGAACATTGCCGCAATCTCGGCAGGCATTAATACTGCTGACTACTTTTTGAGGCAGCACGGTGGCTTTCACGTGACTCCTCACAAGAAAACGGCAATCTCTTCTGAGGTGAGTGGGGGGCTATCCCAACCGCATGCTGAGATGTTGTGGCGAGGAGCTATAACTTTTTTTTATTGAAAATATGTTCGCGTTTGACCACTATCTCACCTGATGGTAAGTGATGATGTGATCGAAGATGGAGCACGCTTACCTAAAAGTAACCTATTCACTCTGGACTTAAAGAAAATAGGTTCGCGTTTGACCACTATCTCACCTGATTGTAAGTGATTATGTGATCGAAGATGGAGCACGCTTACCTAAAAGTAACCTATTCACTCTGGACTTAAGGACTCCTAGGTTGTAGCTGTCGGGAAACACAGACTCCGGCAGGGAATTCCACTCCTTAGCCGTCCGCACAATGAAGGTATTCCCAAAACGTTTTGTGCGTATGGGTGGGATGTCCACCATGTAACGATGGCGCATCGCCGTTTGTCTCGTAGTCCGATGACGGAACGGGCTTGGCGGAATTAGATTGTGTAATTCCATCACACACTCCCTGAAATGTAACCGATAGAAAACCGATAGACTTGCAACTCGTCGTCGGCTCTGGAGCTTTGACTCGACCTGTGCATCGTTGCCAATAACTCTCCAATTATTACATATTTTTTGAATAGATTGATAAGTAATAACGTATTATATTACATAATATTGATATGAATAGATTGTATGTTATTATATGTATATGATAGGCTTGCGTTTGACCACCATCTCACCTGATGTTGAGCGATGATGTGGTCGAAGATGAAGCACGCCTGCCTAGAAGCAACCAATTCACTCTTGACTTAAAGACTCCCACAATGAAACTATTCGCGAAACATTTTGTACGTGTGTGTGGGTGGGATGTCAACCATGTAATGATGGTGCATCACCATTTGTCTTAGTGTCCGATGATAGAACGGGCTTGGCGGAATTAGATTGTGTAATTCCATCGCACACTCCCCAAAATGTAACCGATAGAAAACTGATAGGCTTGCAACTCGCCGCCGATGTTGAAGGCTCTGGAGCTTTGCCTCGACCAGTTTCTTGTTAACACTATATAGTTTCTGATGTTTGAATTATACAACTTACAATGTTAGGATAAAACTTAACATACATATTACGCAATCACTCGTTCCGACCGCTAAGACACAGGTATTTGCTCTATGAGATGCAATACTATTGTTCAATAATCATTATACCAATACCGTAACAACCTTGAAGACCATCTGCAATGATGTCCATTAAAATTATAATAGTCGTATAAAAAACACGATCTCCGGTAAAGCGCTAGGTACGTACTTAATCTTAATGCTTTGACATTAGCGGTGTCGTACACTGCGGTGACCATCGTTTGTTGCGATATAAAGAATGGGCTGGATTTTTTTTAACCGATTTCAAAATAGGAGGTTCCGTTTTCGACCAGTATATATGTATTTTTGTTTGTCCGCGATCTTCTCAAAAACCCCTGCTCCGAATTAGATCGCGTTTTCGCTGTTTGAAAGCATATTTTATAAGAGAAGTTTTATTTTTAAATACCTTCATTGTGCGTACGGCTAAGGAGTGGAATTCCCTGCCGGAGTCTGTGTTTCCCGATAACTATAACCTAGGTCTTTAAGTCAAGAGTGCTGTGAATAGGTTAAAATCAAGTTCTAGTGAAGATCTTCGGAGATAAGTAATGGAACTTTTCAATGAAACAATCCAAAGAAACAATCTTTGAGGTTATTTATCGCTTTGTAGTGCAGTAATGTTTTTGTTTGTTTTGAAGTCGGATCAACATTTGTTAAAAAGTTCTTTTAGGTTCAAATATACTATATTCTGTCTAATATTATAATTGTGAAAGTTACTGTGTCTCTTTCTATTCTTCATGTCTAAATCGCTTAACCGATGATGTCCGTCATATACAATTACAATTTTAGTTATAATCAAGTTAGCCCTTCAATGCATTAATTTCTTTAGAAATGCTTTGTTTTTTCACTATATTGTGGCTTAGTTGAGTTTTGAGTGCATTGAAATAGTGCAACTACATTTCTTATACACGTTACTTACGTCACTTTCATTGGACATGTTGGTGATGTAAAGTTGTGCTCCTCCAAAAGTATGTTATCATTTTTTTTTTCATATTTTATTTTAGTCCTTTGAGATGAATGATCTGTTTTAAACTGTAGTGACAAAAAAAAGCCAAATCCAAAGAAAATTGGATAGGAATACCTATATCGTCTTACTCAAGTATCTAGACAATTAATATGCCTAGTTTTATCCACACTATACAATAGGGGTTGGCTTGCCGTCTAATTGGGTGCAGCTAAGTAGGTATCTCTATTTTTTATAAAGCGTTAGCTTATTTCACCTTTATAACCCAGTTACTGGGTAACACATACCCTTGACATGACTGGTGTCATATTATATGCTCCTGTCTCTCTGTAATGACTGTTAAAGATAAAAAATAGCAGGCACCAAAGCTATAATGCATTTTTCGGTACGCTGTCTCTTTACTTATCAAATATAATTTGGTAAAATGGTAATAAATAATAATTATTGAATTTAGCAACAATATGTATGTCTCGATGTGTTTTGAATTGGTACTCCGCAGTTCTTATACGATACTTTTTAAGTTATTCTAATTATTTACATAATTTACAAATAAATAAATCATAATAACTTAATGAAACAAAAAATCTCACTCAAATATTTACCACAAAAGACGACCAATACAAAAACTAAACTAATTATTAATTACACCATTATGAACCAGAAGTTGTATTATTCCAATTGTTTTAAGAACGTTCCTCTTTGTACCAAATGGTAATTAATGTGACGCATTCCCGCAGAATCTGTTAAAAATATTCTAGTGGTGATTCTGCAACTTGAATTTGAATGTTTATAATTATTCTACTAATAAGCAACCAGACGTGTGGTCACTGTGCCCATTTGATTGACACTGGCTACTTCTCATGATCTCGCGTCAATCACTTCACGGGTAGATCAACAATTTTAACACCATTGCGTTATTAGACGATCTTGCGACGTTATTTGGCCATGATCTGTTGTAATGATGACCTGGAAACATAAAAAAGGATGGCTAAGAAGGTCCATTGTGAAGCCTGTAAAATAAATTAAATGTATGAGAATATGCCTGTCCACCTAAACGAAGTTTTTGAGCTGTACGCATTGACATATATATTAATGCGTAAGGTCTGGGCGGACCGCATGTTATAATGACGCCTCAAATTTGGCCCCAAAGTGGTCTTCCGTTTATCGAAGTGAACTAGAACGCGATCAGCTATCTTCGGGAGCGGTCGCAAGTTTTACAAGCAAAAATGCCGAGTTATGTCGAGAAGGGCTGCGCGAAAACGACAAAAAAAAATGGTAACATTTCATATCACCGGTAAGTTAAAAATATGTCATTAAATCAAGTTCTTACATTATTTAAAACAATTTTCTTTCTTATTTAAGACGACGCGAAGCCGCATAAAAGTGCGACATAACTTTGCAGCGGCGCGCATTATAGCCGATGAAATGAAAAGATTTAATAATATTACTATAAGATTAAATTATGTATAAAATTAATTTTTAATGTTTGTTAAAAGCAAATTAAAATGTATTTTTATGCACACAAATATAAATTTCGAAATATAAATTTTGTTTTATTTCTTTGTACCTCGAAAAATACCACACCCCGCTCTAACAAGGTTACGTCTAGGAGCGGACCACGCCGATTGACATCTTAGTCATAATAGAAGGCGTTAGTGTGTTTTGTAGGGCGACCGCGTCCTGCAAATGTTCTGACGACCGTATCTTTACTATTTAAATCAATGGCTGTAGGCCTCTGAGAAAATACTTCAAGATTATTTTGTGTCTGTAATAAGTTATAACTGTCGTTTGATTTAAAAAGTATGGGTGTTTAGCGATATGCGATTGCGAGATAGATGTAGCTACAGGTACTTACCTCGACCCCGGATCTCAAGGGCAACTGAAATAACATGGTAGGTTTTTAGTCAGTAGAAGTCTGACTTTGGTCCTAAAAGAAATGAACTAGGTATGTATGCAGCGGAACTACACAGACCACATGTACCTAGTTCCTAATTTGAAATCGGGTTTTAACAAAATTAAGGCTTCAAACAACCGTCTTAGAATTTTTGATATTCAGCTTTAATGGTAATATGAAACGGTTTTTTTTTTATTAATCTGATATTTCTTTTTTCAGAATTAAATAGTCCCGTTGTTTAATTTCTTGTTTTGTAAGTATTGAATCTTCTGCGTTAACATATTGAGTGTCGTAGTGGTATACTTAGAGGCAGCCTTGTGTGTTTATTAACAATAATGTAGCGATTTAAAACACAGGCTAATGAAACTTGTATTATTTCTATAATGAATTTAGCGTGTTTCTTGTAATGTTGAGGTTTGGATAATTGTGCGTACTAAGGTTATTCTAAATGACCTAAGAATGTCATTATTAAGGTCTAATCAGTATCTGTGTTATGATGTATTTTACAGCAAAACAAAAACCAGTTTTGGCGATTCAGAAAAACAATAAATTAAATGTCGATCCTTTAACTGTTGTTTATATCATATTCATCCCCACCTGCCCTGCCCTGCCTGTACCTAATACTTTTATACTATACCTGGTCCCAAAGTGCCTTATTACTTTTTAAAAAGTTTGACAGAAAGGACGTCATTACTGTAGTACAAATGTGCGGGTCGCAAAAGTGTATGAGAATTCATTACTAACGTGCTGGAGACACTGGAGAGGGAGGGAAAAGTGTATGAAAATCCATTACTAACGCGCTGTTTTTTTTTTAATTTGGACCAATATAGTTGCTAACTTAAAAGTACTTATAATGCCAAAATACAAGAGACAGATTATTATTATTATCTTTATTTCCAATATATACATATAAGTTACATTTTTAAATATTCTCAAAAAAAAAACATTTAAAAATATAAAAAATAGTAGCCCACCGGTATCGGGAACAGGGTCCAAGCTACCGGCGGTCAGGGCTCCATAGAGAGGAACCTCCTGACGATACGCGCCGTGTCCAGGAGTACCGCTTTCTGAAGCAAGCCCCTGATCCAACCGTCTAACGAGAGCCTCCTGAGGTGTTGGTCGAGGCTCTTGGCTATTAAGCCATTGGCTGAAATGGCTATCGGTACAATGATTGCCGAGTTCACATCCCACATGTCGACAACCTCGTGTGCCAAGTCAAGATACTTGATTTGCTTATCTTTCTCAGCTTTCACGAGGTTCTCGTCATGCGGGATGGTTATGTCGACAATCATGGCACGCCTCTCGATTAGGTCCACCACCACTATATCAGGCTTATTGGCTACAATAGTCCTGTCAGTGATGATGGACCGATCCCAGTATAATGTGACATGGCCGTTATCGAGAACTGAGTCGGGCACATACCTATAGTACGGCACTTCTGATTCCACAAGAGAATATTTCAGAGCAAGTTGCTGATGAATTATCTTGGCTGCAAGGTTGTGCCTGTGCAAGTACTCTCCATTAGCAAGACGAGAACAACCAGAGATAATGTGGCGGATTGATTCACCCGGACGGTGACATGCCCGACATATGTCAACCGTGCCATCCTTCACAATAAATTTCCGGTAGTTGTTCGTCATGATAACTTCGTCCATAATTGCACAGATAAAACCTTCGGTTTCCCCAAAGAGGTCACCGAAGCGCAACCAAGCTACGGACGCCACTTGGTCTACGTCGGACCCATGTAGGGCCCGGAAAAAACGTCCATGAAGCTCCTTACTCTGCCATATCCCCCTTCGATCGTTAGTGTCTAGCACTGCAGGTTTGCGCCAGTTCTCATTAGCCAAGGAGAACGGGGTGAGTCCCTTGTCCACTGCTACTACATCTCGATGCATACCCACTTCAGAAGCAAGGAAATGTTCCCTGAGACTGTATACCTCGCGGTTGTGGAGAGTTTTAGCATTCAAAAAGCCTCGACCTCCACATTTCCGCGGGATATACAGCCTCATCACTGACGAGCGTGGGTGATGCATTCGATATGCAGTCAGCAATGTACGAACTCTTCTATCCAGGGCGTCAAGTTCAGTTTGAGTCCATTTGAGTACGCCGAAAGAGTATATCAACACTAGCATGACCCAACCGTTGAAGGCACGCACCTTATTTCCGCCCGATAGAAGGCTTTTAAATACCTTCTTTAGGCGTCCAAAGAAGCGCTCCCTCAGCGATTGCTTCATGTCAACTACATTGATACCTAACGCTTCCGACATACCCAAATACTTATAGGTTTCGGTTGGGGGGAGGGATCTCAGGTTTATGGAATTCGAGGGTTGAGATCCCACGGATTCCACAATCTCCCCTCGCTTTACATGCATAATCGCACATTTGTCGACACCAAACTCCATCCTGATGGCACTACTGAAAGTTTCAGTTACCTTCAGTAGTTCCGTCAGTTGTAGACTAGTGGCGCCAAAAAGTTTTAAATCATCCATATAAAGGAGGTGAGAAATAACCTGACCACCTCTTTTCAACCTATAGCCTAGGCCTGAATTCTCCAGCAGTGTGCTTAGAGGATTCAAGGCTAAGCAAAACCAAAGTGGACTCAAACTATCGCCCTGAAATATACCTCGCTCGATCCTTACCGGTTCGCTGTACCTTGGGATATATCGACATCCTGGATAGCGAAGAACTGTCCTCCATTGTCCCATACATGATGTCAGAAAGGTGCGTAAAGTTGTATTAATTTTATACAATTCTAGCACCCTCATGAGCCATGTATGAGGCACTGAGTCATAGGCCTTCTTGTAGTCTATCCAACATGTCGACAGATCTTTTTTGGAACGTCGAACCTGTTGGCTAATGGCCATATCAATGAGGAGTAGCTCCTTAGTACCGCGGGATCCATTCTTACATCCATTTTGAGAGGGAGACATGATGTGATTGTCTTCAATGTGTTTGTTAATTTTAACCCTCAAAATGGATGTAAGAACCTTATAGACCGTTGGTAGACACGTGATTGGTCTATAATTTTTGGGTTCCGCGGTGCTACCAGATTTGTGGAGCAGGTGGGTAACTCCAGTGGTAAAGAACTCAGGTAGCGAGCCAGATTCTAGGGCAGACTGGTACTGAGACGCCAAGCGGGCGTGCGATCTTGTTAGCCACTTGATCCAAAAGTTATGCAGTCCATCCGGCCCTGGAGACTTCCAATTAGGCAGCGGACGGACTGCATGGGCTACATCTTGGGGGCTGATAGTGATTGCCCCCATTTCTGGTATTGGATCGCACACTCGCTCGACCTCCCGAGTCCAATCACCTTCGGTGTGACTGACTGGTACCGACCAGATGTTGCGCCAAAATGTACATAAGGCGTCATCATCCGGCAGGCACATATCAGTCGCACCTTGGTCCGGTCGCTCCCAAGCCCTATATACCCACCCACCTTTCGTTACTTTGGAAAGTGCGATTCTGGGTGAATCGCTCCACTCGCCGCCTATACCTCCGGATACGGTTTGCCCATGCATACACCTTCTGCTTTAGGAAGTCGATGCGCTCTGTGACACAGGACATATAATTATGTGGGTGGATATTGGTTCCGAAAAAACGCCCGTCTCACAAAGCGCATCACTCTCGGGCGAGTGTTGCCCTCCCTAAAGCAAACAAGTTTGCCAATGAGTGCCCTGGCCTCACCAATACGACGCTCGATCCTACACTGCCAAGCTGGTATAGCGGGTTTAGGTCGAATAGCTATGTCATTAGAAATTTTAACATTTCTATTATTATTATTCTCTCTTATTTTCCTCGTAGGTATAGTGTATATATGTATCACTCGGAAGAAAGTGCAATTCCCATCTCATGTGTATTAAGGCCCTCAGCGCAACACCCTCGTTGGTAATCGGTCACTTTCTCCCCTCGATGATAAATGTACTATAATACAGCTTTTACTTATATAGGGCATGTCATATTGGCATCAATAAGACTCATAATGAAGAACTGGCTCGAGAAACAGAATCTTTGCGTGTTTGAAGCGTTAAAAGCCTAATGGGTAAGGTGTGGCGGATTCGAACCTCGCCCATTGGTGGGGTTCGAACCCGAGATCTCGAGATTCACTATTGCCGTGAATTCACTCCAGACAGAAGCATGTTTAGCTTATTTGGAGGGATTAATAAGATTTTTAGTATTGTGAATTTTACCCGCATTACTAGTTCTCTGTAAAAACTATATATACATTATACTATATAAAGCTAAATTACCACTGACTGACTGACTGACTGACTGACTGACTCACTCATTGACATAATTGTTCTCCCAGATGGTGGATGGGGAGGTGGGTATATTTTGACAGATTCGTAAACAAGTAACTCTCAAACCTACGGGAAAAGTGCCAAACCTTCCCTTTTCCCCCCCCTTCTCCCCCCCCCCCCCTATCGTATCTCGGAAACTACGAGACTCGTATTTTTTTCTTTTTACGGATTCGTATAGAGGAGGCTCGGTAAAGTAAAAACCATTTTTCAAAGTCCCCCCCCCCGCCCCCCTTCTCCCCCCCTTTAGGCGGATCTCGGAATCTAAGAGACTTGGAACATTTTTTTTTTCAGATACATTTAGAGGGGCAATGCTTTAGTCGAAATACTTGTGCAACCCCCCCCTCCCCATCACCCCCCCCTCTTTTTTTTTTTTTTTTTCACAAGCTCGCGAGGTGCTTGCACCTCGCGCGACACGCAAATACTAAACTCCCCCATCTCCCCCCATCACACCCCCCCCACTTTTTTTTTTCACAAGCACGCGAGGTGCTTGCACCTCGCGCAACACGCAAATACTTGATTTAGAGGGGTAATGCTTTAGTTTTTTTCACAAGCACGCGAGGTGCTTGCACCTCGCGCAACATCTACATAAATAATATATATAAATAAATACTCACATAAATACATACAAATATATATATAATGAAGAAGCAAATGAAAACCAAATGTGAAAATGCTGCTTATTGGTGTAGAATATAGATCCGCTATTATTATATTATATTATATAAAGCTAAATTACCACTCACTGACTCACTCATTGACATAATTGTTCTCCCAGATGGTGGATGGGGAGGTGGGTATATTTTGACAGATTCGTAAACAAGTAACTCTCAAACCTACGGGAAAAGTGCCAAACCTCCCCTTTTCACCCCCCTTCTCCCCCCTCCCTATCGTATCTCGGAAACTACGAGACCCGTATTTTCTTTTTTTTACGGATTCGTATAGAGGAGGCTCGGTAAAGTAAAAACTATTTTTCAAAATCGCCCCCCTTGCCCCCCTTCTCACCCCCTGTAGGCGGATCTTGGAAATTAAGAGACTTGGAACATTTTATTTTTCAGATTCATTTAGAGGGGCAATGCTTTAGTCGAAATAATTGTGCAACCCCCCCCCCCCATCACCCCCCCCCCCATTTTTTTTGTCTCAAGCACGCGAGGTGCTTGCACCTCGCGCAACACGCAAATACTAAACGCCCCCCCATCACCGCCCCATTTTTTTTTCACAAGCACGCGAGGTGCTTGCACCTCGCGCAACACGCAAATACTAAGCCCCCCCATCACCACCACCTTTTTTTTTTTTTCACAAGCACTCAAATACTAAACCCCCCCATCACCCCCCCTTTTTTTTTCTTTTCACAAGCACGCGAGGTGCTTGCACCTCGCGCAACACGAAAATACTAAACCCCCCATCTCCCCCCCCTTTTTTCTTTTTTCACAAGCACGCGAGGTGCTTGCACCTCGCGCAACACGCAAATACTAGTTATACTATATAAAGCTAAATTACCACTGACTGACTCACTCACTCATTGACATAATTGTTCTCCCAGATGGTGGATGGGGAGGTGGGTATATTTTGACAGATTCGTAAACAAGTAACTCTCAAACCTACGGGAAAAGTGCCAAACCTCCCCTTTTCCCCCCCCCTTCTCCCCCCCCCCCATCGTATCTCGGAAACTAGGAGACCCGTATTTTTTTCTTTTTACGGATTCGTATAGAGGAGGCTCGGTAAAGTAAAAACCATTTTTCAAAGTCACCCCCCCGCCCCCCTTCTCCTCCCCTTTAGGCGGATCTCGGAATCTAAGAGACTTGGAACATTTTTTTTTTTTCAGATTCATTTAGAGGGGCAATGCTTTAGTCGAAATACTTGTTCAACCCCCCCCCATCACCCCCCCTCCTCTTTTTTTTTTGTTTGTTTTTTTCACAAGCACGCGAGGTGCTTGCACCTCGCGCAACACGGAAATACTTGATTTAGAGGGGCAATGCTTTAGTTTTTTTCACAAGCACGCGAGGTGCTTGCACCTTGCGCAACACGCAAATACTAGTTATACTATATAAAGCTAAATTACCACTGACTGACTGACTGACTGACTCACTCATTGACATAATTGTTCTCCCAGATGGTGGATGGGGAGGTGGGTATATTTTGACAGATTCGTAAACAAGTAACTCTCAAACCTACGGGAAAAGTGCCAAACCTCCCCTTTTCCCCCCCTTCTCCCCCCCCCCCTATCGTATCTCAGAAACTACGAGATCCGTATTTTTTTCTTTTTACGGATTCGTATAGAGGAGGCTCGGTAAAGTAAAAACCATTTTTCAAAGTCCCCCCCCCCGCCCCCCTTCTCCCCCCCTTTAGGCAGATCTCGGAATCTAAGAGACTTGGAACATTTTTTTTTTTCAGTTTCATTTAGAGGGGCAATGCTTTAGTCGAAATACTTGTGCAACCCCCCCCCCCATCACGCCCCCCCTCTTTTTTTTTTTTTTTTTTCACAAGCTCGCGAGGTGCTTGCACCTCGCGCAACACGCAAATACTAAACCCCCCATCACCCCCCCTTTTTTTTTTTTTTTTTTCACAAGCACGCGAGGTGCTTGCACCTAGCGCAACACGCAAATACTTGATTTAGAGGGGCAATGCTTTAGTTTTTTTCACAAGCACGCGAGGTGCTTGCACCTCGCGCAACACGCAAATACTTGATTTAGAGGGGCAATGCTTTAGTTTTTTTCACAAGCACGCGAGGTGCTTGCACCTCGCGCAACACGCAAATACTAGTTATACTATATAAAGCTAGATTACCACTGACTGACTGACTGACTGACTCACTCACTCACTCATTGACATAATTGTTCTCACAGATGGTGGATGGGGAGGTGGGTATATTTTGACAGATTCGTAAACAAGTAACTCTCAAACCTACGGGAAAAGTGCCAAACCTCCCCTTTTCCCCCCCCTTCTTCCCCCTCCCTATCGTATCTCAGAAACTACGAGACCCGTATTTTTTTCTTTTTACGGATTCTTATAGAGGAGGCTCGGTAAAGTAAAACCCATTTTTCAAAGTCGCCCCCCCCGCCCCCCTTCTCACCCCCCTTAGGCGGATCTCGGAAACTAAGAGACTTGGAACATTTTTTTTTTCAGATTCATTTAGAGGGGCAATGCTTTAGTCGAAATACTTGTGCAACCCCCCCCCATCACCCCCCCCCCTCTTTTTTTTTTTTTTTTTTTCACAAGCTCGCGAGGTGCTTGCACCTCGCGCAACACCCAAATACTAAACCCCCCCCATCACCCCCCCATTTTTTTTTTTTATAAAAAGCACGCGAGGTGCTTGCACCTCGCGCAACACGCAAATACTTTTTTTTTTCACAAGCACGTGAGGTGCTTGCACCTCGCGCAACACGCAAATACTAGTTATACTATATAAAGCTAAATTACCACTGACTGACTGACTGACTGACTCATTGACATAATTGTTCTCCCAGATGGTGGATGGGGAGGTGGGTATATTTTGACAGATTCGTAAACAAGTAACTCTCAAACCTACGGGAAAAGTGCCAAACCTCCCCTTTTCACCCCCCTTCTCCCCCCCCCCCTATCGTATCTCGGAAACTACGAGACCCGTATTTTTTTTTTTACGGATTCGTTTAGAAGAGGCTCGGTAAAGTAAAAACCATTTTTCAAAGTCCCCCCCCCCGCCCCCCTTCTCCCCCCCTTTAGGCGGATCTCGGAATCTAAGAGACTTGGAACATTTTTTTTTTCAGATTCATTTAGAGGGGCAATGCTTTAGTCAAAATACTTCTGCAACCCCCCCCAAATACTTGATTTAGAGGGGCAATGCTTTAGTTTTGTTCACAAGCACGCGAGGTGCTTGCACCTCGCGCAACACGCAAATACTAAACCCCCCCCATCTCCCCCCATCACCCCCCCCCCACTTTTTTTTTTCACAAGCACGCGAGGTGCTTGCACCTCGCGCAACACGCAAATACTAGTATACATATAATCCTCAATTTCCAGGTGTTGCAGGTACTTTTTGGACTGCAGTGTTTTGGAAATATCTTATGTTGCATAAGCCACGCGTTAGAGAAGTGTAAAGCCTGAACAGAGCAGCACCGTAACCGTATCACGGTAGTCCATACTGATGGTGACGTCTTGTTTTCAGGCCATGACTGAAAGCGAATGTAGAGCACCGTGGTTTTTGCAATAAAACGATTATAGCGTATAAAGTGACGGTACAGAGACAATGAGATCCTACTTCTCACAGTAACAGCAGCAGATACAGCGCTCCTAAGGGCGTGGAAAAATTGCCGCCTAGACGGCGACGACCCGTCGTCTACTCAAACTCAGTTTGAGTTCTTTTAACCTTTTCCCAACTACATCGAGCTCGTTTTCTGGTCTAACCGCTAGCTCTCGTTATGTATTCCATTTAGCTGAGTTGTATCTGACTTCTACGACCCGGTAAGACTAATAAGCTGGGTAAAACAATACTTTGCAAGACTGATGTCCGATTTACTGGCTTTTGACTACCCGTAACAAATGTCACAGATGCGCAAATGACTGGCTGAATGGCTTGTTCTGCTTTCTGAAGTATGGTAAATCTTGATCGCCTCATGCGCCTGTATCTATTTATCTACGAGCTGTTCAACCATACAGGACCATCAACACAAAAATAAAACAACTGAAACATTAAAAATACGATCAACCAGCAACCAACTTCCCAGTTACAAGCGAACCACAACAAATTAGATGACCCTCCCGACCCCAATTTCGTATATAATGCAAGTCACATCGTTTTTGTCTGGTCGCAATATCCGTTTGTGAAACCACAAGGTTCATACGACCTTGTGGTCGCGTTGTCGTGTCGCTAATGCGTTAATTTTGTCGCACGCGAATAACTAATGTGCGATTGTCGTTTGTCGCTGAAATTGATATGTCATTTAGACAATTTTCAGTTGCGTCTAAGTGATTTATGATTTTGTTGGGTTAATATTTTGGTTGTAAGATTAGGTACGTGATGTTTCTGTTTTGATGGTGTAAGTTAAGTATTATTAAGAGTTTTTTTATTAGATACATTTCCAAGTATTGTTTCTGTTTCTTGCCAGCTTCCGAAATCATTTGAGTTTTTCCCGATATGCCAAGTTATACTAGGAAAATATTTAGAGAAGTAGTTAAATAATTCATACGGATTTAAAGAAATGTCGTCTTCAAAATTTCAGTCGTAAGTCCTTTGACTTAAAGTGCAAGACGTCTACATTGTGGGGCTGTCTTGAGTCTTGCACACTTGATGTCCCCCAAGCCTCGCCAAATATACCTACAACAGAATCAGCAATCACATAGGTCTAAAATGGGTACTAAAAATAAGGTAAATCATAGTGACTACAGCACAGTGAATAAATGGTAGTGACTATTTTAGAATGGCAAACACTTCGCCAACCATTTCCTGCTGAAAGCTTAAACTTTTGTTTCGTCTTTTTATTTAATAAAAATTGGTTTTGGTAAGTAATCTGTCCACATACATTGACGGCTAAAACAACTAGTTTCAAGAGAGGAGCGTACCAATGCACTACATTTCATTTTCACTGGCCAAAATCTATCCAAGCATAGATTCTCCTAGATTTAAGAACAATCTTTTAAAACCAATCGATTCGTGCACTACTCTAAAGAATCATCTTCATTACTCCGTCGACTCATCTTACCAACATAAATACCTAAATGAAATCACCGACCACTGCCTACATAATGCAGCTTACAATATATGCACGTGATTGTAAAATGATTGATGCATCTGATTTCATTTGCCCACGTGAACCTAGAGGTCAGGGGACCGTGAGAGGAGACTGGTGTAGAACCAACAATGTTCGACCTTCGGACCACCGCCAGTCTAAGTTGAGCTCCGAGAATTGTTTTGACGTAATTAAATGTTAATTAGATTGTGAGTGTGGTTTTTGTGGGTTGATTTCATCTAAGTGCTTAATAAGTCTTTCAATGAATTAAGTAAAGATTTTAATGCGATCGTTTATGGAAGTAAGGCAAGGTATCAGAATATGATAGATATAGATTTTAGATAACAAAACGGCATATTTTATGCTTCCGTTTTGTTATATTTTTTTCCTGTTCTGTTTTTTTGTATACTTATTTGTTTTTATCTTACAAAGTCAAGTCACATAGTATACTTTTTACTGCGTTGCGCATACCATGGCTTCTTATACCTACTTGACCAGTGCGAATTGCATGAACTTTAAGAGAGACCTATGAGTTTGTTTCGATATCCTCCGAGTCTGATTCTATGTATCTTCTCAAGTTAGTAAGCTAGAAAGCACCGGCTTCATCTAGTCGTGACCAAGCGATCAATAAGATTGAAGTGTAAAAGTGTTATTTTTTACCTAGTTACATAAATAATAGTCCCTTAAATTCTCTTAAACTACGGTAGCCTTCAATGGCTCTATCACATGTAAAATGGTTAAATGACTGACTGACTGACTAACTGGATACTACTGATATACAGGTTCTCATATAAACCTAATTCAGGCACCAGTCTCTCACAAAGTTAAATCCCTAAATTTACTTTGTATTTTGCATTAAGTTACTTCACGTGGAAAGATTAAAGGTCTTATATTAGATACTAGCTTCCGCCCGCGACTTCGTCCGCGTGGAAATAAAATCCCCCGGTTTTGAAACATTCTTCATTAGTGCTCCGCTCCTATTAGTCTTAGCGTGATGATATATAGCCTATAGCCTTCCTCGATAAATGGGCAATCTAACACTGAAAGAATTTTTCAAAGCAGAACCGTAGTTCCTGAGATTAGCGCGTTCAAGCAAACAAACAAACAAACTCTTCAGCTTTATAATATTAGTATAGATTATAATGGTTACTACATTACATACAACCCTAGAACTAAATGCGTAAACCAAAATCCAAATATACAACGTTTAACAGAATAAACGCAATTCCTGAAAATAGTTGGTTCAGAATCGGCTTCTGAACCAATTCCGTCATAAAAAATAGATGTTAAATTATGACGAAAAAATCTTTCATTTAACTTAAAACGGAAACACAGTATCATGACATATTAATACAATCCTGAATTCAAGTAAACGCGCTCGTGTGCGTGTCGGCCGCTAACATTGCACGAGTGTATGCGTCTGCGTAAGGATATTGTATAACGCACATACGTTTTGCGTTTAGTAAGGATAATTATTTCATAGAAAATGTCTAGGTTTGGTTTCAATTTATTTAGTTACGGATGTTGTTTTAGACTTATAATTTAATATTGTAATTGGGGTGTCTGAGGTATTGCGCTTAATCTGTTAAACCTTGTATAGATGGCAGCAGATGTAAGCAGTGGACACTTTCCTTCATACATTTATGCCCCGCAAAATACTGAACTACTTTGAACACTGAACAGTCTACTACACCCATTTCCCCTACACAATCTCGGTAGGTACGTGTATCTACAGAAACTAGGGCATACCATTAGATACAGCGGAGTTATTATCGGCATAGTTCGCAGGGGCGCGAGTTCGACGATCATCTGTGCCCTTTTCTGAGCGTGGGCCGGACGAGGCGCATCGCTAATACGTGCGCAGGAGTTGTGAAGGAGCGGATAGCGAATGTTTTTTTTTAAGAGTTAAATATTTAATAAAAATACTTTGATCAAATCGTTGACATGCATAGATAATTGGCCTATAATGATCTCACTGCTAGAGCACGAGGAAGAATGGGCCATAAATCCACAACGTGGGCCTTTTTTTCTTTTTGTTGCGAGGTGGAAATCCCCATGGATGTCCTCCGCCCTGGGGCGGGCGAAGGGGTCTGTCAGACTCATACTGACTAAAACCACCCGGTGTTCCCTCGTACACATGCGTCGGAGGCTGCGGGAACACGTAACTATTCTTCAACGCGGCCCCCGACCCCATCTCCCCATCTCTTTAAGCGGGGGGAATGAAAAACACTTCAGTATTTTGCTCCCCCTGTGAATACTGAGAAGGGCGCGCGTGGAATAAAACGCGCCGCCATCTTGGGTCTCATGTTATAGGGGACGGCGGGCATCCCCAAATCCACCGTCCCTGGACCCATTTAACGGAGCCGTCAGAGGGCAAACAATGCCCTCCAAAGACACTCGGTGCGCCTTCTGCGGGCCAGGAGAGTGCTCAAGATCTCCCTCTCCCTTTCAGCAGCCTCCTTCTGCGACATGACAACTTCGCAGAAGGAAATCACCGCGTCCCACGACGCTGCGCCGCCAGCCATGGAACGAACTGGGTACTAGTAACTCATATCAAGCAACTGCATATTAGCTGATCTCTTCAACCCAATAACTAGGTAATACGACTACTTCTGACTATACGTAACGATTTACAAAGGTATACAAATGAATATATGTACCTAGTGTTAAACGCGCTTTTACGGGCGAAGAAGCGTAATATTATGTGTCACAAGATGGTAGTCACCGTTCCACGGACTGATCTTGATAATTATTGTTTAATCTTGAAGCTTGATCCATGCGGTTGTTATTATTTAGTAATTTAACACAATTTTTTTGATAAGAAGTTCATGGTTTTGTTCAATGAGAAAAGTTACCAGTATTAAAACTCTCTTTTTCTATACCTACTGTTTTATATTTGTTTTTTTTTTAGCAAAATCATAAGTAGATCATTTAAATTAGGTGATTTCCTTTTTTTTATCTTGTGTGTGTTTATTTCATATTTTTTTACTGATTGGCCTGAACTTGACCTCGATCACGCCTGATGGTAAGCAAAAAAATCTTTTTAACAAAAAATTAAACCGACTCCCAAAAAACACTGCAAAGTGAAAAATAACTTTAATTTCGGTAGTCGGTGTCTTTAGTTTTGTTTTTTCGTTTTTGGCACCGACTTCCGAAATTAAAGTTATTTTTCACTTTGCAGTGTTTTTTGGGAGTCGGTTTAATTTTTTGTTAAAAAGATTTTTTTCACTCTTTTTAGTTGGATGATTTTTAATTTACCTAGTTACAAGAGCCTAAATGTCAACTACTTATAACCTTTTACAAAATATTGCTTTTCCCAATGCTGGACCGTTAATTGTTGAGGAGTTCTCCTGGTACTTCACCATCAGCTCTACATCACCATATGCATTGTGACGAGCATAAAGTGCTTAACATCCATATTCAAGTAATCGAATCGCAATCCACTTAATACTTATTATTGAGTAGTTTCGGCGACCTTCTATGGTCTTCATCATCAGTTCCACTTCCCCAAATGGTACTTTTTGAGAGCAACTGCACAAGTTACTATAAGAAATACCCAAAACGCCATAGGTGTGCCTATAATATTTGAAGAGTTCCCTCGATTTCTCCAGGATCCCATCATCAGATCCTGACTTTGGTGATAATGGTACCAATTTCGAAGTATACCCATTCGAACAAAAAAAGAATTTTCCAAATCGGCTCAGCCGTCTTCGAGTACTCGATGATCATACATAAAAAAAAAAAAAAAAAAAATATACGCGTCGAATTGATAACCTCCTCTTTTGGTCGTCGGTTGAAAATTAGGTCTACAATGCAACGACTGCACCTAGAAGGTGCCTGTTACTTTTGCTTTAAAATACTTACTTTTATGTACCAATAATAAACCATTTTTATTTTGTTTCTTTCTTCAGAATCAGAATCAGAATTGTTTATTTGTGATACATAGGTACAGTGGTTGGTCAGGTTTTAATATACAGTGCGCTATGATCAGCCTATTAAAGGCATGCAAAAAATAAATAAAATTTATACATGCAAATAAAGATAAGTTATTATAAGTACGATTAAGTCAAGTAGTCAAAATAATTTGTTAAGTAAATTAAAAAAAAAATTAATTCAGATTTAAATAAATTATTAAGATTGGTGATTACAATATAGTCAAGGAAACAAATTACATTACATTACAAAAATAACAATTACAAAATGTCAAAATTTATCTAATAAAAAATCTGATACACTATAATAACATTTTTGACACAGCATACTTCTCAGTTTTTGTTTAAATATATATAGTGTTTTTAGTTCTTTTGGCAATTTATTATATATAACTGGTGCCATGTGAAAGATACTTTTATACATTAAGGCAGTATTCGTTTTTGGGATACACAGACGACTTTCGTCCCTTTGGGTCCGATTAAAAGCTATAGATGCTAAAGTATATAGATGAGGATTTTGTTTAACGAAAACCGCTACTTCAAATATATATAGTGATGGTAATGGAAAGATACCATGCTTTTTAAAGAAAGGTACACAGCTTTTCGTTGATTTGAGACCAAACATAGCCCGAATGCATCGTTTCTGTGCCTTAAAGGCGAGGTCTTTGTCGGTGGAATTGCCCCAAAAAATTATGCCATATCTGAGAACAGATGCCACTAGCCCATGATACGCAGTTAAAAGGGCACTGGAGTTTTTTTTTTTTTGCAAGTGTATGTAAGGCATAGGCAGATTTGCTAACTCGCTTGCATAGTTGTTGAATATGCGGTTTCCAGGTCATTTTGTCATCAATATACAAGCCTAAAAATTTACAATTGTCTACTTCCTCTATTATTTGCATGTCAAAATTTACATTTAGGTTATTTGGTGCCGGTAAACGTTGTCTAAAGTGCATTAATTTAGTTTTGCTTAAGTTGGCTTTCAGATTATTAATATTAAGCCAATTCATGACTGAGCTCAATGTGTTATTTATGTCATCTTCATAGGTATTTATGCCTTTACATTTTATCGTTACTGTACTGTCGTCCGCAAAAAGAGCTAAAGGATTATCAGTGGCATTGGGTAAGTACAATATAAAAAGTGGTGGTCCCAAAACGGTTCCTTGAGGAACACCGTAGTTTACTAGACGTTCACGTGATCTAAAGGTTTCCTCTTTTTTTGTTAGGATATTCACTCTAGTCAATTCAGTGTACTGGTGACGGCCTTTGAGGTACGATTCAAATAATTGCAGAACATTACCTCTTATTCCATAATCATTAAGTTTGCCAACCAATATATTATGATCAACGTAATCAAAAGCCTGTGTCATATCCATAAAGATAGAGCAGACAGGTATTCTTTTGTCAACATTAACCATAACAAAATCCAGAAAGTCATATATGGCCATATTTATAGATTTATTGTGTCTAAAACCTTTTTGTTCTTTTGCTAGAATATTGTTATTTTCTAAATAGTTATTAAGTTCTTTGTAAATATATTTTTCGAATATTTTGGAAATAACTGGAACTAAGGCAATAGGTCTATAGTTTTCTAGACATTCTCTGTTATCTTTTTTGAAGATTGGTTTTATGACAGTTGTTTTTAATTTGTCAGGGTAGATTCCAGCTTCAATAGATAGATTTATCAGATAGGAAAGATGAGCAGAAATATTTGTAGCTATGTATTTCAAGACTTTAGTTGATATGCCATCATAACCTACACTATTCGTATTTTTTAAACTCCTGATAATCTGCAATACATCATGTGGTAAGCATGGTTTCAGAAACATAGACTTAGGCCTAGTAGACATATAAAATTTATACTGCATGTTGAGTGAATTATCCTTAGGTAATATTTTATCGATGAAGTAATTATTAAAAGCATTAGATATTTCACAAGGATCAGTTATTGTTTTGTTATTTATTTTAATGCTAGTTATAGTATCACTTGGTAAATTTTGTTTAGGTTCGTTTATAATTTTCCATACCGATCTACTCTTATTATCCGACGTGTTAATTAAATGATTATTTTTTACGCGCTGGGTTAATTTTATTACTTTTTTATATCTTTTTGAAAATTGTGTCAGTTTAGTTTTATTTATTTGGCTGGGTTTTTTTCTGTATTGCCATAAAAGATCACGTTTTCTGATACTACAAGCCTTGATTCCTCGCGTTATCCAGTTAGCTTTACGATGTGTATTAATGGTGATATATTTAAATGGAAAGCAAAGATCATAAAATAACTTAAACAAATCAATGAAAGCAGTATAGGCTATATTTGGATCAGAGGCTGTGGACATTTCCGAAAAAGATAATTTCTCTATATAAGTCCTAAACTTTTTAAGATTTTCCTCACAATAATCTCTACGTTTAATTTTCCAACTTTTTATCAGGCACACCTTTTTGACCTGGCACTTCAATATCTGAGCTGTGTGATCGGATAATGCAAAGTCAATCACCTCTGCTTTACACTTATTGTGGTAGTTGTGAGCAAAGTTATCTATACATGTTTTGCTGATTTTTCTGGTAGGTTCGGTTATCTTAAGCCTTAGGTTATAGTTAAGAAGTAAATATTCAAATTCAGATGTGATATTATTTTGTTTTAAAGTATTAATATTAAAATCCCCAGCTATCACAATATTATGCTTATTATAGGTTCTATTAACATATTTTAGTATCTTATCTAATCTTTCAAAGAAATTACTTAAGTTACTAGCAATCGGAACCCTATACAAACAGATAATAATAACTTTGTAGTCTATCAGTTCTATTGCAGAGCATTCAAAAGTTGAGCACTCAGTGAATAACACCGACTTTGGAATCGTTTTCCAATGATGACCTTTCTTCACGTAGATACACCACCCTCCTCTGTTAGAATTACTTCTGCTAAAGTAGGCAGCTATGCAAAAATTGGGTATTACACATATATCTTCAGGACCCGACATCATAAAATGTTCAGTCAGACAAATGACATCAATATCAGTTTTACGATCCGATAATTCTTGTAAGCAGATCGTTAATGCATCTTTCAATACCTACTTTCCCATATATAGCGCATCCCCTAACTTTCATCGCTCCCTATCTCCAGATATACGTGAACTTGTAACAAATTCAAAGCAGAGTGCTATACAGACTAAACTGTATGATAACCCGCAACAACTTACCCAGTTATATTTTACTTCATGTGTTAATATCGGATTGTTGAGTCATTGAACTATAAAGTAGATTATATAGGTGTCGGTTGTAATTATTATTACCTACTGATGGGATTAGAACACGAAATAGATCACTGTGGTGTGTTATATTAAAAAAAAGTATAAGGTCGACTGTAGTTCTTCTTCCATACCAACAGAAAAAGAAAAGTAGGTAACTCCTCTTTGAGATTGGAGGCCGTACTCTTCAAATATGAATAAAAATTACTCAGTATATTATGCCTAAAACAGTGAACGGTCAAATCGCTGAATCACCACTCCAATTAATTTACAAAAACTATAATTGAAGTACTTTTTTATTATAACAATTATAGGTATCTCCACGAAATAAAGAGGTAGGTCTAGGTACCTCGTTTTCTACGCGGAGTATAAAGACGAAAAATAAAAAGCAGGCATTAGTGAAAATAAATGTTCTATATTATATAATTTTATTAAAAAGTTATGTAGTGCCTTTATTTTCACAATTAGGAGTCGGTGCGGATATCACTTTGACCAATAAATGTCCTCTTAAGCGTCAAAAAGTGCTCTGATTTACAAGAAACCTAAATTGATTGATGCAGAAAATATTGCTGACTAACGTATTTATTTATTAACAAAAGGTTGACCAACTGCTTCTGTGTATATAATTTTTTTAACAATAAGTAATAAACAAAACTGTTTATTACTTATTGTTAACGGGCTTATACAGTTGCCAATTACAGTTTAACAAGCATTCTTTGTAGAAGTGATAACTTAAAAAAATATTCTTATAAAATTACAAACAATCACGAAATAAATATTTTTTTATTACAAAATTAATTTGAATGAGCTCACGCATAAACTATGAAAGTAACACTAATAGTTAAATATTTATGTATATATGTATCTTAATTATGTTTCTGGATTTTATTAGTAGGGTTTTATCTTTAGAATCTTGAAATCCCCTATTATATATAATTTCTTCTCTCCTAAAGTGGTTTTTTTTTCTTCGTCTGTCTGTCTGTCCGTCCGTATATCACAGCCATTTTATTCCGAAACTATTAGGGCTACACATGTGAAACTTTGGAGGTATATGTATTCTGTGAACCGCTTTCCGATTTTCAGACAAAATTAAAAAATATATAAAATTAAGGGGGGCTCCTCAGTCCCCATACATGGAACTGAAACTATTGTTTTTTCATCAAACCTATAAATACTCAGTACTCAATCATTTATTGCATTCCACATGTGTTACATGGGTGGTTTCATACAATTTAGATCAATATGGACCCTGTCGGGCACAGCAAAAATTGAGAGCGCTAATTATATTAATAAAAAAAATTAAGTTTTCACCTTTAACATAAATTATATTACTATTACAATATTTATGAATTTCAGTTATTTTGCGTAGTTTCTACGGAACGTTTCATGGGCGAGTCTGACTCGCACTTGGCTAATTTTTTTATAACCCTGAAAGTGTTAAGTAAAAGCTTACGTAAGTTGTATACTTTCTCTTTCTGAGCATCCAAAGCATGTAAGTTTAGCATCAACATTTTACTTTTTGTAATTTGTCTTGTGTTATTTTTTTTTTTTATGAATGATCCCGCTCTTAATCTCAATCACAACCGATGGTATATGGTGGTATGTATGGTGGACAATGATTGTATAATGGTGTAAGATGAGGTCTACGATCGAACAAGCGAGCCCAGAAGATGCCAGTTCACTCTTGCTTTAAATGTTGATTGTTTCGAAATAAACTTTATTTTCACATTGGTTACCAATCTAACTACAACACTTTCATCACATGCTGAGATATGACTCTTTCAGGTATCGCACAGGCTTTTCTTATTATTTTTTTTCTTGATAATAGGCTCGCGTTTGACCACCATCTCACCTGATGGTAAGTGATGATGTGGTCGAAGATGGAGCACGCTTACCTAAAAGTAACCTATTCACTCTTGACTTAAAGACCCCTGCCCTTTAATTCATTTTATTGTATTTTTCAATGCAAATCTCAGAAGTACATGTATACCTTTTTATTTGTATTTTCTTTATAACTGTCGCCGCGTTTCGTAAAAACTAAACTTTTTATTGTTAGCAACAAACAAATTACGATTTCCGAGAATTACGAGAATATCGTCTTACTCAAGAAACCCCACACATTGCACAATCGCAAAACACCTCTGAAACAGGAATATTATAAGAAAATGGTGGCTCGTTAAATTCTCCATGCTAAGACTTAGCCCTGGTTTTATGCCGCATAAATGGGTGAGGTTAGAGCTAGAACTAAATTGTAATTTATGAGCTACAGTAATGAGAACAGAACGGTAATGGGATGCCTAGGGAATGACTCCTTGAGTTGATGGAGCTTTTGAATTCAGGGTGGCCTGTTTTTTATTTCTAGGCCATGCAATACCAAACATTTATTTAGTACTGTAATGATTTAAACGCTTTTCTCTTGGAACTTAAATCGACGCGAAAGTAAAAATATACAACGTGTAACGGAAACCCCATATCTATCCAAAAGGGCTGAAGACAACATCTGGTATGGAGTCTCTATGCACAGTTTCAGCACAAAATAACTGACTCAAAGAATTGATAACAAATTATTGATTTCATATATTTCTTGAATACCAAACATAACAATCGTGTAACACAGCACTACGAGGGTCAATAACTTTCCACGTCACTTGCCAATAACACGATAATTCTTTTCGTTCTTCTTAATTTGAAAAATTCGGTCTCTGGTATCAGTGTATTGGAATTTGTAATAAGTTCTTCACACGTAGACTTAGGATTACAAAACCCTTGCCATATTGTTTGTTATCACTTATCATACAAAAAAGCCATGCACTTGGTATGTATATACCCTTTAAATTACACGTTGTAGATATTTACTCAAAATATACTGAGATAGTAAGTGGAATATTTGACTACTATTAGGTATTAAGTCACGCTGTATCTGAATCATCAAATTGACTATGATTTAAAAATAAACACTAGGCAGGAAGATCATCAAATATATCTCCTTTCGCTTTAGGTCGAGCAGAAGAAAATATCAGTCTACTACTGACTAAAAGTGCACCCGGTGCCTTAAGTTGCTCCTACGTTGCGGAGCCGCAGTATATCTCATTAGAATATTTTCGCGTATGCGTCATATCACGTCTGCTAGCCCCATATAGTACCTACTGTGGAGGTCTGCTATGCGAGCGGCCAGTCTACCGCACTGGCTGGCATAGTTTCAAATGTTTGAATTTGGATCGCAATGTTGGACATGCGAAGAAATTGTTTTTTAACAAGACAGAGGACGGCTTGGGATGCCGCTCGCATAAGCAGACTCAATATTAAAATAACGTGAAAATGTAATTAGAATAATCTTCCATAAAAATATAAACATAATATTATAATAAGCATAAAGATATTGTAACTACTAATGATAGATTTTCAATCTATCTAAATTTTGATAGTAAGAATCATACCCATTTCTTAGTTTTTTCAGCTATTTTCTTATAACTTAAACCGGCAGCCAAACGGACAAACAAAACGACATGGCGTGTAGTGAGAGACGGGTGTGCACTGAATGGAACATTACCCATTCACCGGGAATCGAACCCCGATACCATCCATACAGGGAGTGAAGACACGCTCCGTGCTATGTGAGGGAATTGTTCACAATTTTCTTAGTTTTATTGAAAGATTTATTTTATTTTAAAGCTGGGATTCTGAGAGATTTTGCTATTAGTTAGTTTTTTCGAAGTTTATCTTATTTTGTTTAATGGTCAGTCGATAGGTGTTCATTGGGTTTTGCATTAACCACTATTCTGTCCATTACAACTACGCTGGTGCTAAAATCACGACAATTTTTTTTTTTTTTAAGAGAATTAGAGATGTGTTTAGATTTATCATTACTAGCGATCTTGTTAATCCCTCTAACTAAGCTAAGTATGGTTGTGTGAAGTGGGTTCAATAGTGTAATGGGTGTGGTTTGAACCCGCGACCACCCGATCACCAGTCAGACACCTAAGCTGTCAGGCTATTGACGTTTAAAGTTAGTTTAATATCTCATTATGAAATCTCAATAATTTTATTTCAAACTAAATATATCATTAAATGTTATCGTTAATGTATCGATAAATAATCCCAATTTAACACACCAAAAAGTAAGAAACTCTAGTCGATAGTTAGGTACTTTTTTCAAAACTGCATGATTTTCAAAAAATTTCCACATTACAGTACAAATAGGTATGAGATGACTGACTAGTAGAACTAATGGTGACTATTATCAGAAATATATATTTAGATTTCGAATATGAGTTTTACTGACACGAAATTTCATCATGAAAACATTCTCTGCCACGTAGAGACTTAACCCTAGTCCATAGACTAAAAACACACTTACTTTACTTATAAATAGGTTTAATAGCATCACAAGACTAGCCGTAATGGCGTCGATACGTTGCGGATCAACCGATAACAAGGAGAAAGATAGTGCGAGCCCAGATTAAATGCTAGCAATAAGAAAAAGGAAAGTAGACCGCAGTTGTTTTTTTTTTATTAATGTGGTTTGATAAGATTAGTGCATACTTTGTCTTGTGCCATAAAGAAGTTAATTAATAGTCTCGAGAATAAGATGGAAAAAATTAAGTTGAAGTGTCTGCTTTATTTTATTCGTGATAAGCACGCATTTGACTCCCATCTCACCTGATGGTAAGCGATGGTGTGGTCGCTTGTCTAGAAGTAACCTATTCACACTTGACTTAAATAACCCCAGGTTATAGCTATTAGGAAATACAGACTGGCAGGGAATTCCACTCCTTAGCTGTACGCATATTGAAAATTGTTGTCTGTGATTTCGACATAACCGTATATTGTAGACTGCAGTTTTTTTATATAAATAAGTTTTGATAGGATTAATAACTAATCCTAGTATTATTATTTCTAGTATGCCTTATGTCGAAACATCGAAGGAAAAAGACTGCGTGATCGCAGTACGATGCACTGGTCCAAACAGGTCCGCAGCGCTCTCAAATCCGGCAATCTTCACGATGCTGTGAATGCTGCCGAAAATAGGAATCAATGGCGAGCCATTGTACATAGCAAAGTGTGCAATGGAGGTGGTCACGAGCCTCAGCAATGAAGAACACGACGTAAGGTGAAGGAAGTTTTGCGTTATAAAGAAGTTAATGAATAGTCTCGGGATTAAGATTACAAAAATTTAGTTATTACGTGACAATAAAACACAATTGAGGGAAGCCTAAGTCCATTTATGAGCATCTTTCGGCTGAAATAATGACAATATGATTATAAAATAATAATGATGACGATATACGAAAAATCTTGTAATTTGTAAGAGACAGTATAGAACACAGATTGTTTTAGATATATATATATCTTGGGAACAATTACCACGCTACCGTCAAAATAATGTCCTTGTTTTTAAACTTAATTATACCTGGCATAATGAGGGTTTTCTGAAACAGCGTTCTGGAGACGTCAGGACTGATGTGAGGTAACAAACATCACCTACATCTGTCAAACGCTTAAGTTTTTTGACATCTGTCAAATTGACGTGAGAAGTTTTTTGTAGAAGCAGCTTCTTTAGAATTCAAGTTAGTAGCAATCCTGTTGTTCGAACCCATAACCTCTAAATCACAAGTCCGACACTTTAGTCATTATACTATTGACGCTAAAACGCTTGTTTACGTTCACAAAGAAGGAAACTATATCAGTCAATACTATTCCAAGATTTAAGACCACCAGTTTCTATTTCGATATTTGATACGATATTACTTCGGTATAAACTCATGCACATTTTACAAGCAGTAAATAGCAAACATTGCCTAATAGTGACAGCTACTGATTTAATACGACTATTGAATAACATAAACTAGTTTCCACTCTATAAAGCGGTACTTGGCGCCTTTAACGCCGAGGCGCCTGCATGCATTTCAAACTCTAGATAAAAGTACCACTTTTACCCTTAAACGGTCCTAACTTATATAATCGGGTGTCGACTCCTTGAATAATGACCATATATGGAGCAGAAAGTTTCCATCACTCGGCTCTGCTGCTTTGAGGTAATTATATTAGACACCTTTTACTGTTTGCGTCTTGGAATTTACTGAGTACTGGATCTAATCTAATAATAAATAACGTTTTATTGTATGTCTGTGATTTCAAAATAGCTGTGTTTTCTCATGTGCTTTTTATTCGATAATAAAACAAAACAATTTGTTTTTTATTTTATTTTTTGGTTGTTCAGGCCTCTGGAACGATTGAACTGATTTTATTGGGACTTTTACTGGAAGAGAGTTTAAATGAGATTGGGATAACTAGCTTACCTATACTTCTTATTACAGATACGCAGTACAGCTGCATATGTGGCCTCACCAAATTGATATTTGGCTTGATCACATCCACAGTTTGCAAACTACAATGTTTAGTATTTTAATAAAAATTATCAAAATGAATTGAGTATGAGACATTGAGATGTGCTACCGATAGATAATTATATTACATGGTCTAATTGGCAAACGTTGTCTCTAAAGAGTTTCACTTTGTCTGGAGCCATTTTTTTCGTGGGCAAAATCATTAAAATATGACTCTGTAGGAAATTAGGGTGTTCAGTGTCAGACATTTACTAACAAACGACCGGGGCCGTCGTATCTCTTGTAAACATTCCCGTAATTCCAGGAGGCAATGGCCTTATCGAGCCCCGTCGTAAGGGCTGATTGCTCTTTGAGGTGCGATTGGAACACGATGCGCTGTTGACTGGGGTTTTTTGGAGCCATTAAATCTGACATCCAAATCCAAACCCTGAACACATCCTTGTGTGAATAAACTGATAAAGTGGCGCACAAAAAACTCCTCAAAACAAACGCCTGAATGTCTTAACTTCACCAAAACGGAGCGTGAGAGACAGCAAAACTCGAAAATTTAAAAGCAAGACAAAGCTTCCCGTTTATTTAAAATAGCTGAGGTGCATAATAAATTATCGGGATCGGATGCGGACTTGGAGTATTAAAACATTCATGAGTTATAACGCTTTAGTAGTGGAATGTCGCACGATTGTTGGCGAGGAGCGTGTTATCGTTGCGCAGGCGCACGACATCCGCGGTAAGGGGATTGGATGTTGGCGGGTATGATGCGCGGTTGGAACGCTGGTTTTTTACAGCTTTGAGCGTCTTGGAAACAAAGATCCCGACTGGTGTTTAGTGATCATCACTTCCGTTGGAGATCTGCAACAAAATCAAAATAAATCTTTTATTTCGGACAGAATCCATTTAATATACAATAAACTTATAAAACTAGTGTTAGAAATTACAATAACACGGCCACAGGTGCATTGCCAACATTGTTTTATATTGGTTTACATAAGCAATTGTTTTTAAAAATAATAAATTCTTTAATGTATGGCCTGATAAACAAAACACCTTTGCTGTTTAGGTGAAATAAACGAGGCATGATCCGAAAGCGAGGCCAAATGTGTCAAATGATAAAAGCCCACGTGTTACAAACAATGCTTTTTAACGAACATAATCCCATGTACCAATGACGATTGTATCTACTGTCTAGTGACCATTGATGACTGGCTGGCTGCCAGCATTATTTTATTGATAATAGGCTCGCGTTTGACCACCATCTCGCCTGATGGTAAGTGACGGTGTGGTCGAAGGTGGAGCACGCTTACCTAAAAGTAACCTATTCACTCTTCACTTAAAGACCCCTAGGTTATAGCTATCGGGAAACACAGACTCCGGCAGGGAATTCCACTCCTTAGCCGTATGCATAATACTTCAATCAAATTAATTAAAGTGCTCGCACTTTAATTGATTTAGGAACTAGCCCCAGCAGCTTTAACTTTGTTGGAGTATGTGTAATTAAACTAAAAAAAGCTTTTAATTTTATCATACGCTGATACCGTAATGGTGTTCTATTCAACATATTGGTTGTCATTTCGACGAAAAGATAGATCAACTGACCCCTAATCGGTAAATTATATCTTTTTTATTAATAAAACTTTATATAACACGAAAAATACAATGGCAGATTTCATGTCTTAAGCATTTTCTGCCAATCAAGTATGGGTGATGAACAGATGACCTAAAATAGCAGGTGCATAAAAATACTATGCAGATAATGGATTTAAGATAAATGTATTATAAGAAGTACATAAAAAAATAAAATAAGATAGATAGCTGATGTCCCTTATTGCTTATAGAATATAAGAACAGTAATGCTGTTAACCGCTCGTCCTACACAAAGTCAGGACATTATGACAAAATCGATCACGCACACACTAAGGTCGATTCCCATAATCGCTATAACAACACGATCGAAGAGCTAAGTTTGTAACAAACCTACAAGTAACGTTGACAGAGCGTCGTTCAAATATTGAATTGGAATTACGATGGGAGCGCAGGGGAAATTTGAAAACCGCTCGACAAGGCCAGGTTCACAATGATTGATTAATGAAATTAATAAATGAACCTTTTGTTAAATTTTTGTTTCTTTTCTTGTTCTTTTACCTTTATATTTTTGAAAGAAAGATTTTATTATTTTATTAAGGTATTTATTTAATGTAATTTCAAAGTCTAGGGGTGTAATAAAAATTCAACTAGGTCCTAACAAATCAAATGGTCTCTTCGAGGTCTCCATCTTTATCAAAATCATAATCAGTAAGTTTTAGCGGAATTAACACTAGATATTTTTCTATCATGTTCTGACCACTGATCTCGAATTGGTAATGCAAAATATCGTGTGGAAATTAGTCTGTCCTAGGATCAAAAAATTTGAAGACATGTGACATCTAGCAACTCTCATTGGGTCTTCGTGGTTCCTTTCCTTCCTTCTCATGGAGAGTAGGATTTCGTCCCAGCAGTAGGAACATTACAGGCTTCTTATCTTTATCTTATTTTTCTGCATTATTAGTATAATCATCATCAGCATTTCTCTTTATTTTCTTTTCCAGGTGCTTCTTAATGACATTTAGCTCTCTTGAATGAGCAAACCTTCTTCTTCCGTTTCATTTATAACTTACAACACACGCTTAACCTCATATTTACCTAATATTTAAATTCCGTGTCTTCCCTGCACTCACCTTAACATTGTCGTGATGGGACGGTCTTATGGTTCACGACGTCTTATTAAGGCTATATTGTTATTATATTGAAAAATTTCATAATATTAGTAGTATCGTCAACGGTGTCGGTACGAGTGTTCCGCTTGATTGGCTCCATTTCACGACTTCCATGTTGCTTGAATTATTTATGGTGGTTCATGGTGTGAAGGGTTTTATGGTGTGCTGTTTTGTCGTTGTTTACTTCAATTGAAACGGTGAGAGAGACTATGTGTGTCAGTAATAAAGTCTTCAGCTTCTGTTTAGTTTATTTTCATTGTAAGTGGTAGTTAGATATGTCAATATAGTTAACATGATCAACAAATATTAAACTTTAATTAATAAGTTTTGTACTAATCAGTCGACACAATGTTGCAGAAATTAAATGAATAATTATATTCATGCATTTCAATTATGGAGTACAATGTTATACTTAGATACCGCCCGAGTGGGTATTAATGTTGGTTGTGAAGAAAAAAGAAGAAAGAAAGAAATAATATAATTTTCGTAGCACTTGCTCAAAAAAGTGACATTTTATGTCACAAAAAGCGAACATAACAATAGGCATTTTTAATCTGTTAAAAACAGGGAAAGAAATTTGTACTGAATTTCATTCATCCTCTAGGGGGAAAATGTGATTTAAGTTTGGAATACTTACCGAAATTTATACTGAACTACATCTGCGTTTACACCAGTGAGTTTGTATATAAAGCATTATACATCTTTTTGAAAAAGGAATACGCATTTATTACGCAGTTATGATTATTAAATAAAATTACGAAAACCGACGAGGCCGTATGAGCTTGATGCCTTTGCTTTTCCGACAAAAAATATTAGTCTAGGAATTTGCCGCGTTTTTGTTTATTCAAATACAAACGTTAAGTTTATTTTAATTTATTTTTATAAATAAGTTAATGTTCTAAAAATACGTTACGAGCGACAGTGACAGTGAATTGTCGGATTCCATCAGTGCAAATGCTGCCGCAATTATAAATAACTAGCTTTTGCCCGCGACTTCGTTCGCGTGGAAGGTTTCTCCCGCGTAATTCCCGATTCCGTGGGAATTCCGGGATAAAAGCCTATGTCCTTCCCAGGGTCTTAAACTATTCCCATGCCAAATTTCAGCTCAATCGGTTTAGCGGTTTAGGCGTGAAAAGGTAACAGACAGACAGACAGACAGACAGAGTTACTTTCGCATTTATAAGGAATGAATAAATTTATTTAACAATTAGGCAACATACCAACAGATTAGGATTATAAATGAACTTGTATAGAGGAACTTAAATTTGTTTTAAAATGAGGTTTTGTACGACAGCTTCGTGGTTCGTCGGCCACATCCGCATTAGTTTTGCCCAGGTAGGGCTGCTCCATCGCCGAAACCAAATAACTTGGCTAATGGTTTAAATTTATGTCTTGTGCCGCGAATGCACATGCTAGTGGCACGTATTATTGAGATGATGATTCTTGATCTTAACCAACCCATCACTACGCTGAAGGACCTGTTCCAGCGGTCAGCGATTGCAGTTCCAAGATGTTTTACGAAAGTAGACATTTGTGGAGCGAAGACTCCGTCAACGGATGTAACAAGAGGGGTGAATGTAGTATGTCGCAATTCACAAGCGTTTGAATATTTTCTTATTTTTTCATCTTTGGCGGATTTTAGTACAGAGGCAACAGGACGTGAAATGTAAGAAGGAGCGTCAGTGTCTACAACACGGATATCAAATAACGCCTCCCTCTGAGCATCCCAAACGCCGCGGCATGAAAGGTCTCCACGTAGTCCGCAATCTCCTTCGGAGATGATGGGTTCTTTGACTATGTTTCCCCATGCATGTTGACATAAGTCACAGAACAGAGCTCTAATTTCATTATGACGACGTGTTATTAGACCACCCTTTTTACAACATAGAGCATGATCGACATTAAATTCATTGCAGCCGCAGCCATCACATGATTTTGGCATAGAGACTGGTAATCTGTGGTAACGTAATGCAAGTGCGTCTCTAAACTCTAATGGTGACAGATCGAAATGGTCCTTCTTAGTCGGTAAGGTAGATAACCAGTTGGAGGATTTAGTTTTCATTTTTGTCGAAATTGAACGTTCAATCGCTCTTCTCTTGATAGGGGATAGTTTGACTAAGACGGTATCCAAGAGTTGGTCATTGAGAAAGTCTTTCTCGTTGCGGCATTCTTTTTGTGCATCTTTGAGGGATTTATGATGTTGAGAGAGGTCCATATGTGTATTTTCAATCAGAGCATTTGAGAGGACTGCACAGCCTTTTTTTGAGCATACATAGTTTATATTTGTCATTTTTGATAGAGCGGATATTGCTAGACCACCTTTGTGAACGGGTAGAGAGAATAGGTCAGCTTCCAAAGGTGAGATATCGCCTCCTAGTAAAGTGGGTAAAAAATTGGTACGCAATGTGTTTGTTAATGGTTCGAAGAATTGGGTTACATCATCTAAGACTCTTAAAAGGAATGACCATTGAAATTGAACTGCTTTAGTAAGGGCAGTGTAAGCAGCTTGGGGTGAGTCTTTACAGATAAGTGAAAGTTTTTCTATTGTAGATTGCCAGTTTTTAATTTTCTTGTTCACAAAGTGTTCTTTTCCTTCGCCAATATAACTACCAAGGAAGCGTGATCCAGTTATGATGGTTACGTTAATCCCTTTGAAAATCTGTTGAGCTGTTTGCTTGTCGCTCTCGGTAATGATTAGGTATGATTTTTTATCTTGAGGAAAGTAACCATATTCAGGGCCTATTTTACTCATTTTATCCCACCATTGACGTAGGTTTCTGAGCTTACCTTGGGCGGAGGAGTCATCTGCATACCAGCATTGGGTAGTTGCTTGTTCTTTTTTTAGTTCGTTTATTATGGGTAGTGTTGCAAGGGCATACAATGGCATGGCAAGTGGATCACCTTGGGTAACTCCTTCTTTGCTATATAATCTCATATCGGAATCACGTATTACAAGTTCTGCGTGACCATTGTAGGTGTTGTATAAGAAACGAGCGCAATGTGGCCAATATATTCTTGCTTGCCAGAGAGCTAACTGTCTGTTCATAGAATTAAAGGCATTATTTGCATCGACGAGTAGCATTCCCCAGTTAGAGCTTGGTTGACATTCTTTTTGGAAAAGATCGTTCATCGCGTGAATAGCACCTTCGATACCGCTGCTTAGTCCACTGCAGAGTTGCGATTGAGCACAGGCTTCGGTGACCTCGGATCCGGTGACTAAAATCATGCATTTGGATAGGATCCTGCGTAGGCATTCGCCAATGCCAATCGGTCTCACACCTGGGCATTTGTCTAGGGCGATAAGTCGACTTGACATAAGAGCTTGTATTTGTTTCCATGGCACAAAATTGTTATTTAAATGCATTGTTAATTGTGCTACTGCAGTCCTCAGATGCAGGCTTGCTTCTCCAAATCGTAGCAAGTAATCTTTCCAATTGTCTGATGTGGTACCTGTTGGGCCTCCACCACCGTGCAATTTTCTAGCAACTGATTCCACATGTTCACTGGTTATGTCTACTTCTAGTAATGGAGTCAATTCGGGGAGGCCATCAGGCAGTGTGAACAGCCTTGAATCGGGATTGAATCCGGGGGGGTGCTTTTCTTGCAGTACATTCATTACCGTTTTTCCTGTTACATCAATTTCGTCTTCAGGTTTAAGAATTTTGCTTGTATCTTTTGTCATTAACCAATTTAGGGCTTCACGTGTTTTTCCTCGCTGTATGAGACGGGTGAAATTTTTTGTGACGTATTCATTATTATCATTATAATTATTTCTGTTGGGGGAGTTACGGAGAGAGTGGTCTGCTTTCATAGCCTCAGTTATTAGTATATCAATGTTTTCTTCGGCCCATAGATTTTGGCGTCGGTCAAGTAATCTTGTTATATCTTTTGCTTGTTTAACATTTTTCTCTCTTTGTAGCATGACAGCAACGTAAATCAAAATGCGTTCAGAAGGATAGTCTGATTTAACAAGATATTCTATTTCTTCAGCTAATTTGTGAATAAATCTTCTACTTACAGTGTTGGAGGGAAGGTCATAGAGTTTCCCATGAAGGGTGCACACTTTTTCCCATCGTTTTTGCCATATGTCTGTCTTCGATCCTATTCCATTAAAAAACGGGGATCCAAAAGCATCTTCTAGGCATGTTGTGCGTATGGTCTGGGTTATAGCTGGAGGTGGATTCTCGGTATGGGCGGCGCGCAAATGTCGTTGTATTCCATTTACTTTGAAGGTTCTAGGACAATGAGGACACTGCACGGTATTTGATGGGGTTTCACAGTGATTTGCCGAAGTACGAACATTGGTATTCATTTTTTTTTTTTTTTTTTATTTACACGGTTAATTTTGATATAATACAGAAAAATAAAAGCAGTAATAAATATAAAATACGTAGAAAATTGACAAGAAAATTTTCGCCGTCTTGTCAATTTCAAATTTTTTCTTCTTTCGCATTTATAATATTAGTAAGTAAGTAAGTATAGTAAGTATGGATTTGCTTCCAACCAAATCCAAGGAAATACTCAAATCAACTCATCAACAATAAATGTACCAAACAAAAATGTAACTCTCTATCAATAATTGGACCAATGTTTCGAATGTTAACTTTTACTTTTAATTGTCATTATTTTTAATAAATGCTTATCTCATATTAGTATTGTGTTATTATTTTTTTCGCAAATGGTACGAAAAGTAGAGTATTTTCCTCGGTGATAAAGCTGTCTTAGTCTTGGGTGAACTTAAATCCCTCGCTACACTCAGGACTTGTCTTAAATCCCTCGCTTCGCTCGTGATTTAAGTTTTTAACACCCTCGCTACGCTCAGGAGTAAACCTCGAGTCCTTAGTTACGCTCGCGATTTAAATCGTCACCCGCGACAGAAGACACTGCTTTATCCCCTTGGTTAATAATCTACTATTATTATCGCAGAAAACGACATACATACAAAACTTAATAACTCATCTGAATTCTTTAAGGTCAATAAAAATTTAAAATTTAACATTTAAATTTTATCAAGAGAAAAAATAATCAGAAACAATGCGTTGTACATTGTGACCGTTGCAACAAATCTTCCACCCAGCTTTATGCTATACCAATTTTTCATTGACTACCATTTTATTATTAATACTATGATAGTTTCTTTCATGCCACATTCACCAGAACACCTATAGCCAATTTTTCTTACAACATACGCTCAAATTGATAAATAGACACATCATCTAACTACTATAAATTCCAATTAGTACCTATTTTAATTACACCCATACCAGCTGACTAATCGAACTCACTTAGCACATCAAAGGAAGTAAGTGATACATAACATCCATACATCCATACCGTCATCCATTCTACACACCCCTGATTCACATCAAAAAGATAACCGGCCCATTACCATATATTAAGCAAGAAAATTAAAAACTAGTAGCTTTATAACAAATCGAAATGTCAACTCTTTCGAAATGCTCTCGTTAAATCGATAAGTGTGTGTTAATAAAAATGATTTTATGCGAGCTCTGGCGCACAAATCGAGTAGATAGGATTATCTCCTAGCGCATTAGTATTGCACTTTAACTTATTATTTTTTGCTGTGGGGTTCGGGGTTTACGGAGAGATAGGATAGTGAGCTTTCAAGGTATAAAGTCATAGAAAATTGTACACACAATTCGTTTTGGGAATACTTTCATTATGTGACAGCTAAGGAGCGGAGTTCCTTGCCGGAGTTAGAGAACCTACCACCCTACCACCTTAATGTTATTATTGTATTTTTAAGTTAATTAATTATATAATATAATTATTAATTATATAATTATAAGTTAAAAATAGATTATAAATTGATCCCACAGTCAATCTGTTCAGTTTTGTGGAACATTGTTGTAAATTATAATTTTTATACCTTGTACCTTGTAAACAATAAAATAAATAATAAATAAATAATAACCTGATACCTGGGGGTAAAGACCCCTAGAACTTAAAGTGTATAGGTTGCTTCTACTAGGTAAGCGTGTGTTTTTCGTCTTCGACCACAATAAAACAGGGTGCAGCAAAGTTGATGGATCAACGCAGTTTGAGTGCTTTACATGGCCCACTCAAATGTCATTACTTTG
Source organism: Tholera decimalis (assembly GCA_943138885.2). NCBI lineage: Eukaryota > Metazoa > Arthropoda > Insecta > Lepidoptera > Noctuidae > Tholera > Tholera decimalis. Next base: position 3,082,805 of record OW964566.2, on the reverse strand, counting down.
GTATTGTTCGTCAAATCGTTCGAGCTCCTTAAGGTTCTAAGTTGAGCTATGCGATAACTGATAAATACTTGCACTATTTGGCCGGGCCTGCTCAAATCTGTATGATTCTATCCTCTAAAGGGCACCACAGACATTAACCTCATGGCTCTCATATGATTTGATCACTACAGATTGTATGGACTTTAAAAGAGACGTTGACCTCTGAGTTTCTTTCAGTGTTTCTTCTCAGAGTAGTCAATTAGGAAACACTGGCCTCATCTAGTTTTCATTTACGAAAAAAAAAGTGTAAAAGTGTTATTTATAACCTATTTGCAAAATAAACATCATTATTTCATTATAACGGTGCCCCGATTAGAGTGAACCTCAACACCGATTTAACCCTCATGAATTTCAGCTAATATTTGGATTTAAAACATATTTAATTTATTTCCAAAAATATCTTGTTAACAATCCTTACTAATATTATAAATGCGAAAATAACTCTGTCTGTGTGTTACGCAATCACGACTAAACTACTAAACCGATTTTAATGAAATTTGGTACGAACATAGTCTAGAGCCTGAGAAAGGACATAAGCTACTTTTAAATGCGAAAAAAGGACTATAAAGGGTTTAAATGGGGGATAAACTTATTTTTTTAGACTCTTGATTAGATACGACATTCAAATTATGTATGAGTTCTATTTTCAAAATAATTAGCCTAAAAAATTAAAAATGCTGCCGAAAGTCACTATTCCGCGCGGACGAAGTCGCGGGCACAGCTAGTCTACATATATGTAAATGGAGTTCCTATGTGACAGTTGCAAAGCTGTTTTTTATGAAGTCTATTGTTTCAACTTAAATAAATGTTTGCTTGATTTTTCAGCAGTGTGTCCCTCATACAGGTGGTTGATTATCTACCGAGTTAACACTGGTACCATTTTCTGTAGGCTTCGAAAACTGTAAGAAAATCTCTTTGATTCTTAATCCCCAGTACTAAGAACCATTTTTGAATACTTTTCCGTTTTCGAGGTGTAAAAACAAACTTGTATTTATCATGGCACTCGTATTTCTCATACATAGTAATTACGCAATGGCGTTTGATATCGCATATTGGTATTTAAATAACTATCATTATGGTTAATTAGCGAAACCATTTTTGTAACTGATAATATTAATTTAAATTTTATTTTGTTTTATTTAGAGACATATTTTCACAGATACCACGCCAGTCGCCATTACAGTCTGGATTTATATATTATTATTATATATTTATTTAAACTAAATAGTCAGAGCCATTTTATAAATAGAAGACGATCGGTAACGTGGAATATAAAAAGATAGGGCTGGTAAAGTAACAAATTTGATTGTAAATCTTGTGGCAAAACAACCTCATTCAATTTAAGTTCTGTTATTTTAGAATAAACCAAGATATAAACTGAAACTCAAAATGTTTTATTTCACATAGGCCTACATATTGCCTACATAGGTACTTAGGCAGTTAGGGCACGTAGCGAAATTGGTCGTTTTCTATGGAGAAGAACCGGCAAGAAACTCTACATAATATACAACGTGTAATTTAAGGGGTATATACATACCAAGTGCACGGCTTCTTTGGATGATAACAAACGATATGGCCAGGGTTTTCTAACCCTATATCTACATGTGTGGAGCTTATTAGAAATTTCAATACATTGGTACCAGAGACCGAATTTTTCAAATTAAGAAGAACGAAGAGAATTATCGTTTTATTGGCAAGTGACGTGGAAAGTGATGACCCTCACAGTGTTGTGACACGTTTGTTATTATTGGTATTCAAGAAACATACGAAACCGATAATTTGGGGTCAAATCTGTGAGTCACTTATTTTGAGCTGAAACTTTGCATAGAGACTCCATACCAGATGTTGTCTTCAGTCCTTTTGGATAGATATGGGGTTTCCGTTACACGTTGTATAATAACAATTTTGTTACTCTCGTGCTTTTTGTGAGCCCGTGGCTAAATAATAATGGCCGCATGGGTTGATCTAACAGGTTAAGCAACGCTTGACGAGGTCTCTCTTTGGGTGGGTGACCATCTTAACATATCGAGGTGCTTCCGTGCCTCCGAAAGCACATTAATCCGGTGGTCCTGTTTGTCATTTATACATCTTTGACACTGTGGGAATTTGAGTTGGGAATTTTGGCAAAGGTGAGACGGTACTTCACACCCGAACAGCTGCTCAGTCTGTATCAAGCCCAGGTTCGGTCGTGTATGGAGTACTGCTCTCATCTTTGAGATGGTCCTGCCAAATACCAACTGGACGCGCTTGAGTCTATTGAGAAACGGGCCAAGAGACTCATTGGCAACGATGCACTGGTCGAGTCAAAGCTCCAGAGCATTGAACATCGACGACGAGTTGCAAGTCTATCGGTTTTCTATCGGTTACATTTCGGGGAGTGTGAGATGAAATTATACAATCTAATTCCGCCAAGTCCGTTCCATCATCGGACTACAAGACAAACGGCGATGCGCCATCGTTACATGGACATCCCACCCATACGCACTAACCGTTTTGGGAATACCTTCATTGTGCGTACGGCTAAGGAGTGGAATTCCCAGCCGGAGTCTGTGTTTCCCGATAACCTAAGAGTCTTTAAGTCAAGACTGAATAGTTTACTTTTAGGTAAGCGTGCTACATCTTCGACCCCATGACCGTTTACCATTGTGAGATGGTGGTCAAACGCAAGCATATTTTTAATGTCGTCTGCCAATCTCACTCCCTTGCGACCAACACTCCTCTGTCCAGTCCTTGGAGGACACAGTGGTTGAGGTCACGGCCTATAAGTAATATCTAGTTCATAATAAAACAGAATAAAAGTAAAAGTATTGAAATGAAATGAAATGAAATATTTATTTTGTAAATTAGTTATACAACGTGTAACGGAAAGGGTGTATACATACCAAGGACACGGCTTCTTTGGATATATCCAAATTAGAAAGGTTTCAACTCAAAATAAAATACTCTAAAAAATGATACCAATTTTCGATTTCGTAAGTTTCTTAAATTGAAATCATAACAATCGTGTCACCGCACTACGTAGGTCAATAACTTTCCACGTTACTTCCAAATATCACGATAAATCTCTTCTGTGATGTGCTTATTTCAATTAGAAAAGTTCGGTTTCTGGTATCATTGTATTAAAAATTCTCATTACTTCCGAACATGTAGAGATAGGATTAAAAAACCCTTCCAATATCATTTTATATCTTCCAAAGAAGCCGTGCCCTTGGTATGTATATACCCTTTCCGTTACACGTTGTATATAACACTTTTACACGTCATGTTTTTTTGCGTGTTTAGTTTAGCTAGATGAGGCCGGCATTTCCTAACTGACTACTCAGAGAAGAAAAACCGAAACAAGGTCTCTTTTAAAGTCCATCCATTAATCAGTGTGTGCATCACGTCTGCGTCGATAAAGTTCATTTCAGCAATGCTTAGTCACTTGCTGTCAGACGGTGGTCTTCCACTGAACAAAATAATGATACCTTAATTTAGTGATGCCCAAAAATAAAACCGTTCCCAGCTCATCGCTACTCCATATCCGCCTTTAACAAGCAAATAATTGCAATTGTACAACTGAATGTTGTCGATGACATTTATTAAAAACCCATCATGTATTAGTTGATGGTGTGAAAAGCAAAAAAATACCGGATAGAGGTCACTAACGGGTGACACTTCCTAAAGTGACACCTGGTCAATTAGGGGTCCGTAGGTAGGTAGAAGTAACCAATTTTGTAGCAGAGCCTCATTAGTATTTCTAAGCTAATTGTAAGTGGCAGTACCTATCACATCTTAAATATTCCTTGATTAATTTATAATTATTACAAAATTTAAATCATCACCACTGTTTTCAAAACAGTGAAAGAAAAAGGTTTTTTTTTCTGGGTGGGAAAATTATCAAATGACTCCTCCCGCTGTGCCCACCAACTACACCAACAAAGCCCACCCTGCTCCTTCAGTTTCCTTTCCGTTCCGGGGCCGCGGTATCTCCTTAGAACATTCCCGCAACCCCGGAAAGAAACAGGTCTAGGATACAAAATCGAACACATATGACATCTACGAACCCGTACTGGGTTACATGTTCTAGAAATGGGATCTTTATATGCAATTATTTATTACGGTAAAAAGTGCTGCATATGGGATACATCTTTTTAGATTTTTTTGTTGCTGCAAACCACCAAAAAATATTAAAATGCTCACATAATTATTCTCAAACAGACCTATTACAAGATAAGTAGCACCTTTAATACCGTTGACACGCTCACCCTTGACTAAATCACACATAAAAATTAGTCAATCATTACTATCGTCACGGGAAAGATCACACGAAAAGTACCATGATTCGAATACAATAAACAATTGAATCGTTATAATATTCTAGTTTGGAAAGCACAGAACAAACTATTTTCTACACAATATCATAAATTTATTTGCGATATTAGCGCCAAACATTAGATCTTGTAATGTGTACTTAAATTCTCGCTCAATTAATGTAATTTATAATATTAGAATTAAATCGACGGTTAAAAGGAAATAGGGTATAAGCGACATTTTGGACTGGTACCTATTGTTTTGAAAGCCGACTGTTTCTTGTGTTCTATTATCTTTTATTTTGTCATATTTCCCGATTGGAAAATTAAAAACTATTTTAGTTTTCAAGATGTTTTAATAAAAAAATACATCAGTTTTTCTGAAATTCTAAACTTTGAACGGCTCTCCTGAACATTTCATTTAACTGTCGCATGCTCAGTTTACCTTTAAATGATTATTACACCTCAGTCTCCTTTTAAATACATTGAATAATTAAAACTAGTGTAAGTTGGGAACCTAGTTCTGGCTGCTACTAACAGAACACTCTGTTAGAATTAACATATACATAATATATGATTCAATTATCATATTTTGAAGATATTAAAAACCCGGTCGTCTTATGCAAGTCGACCCAGTGTTTAACAAATGGATTATCCATTTTATTAATTAACATTGTAACAATCAATTAAGTTTTGAAAAGAGTACCATAAAGTAACGTATCTCTTCATTTATACAGGGTGGCCCGTTTACAGTGGTCCAAAGATTTTTTCAGCTTGAGAGCATCATAAGTGATCATTTAAAACATACTATAGTTAAACGAAAACTTATGGTTTCGATTTTTTTTTTTTTTTATAATCTAGTCTAGTTATTTACACTAGAAGAGCCTATAGCGCAATAGGTAGATTATTGCACTATGCTTATACCAAATTTCATTCGATTCGGTCCAGTAAGTTTCATAACAGAGTGGTTTTGTGTCAAAAAGATTGAAATTTCGGGTAATTTAAAAAAAAAAAACATAATTTTGTAAACCATAAGGTTTCGCTTAACTAAATTTTTTTTTTATTATTGATGGGCCCACTCTTGACCTCGAGTTGTAAGTAAGTATGTTTTAAATGACCACTTATGACGCTCTCAAGCTGAAAAAAATCTTTGGACCACTGTAAACGGGCCACCCTGTATTATAGTAAACATCCAATTCGGACTGTGCACTAGCTTATATCATTTTATATGTGCCTACGTAGACCTGAGTGAAATAAAAAAAAAATGACTTTGAAGAGTTTCTTACTCTACGTGGCATAGCACGCGTGACGCGGTACATCTATACAACTATTTTGAATTACATTGAATATTTTGTCACTAGCGCTCAAATAAACAAATCCCCATGAATGAAGAATAAATCGTTTAGCGAATCACCGGATATGGTGAGGAGTTCCCATGACAATGGTATCAGACGAGCATTGGGAGCCGCAAGTCGTGCCAGATGTGCTGACGTGGCGTATCACAGCCCACGCAATGTAAGACGATAGATTTGTGAGGACATGGGCTTCAAATAATAATAGGATTTGGTGAATAAATGTATATTTTATTAATTTCACAATTATAACATTTTAAGCTAACATGATCACCAACAGTATCAGTAACTTAAAAAACTTTTTTGCAAAAAATAAAACCGACTTCCATATCAAAACACTACAAAGCCAAAAATAATTTTAATTTCGGTAGTCGGTGTTATTGGTTTTGTATTTTCTTTTTTTTTTCACACCGCCTTCCGAAATTAAAATTATTTTTGGCTTTGTAGTGTTTTGATATGGAAGTCGGTTTTATTTTTTGCAAAAAAGTTTTTATTTTCGCGCTTTTTAGTGGGTCAGTGAATTTTCCAAATCGATTCGTAAATGACGGAGTTATGCGCAAACAAAACGCAATGCAGAGTAAACGAAAAGATCATCAAGGTAAATTATTTTTTTCGACTTTTTTTGATTTTTCAGAAACGGCTCGTCCGATTTCGATAAAATTTTCATGGGACCATTTGGGAAGTATACCCTTTCCAACAAAAAAAGAATTTTTCAAATCGGTTGGCAAGCGACGGAGTTATGCGTGGACAAACATAAAAAAAAAAAAAAAAAAAAAAAAAAAAATACAAACATCCGAATTGAGAACCTCCTCCTTTTTTAGAAGTCGGTTAAAAAGGGATATATATCTTGTGTATTTATTGTTTCGAGCTTCCGATATTTCGGCACTGTTGCAAGCGCCATGATCAATTTAACAATTGATTAACTGCTTTAACTTAATTTAGTTTTCTTTTTCCGTTTCTACCAGTGCTGTGCACTTCTGTGAGTTTACACCATGTCTAATACTTTATAAAATTTGAATTGTATAATTATATTGTTGAGAAAATGTTGTTAAAGCTCCCTAAAAAAATAAAATTAGATCTGTAGACAAAAAGGCCTGGAAGCATGATTTCAAGTAAGTTGTATAATAATAATTGTCCTAAAACATTTCAGGTTACTTCAGCGGAGATTATAGCCAACGGTGCTGGAGAAAGTATCATACTAAAGAACATGTCGCACTCTTAGAATGAAAGTGACCTAACTCTAAATTCGTGTAATTTCAGATTTTGATGTAAACTGACCTGAAACATTATTCTGAATTGTCGTGGAAACAGGAATCTGAATTATGAGTTATAAAGAGACAGCTTATACATTTGCGACTTGAGATATATGAATATAATTTATTCAATGCTGCTTTATTAGTTATTACTACTCAAATCCAAAAAAAAAAATACAGTTTTTTGAGCAAGGTCTCTTTCATTCTGAGAGTGCGATGTATGCATAGTTGCAGGTGCACTCTTTGTTCCTCTGCACTCATAGTTCGATAGGACGGTACTCTGATACGACTGAAGAGAAATCAGGTGCAAGGCCAACGTCTTTACGTGATTTGAGATGGACGGAATAATCTTGATCTTTTTAAATAGTCACCCATAATTGGAACAACGTTGGCCAGTTATTATTAAGCAACGAGCTACTTAATAAATAAGTAATATTAAATTTGGTATATCAACTTTCAATTTACGAACTGATTCAGAGACACATCTATACTAATCCAACGTCTCGCGTATTCCGTGAGCCCGGATAAAGATCTATGTGAGCCCGTTTGCTCAGACTCGTCCGCAAACATTTTATTACAATTCGCATTAGCTATTATGTGAGAGACTACTTAACTATTTATGCACACTACGTGTATTTATATCTATTATGTCGGCGCACAATCATGAATGGACCATTTGCATTGCAAGGTTATAATATACTCATAGTTTATCATTAGAACTTAAAACTAGACAACAGACTTAACTACATTTACCATGTGTACCTACTTATTGTTTCGAGTTTCCGATATTTGGCACGGTCGCAAGCGCTATGATCACGGAAGAACAGTGACGATATATCGGCAACTGGAAGCAGTAAGTACCTACACATAGTAAATATCGCGTTTTAAGTTCTAATGATACTGTTAGTGATCATATTAGCTTAAAAACTTATACTCATAGTTTTATAAGAATAACAGCAATTGCACGTCATAATAGCAGGTCAATTTTCAAAGTAAAGCAATGCTTTCCGAGGCCAGTATATACAGATTGTTTACCATTTCTTACCTAACAAAACCCTTCTGTAACTCGAAACGTTATAATGATAATTTCGGATGTCATTTCTAGATCTTTAACACTATAGTTAGATTTTTATATTCTAGATAGTCTTGTGTTTGAGCACCATCTCGCCTGATGGTAACCGATGATGTGATCGAAAATGACACTTGCCTAGAAGTAATTAATTCACTGTTGACTTAAAGATCCCCAGGTTAGCTACCAGCAAACACGGACTCTGGTAAGGAATTCCACTCCTTAGCTCAATGAAAGTGTTCTTAAACGTTTTTGCTTATGGGTGAGATGCCCACCATGTAATGATGGCGCATCACTGTTTTTACCAATAGGAATAGATATGTACTATAGTTACCTCGCTACTAGGTAGTGTGTAGTGTACTTGGCAGTGGCCATGTATCTGCTTAGCTTATTCTCATATAATGACAATACTTCTTATAACCGCTACCTTCCGTTTTCTTAATTTCCGTTCCTACCGTTTTCGTAGAGTTTGTCCAGCGACTGTCATGCATGCGGTTTACGTGACCCGCCCAATCCCATTTGAGCCTGACAGCCTTTTTATCTACGTCAATTATACCTGACATAGCCATCACATCACTGGCTTAAATATAATCAATGATTATTTTGTAACGTATTTTGGAAAATCAAGGCAGATTTCTTGCATATTTATGACTGGACCATTTGCTTTGCAAGGTTAATACACTCGTGGCTATTAAGATTAACGTACACATTGCAATTTTATTGCGTATCGTAATGTTCTGCAGGCTAAGTGTTGAATATTGTAGATCTAAGATTAGGTAAATAAAGAAATAACGTTGCTTAATAAACTATCGTACAAAAATGTGTAGGTATTTACCTAGATATTCCTGACTCCATATAGCTTATAGTTAAAAAATTGGCCAAGGGCGAGTCAGACTCGCCCATGAAGGATCCCGCAGTAACTACGCCAAATAACTTTGTTTTTCATAATATTTGTATGAATTACAAAGTCATTGTCTTTGTGCGTACAGCTAAGGAGTGGAATTCTCTGCCGGAGTCTGTGTTTTCTGATAGCTATAACCTGGGAGTCTTTAAGTCAAGAGTGAATAGGTTGCTTCTAGGCAAGCGTGCTTCATCTTCGACCACATCATCGCTTAACATCAGGTCGAGTTACACTATATGCAATCCCCATCGGATTACTGACAAAATTTAAAGAGCAATCGAATCACAACAAATTCACAGGTATTATTATTTTGTATCGAACTATAATAAATCTGTGCCCAGAATCGAATACAAAAAACAAAAGGCTTAGGTATTTTATTACAATCTCTAAACACAACGACACATCTATTACTCTTGACAATAAACTTATTTTTCTAAATTCGAGATAGGCCTACACCTAACATAATAAGACCTCTGTTCTGTTACCAAAATTTACCGAGGTAACAGATTTTGGTGAAGTTCTAGAGGTCAAGGAGTTTTGGTCTTTGTACATTTTTGATATCCAAAATCATAGTTTTAAATTGCTTGCTATTAAGTGTGATAAGACGTAGAGTTTAATGGATCGTGGACGATCAGGTCGTGTGAACTTTTTAGTTTTTGTTTATTTTTTGTGACAGGCAAGTTTGAGATGTTTGTAGATCTTTTATTCGGGGGTACAAACATCAAATGATACCTCCTGCTCATGGTGGAGCAGAAGAGAGTGTCACGCTCCTACTGACTAAAATTTACCCCGTTCCTTCAGTAACTCTTGCATTCCGGGCCGCGGTATCCCGTTAGAACATTACCGCAACCACAGTTTTTTGTTAGCTTTAAGAACAGAAGTTTTCAATATCACGGCGCTGCATCTTTTGATCAACTGCAACACGAGACTCGAGCAATGGTGAAATATATTGCGTATATATATTTGATGAGGATATGTAACGTGTTTGTATGAATCTGTGTTTTTTCCTCACGGATTCCTCATGATAGTTTGATGTTTACCACCCCATGGTTCGTGGTTTTAAGGATAGTGAGCTATATCAACGATATTCAAGGCTCTAAACTTTGACTGGTCAAGGGCTCCAGAGCCTTAAACATCTTCAACGTATTGCAAGTCTATCAGTTATATTTTAGGGAGTCTGCGAAGGAATTGCACTATTTAATTCCACCAAGTCCGTTCCATCATCGGACAACAAGACGAACGGTGATGAGCTATAGTTACATGGTAGACAAACCACCCACACACACGTTTTGGGAATACTTTCATTAGGCTTACAACTAAGGAGTGGAATTCCCTGCCGGAATTTCTGTTTCCTGTTATCTGTAACCTGGAGGTCTTTAAGTCAAGAGTAAATACATTTCTTCTAGGTATACGTGCTTTGTCTTCACCCACATCATCGCTTATCATCAGGTGAGATGGTGGTCAAACGCACGACTATCACAAATGAAAATAACGTTCTAGTATAGTCATTGTGTTGTGACTAAGTTCCGAAACGCCACACAAAGTGTCATTTTATCAACAATAAAAAGCGCAAATGTCATGGTTAAATTTATTTATTTACTTATTTAAGAAGTATGGAGGACTAACAGTTATTAAATACAGGATATCTATTATAGTAGACAGTGAGCCAATTAAAAGTCCTCACGTTTAGAGGCAGGAAAATCTTAAAGTGAACACTTAATATATAATCTTATTACAATATTCTCAAGTCACATGGATAAGCATCGTCATGGATGGTCACATTTTCAAAGTAAAGCAACGGTGGCTCAGGTAATTTCGTGGATCAGACACGTTTAGCTGTTTTTAATTTTTATAACAGTAGTTCCAAATAATAAGCCAATAGAGTTGACTACTAAAAATACAAGTCATTTTACTTTATCTATTTTAGAAAAACGATCAAGGATTACTAAACTTCTGGTAGGTGTAACAACAAGCAAAAGCTATTCATGAATCTTGGTGTGGGTACATAGTATAATGCTCACCAAAATAATTCTAGATAATCCAACATCCTCAAGAATGACGTAACCTCGTGATATTTATCACACAAATGTCTCCCACAGTGGATGTGCATTGGTGGAATACCTCGTAATAGTGTGCACGATCTGATCGCGCCCAAGTTTAACGTAATCAAACCGTTGAAGACGTATTCTGATTGAATTTAGGTATTTGATTTGATAGAAAATTGATGTGCTGTTTTAAAATACTATACTGGACAGAACTGTTTTGATAGCAACTATACATTCATCAAATTGGAAATACCTACGACCAGCTTTAACAGTAGATTGCCTCTGCGATGGAATAAGTGCTCCAAGGTGACCGCTTATAGGCAAAAATGGCGAGAAATTATGAAGATGATCACCAATCGCCTGGAATACTAGACAAGAACGTTACAACTGAGAAGAAGTGCGTCATGTCTGGAATGAACTTCTTTCTTCTTTATCATCGCTTAGCCTTTTGCCAACTTTGTTGAGGCTGTTGCCAGTCTAACAAATACAGTTGAGTAATCGTGTTTGACATGGAGTGTCTGTTTATCTGATCTCCACTACCCATTAGTTAGTAGGATAGACTGGCAAGGCTAGGTATCAAAGTTCGTAACTCCATTTGAATAAAGGACAATGCAACCGATTGGCCCAAAAATACGAAACAGTACAGTACAGTACATAATTTAAACCTATGACAAACGTTAGTACTAATCATCCATGACAACTTTTTCTATGGGGCCAAATAAATCTACCCAAGTAAAAAAAATATACAGGGTAACAAATGTTTGAAAAAAAAAAACATCTGTTACCCTGTATATTTTTACAACAGGTTTCATTTTGCTGGGCCAGCAGTCAAAGGAAAAGTTGCTATGTCCTTTTACAGGAGCAAGAAAAAACTGTTTTATTTATTCATTGATTGCAATATTTCAACTTGTGATATAAGGTTAGAATTGATAGAAAAAATATTTATACATTTTTTTTATATATTGCTTTGTATTTATGAAAAAATTGACTTAAGTACGAACTTTTATAGCCATGGTGTGTGGAGTTAGGAAGTGTAAATGCAGTAGGACTTTTTTTTTTTATTTAAAATAGGTTCGCGTTTGACCACTATCTCACCTGATGGTAAGTGATGATGTGGTCGAAGATGGAGCACGCTTACCTAGAAGCAACCTATTCACTCTTGACTTAAAGACTCCCAGATTATAGCTATCAGGAAACACAGACTCTGGCAGAGCATTCCACTCCTTAGCTATACGCATAAGGAAACTAATCCCAAAACGTTTTGTGCATATGGGTGGGATATCCACCATGTAACGATGGCGCAACGCCGTGTGTCTGGTAGTTCGATGGTGGAACGGGCTTGGTGAAATTAGACTGTGCAATATAGTCCTTACATAGTCCTTAAATTAGTGTTGACATGTATCTCTTATTATTTATTTACTTTATGGAGGACTTACAGTTATGGCATATAGACCGCTATTGTAACCATAGAATAAGCAATAGTGTTAATTAGGTGTGTTTAAATTTTGGGGATATGCGGAACAGGGTGTAGAGTCCCGCATTCCAATTAAAAAGGGAGGATCCTCCGACCAAACATGTGTTTTGTCTGGTGGGCAACTGCCCGATGTTTGTGATTGGGTGATTTGTATGTATGCTAGTTGTGCGGTAAACTCTGCTTGCGCGATACAGGATTTCTATAATTTAATTTGTACGTCGCGAGATAGATGTCGCTACAAAAGTTTATTATTTATCTATCAATATATATATATATATATATATATATATCAATTTATCCTTCCGCACGGAGAGATCTTGATGTATTAAATCCATGTATTTTTTTTTCTTTATTTGGCTAACTAAACAACTGTTTACATTTAAACGCGCGGATGTTATGATTTAGCCACTAGCCCCTTTTTCTTCTTCAAATAATATAATTTCGCATGTTTATTTAGTTAGCTATTGCCAGAATAATACCTAGTCTAGATAAAGCACAGTTCGCGTCAGGCACACGCCCACACTTCAAGATTCATTGTTACCTTAATATTTGGTTACACTTTGGGAATTGTTAAATGTGTCATCGCTTTGTGTTTCAAAGGGCGATATTTAAGGTTAGGTTTAATTGAATGAAGCGTAATTAGGATGAAGTATTTGTGTGATTTAAAGTAGGTCGACTTTTGAAAGATTTACTTGAGTCAAATAAAAGTTTTAATATAATGGATGGCCGTATCAACAAAGTGTACAATCGAGGTTAACGAATAGTGGCGTCCTTCGGCTTAAACATAATTACAAAATAATAACTAACCTTTGGTTTTTATCTTTTTTATATTCCTTAGGTAACAATAAGGCCCTTTCCCCATGTATCGCCTAAGTCACTTCTGCAAATACTTTTTAACACCCGACAAAACAAGAAGGGTGTTATTAACAAATATTACAATGAAAGGTTACTGTAATATCAAAGTAACATTCAAACTACTTAACTCGATTATAAAACCGTCAAAAGGCTCTTTTAAACGTCAATATTGCGTCTATGATATCATTGACAAATATAAAAAAAATCAAACTTTTGAAAAAATGGGTAGTAGGTAGTTACATACACCTATGTAAAGTCACATTTTCATTAAATTTTCTCAGACCATAATTATAATATCCTACGATGACAGATGTGCAAGATATTACATTTTTTTAAATCAAATTACGTCCTATTATATTACGCATTATCTGTAAGTTATATAATTTTATAATTAATTTTATATTATTCGATTACATTTAGTATTTTAATACCATGTACCGTCTTTATTAGACTTGGGTATTTTATAGTATACTTGCTTCTTCCCGCGGCTTCGCTCGTGAGTAAAGGTTTTTTTTTCCGCGAAATTAAAGTATGTCACTATCCAGGCTTTCAACTATCTTCACACCAGAAAACACATCAAAAAGTTGCTCCGTTTTGACGTCAAAAAGTGGCCAAGTGCGAGTTAGACTCACCCATAAATGGTTCTTTTATTTATGTTCCATTCATAATTTTTATTAAAATTATTACCATATTTATAAAACTAGGGTAGTTTATAATATATTTAAGAGCCCATACAGAATATATTCTTGCCAAAAAGTCGTTCTATGGCTTACTACATGGAACGTTGCAGCAAAAAAAAACCTAACATCACAAAATACACTTCGCATTATGAAACCGACCTTACTGCTGCATCATCAAAAATCAATAAACAATAATCTCTCACGAATCAGAAGGCTATTAATGTACTTAATTATAAAGCAACCAAATTGTAGTCACTGATATGTTCCCACACCTCAATTTGCAGAAACAAATAGTACGAGTAGCTAATAATAATGTAATATCGTTTCATGTCTGTCTGTGGGTGTCGACCGAATGTTATGTGGTTCAGGGTTAATAGTGATACTATTGTGACTCAGTACTGCCAACGTGGATTTTCTACAGCTGGTTTCAGAAACGTACCTGTTGCTTGTCAATAGTTGGAATTTGTATTCTTATAATTTCCAAAAATATAGGTAGCGAGGTAGGGGAAAGCGAAGGAAAAGATGGGTGGATTGTGTGAGGGATGATGTGAAAGAAAAATGAGTAAATAATGCCGCGACGTCTGACAGGCGAGAATGTTCTTTGTTCTAGGTAACGTGTAGCGCCGACCCCAAGTAGAAGGGATGAGGGCAAGAAGATGATGAATCTTCAGATATATCATAAGTTACCTTTATCTAGACCTGAATGTTGCCTTTTTAACTTCTCGAAAGAATGACGGGTTTAGCTCCACGCGCGCTTCAAAGAGCAGTCGTGAGCAATGATGTGACCAGTCTCCAATATAAAGGATCTAGTCTTTATCTCTCAAATTAAACGAAGATTGTAACGATATAAATGGATTTATTTTAAAACTAGTGTTCAGTTCAACCGCCAAATCAAGAATGAATACATTTTAATATATTTTACCTGTCTTACAAAGTGTTGTCATACTTAACTCTTGATTCGATACAATTAAATAATCAATTTAATATTCGACTAAAATTACAATAATAACTATTTTAATTTGCTTTTACTTTAGATACAAATGTATTGTAATCATGGTTACATACTAGTTAGGCTATTATCAAAATACCCTTATCTTGGCTAATTAACCTTACAGCTCGGCCATCCTGTGTAAGTGAGTCCTCTCACTTGGTTGGTATATACCACAATAAAAAAAAACTAAACAAAGGTAATAACTTGATTATCAATACATACATACTTCTACAACTAATTTCAACAAAGGTAAATTCTTTACTTTACAGTTCAACTAATATCCAATAATTCAAAATCTCATCATAGTCAAAATGTATGTGTCTTTATATTCATGTTAAAACTAAGTCTCAATTTCAGCTTATCATTTTTATCTAAGTCACAGTCTTTATCAAAATTCAAATTGATAAATCAAGATCAGCATTCCCATTCTTTGTTTCTTGCACAATCTGTCACGATCTTTAGTCATCTGTGCGGCACCGTTATCTTGGTACCATTCATAATCTGCACTGACCTCTATGACAAATTGTGCTCTCATCGTATAATCTTACTCACTATCTTGCAATCATAATACGTGCAACATCGATTTCTCAATGCCATTAATTATCTGCACTGATTGCTCATGTATAGATATATATCCTTAATAATGACACGCAATTCCTACTCATTTCCATCAGGGAAGTTGATTAACCCAGAATATCATTTTTATCAACAAAATTGAATAATCTTATTGAGCCTACCTACTATGTAGAGTAATAGATCACTCTCTGTCCACCTCTATTTCTGTACCCTCACTCTGATCACTGTCAGTACTCTCACTGGCGTAACCTTTAAAATACATCCAAGGATGGATTTTGTCTAGCGCGACAACATTTTCATACCTCTTGTTACCCTTTCTTGTTAATGGAGTGTCTTCGACGAGAAATCTGTCATTAGGTAATATTTTGAGGATTCGATAGGGGCCTTGAAATTTGGGGATGAGCTTATGTGATTTTCCTACATGATCTTTGTCTATAATTGTCCTCTCTATTCTGACTAAATCACCTACATTATATTTTGTCCGACTCTTCCTATGCTTATCAAACTGCTTTTTAACATAATCCTGTTGTTTTTCTATCCTTTCCCTAGCATTCGATCTCAGTTTTAGTAACGCATCACCCTCGATTCGTTCAGTTGTTTCGGAAATTACGTCACTCAATACGTTTTCCGACGCATTCGTCAATCTACAACCGAACAACAGCTCAGAGGGACTTTTCCCGGTTGTCTTATTTATAGTAGTATTAATACCTAATTGTACGTCACCTATGTATTCGTCCCATAAGTTGTCATTTCTGTCATGACATTTTGAACTTAGAGCATCAGTTATGGTTCGGTTAAACCTTTCGACCTGTCCATTCGCTCTTGGAGTGGCAACTGCATTCAAAATGTGCTTTATTTTTAATTGGTCCATAAAACGCTTAAATTTTGCACTTGTGAAATAAGAGCCACGATCTGTAATAAGACGAGAAGGAACGCCGAAATAACTAAAATGTTCCTTAAATGCCTTGATTGCCGTAGTCGTCTTAGTATCTCTAACAGCTCGTATATTAATAAATTTTGTAAAGGCGTCTATAATAACAAGCAAATACATGTTGCCTCTCCTAGAGCGAAGGAATGGGCCCAGGTGATCGGCATGGAATGTATGGAATGGTTTCTCTAACTTAGGTATTGGGTGAAGCACTCCCTCTTTGGGGCCACCAGGTGCCTTATGATGCGCAGATTCCAAACAAGCTGAGACATATTTCTTAGTGAACCGTCGCATCTTTGGAAACCAAAATATGCTTCTGATACGACTCAACGTTTTTTCGAAGACAAAATGACCCACCTCATCATGGTTCATGCGCAGCACTTGCCATCTACACCCACTCGGAATTACCCATCGCAATCCTTCATCTAAAATTTTATATATATAACCACCTTTTAACATATAATTCTTTCGTACGTCAGCTACAAACTTAGTCTGGTCGTCTTCTAAGATGTCTTTTATACGTTTTATTTCGCTATCATCACCCTGTACTGTAGCGATCCAGTCACAAACGTCTACGTGCAGAACATCAAAAACATGCTCCGTATCCACATCTGATGGGTCACTCACAAGGGCACGACTGAGAGCATCTACGTGAGCCATATGCGAGCCCGGCCTGTACTCAATTTCGCAGTCATATTCCTGAAACTGGATCCACCAGCGAGAAATTCGTGGTACAAGGTCCCTCTTAGTTAAGGTAGTATGGAGCGCGTTACAATCGGTGACTATTTTAAGTCTTAGTCCTAGTAAATAGACTCGGAAACGATTTAAGGATGCGACTACCGCTAAAGTTTCCAACTCAAAAGAGTGGAATTTTTGCTCGTCTACCGTAGTTTTTCGACTGTAATATGCTACTGGCCTGAGTAAGCCGTCAGTACCTCGCTGTAGGAGAATTCCTGCAATACCTAGCTTCGACGCGTCTGTATGAATTTCGGTCTCTAAATGGGGATCGTATAAAGCTAATATAGGGCGTTCGACTAATTTTGCATTTAAAACTCTAAATGACTCCGCCTCCTCCGCTGTCCATTTCCATTCAAATTTAGACTTTAACAGGTCTGTTAGTGGAAAAGCTAGTTAGACCGACAAATCGTCTGATATCATGAACGTTCCGCGGAATTGGGAAGTTTTCTATAGCTAATGTTTTGCGCTTCCCTGGACGTATTCCTTGACCACTAACATGAAATCCTAGGAACTCTAGCTCAGTACAGAAAAAAATACATTTTTTTTACTTTAAGCGTAAGACCTGCGCCTTTTACGTTTTGAAGTACCTCCTCTAGCCGTCTCATTCCCTGATCAAAAGATCGCGAAGGAATCAATACGTCATCCATATAAACAATTGTATAACCGACTTTAGACAGTATTTTACTCATTGCTCGTTGAAAAACCAAAGGAGCATTTGCTAACCCAAAAGGCATGCATTTAAACTGATACTGCAGGAGTAACAAACGCGGTCTTGTCTTGAGATTTTGCCTCTACTGAGATTTGGTAGTAGCCAGATGCAAGGTCTAAACTTACGAATAAAGAATTAGCAGCTAGCCTGTCAAGTTGCTCATCAATTAAAGGTAACGGATAGTGTTCCTTTTTTGTTTTATTATTTTATGCACGATAATCAACACATAGTCTGCTTTCACCAGTCTTTTTCTTTACCAGTAAGACTGGGCTAGCGTAAGGCGAGTTTGACTCACATACTATGCCTGCATCGATCGTTTCTTTTACCATAGATTGAACCTGTCTACGCTCTGGAAAGGAGAGCCTATACGGGCGATAAACTACTGGTTGCGAGTCACTTAATTTAATTTCCATTTGAACTACATTAGTCAATCCCAGGTCTTTTAGATTATCCGAGAAACACGTTTCATACTTTTTGAGCAACTCTTTTAATTTGTTAACCTCATATTCATTAAGCTGTTTGCCATAATTGAAAGCAGACTTAGTCTCAGCATTTTCAAAATTTAATAAATTAATACTCAAGTTATTCCCAGTACAAAGGACTCGTGTAATGAGCGTATCCTTATTTAAGCAAACCGCACTGTCACTAAAGTTTTGCACCAGTATCCTAACCTCTCCGTTTTCTATTTCATATTCACCAGGCATCAAATAATATTCATTCTGTGACATGCTGCGTAAGGAGCCACTAACGTGAACTATACCCGAATATTTGTTTTTAGAAAAACATGGTAATGGATACATTTCCTTAGGAGGAATTACAGTATTGGATGTCAAATGTAATTCTAATTTAACTGATTGATCACGAGTAAATATTAATGAATGTGTAGTTTTCGTTATGACTATAACTGGTTTCTCTGTGAAACTGTGCCCAATTAAAACTGAATATTTAATAACGCTATCGTCAACGATGTACGCTTTGACCTCCTCTACAATACCTTGAATTTCAATAATGACGTTTGATACGCCCACTGGTATTACTATACTCTCACCTATACCTCTCATAGTCGGTAAGTTGCTAACAGTCCACGTGACTGCCCTCTTAACAGCCTCACTGTAACGAATCAGCGTATATTGGCTACCCAAATCTACGTAGCCTTGAACGACTTCACCGTTGAGCTTAAGATTCATTAAATATTTAGTATCATTAGTATTATTTGTTTCAATACGCATCACGTCTTTTTCTTTGGGTTTATCAATTTTATTAGCTGAGTCAGAGGGTAATCTGGGACAGTTAATTGACAAATGACCTAATTTGGTACAAACATTACACTTCAATATTTTTTTTGTGCATTTAGAACTGAAATGCCCAGGTTCATTGCAGTTAAAGCATACAATTGACGCAATATTGTTTGACTTCGAAGTCTTAGTTTCGCTGCCATTACCTATCTGCTTAGAACTATTACTAGATAGTAAAGGTATAAACGTAGCAACACTACACGTTTATCAAAATTTACCCTTGACCTATCTGGTTCGCGAAGATGTTGCTTGATTGATTGAAAATATGTGAGAACCTGCTCCGGCTCCTGACATTTTACTGCTTTCGCGTCTAATCTCAATGACCGATCCTCAATCCCATATAGTAGGCAATCTACCGCACGTTTACCAAATATTTCGCATCGATTTAGTAGATTAATTTTTTCATAATAATAATGTTCTAACGAATCATTAAATTTTGCACGTTTTGACAACATTTCGGTTAGTAATTCAGCATAGTCTTCACTACTCGGAAATGATTGCTCCAGTTTGCCCTTCTACTCAGACCATGAATACGACATCGATGGAAGAGCCTGGTACCACGTTTTGGCAATCCCTGATAGTTTAGGCAGTGCGTAGTGTATTATTTGATCGTCACCCCAACCATAGAGCCTAGCACATTCCTCAACTTTATTTATCCGCATTACTATAGTCTGGCTCTTTACCATAAGGTCAAAATCAGGAATAACATTTCCTAGCATAGGAAATTTATTACCCTGAGATCGATTTTTGGTTAAAGCTTCCACTAAAGTTGTAAAGAATGCTTGCGTGTCATTATTAAAAACATTAGCATTACTCACGTGGCCAGAAAGTGGGGGTGTGTGTTGCTCGATGCTGCGGCCTCGCCTACTGCATCTCCCATCCAAGCCTCGACTGGACCGACGCTGCTCGTAGCTGCTGCTCCGACTGTGATATCCATCACGGCTGCAACTCCGGTTCAGCCGGTGACGGCGCCTCGTACTCTGCTCACGGGATCTGCGGCCTCCACTACGACGAGATCCATCGCGGCTGCAACTCCGGTTCAGCCGGTGACGGTGCCTCGTACTCTGCTCATGGGATCTGCGGCCTCCACTACGACGAGATCCTTTGCGGCTGCAACTCCGGTTCAGCCGGTGACGGTGCCTCGTACTCTGCTCACGGGATCTGCGACCTCCACTACGACGAGATTCCGACGAAGAATTGCGATTGCTCGGTGGCTGCCTTCGCTGCTTCCGATTATGCGTAGTGATTGTTCTTGCTTCTTTGCTCCGGTCACGGCGACGTTTACGTTCATTGCTCTTGCCATTAGAGCGAGTTTTATCCATTGTTACTCAGATAAAATAACAAGTGACTTGTGTACGCAACACACGTGAACACGTTATTTGGGAATATTTCTTCAAAATTGTAGGCGTAATTCACTTATCCCACTTCTGAGATAAAGGATCTAGTCTTTATCTCTCAAATTAAACGAAGATTGTAACGATATAAATGGATTTATTTTAAAACTAGTGTTCAGTTCAACCGCCAAATCAAGAATGAATACATTTTTATATATTTTACCTGTCTTACAATGTGTTGTCATACTTAACTCTTGATTCGATACAATTAAATAATCGATTTAATATTCGACTAAAATTACAATAATAACTATTTTAATTTGCTTTTAATTTAGATACAAATATATTGTAATCATGGTTACATACTAGTTAGGCTATTATCAAAATACCCTTATCTTGGCTAATTAACCTTACAAATAACATAATTGCCAGGGTTGCTGGGAATGTTCTAACGAGATACCACGCTCCCGGAACACAAGGGAAACTGAAGCAGCAGAATGGATTTTAGTCAGTAGAAGTTTCAGACTTCCTTCCATTCCACCAAGAACAGGAAAGACGGTCAATTTTCTCCTTGAAAAAAAAAACTACGTACGAGTACCTGTTAACTTGTACCGTTACTCATAGAACCTCATACAAAACAAACAATAATCATCAACATCCAGTCTACCTAAGAATCCAGATTTTTATACCCAGTAAGAAGTACATAAAGCAGTCGTAGAATTAATTCGTGATCTATGCGTTATGTGAGTCATGCGCGCGCGCACTCGATCTCACGGTGTTCACGTCGACATGACATAATAATAGTAATGCAGCTTATCAAATATGATTGATTTTGTATTCGTTGGTCCTTCTTTAAAGTAAGCGTGATTGTTTAATTATTTCGTCGTGTTTATTGAAAACACAATAGACAAACACCGAAACAAACATTATTTGAAAACAAACATAAAGTGTCAATAGTCTGACTTGTGAACGGGTCTCGGAGTTCGAACCCCACCCATTATACGATGGCCGTGCACCCACTCCAGACACAAGCATATTTAGCTTAGTTGGAGGGGTTAACAGGATTGCTAGTAATAGATAGATAGAATACTCTGTATTGTACACCAATAATTTAAACAAACACTTGATTTACAATACTGCAAAATATGGTTACAGTAGCGGTCTTATCGCTGATAGCGATATCTTTCAGACAACCTTTGGATGGACTTTAAGAACATGAAACTAATAGGGGAGGGGAAAGTCAGTGTACTTACTTCAAGTATATAACATACACAAAAAGTAACTAAAGTAGTTAATGTAAGTAAATATATATACAACGTGTAATTTAAAGGGTATATACATACCAAGTGCATGGCTTCTTTGGATGATAACAAATGATATGGCAAGGGTTTTGTAATCCTAAGTCTACGTGTGTAAAACTTATTACAAATTCCAATACACAATACCAGAGACCGAATTTTTCAAATTAAGAAGAACGAAGAGAATTATCGTTTTATTGGCAAGTGACGTGGAAAGTGATGACCCTCATAGTGCTGTGACACGTTTGTTATTACTGGTATTCAAGAAATATATGAAACCAATAATTTGGGTCAATTCTGTGAGTCACTTATTTTGAGCTGAAACTTTGCATAGAGACTCCATACCAGATGTTGTCTTCAGTCCTTTTGGATAGATATGAAGTTTTCCATTACACGTTGTATATATATATATAAAATCATATGAGTGTATAAAAATGATTGACAACAGAGAAATGATTGATAATCTTGTCATCGTGATCTGACTATAACGTTTCCACAGCTGGGATACAGGCGTCCTCTCAAAGAGAGGGAATGGGACGAAGTTCACCACGCGGTCACAGTGCGTATTGATGGACGTCCCATATCTTCAATGCCGGTTTCCTCACGTTTCTAGGGTTCCGTAGCCGAATGGCAAAAAACGGAACCCTTATAGTTTCGATATGTCTGTCCGTTTGTCTGTCCGTCCGTCCGTATGTCACAGTCATTTTATTCCGAAACTATTAAGACTATACATGTGAAACTTAGTAGCTAGGTGTATTCTATTTACCGCTTTCCGATTTTAAGAAAAAAATTAAAAAATATTTAAAATAAAGGGGGTCCCCATACATGGAATTAGAACACAATCATTTTTTTTTTCATGAAACCTATGCGTGTGTGGTATCTATAGACAGGTCTTTAAAAATGATATAAGGGTTTCTAAAACCACTTTTTCATAAAGTCAATGGTTTAAAAGATATATGCTTCCAAAGTGGTAAAATGTGTCCCCCGCTCTAACTTCTATAATAATGGAGTGAAAAATCTAAAAAAAATATATATCTGTAGATCTTAATGTAATCTTTCAACCAAAATTAGTTTAAACGAAATCGGGTCAGTAGTTTTTGAGATACAGCATATTTTCTAAAACCGCAAATATAACTTTGTAATTCATACAAACACTATGAAAAACAAAGTTATTTAACGTAGTTGTAAAAATGTAAATAAGCTAGTTTTAAGAAATTTTGAAGGTTTTTTTTTATTCGTCAAATAAATATACATATTATATTCTATTTATTATAGTTACTACGGAACCCTTCATGGGCGAGTCCGACTCGCACTTGACCAATTTTTTTCAAATTAAGAAGAACGAAGATAATTTGGTATCAATTCTTTGAGTCAGTTATTTTGTGCTGAAACTGTGCATAGAGACTCCATACCAGATGTTGTCTTCAGCCCTTTTGGATAGATATGGGGTTTCCGTTACACGTTGTATAACCACGTCCCATAACACACGAAACTTACTTACATATATTTACGTTTCTTTTTACAAACTCAATTTGTATTATTGAAATATGTTTCTTAGTTTGTAAGGTTTGTTGGTAATCTATAAGCCACAGAATATGAGAATCATATAGGTCTATGCATCTTTCAAGGAAAGATGCAAGCAAGTATTGGCCCAATAACGTATACCTCAACTTAGAACTTTAAGGTTTCCTTATCATTATACTGTGGTACGTATATCAATGCATTAACACTGTGACCAGAAACTGCGTATTGTAAAACTCTTACCTCCATTGTAAGATCTATTTCATTCATCGCAACGAAGCACTTGCCAAAAAGAAAATTACACAACATACATAATTAAACAATACACCTACAAAACAATAAAAAAGAAATCAATACAAGGCCGCACTTGCTAAAACAATGCACAAATCAAAAGATTCCACCCACTATCACTCATTAGTACTAATAGCATAGCCTTGCATTTTCCATATCCGTACCTTTTGTACAGATTGGAAAGTAATTACTGCTTGCAAGACCCACACTTGACAAGTTTAACACCCACGGGGAATCAAAAGCGTAAGTTGAAGATGTTTTAAGTACCTTTTGAGTGCTCTTTATAAAGTGGGGTTGAAAGGTAGTGCGGTGGAGTTGTCGATAGTCGATAGAGGATTGTCGAAATGGGTGACGCATCAGGCGATTTAGAGACAGAAAAGGTAAGGAAAGTTGAGGGAGGTTTCTATGTGAAAAAACTGTGTAATTATAGTGTACAGGTATTCAATCTATCTATCGACTGACGATAAAAGTAATGTAATTTTTCGTCAACCTACTATTATTATTTGCTTTACCTGCAACATAGATATAATAAAATAAAATAAAAATTTTCCTACGATATATACGATACAGCAATGTCGACCGCAGTAACTAGCAATAAAAATGAGATCGACAAAAGTCAAAACTTTGCTTAGTTACCCGCAGTTTTTCGCTAGCGAATACGAATATCGACAAACAGAACCCGATAACAACACAAAAATCATGCTCTTGGGCACTGACAAGCGCGTCCGACGAGCATTTTGTTATTGGATTAAACTATTACTACGTTAATTTACCATCACCATCACCTTTATTACCTAAGCTTAAGGACTAATTTACATTTTCCAAGGTACACGCATAAATTGGTTTTAAATGTGTTCTAGGTACAATGGAAATAATTAATCTCGAGTAAAGCGAACGAAGGTCGCCTCTTTAGTAATCGTTTAATTGGTACGAATGCTGAATTAGAGTTTTGACGGCGGTAAAGTGGGTGGTGTTAGGCAAGTGATGTTTTAAGAAAGAAATAACAACTTATTTATTTGGATCTGCTATATAGGAACATAGTAACTCATGGTTACCGAGTGGTTGAAATTCGAACAGAAATCATTTAAACAGTGTGTGTATGTCAATCGCATAGCAGTGCATAGGTTTTTTTGATCAATTTAATTTAATGATTCGTTTGGCGTAGTGGTTGCGCGATTAGCTGCTGTGCTGGGTGTCGTGGGTGCGATTTTCGCAACGGAACAAATACTCACCACCAAAACTCCTGTCCAAATAGCGAACGATATCGTGTTGTATCGTGAAGAAACTGGGATGAGACGTAACATCCAAAAATTCATGGACATGTGACATCCATCATCCCGCGGTGGGATCACTTGGTAGATTACGGCCCATTCCTTTATTTATTTTTTTATTGGAAAAAAAAACAATTGTACACTTTGTCTTACAACTAAATTAAGGTCAATGTACAGACGCACATCAACCTACCTCAATCTGTCAAATTTCTTTAATAGATTTTCAACCTTATCACAATAGTGGAAGGTTAATGTTCGATTGGTAAAATTTGACAGATTGGGGTAGATTGACGTGTTGCCGTCTGTATAATCAACAACGTTGCCACAAATAACATTATAGACTAGTTGATACAGTGGTGGTACATTCCTTTTAATATAAAAGAGGTATATGTCCCAACAGTGGAACCATGGTTGGCTGATTATGTTAAGTATGTCACCAACAAAAACAAGCTTAACACGGTAAAAAGTTCATAATAATAAATCATACGGTAAAAAGCCACATGATTTGAAGCACAGCTTATTAACGATCTACCTAATGACAGATAAGACTGTAATAATATTAACATGGTCAAATGGAAACTTAAATATCATGTTTATAAAATGAAAAATAAATGTATCACAAGAATTAGCAACTACATAATATTAATCAACAGACTTCATCCGCGTTGATTTTGAAATATTTTATAGCCTAGCACTTACATGTAATGCACCTCATAACAAATGAAAAATCTTTGTTTATTTCGGTACCATTACAAAGAATATTTTATTTTACACGCATGGACTTATTTATTTGATATACATTATTAACACTTTAAAAACTCAAATAAAAACCCTAAAGAACAATATATACATCTAAAAATATACTAAAATATGGCATCCAGAAATTCTTCCGCATCGCTGTCCACTGGAAATTTGCCCAAAAGACTGGCGGCATTGCCACGTTGTATGGCAATACTTAACCTCTGTCCAAGGTAAAAGCCAGCCCTTAGGTCACGCGAAGTGTCGACTAGGCATCTGAATAGATCTTTAAATAATTTGTGAGCACTCGGACCTCACGATCCCAAGGTTTCAACCCCAAACGAAAATATAACTTATTAAAAAAAAACTTTTAGAATTGGATCATTACTTCCGGAGAAACCCTACGTATAAACATACAAACAAATTTTACCTCTCGATAATATTAGTATCGATAAGCTACCTTAACTTTGTATCTCAATGTAAGGGAACCTATGTATGTTTCTTTTGACAATAAATTCTTTAAAATCAACAATAAATAAACGATACCACTTCAAAAGATGACGTAAAAAAGTTATTTTAAAAAATCTAAAAAACCCGACTGCTCAACTGAAATGCAAGAAACAAGCAGATTTTTATTTTAAAAAGTGATAAGCAGGCGGGACCCAATTGAACATACTTTTTTTAATGAGATGGGTCCGCCTGCTTATCACTTTTTAAAATAAAAATCTGCTTGTTTCTTGCATTTCAGTTGAGCAGTCAGATTTTTTAGATTTTTTTAAATAACTTTTTTTTTCAACTTTTTAGTTAAAATATTAGTTAACAATTTTTTAGTTTTCCCGGTCGTGTCACATTGGCACTCCACCGGATTCAGAAAGTGAAGTCCATATTTTTAAACTTTCTCATTGTATTATTTTGCTAGTATTACACTATGGATAAATATGATATACCTTTTTGAAATCCTTGTAATTAGCCCTTTAATTTGATACCCATATTGCAGTATTCGAAAAAAAAAATGTTTTTTTCACCATTTATAATGGCTTCGCACAGCCGCCATGTTTAATTTTTTGAAATGTCACCTATCTAAGAACACTCGGGCTGCTAAGACAAATCTAATGATACCTCAATTGTGTGAATCCGTTCAGCGGTTCTGGAGATATGAGGTAATAAAGAATATTGCATACATACATACATACATACAAGATACGCGCGAAAAACATAACCCTTCCTTTGCAGTCGGGTAAAAAGGCTTCTATATATTATCAGCAGTGATCGGAGTAGGTAGATTGATTTGGGGTCAATGAACTGGCACGTATATACTAATATGGATATGCCTCCGGGATTCCGGGATTTTGTAATAATTATGATTTTTTAGGAATTACAGATATTGTAACGTGTAGGATGAAGAATATATCAATATGAATAAGAAATGTTTAATCCTTTTGCTGTATTTTTAATGAATATGAAGATTAATTTTTTTTTTATCAATAAAGATGTTGATTATGATATAAACTGCTTTTTATTTCATTTTTACCTGTTTGCATATTCATAAAAAGTTATTGCACTGAATGCGAAAAAAATATTAAGGCGTATGAAAAGTTATTGTTATCTATTTATTCAAGAATATAATATATAATAATTACAAGCAGCAGATAATGAACTTGCAAGAAATAACTACTAAATTAGTCACATTTAAATTTCGAATGGACGCACAAAAGTATGATTCACTTTATTATATGATAAATAAGACAAAAACAATTTTAAACGTTTAACTATCGCATTCTATAAATTTCAAATGTAGTAGTTTAAAAATATTTATATTCACAATATTTGATTCAATACCGTAAGTACCAAAATGAAATCCCGGAAAAAAGGCTTATCCATGTTATGATTTCTATGACTATTTATGATGCAAGTACGTAAAATCAATCTACCTACTCCGATCACTGATTATCAGCGTATAACTATAATTATTATCGACGTAAAAGTTATAGGATTTGAATAGTTCCTGCCGGGTTTGCGCCAATGTCCTGCTAGGGTTGCGGGATGTTGGGATGTTTTAACGAGACACCGCAGCCCCGGAAATTAAGGTCAGCTGAAGGAACAGGATGGGTTTTTAGTCAGTAGAAGTCTGACACTCCCTTCCAATCTACCCAAAGCGGGAGAAGTCATTCGTTGATTTTCCCAAAAGAAAAAAAAAAGGATTTTAATAGTAGCACATTCAATTCACCTGACTATTTTCCGCAGGAAAGACATTTTCAGATTTAAAGCATGACATATCTTTGATAAAAGCCCCTAAAGGAAACGAGATTAAAAAAAATCGATTTTATCATCAAGACCATACGATTTTCATGGCGTCGGCAATTCCTACCATATCTATATTATCTCCATTTCACTACCGGTCTACCAGATGCACGGCTGGGTACCATCCACACTTGGTTGATATACCGTCTTGTCATACCAAGCGCTTCTCCTCTACATTTATTGTGCGCACAGCCAAGTTGTGGAGTTCTCTGCCGGCTTCTGTGTTCCCTGCCACTTATGACCTTTCAGCCTTTAAAGCAAGAGTAAATAGGCATTTTCTGGGCTCGCTCGTCACATCGTAGAACTCATCTATCGCTTACCATCAGGCGAGATCGAGGTCAAGAGCAGGCTCATTCATAATAAAAAAAAATCGGTTGTCTGTAAAGTCGGTTTACTGACGATAGTTGAACGTGACAACGTCATAAGAAAATACTGATGGAATGGTTGCATTTTTCAAAAGAAAATTTTAATTTTACATCACTATTACTACACTTCTCATGACAATGGAAGAATCCCTACACAGTGACGTCATCTCTTAGCGTTTTATGATAGCCTAGTACTTGACTCGTTGAGTCATACATAAGTGTCAAAGAATCCCTACACAGTGACGTCATCTCTTACCGTTTTATGATAGCCTAGTACTTGACTCGTCGAGTCATACATAAATGTCAACTTGTAGATCCAATTTGATTTTCTTTGGAACGCCTCAGAGCGATGGAACGCCTCAGAGCGAGGTAACGCCGCATGAGTCATGTATTTTCGTGCGTGCAGCCAGCTTCATCGAATTATAAGACGTTGTCACGTCAATAAATAAATTGAATGTGTCTAAAGGAGGCCCTCAAAACTATTAAAGTCAAATCAATTATCTCAGCACAAATCTTACCTACACCAGACACTATGACAAAGTGCATTAAGATTACCTTTCAAGAAGTACCTGCCACAAAAGCCCATAAAATATCGCAAGAACAGTTATTAAAACAACGCAACATCACATAAGGGTTTAGTGGGTCGACTGCGGGTCGCGGGGTCACAGATTCGAATCTCATGATGGGCGTAATGTGAAGTTTATTATACGGGTTAGGCTGGGACTAGGCTAGACGTTTGACCGATGGAGCTTTGAGTCGTGTGTTCCGGTCCTTATGGCAAGCCAGATTGACAGGTTTAAGAACTTGGATATTTAGTATTTTTTAATTAAAGGTTTTGTTAGTGTCGAAGTTGGGTATTGCGAATGCTTAGTTTGTAAGTTCGAATCGGGCCTGACCGGTTAATATTATCTTTTTGTATTGATAACAGGTTCGCGTTTGACCACCATCTCACCTGATGGTAAGTGATGATGTGGTCGAAGATGGAGCACGCTTACTACATAAAAGTAACCTATTTACTCTTGACTTAAAGACTCCTAGGTTACAGCTATTAGGAAATACAGACACCGGCAGGGAATTCCACTCCTTAGCCGTACGCACAATGAAAGTATTCCAAAACGTTTAGTGGGTGGGATGTCCACCATGTAATGATGGCGCATCGCCGTTTGTCTTGTAGTCCGATGATGGAACGGGATGATCTCATAATATATAAAAACACGTGTCACAGTGTTTGTTATCGAACTTCTTCGAAACGGCTTGGCTGATTTTTATATTTTTTGTCTATATTTGTCAGATCTGAGAATAGGTTGTAAATTATTATTTAATTCACTAAAAGTAATTTATTTGGTAAGAAAATGTTTGCCAGGTCTAGTTCGGGATTAGTTTATATTATCTACCCCGTTGGTCTATAGTTCACAAGCGCTACTGTTGAGCATAATGTCTCAGGTTTGATTCTACGGGCTGAGCAAAAAGTGCTATTAGGTTTTTCTATAAGAAACTAGCTGCGCCCGCGACTTCGTCCACTAGGAATAGTGACTTTAGGCAGCATTTTTTATTTCTTAGGCTAATTATTTTGAAAACAAAACTCATACATAATTTCAATGTCGTATTTATTAAAATCTAATCAAAAGTCTAAAAAATAAGTTTCAAGCTTCTAGCTTTAAAAATGACGTAATTTCCATACAAACTTTCATCCCCTATTCCCTTGCAGCCCTTTTCGCATTAATAAGTAGTCTATGTCCTTTCTAAGGCTTTAGACTATGTCCGTACCAAATTTCATTAAAATCGTTTAGGCGTGATTGCGTAACACACAGACAGACAGAGTTACTTTCGCATGTTTTTTCTTAAAATTGAAAAAAATAGTTAACTAGTAATGTGGGCACATTTCACATTACTAGCAATGTTGGTAACCCCTCCAACTAAGCTAAATATGCTTGTGTCTGGAGTGGATTCAAAGTCGAGACCTCTCTATCACAAGTCCGACATCCATTAGGCTATTATAATATTAGTAAGGATTCCTCAATAGTAGCCCGGATTTTGGAAGTTGGTGATATACCCCCGTCACCGTAATATTATCAGACAGTATTGTAACTCGGCAGTGTCTTAGAAATAAATGCCTACGCTACTACTTGCGATGCGTCATTGACGAATTCATGCAACCAAAAACAGCATAATATATCCTACTCGTCATATTAAATATGTACTTGAACTTATTTATAGCGAAAAATCGCGCGGTTATTGTTAAAAAAACAACACACCGTCCGTTCGTCACTGCGGCACAGTCTCCGGTCGCGACTGTCTGCATACCGAGCGCACACCGAGATCGAGGCGCGTAGGTATAGCTCGCGCTTCGTCCGTTTGTATGAAGTCGGAATACTGTATACATAATATTACCGTGCCCCCGTGCCTCGGAAAGCACGTTAAGTCCCAGTTGTCATTTGGACATCTATTACAGTCGTTACGAGTAGTCAGTTTCCAAAAAGTCTGACACTGACTTGGCCTAGGGGTATCGTGTTACCCACCAACTTGGTTGTTGAGTTTAGATAGACATTTACTCCATGTAACACACTAGAACTCAGCTGCATCCAATTTTTTTTTATTGTGATCAAAATCTCAGTATACACTCATATCGTTCTTATACAAAAAAC
This sequence comes from Tholera decimalis, assembly GCA_943138885.2. Taxonomy (NCBI): domain Eukaryota; kingdom Metazoa; phylum Arthropoda; class Insecta; order Lepidoptera; family Noctuidae; genus Tholera; species Tholera decimalis. The sequence continues at coordinate 3,051,844 of OW964566.2, read as the reverse complement.
CACAAGAGCCCTTACTGATATGGCTAGTGAGTTCGGATAAATTGGGTTATAAGTATTTTAAATAATAAGTGAATTTGTAAGTTTTACATTTAAAGATGTTAGTAAATAAGCTTAACTAAACTAATTCATTCTGTTGCAAAAAATGCTTTTTTAATTTACATTTTGATTTTTTAGGGTTGCAGAGGTATTCATTTTGTATGTCCACAGGAAGTTCATTGATTATTTTTGGTAGTATGTAAGTGTCTGTTCTCATGCCATATATATTCTTGAATCTAGGTAAGCTAAATGTGTTCATGTTCGCTAATGTTCTTAGTTTTGGATCACGTGTACTTTTAATTAAGTTATTTATGTTATTAAATTCGTCTTTTAAAATAGAAAGTTTAGCCATGTTGTGAACTGGCTATGTTGCAATAGTGAAATATTTCGGAGTAATCATTTTGGTATCATTTTTGTTTTAATTTTAAGTGGTACTATATTTTGATAAACTTACTAGTCTGTCCTCAACTATGCAGATAGATGTTAATATTATCACCTAAACTCATCATCATTATCTGCTTAGCCTTTTTCTTCCAGACTAACCATAGCGAACATGAACACCTTTAGCTTGCCTAGATTCAACAAGACATGGTATGAGAACATACACTTACATACTACCAAAAATAATTAATGAACTTCCTGTGGACATAAAAAATGAATACCTCTGCAACCCAAAAAAATCAAAATGTAAATTAAAAAAGCAATTTTGCAACAGAATGAATTAGTTTAGTAAAGCTTATTTACTAACATCTTTAAATGTAAAACTTACAAATTAATTTACTGTGTAAAATATTTTTCAATATATCCGAACTCACTAGCTATATATAAGCCAGTAAGGGCTTCTGTGGTTTTTAGTATAAGAAAGATTGTATACAATATACATTGTGTAAATAAAATAAAAAAATATTTTCGGGTCTGCTTGCAGTCGAAAGCGTGCAATTGAGTACCAGTATTCTACATGAAGGGACTGTAACACAGCACTTTGGTAATACCGCAAGATTGGTAGGTACCAGGTTTTCTTAAAACCTGTAAGAACTTTCTGAAATGTACAAATGATTCATGTTTAAGCCTCCTGGCTTAAACATGAATAGCTGTGATTTCTGAGGTACGCAGGAATCTCGAAATCAAACTCAAACTATTTTATTTCACATAGGCCTACATAGGCACTTATAAAACGAAAGAAGTTAGTGCATAGTTGGTTGAGAAGAACCGGTAAGGAACTCCATGGTTACTCTTTTCAAAACATTATGAATTTTCACAATGTATTTATTTTATAATAAAGGTAAGTGGACAGCATAGACCATTAACATAGTACAATGTAATCTTCTATCTTCTATAACTATAAGTCAAACTATATAACTATAAACTAAAAGATATAACTCAAAGGTGACTGACTGACTGACTGACATAGTGATCTATCAACGCACAGCCCAAACCACTGGACGGATCGGGCTGAAATTTGGCCTGCAGGTAGATAAATAAATGTTTTAATAAATGTTTTATTGATATAAAATGGTATTTACATTTCTAATTGTAACCCTGACTGCTGTGCTAGGTAGTACCTGTGTTACAGGAGTCGGTGTCTTCACCTGTTTGTGTTGCATTAACATTATTTATACGAATAAAACAGAAAAATAATAGAATTTATATAAAGACAAAAAGTAATGGCTGCATGCTCTTATATGGTGTGTGTATGTGTGTGTTTTTTGAGAGTTGTGTATGTGTATGTACGAGTAATTATTGTGCTTGGTGGTAGTCTTTCTGTCGCTTGCCTATGTTACCTATAATTATGTTGTTAGTCTATTGTTCTTTCAATAAGTTTTCCGTCTGCAAATAGTTAAGTGTTTAAAAAAAGAGTGACAGATATGTTAAGATCACCCATCCCCGGCCCGACCCCGGCAACCTTTACTCAACCTATCACGTCGTCCTGTTGGTTAAACCATAAATAATATTTTAGACCGCTGTCCTGTCCAGTGGCAAAATTATGAACTGTCGCTGGAAATATCACACTAAATCTTCAAATGATTTTCTGAAAAAAGTAATAATAACAGACCTCTATAAAGCGCAGTTCGGTCGTGTATGGAGTACTGTTCTCATCTCTGGGACGGATCTGCTAAATACCAGCTTGATGCACTTGAGTCTATAGAGAAACGGGCCAAAAGACTCACCGGCAACGAGAAACTTGCCGAGACAAGGCTCCAGAGCCTAGAACATCGGCGACGTGTTGCAAGCCTGTCAGTTTTCTATCGGTTACATTTCGGGGAGTGTGCGATGGAATTGCACAGTCTTATTCTACCAAGCCCGTTCCATCATTGGATTATAGGACAAACGGCGATGCGCCATTGTTACATGGTGGACATCCCACCCATATGCACGAAACGTTTTGGGAATACTTTCATTGTGCGTACGGCTAAAGAGTGGAATTCCCTGCCGGAGTCTGTGTTTCCTGACATTTATAACCCGGGAGTCTTTAAGTCGAGAGTGAATAGATGACTTCTAGGCAAGCGTGCTTCATCTTCGACCACATCATCGCTTGACATCAGTTGAGATTATGGTCAAACGCAAGCCTATCAACTATAAAAAAAAGATAAAAGTCCCACATTTTAATAGACTCTGAGTTAATTGAAATTTTACGCGTATCGTTCTCACATTTGGTAATTGGTAACAGCTATGTTAAATAAAATACTGCAGAATATTGTATTTCTTAATTAAGCCTTAAGAATCCTTGGGGAAATAACAACTTACAAATCGTGGTTAAACAAAGATATTAATTTTCACACCCCTCTACATGCATGCTATACTAACGCAATGATAATATTGTGAAGAATTTAACTCACAAAAGTAATTTCCGTATTTCAGGATACAAGAAACTAAAGGCTCAGATTAACACTACTCCCGTGTTATAAATACCAAAAATAATCAAGAGGAAATTTAAATTCAGCATTTGAAATAATGTTACCTTTTAATATACATGTAAATATCGTGGCATCTAAATAATGCTATAGCTCATAGCGATGGGTTCGTGCGTTAATTGCCACGGCTACATCGATGGGACCTGTTATTACTGGGCTCTATGTTAAGGTGGATGTAGACTAAACCAGACGGAGCCAACACAGGCCACACAGGCTGCGTTAGAGTATTTAAGTGCTCCCACAGTCCTCGATGCAAGTGTGAGAGAATTCGCGGATTGATTTTAGTCTGATATATTCAGACATCCATTAGGATTTCCATCAAGAGAGAAAAAGGGGCTTAGGTGAAATTGTTAGGAACGCGTGTCTGAGACTTTTATACGCATGATAAAAGTAATAATAACTTTTCTTGGTTTTTAAAGTGTGCCCCTCCCTTATTGTTTCAAACCAATACAATAGAAAAATTAAGTAATGTTCACAACTACAGGTGACAAAACAGTTTTTACAAGTTCCCAATAAATTAAATACCATAACATGTTCAGACAGAAAATATATTCTTTAGAATTACTAGCTAATGCTTGTAATATACACTAACAGATATTTTAGACGGATGGTTGTTCACATAAATAAATATACTAGTTGCCATTTGCAACTTCATTACCCATCAAAACGTTAAAGAAACGATTTCCATATTGTTTTCTTCATTATGTTCAAAATGTATTCTAACCGCCCCGGGCGTCTTTCTACCGGCCCCCGTGTGAGCACACACCTTTACGCTGACCGCTCTAATAGCCGAGCCCCTCCATTGTGCAGTATAGTTCGCGATATTTTGTAATATATCGTGCTCTTACAATGAAACTAACCTAACTCTAAAATTCAATTCATTTCCATTTATTTATTTTACATTACATGCATAACCTAATTACTAATTTTAATTAAACTATTATACATCAGTGTATAATTCAAAGGAAAACTAATGCATCCTAAACTAGGCCAAGAGTCTGTGTCTTAGGAGCCAAAGTTCCTCCAGAAATGCTCACAATATGGCTGGAATATGCAAGTACTTATAAAAACAAACAAAATCCTGTTAACTGATTGTGATATAAATTGCACTTAAGCTCTACATTCCTGTGGTAAATAATATTATAATCAATTAATATAATAGTCTATAAGTTATCTTACTAACACATGGTGACAAATCCGTATGACATATCAAATGAATTTAATTATTATTTTGTAGATAAGATAACACCCATGAATACTATGCACAAAGATCAACACAAGCAATTCCTAACATCAAGACTTAACTCAATGTTTATGAAGCCATGTCTGCCAGAAGATGTAAAACAAATCATAAAAGGATTATAAAAAACACCAATAGTGTAGGTTATGACGGTATCTGCACTAAAGTAATTATTTATTTAGGGACAAATAACAGTTACATAATAAAAACATATTAACTAAAATTCGTATAACTAATTAAATAATTATGCAACCCACACCATTGTCCACAAGTTAACAAAAAAAATGAAAGTTAGAATGACACATTATAGCTAAAAAGGAAATAATTAAAATAACATTAATAAATCCGTAACTGATTAAAAAAAGAGTTTACAAGCATACAATATATTTTTAAATAAATTTTAATAATTCTAGGAACGAAATTGAAATAATTTAAATATTACTATTATCAAATAAATAATTAATCTGTATGAAATTGCAATAATTTAATATCTTAAAGTATTTTATGATTGTTTTTATATATTTGTGGATTGCATTTTATGATTGAATACATTTTGCATGCTGTACGGTAGAATCACTTGAAACATGTAAATTTTTATAACACCATGTTGTAACAATAACACTATAACATGAGAACGGCTGGATTTGAGTAATGTTAGTTTTAAAATATTTGTGGAAATCCAGCGAAAGTTTAAAAGGCGAGAAAATTGAAAAATGGCGGTATAACATAATAAAGAGACATCGCGTAATCAATCACGCAAGAGATATCCCTACACTCTATTTTGTGAACTCAGTTTTGTTTAAAGAAATTCTTGTTCAATCTCAAAAATAATAATTTTGGACTTATGTCTCTTTCTTTCTGTGAATGCGATATACGTACTGACCATCTTCAGTAATAACATAGCTAGATTTATTCCGCCATAACATCCAGCTGGGCCGTACCTACTTTTGTTGTAAGGTTCTAGTAACTGTTCTTTGTAATATATTTTAAGTAGGCATTGTTTTAGGAGTTGAATATTTAAGAGTTAGTTTAGAAATTCCTTCGATTGGAATGTGTAGTTGTTAGGTTGATAGGTATATTTTGGGGTGACGGTAGGTACTTTTTACCGACTTCTAAAAAGCAGAATGTACTATATTCAGATGTATGTAGGTATGTCTGTTCACCGATGTCCCCGCCAATAGTAGACCGACTGTTTATTAATTACACATAATATTATTCCATAAATTGTTAACTGATTTTACTACCGAATCGAATAATTTAGTAACATCACAACACAGTTTTGTAGTATTTATTATATTACAACACTAAAACTTTACTGAAAGTTTACTGAATCGAAATAAAAGTTGTGGTAGTCTTTATTTCTCATGTCATAATGACTGTGTGTACAAGTAATAGGATACTAGCTTCTGCCCGTGACTTTGGTCACGTCTAAAGTATTTTTTCAACATAGAAGTAGCCTGTCTTTCTTCAAAACTTCATCAAATTTAGTTAGGTAAGTACACGGAATAGATGAATAAGGTTGGAATGGTAATGTGGGCGTGGCGAGCGCGCCACAACTATGATTCGAAAATCATAGCTCGACCGATTAATTCACTCATCGCGTTTAGTGCGCTTCGGACTACTTCGGAACACAGAGCTCTGCTTTAAAATGCCGTGTTGTGCAATTATAACCTGTAAAACAAAAAGTCATCTGCAAGCATAGAGCGAGGAGGTATATCTTTCCATCGGTAAGTCGAAAATAACATTTAATTACAATTTTATTTGTAAAAAAACATAAAAGTATTCTGATCACTATGAAATTCCGAACATTAACAACATTATTGCAACAAGTTACAAAAAATATACATTGCCCGACGTGTACTCGCTTAATCAACGCAATGGCCAAGTCCGCTTACAATGTACTGCATTCATCGCGTCCTCCACACTTCAACCACTGACGTTTCGTCCTTTGCCCTGATTGGCCGTGATACACGGCGCATGTTTATCGACAGCGAGTTACAATCAGTAGCAAGATCTCGATTTAAGTGTGTGTAATTTATTTGTGTGCGTAATTCGCATACGTAACGGGCCTCTTGCTTGTAATGGAGCTAAAGAGTGGGAGACAAGCGGCGACACGCGTTCTCATACAAATCAGGAACAATAAATATAGCAATATATAACAATAATATAATAATAATTATATCTATAATAGCGAGACACATCCAACACTGAACTCAAACAACAAAAAATTACAAACTGGAAAAAGAAAGTAGGTACTCTATGGTAGGCATACCCATGATCTCGAACAAGCGCATGTTAACTTAACAAGTGGCTTAAAATAGGATATCTGTTCCCGGAAACGGAAGGGTTCATGATAGCTATACAAGATCAAATTATCAACACAAGAAACTACAGAAAATATGTAATTAAAGACCCTACCGTTATAAACGACAAATGTCGCTGGTGTCATACTCAACCGGAAACTCCATTACACAAAACAACACTACATTACAACTATACCATACTAAATATACCATACTTTCTGTATACTTGTAAGTCACACTACACTAAAACACTTTATAATGCGGTACATAATATATTGTAACTGATTGTTCATTCGCATTGTAAACTGCGTCCTGAAATACAGGCTAGGCCTAACTCAGGCGCAGTTGCTCACTTTATTTTTATTATTATCTAAATTCTGTGCTTTAATGAATGTTTATTTTTAATGACTGTTATGCTGTACACATTTAAAATGTTATAAGCACAATATGGTGCAAAAATAAATTAAAATATTATTATTATTATCCAACATATAACCGAAGCATGCGCAACCCTCACACCAACAGACTACACTCACAGACACAACCAAGTCGCAAACATCATTCACCAAAAACTAGCAATCAAACACAGCCTCATTCAACACTCTGCCACCCCTTACTACAAGTACAAACCTGAAACTATTCTAGAAAATGACACACACTAATTATATTATGACCGCGCCATACTTACAGATAAAACAATTCACTATAACAGACCAGATATAACGATACAGGATAAAATAAAAAAAACCTACCTACCTCATAGACATTGCTGTTGCTAATACCCGCAACCTACAAAAAACAATATCTGAAAAAATTTGCAAATACTAATAAATAATAACTTAAAGAAGAAATCACAAGAATATGGAAACAAGAAAAAGTCTATGTCATTCCTTTAGTTCTGTCCACGACAGGAGTAATCCCCAACCACCTCCTCCATAGTCTAAAATTAATAGATTTAGAAGAATTTGTTTATATAAACCTCCAGAAAGCAGCCATACTAAGTACCTGTAGAATATTTCGAAAATTCATGCAGTTGGAAGAATAAAACACACTCTTAAAAAACACACACACCACACGTTACATTTATTTGACTTTGTTCCGTAAATGTAGCAGAAACCAGCCTAGAGCTGAGTAAAAAAAACTATTTACAATAATAATATATAACAAACAATCCTTTCTAACCTCTTTTTTCTGTGGGTAAGTAATTTAGGCGTAAAAGCGTAAAAGAAATACAGACAGACAGGTAAGCAGAGTTACTTCCGCAGTTATAATATTAATGGAGATTTTCGTGATTCTTTTACCGATTCAGAGAAATGAATAAATGGTAAAAAGCGGCAAACTAATAGGAATTTGTTTTAAAAAAAAATGGCAGCCATAATGATGATGATGATTGATAAATTAATATTAATCAGTCAATATTTGTTGTACGGAGTTTGATGTCTTTCATTTTAAAATAAATACCTTTTTACATTGACTTTTCTATATAATGTCTTTCCTGAAACACCGTAAAATACACTGAGTGTATCTTTTATCCCTTATGGGGACCTGTAAGTATAGTATTGTGTCGCGGGTACAGACATCCGCCACACAAATCTATCTGGCCATAAAACCTTAAAGATCAAAATCTCCCATTCTCTACGAAGAGGTTACTTGGGCCTACACTTCTGCTGTACCCCAAACACGAACATTTTTACTGAAAACGTGACTACAGTATTTGTTATATGTAAATTAGCGATTTGTCCAATGGCCGCACGCGAAACTTCTCAGGCTACCTTCAATGTTCAAGTTTTTTAAACCAAGCCAACATGAAACAATCGAAATTAAACCTTATGACAATTTCATAAAGTGAATTTTGTATCTACCCTCAAAACTATGAAGATACTTGCGGAAGACCAAGAATTACTTGGAATAGGCTCGAACTGTGACAATTATCATTTATATGTGTCAAAAATGGCAATATTTATGTTAAACTGTGATTGATATGTTTGCTGCCTAATCGAAAATTAATGTAATTTTTATGCTAATTTTATTTTATGAATTAATCAAAATTCGAATGCGTAACACAGTTATAAATCAAATTACATTTTGAGTAATTTTTTGCGTTAGCAGCTACTGATTTTCTAATCCATACTTTTAATAATCCCAATGTTATAAATCAATTAATTCTGTCCATCTCTCTGTAACACTTTCACGTGTCAACTGAACGGATTTTGATATTTAGCAAATAGGTAGATAAAGATCCGAAATCAAAGTTAGGCTTCATTATGTCCTCTGAAATAGAGGATGTAAGTTTGTATGTAAAATCGAAGTCACTGAAGCGAAAAAAGTCACGGGTAACAGTTAGTTCGAATCAAAACATGATTCATAGATTTTCTTTATAATGTACAATCATGGATATTTAGAAATGACATCAGGCTGGTAAACGGTCATTATAAAATCAATCAAATCAAAAATTGTGGCTATTTTTATAGCATCATAAACTTACCTTTATGGTCTTGTTATTTTTATAACAATATTTTATTTTTATACCAATAATTTTATAATTTATTGGAAGTTATATTAAAGTGGTTTACACTAATATGGTTTTATAATTTACTTTGAAAGGTTGTTACTATTTTTATTTAATTAGTTGAGTTCGCTACCTATTCGACTATATGCAACATGTAATTTAAAGGGTACATACATACCGAGTGCACGGCTTCTTTGGATGATAACAAACGATATGGCAAGGGTTTTGTAATCCTATGTCAACACGTGTGGAACTTATTAGAAATTTCAATACATTGATACCAGAGGCCGAATTTTTCAAATTAAGAAGAACGAAGAGAATTATCGTTTTATTGGCAAGTGACGTGGAAAGTGATGACCCTCATAGTGCTGTGACACGTTTGTTATTACTGGTATTCAAGAAACATATGGAACCAATAATTTGGGGTCAATTCTGTGAGTGACTTATTTTGAGCTGAAACTTTGCATAGAGACTCCATACCAGATGTTGTCTTCAGTCTTTTTAGACAGATATGGGGTTTCCGTTATACGTTGTATATGCCATGTAATAAGCAAGTTTACAATAACAATGATTCTGTCACTTAAGTTGTTGATTAACAGAATACTGATTTCAAAAAAATCTCGATGAGGACACGAACCTAACTAACTAGCCTACTTTTGCTCCAATACTTGCGTCGATTGAAATTTTCTGCAGTCGCCCCCTCATGTTCATTCTGCTTAGAAGATAGGATATTGCTACGGTTTCGGCACGCGACACAGCCCACACCAATTATACCAGCTCATATAATCTGACTGCTAGACAAAGGCCTCGTTACTTTCCAATGCTCTCGATTCTTCAGGAGGCCATCACAGACGACTCGCCATCACTATCGCATGCCGTTTTAATCGTTATTTATTCTTATAACAATCAAACCAAAGTGTACAGTAATAGATCGTAAAATTACTATCGGACGTAGTCGTCCGATCGAATAAAATACTGATTTCCTTTAAAGCTAATTGCGTGATGCCGATAGAATATAATAATTGGGTCAAATCCGTTATTCTGATCTCTTCAATTCCACATTTGGTTAACACGGATCGTGATTTGAACTTTAGTCTTCACTTCAATCATCAATTCATGCATTTAGGGGATGGTCAGATGTTCAGGTATATTGTATTTTCGGGTTTTCTTAATTTATTATATTATAGTCACTAATTTTTGACCCATCTTCGGTAAACGTAAGTAATGTTGTTTATACTCTCATAAGAAAAAAATTCAATGTTGTTTTAAAGAAAATTTTAAGTTTTTTTGCATCGGATAACTATGTTTACCGTAGGTATTCTCTTATACTCTGACCGTTTCTCATTCTATGACATCACACAGCTTCATATTACTCAGGTATACCAAAAAACGTGGACTTTATTACGAAAAAACATCACCCTTGCTCTATTACAATCAGAGTAAAAAGTTTTAAGCTACTTTCATACAAAATTTCGTGCAAATCCATCCCATACTTTCAAAGATTACCGCATTTAAACATACAAACTTTTCCACTTTTTAATATTAGTAGTTTTTTTTTATTGACAATAGGCTCGCGTTTGACCACCATCTCACCTGATGGTAAGTGATGATGTGGTCGAAGATGGAGCACGCTTACCTAGAAGTAACCTATTCACTCTTGACTTAAAGACTCCCACGTTATAGCGATCAGGAAACACAGGACTCCGGCAGGGAATTCCACTCCTTAGCCGTACGCATAATGAAAGTATTCCCAAAACGTTTTATGCGTATGGGTGGGATGTCCACCATATAACGACGGCGCATCGCCGTTTGTCTTGTAGTCCGATGATGGAACGGGCTTGGCGAAATTAGATTGTGTAATTCCATCGCACACTCCCCGAAATGTAACCTATAGAAAACCGATAGACTTGCAACTCGTCGTCGATGTTCAAGGCTCTGGAGCATTATACATAAATCTAGATCATCTCGTCATCTCTTTCGTGGATTGGCATAGCTATTATATAATATTTACTATTATATGATTTTATTACCAGCTCTATAGGAATCTCCTACCGTCTTGTGTGGGTAGTATAAACACCACGGTTAGGTAGACAATACGCACCGGGCAATATGCACTATTGAGAATGCAAACACAACTGCAGCGATGTTGGCAATTAAAAAAATATAAGCACTGGTATGGTACTCGCAGCTCCGGTTATGTGAACTAACTCCAAACAAAAAATAACTCTATTCCCAAACAGTAAAAGTCCTATTTGCATCGCTGACATGCTTGATGATGGGGCTGTGTAATAAATTATGAAACTTATGTGGTAAAAGTAAGGTTGGTTTTAAATAAACGGTTGTCCTATGTTACAATGTAGGGAAATCTATTTTACCTTAGCTTTTAGTTTATATTAATGTGGTACTTTATTAGTATTAAAAGCTATAATTTTTAGCACTTTTATTTCGATTACATGCTGCTCACATATTAATATCTTACGTAAAAAAGATAATAAATATATTCGCATTTTATCTTTCACATATTTTAGTTATCTATACGTATCTATTAATCGTTATTATAGCTATATATCAATCATCTTTTGTAATCATGTTTTTTTTTATAAATAAAGTAGGTAACTAAACATCTGTTATATTTTTACATCATCCATCTCTTGAAAACCCCGCTACGCCCACGTGCTAACACGATAAGCACTATTCAAAATTAATTAAAACAGCAAAAAAAAAAACTAAATCTTTATTTATGAATATTCCAAACTGTTAACACTATAATTAATATAGCAACATCGTCTATATAAATCTGAACAGAATCACCAACGAACAAATTGGTTTGAATTTTAAATTTTGAATGTTTCTTAAAAAATATGTTAACATACATATCCACAAGGTATTATTTTCTTGTTCGTGGCTTGTCAATGAGTTAAGACAAATAATTGAAATTATAATGTTGGTCGGAGATGTTGGTGCCAGATCCAACGTTGGTGCCAGCCACGTGATTAAGAAGAAATTACTTTTCTTGAAATATTTATTTATTAGATATAATTCAACCAACCCACTCTAACTCCAGATTTGTATCATCTTACAAATGAAAGACGTAATTATCATATAGTCGGAATGATTAATATTCAGATAATCTTCACGGTCTATGTAAAAATATACTGCTAAAGAAAATCAATAAAAGTTCAGTATTTTCATGTAATTAAGAAATACAGTATCATACAGAAAATAAGACATAGCGAACCTCAAGGCTATATTTAATAAGAAAAAAAAAGAAAATACAAATAACAGACCCATCTGAACGCACCCGTAAGGAAAGTTTATATTATTTAAATATTTGAGCGTGTTCGAAATACGAATCATTATCTTTTCGCGAATACAAAATAACATTCCAATTAGTAAACGATTTTAAACTTTATTTTTATTTAGTTAAAGTTTGTTTTAACTTTTATTAATTACCAAGTATGCAAAGCATTTACGTTGGAGCTTATGGCTTTGGGAATAAGATTTAGTTTATGTAATTTGAATGACAGTATATCTTGTAATTACAGGCGCCACTTTTTGCAAGCGTATAACTGTAACATCAATCGGATTTTTGACGAAATTTTGCTGATTGCTTAATTGTTTACGAACGACTGTTATTTCTTACATTTTTGACATGTGAACGGTTTTCAAGTTCGGTATTTCGCGAGTTCGGAGTACTTACGATGAGTTCTTGTTAACTGAGACTCTTCCGTAACTTAAGTGAAGCGATTTTTCAATTATCAAGCATGGTTTACTCTTGTGTGGCAATTTTTTACGACGCTAGAGTAAAATTAAGTTGTTTTTATTGATGGTAGGCACTCGTTTGCCATCTCACCTGATGGTGAGCGATGATATGATGGAAGAAGAAGCACACTTATCTAGAAGTATCTTATTCATTTTTGACTTGACTTAAAAACCCCCAGGTTATAGCTACAATACAATGAAAGTATTCCTAAAACGTTTTGTGCGTACGTATGGGTAGGGATGTCCACCATGTAACGATGGTGCATCGCCGTTTGTCTAGTAGTCCGGTCATGGAGATTTATTAATTTTTTATTTAGATTTTTATGACTTCTCGTAAGTACTCGCGTGATTTGAACTCAGCTAAGTATGTTTTTTATCATTATTATTTAAAAACATAATTAATTATCTGCTCATCGCTGCCACTGTGGCGAAGTTGTCAACAGCCTCAGTCACCACGGCCCTTCATGCGGTCGCAGCGCGGGTCGCTTAGCACGGCACGAGAATATTAACGACATCATCCGACGAGCTCTTGTCACCGTCGACATTCCAGCTGTGTTAGAACCTAATGGCCTGGCACGCGACGATGGCAAAAGACCGGATGGCATGTCTCTATTTCCATGGAAGATGGGCAGGCCCTTAGTGCGGGACGCAACATGCGTCGATACTCTTGCGCCATCCCATTTTCCTAGTTCATCTCGCTGTGCTGGCGCTGCCGTTGCAGCTGCAGAGACCCTCAAGTGGTGGAAATATAATAACCTTGTTGGCAGGTATATTATCGAGCCGTTTCGGGTTGAAACCCCGGGATCGTGGGTTTCGAGTGCTCACAAATTATTTAAAGACCTTTCCAGACGCCTAGTCGAAACTACGCGTGATCCAAGGGCTGGCTTTTACCTTGGACAGAGGATAAGTATTGCCATACAACGTGGCAATGCAGCCAGTCTTTTGGACGCTATATCTACACTCTTTTGCAAAAAAAACGGGCACCTAAGGAAATTTACGTTCTAAGGTCGATTTGAGTTAATTAAATGAAATTTATTGCTTTGACATAGTCTGTATACTTATAATCGTGTAAATTAATGCACGTGAAGTGAATTCGGGCAATTAAAAAGTAAACGACGGATTATTTAAAAACGATGTACACGCCCAAACAATAAGAAGTGGTCGGCAATAAAGACAAGATTTTTTTTTACTTTTTTTTAATTTAATAAAGTTACAAATGTAAAAACCTAATAACGAGTGTGACCTCCTCTTGCCGAAATCACAGCTTGAATCCTTCTGGGCATGCTTTGCACGATGTTTTTAATAACGTTTTGAGGAATACGTTCCCACTCTTCTGCAATGACTCTTTTTAGCTCCCTGATGTTTTGTGGAGCAGGTTGCACTGATCTTACCCGTCTCTTAAGAGCATCCCAGACATGCTCAATTGGATTGAGGTCAGGACTTCGAGCTGGCCAATCTAAACAACGGATCCCAACTTCTTGCATGTACGCTTCCACGTCGCCAGAACTGTACGGGCGAGCATTGTCGTCCATAAAAATGGAATCTTCCCCAAGTGCAGTCAATGTGGGTTGTGCATATGGAATTAGAACTTCCATTATGTACCGGTGTGCATTTAATGTTCCATTTTCTATGAAAACTAATTCCGTACGCTCCGTCGAATTAATTGCTGCCCAAAACATAGCGGAGCCTCCGCCATAAGGAGTGATTTCTTCGAAACACACTTCCGCATAGCGTTCTCGTGGTCTTCGCAGCACTCGCCGGCGTCGGTCCTCTCCACACAAAGAGATTCTAGCTTCATCAGAAAACAATACTTTATTCCAGTCCTCCAGAGTCCATGAAGCACAGTTCCGAGCAAACTGAAGTCGAGCAACACGGTGCTCACGGAGTAATTTAGGGCCCCGAGCTGGGCGGTAACTCCTGATATTGGCAGCCAAAAGCCTCCTCCTGACCGTCCACAAGCTAACTTCTACTCCTCTTACTTCTTCAAGGCTCTTCTTCACCTCACCAAAAAGCGGTCATCTCTTGGTTCTGTGCACCGTTTTCTTCCCGAACCGGGTCTTCTTTTGACCGAACCGGTCTCTTGATACCGTTGCCAAGTCCTCTGGATAGTTGAACGACTCACATTTAGCCGCTGAGACACGTAAGTTTGCGAACAACCTCCTCAAGTAGGGCTATAATTTTACCGGCCCTTATCGCTTTATCACTCATATCAAAAAGTGGTATTTAATGTAAAAAGAAAGATTAAATTGTTTAATTTGCAGAAAATATCCAAAAAGTTTTAAAATATCGTAATCAGTTAAAAATCGTTCAGCAATTCGCACCATTAGGAAAGCAATTTTAGAATAATCCACATAATCATTATTTTTCTTTTATTAATTTTAAATTTGGAACGTAAAGAGTCATGCCAGGATGCTTCAAATAACATGCCAATACATCGTCAAATTAATAAAACCTATTTCTTGTTCTTCTTCTTTGAAGTAGAGAAAAAAATCTAAAGTGCCCGTTTTTTTTTGCAAAAGAGTTTATATAGGTATATAAAAGCGAAATACCACTCACTGATTAATCATGAAATCTCAGAAACTACAAGTAGTAGGGCTTTCAAATTTTGCATAGAGGTTCCTTTTAGTACGTAGATTCTCGCTAAGACGGGATTTTGTGAAATTCCCACGGGGTCGGGATTTACACGGGAAAAACTTCCCACGCGAACGAATCTTATATATATATAATTTAGAGTTTTTATTTAGGTGTATATTTTCACATTTGAACTAAAATAAAAAGAGAAAATCAGTGTCACCTTTTTAGGCCTGCTAAAGGTAAGTAATTACCTTACCCTGTTAGTGATACAGTGATCTTAATTTTTAACGAAAAATAATTAAATTACTTTTACTTCATTTATTTCTACTAATATATACCTAATTGTTTTTATACGATATTCACATCTTTATTTTATTAATAGATACTGTTAATTTATGTTTGGTAAAATAAAACTCAATTTTTTAATGCGAGATTAATGTTGACTTTTAGATTTTATTTTTTATTTGTACTATGTAAATTATCTATACGTTCCTCTCATAACTATCAAAACTTATGAAAAACAGTTGGTTATGAAAAAAGTTATCTAATTATTTATTTATTTAATAAGGTTAACCAACAATTATTACACTACAGCATCACTATTAACAGAAAAACATTAAAACATGTGCGAATATAAAAATTACTTAAATGCTAACACCGCATGCATAATATAAAGTTAACAATATGTAGAACATTAAAATTAACATTTGAGACAGTTTCAAGGTAGAAACTAAAATAAATAAACGATTAATGATACAATATATCATGAATAATTAACAAATACTAAATGGGAATGGAATTATATGGCTCAGTTACAAAATTATTTTCTTAGCTAAAGATAAGATATATCACAGTAAAAATGGCTATAATAATTACAACAAAAATACAAACACTATACCGTTACGCTATACAGTAATAATTTCCTTGTGGATGTTATTAATAATGGCTTTACGGAATTGACCAACACTATCATTGTGCACATCAGTCACATCACTGTAGCTGTTCAAAGTTTTACGTAGTCTGGGCACTATGGAGTAGGGCGTCCAATCTCGGAATACCGAGATCTCGGTATTGCGGGATCCCGCATCATTTTCCAATCCCGCGTGATGCGGGATTATGGGTGCGGGATCCGCGGGATTTGCGGGACTGAAAAAAAGCATGCATACGACCTCTCGCGAACGCGATCGCTCGGTGACTGGCGGCCGGCAGTGTTGCAAACAACGCGGGGGCCGATGTCGCCCGTTTTTCACAGCTTCTGTAGCCTAATATAGCCGAATTTCAGTCAGTGGTAGCCTAAGTATGTAGCCTAAAATATCAGTAAAGTTTTTTATTCAGTATTTTTTTTTATTGATCTCTTACTAATACGTAAATAAATGTGGAGTTAATTGATTAATTCATTGTGTTTTTGTGATAAATAAACGGTGTAATTTGATTGATCTCATACTAGTAGTAATACTGGAATAAATGTGGAGTTAGTAGATTAATTCATTGTTTTTTTTTTGTGATAAATAAACGTTGTAATTTGATTGATCTCATACTAATAGTAATACGTAAATAAACGTTGAGTTAGTTGATTAATTCATTGTTTTATTTGCCTTATATAAATGTGAATATTTTCAATATGCGGGATACCGCAAATACCGAGATCCCGCGGGATTGAAAATTCGTAGTCCCGCAAATACCGAGATTGAATTCAGGCTGCGGGATTGGACGCCCTACTATGGAGTTAGCACCTAAGACAGTCCTTCGTATTGGTGGACACAATGGCGTTATTGGTTGACGGGGGTTTCTTGAGGGAGCGCAGAACCTTAGGAGACTAAGCAAATGGGGGCAATCAATTTTGTTCCTGAGTAATTATCGTGGAGTTTCTTGCCAATTCTCTATAGGAATCGACCAATTCGAACCGTACTCAAGTCTGACTTACTATAATTATGTGTAAGAAATAAAATATATATGTAGGAGTCAGGAGGAGTGCCGAGAGGTATATCATCAGGGTTTGGAGTCCCCATTAAGATAAACAAGTTGGTTTAAGCAAAATCTGATATTTATTTACTGAGTTTACTAGTAATGAAATAATGATGTTTATTTTTCAAACTAGATGAGGCCAGTGTTTCCTAACTGACTACTCTGAGAAGAAACACTGAAACAAACTCGGAGGTCAATGTCTCTTTTAAAGTCCATACAATCTAGGTAAAAGATAAAGCAAATTACAAAGAAAGAACATAGTTAGGCGAACAGACCCTTTTAAGGTCACAGTTCGTATAGTGGCCAAGCCACCCAATTACAAAGAATACAGTTAGGCGAACAGACCCTCTCAAGGTCACAGTTCGTATAGTGGTCAAACCACCCAATTACAAAGTGTATCCGCTTGCTTGCTATTAGCAGGGTTATACAGCTATTGTAAATATACAGCAGCGCTGTACCAAATAAACCAACAGTTTTGTCGGGAGCAGGGAAGCTCTTTATTGAGTCAGATCCGAAGACAGACTGCTGAGCTTACCTTTTTTTTTTTTTTTTTTTTTTGTGTGTGGCATCTCGCAGGTCAACCTCTGAGGTTGTCGGCTGCTTAACCGGACTTGCTTAACCGGACTTGCCTGTGGTTGCCTTAATTAATAAATTTAAAGCCTCCAGCCAGGGCTTATTAAAAAAAATTTACAAACTAGGCGACTACACGCTAAGGGCACCCCCTGTGGGGTACGGACCTCGGCTTAGGGCGTCGCAGGGGAGGGCAGCTAGGGACAGGCTGGATCATATCATTATTATTATTAATAAGGGAATTTAAAGCTACTGGCTCAGCGTCGCGGGCTGGCTCTGGCAAGGGTCGGGGTGGACTATTACGGGGACGTCGCGGCGGTCCTCGGCGGCGAGGACGGAAGGACGGTCGGTTTTTGTGTTTGTGTGCCACTGTACTTGTTTCCCTACGGCTCTCTTGGAGCAGGGTGATTGCGTCATCGGGAGTGACTAGGTCGGCCTTGGTCGGCGAATCTTAGATATACGCGAGGGTTCGTATTGGGCGGCCGATACGATAAGGGGATTCCTATGTTGGATTGAAGTTTCAAAGAAACGCTTGGAGACACGTTTCATGAACTGTTGGATGGTGGGCATCTTGAGATCTACGTGAAGAAGCTCATTTCGAACATAAAAGGGGGCTCCCGTGACTCTACGGAGGAATCGGTTTTGGAGGGTCTGCATCTTGTGGAGGAGGTAGGGCTTTGCGTGTGCGAAAACAACGCAGGCGTAGGTCATGATGGGACGGATGACCGCGGTGAAAATACGCAGCTTGCACCTGAGTGATAACTTGCTGCGAGAGCTAAGAATGAAGTGGAGCCTACCTAGAGCGAAAGCGGCGCGCGAACGTGCCTGCTTTATGTGCTCAGCGAAGGAGAGGTGTCTATCGAGGACCACGCCTAAGTATTTGGCTTGCTTTTCCCAAGGGATCGGCTTGCCGTACATGGTAATCGGACGAGGGGAGGGTGGGTTTATCCGCTGTTTAGAGAAGAGGACTGCCTGGCTTTTATCTGGATTGACTTCGATTCTCCATTTCCGGAACCACTTGGCCAGAGTGTTTGCGGAAGTTTGGAGAGTGCGAGCGATGGCATCGGGTTTAAGACCGGTATAATAGATAGCCGTATCGTCGGCGAATAGGGCTAGCTGGGTATTTTTATGCTTGGGAATATCACTAGTGAATAGCGTGAAAACGAGGGGGGATAGTACGGAGCCTTGAGGAACTCCTGCGCGAATGGGATGGGGGGAGGAAAGCTCCCCCTCAATTCGATAACGAAAGGTGCGATTCGATAAAAAGTCCCGTAGGATGAGCACGAGACGGTCAGGCACGCCGAGTTGGTATAGCTTATAGATTAAGCCATTGTGCCAGACTTTGTCGAACGCTTTCGCTATGTCGAAGAATAAGGCTCCCGTTATTGCGCCCCGTTGGAAGCCGGCGCTGACGTGTTCTACGATGCGGTGGACTTGTTGGATACATGAGTGTTCGGTTCTAAATCGGAACTGCTCATTGGGTATTAGACTCTTTGCTTCGGCAAAATCTTTGAGCCGCTTATATATAAGCCTTTCATAGATTTTACCGAGGACGTTGAGTAAGCTAATGGGACGGTAGCTAGACGGGTCAGACTTGGGCTTGCCTGGTTTGGGAATACCTATCACGGTGGCCTGTTTCCAGGTTGTAGGGAACATATTATTGCTCAATGCGCCATTGAAGATGGCAGTCATTAGCACTATAAGCTGGGCGGGGAAAAGTTTGAAAACCCTATTGGTGATGCCGTCGGAGCCAGGGGCTTTTCGCGGTTGGAGACTTTTAATGACATCCTGGACCTCATCAGGAGTGATGGGGGCCAGTGAATTATCGGGATCTTCGACGGGCGGAAGGGAAGTTCTACGTTCGACTTCGGCGTTCACCATATCGAGGTAGGCTTGGTCTACTGGTTGAGAGCTGGGAGAACACTGGGACTCTAGGCTGTCGGCTAGGCATTCTGCTTTTTCAGAGTTATCGAAGGCGACACTCTTATCGGGACGAATGAGAGGAGGCATTGTGGCCTCTTCAGTGGATCGTAACTTCCTCTGAAGCTGCCAGAAGGCAAGATGGGTGGGCTCAAGTTCGCTCAACATCTTGTCCCAGCTCGCATTACGCTGCTCGGCAATGCGTTTCCTTACAGCACGCTGTAAGTTGCGCATGTGAGCTTTGTTTGCGGCGCAGGGAAAAGCGCTGTACGCACGGATGGCTGCGTTCTTCTCGGTTATCAGATTCCGTACATCGTCCGGGAGTTTCCAGCGGTGGTCTTCCACTACAGGAACTTCCCTTGAACAATCGTTCAGAACGGATTGTACGTGATCTGTAAGCGAGTCGATCGCCGCCGTCGTGTCTGCGACTGAGTCTATGTGGTCAGGAATGGTGTCCAATTGAGGCGACGTGGTGGATTTCAGTTTTTCACTTACTTTCCTCCAGTCGGTGATCAATTGGGTCGGAGGAGGTTGGGTAGGATCATGGTTACCCGAGCGGGAACCTAGGTGTAGGATAACGGGACGGTGATCTGAGTTGAGCTCGTGAAGCGCTTCTATGGAGTGTAAATGAAGGTTTACATTCTTTAGGAGCGCCACATCGAGGACATCGGGGTTATGGTTGGGGTCGTGTGGGTAGTGGGTGGGAGTCATCGGAGCGATGACGTCATAGTTTAGGGTCGCGCCTAGGTTATACACGATTCTGCCTCTGGCATTTGTCGTGTTGCTGTTCCAAGCGGGGTGTTTGGCGTTGAGATCGCCCGCTAGTAAGACGGAGTCACTCAGGCCAAAGAGAGTCGTGAGATCGCTGGTGAGCGCGATAGGATCGTCTGAAGAAAGAGACGCGACCGATGGTGGGGGATGGTAGGCAGAGATGATAGTTATCGGAGGATGACCTGTCATGCCTAGTCGACAGGCAGAGTACTCTAGGTGAGAGAGAGGCGCGGGTGGGGTCAGAGGGATGCAGTATAACTCCTTCCTATAATAAATAATGGTACCGCCGCCGTGGCAGCGTGTTCTGTCATTGCGAACTAGACGGTAATTCGCAATTTTGGGGTCAGCGCGATGGGGTTTCAAAAGGGTTTCCTGTATAAGGAGGACGTCTAATTGGTGGTCGCGGAGGAATTTAGTTATTTCGGCGCGTTGGTTAAAAATGCCATTGGCGTTGAAAAAACCTAATTTGAGGGATCGAGGCCTAGTGTGGTTTGTGCGTTGGGAATCCATTGGATCAGTCCATCGCATCCATCTGGTCGAGGCCTAGCACGACATCACTGTGTGTGCTGAATATTTGGCTGTACATTTCCGTCGTAATTTTGCGGTTATTCTGCTGCTCGGCAGCCAGAAGGGCATCGCGGAGAGACCTGGCTTGACGGGTCATAAATATTTTATAGTGGCGCAGTAGAGTCTGGGCGCAAGACTCGCCATTCCCGACGGGTGAGGGTTTGGGCGGTTGTTTGGCTGCAGGAGCAGCAGTGGTTTGAGGCGCGGGTTTGGGACTGGTTGTGGCCTCTGGAGCCACGGCTATAGGCAGGATCTGCGCTGCGATGGGTATATCCATCAGTGCCTGCAAAGGTTTGGCAGGGGCCAAGGAGGGAAAGGCTTTGTCGTGGTTTAGCCTGTTCCACGGGGATGGTCTCTGAGGAGCGAGACGTTGGGGAATTTGAGAGGAAGGTGCCTCTCTTTGTTGGCGGGCGTTGGCGCGCTTCGCTAATTTAGGAGCGAGTTTGGGGGCTTTGGGACAGCCGCGGTAGTTTGCCGGGTGACCGGTCTGGCCGCAGAGAACGCAGCTGGGTGGTTCCGAACAGAGGGTTCGGTCTTTGGGCCGAGGGCAGTCCGCAGTGCTGTGCTCGCCCAGACACTTGACGCATCTGGGAGTCGCATAGCAGTTGCTCTGCGCATGGCCATACAGTTGGCAACGGTGGCATTGTCCCACTGTTGCGGTTTTGTAGGGCTTTTCAATTGAGATACCGGATAGGGAGCAAATGGACTTAATCTTGAAAATCGGGTGATGACCTTCGGTTGGTTCACAAATGACAAGAACCATGTCGTACAATTCACCGCCTCTCGCTTTATGTAAGCGATGGACGGCGATCACTGGTATACCTTGATCGGCAAGGTCGTCTTTAATATCCTGTACTATGATTTCTTTAGGGACACGTTTAATAATAACACGAGTGGGCGTGTCCTCGGGGAAGGAGAAAGTGTGAAAGGAAATATTCCTTTCACGGAGGGCGCGATATAGTTCCCTATAGTCGTTCGACGTAGGGACGGTGACTTTAATGCCATTTTGGCAGGGACGGGCGTTTGTGTAGTTGATCTTTCGATCAACACACATCTTGGACACATCAGTCCATTTACCCTTGTCCTGGATGTAAAAGGGGGGCGGAGGGCGTTGCTTCCTTTGGGCTGAGGAAGTTTGGGCTATCGGGCTGGTGGGACGACTATTCTGCGCGTGAGCAGAGGTAGTTGGGACTGGGCTAACGGGTCGTACGGGCGTTTGAGTTGGGGACGGGGGCGACGCGGTTGTCTTTTTGGCCTTGCTGGCCTGGGAGGTTTTCCCTTTCTTCCTCTTGCCTCCGGTGACGATTTGAAAGTCGTCTTCGGAGGACGAAGGGCAAGAAGAGGCTTCGTCTTGGTCGGAGGGTGGGTTAGATAACGGAGCCGACGTGTCCATATTGTAAAATTCAGGTGCAGCGCACACCTGCGCGGCGTCCATTGTTCTATGAACAATGGGATTAGAGAGTGGGCCGGCAACAATAGCTGGTTCTGGGAATCGAGTGGTCGGTACGTCTTTGTCAGCGAGCGGCGGCGGTAAGGGGCAATTAGTTTCGGAGTTTTTCATTGTTCGATGAACAATGGGGTCCGAAACAATAAACTTTTCGGTGAATGAGCCAACCGGAGGGCCTTGATCCGCGAGCGGGGGAGATAGCGGGCTATCGAGCACGTCGCTAAAATCAGTGACTTTGGCTTTAGTAGCCAGGGAAATATTTCGCTGCAAAGCAGCGAGCTTTCCGCCATATCTGGCGCAAAAGTCGGGGTCCTTTCTTAGCTCGTCCAAGAGGTGCGCCTTTTGCAAGGCGTCCTCCATGACGAGGGATTAAAAAATATCTATCGGGGAATTTTGGAGATTTCTCTCCCGCGGGGGGCCTATTTAAAGCCTAACTGGCCTAACTCCCCGGATGGATGGGTCCGGGGATGTGTTAGCCTCCCAGTCGGGTGGAGACTGGGAGGTGTGTACCTATTGGTGAGCCCTAAGCTTGTAACCGGTCGCCAGTCTTATTGTGCGAACCGGGCCCTATTGGGTCTAGTGCGAAGGGGTAGACACACCCAACCGACACTAGGTGTGTAGCTGAAAAGGAAACTCAGTAACTAGGTTTGACTAGGAGATCCCCCAAGGCCAAAACCTAGCACTCGACTCCAATTGACTGCTTCACCCTGAAGGGGATCAGCGGGTGCGTCGGGTCAGCACCCCCTTGGTATTGTTGACACCGTGAGGTTTCCAACCAAGGACCACGAAACTGTGGTTTTACCCTGAAGGGGCTAGACCAAATTGTTTTTGACGATACTCTGTTATAGAAACAAAAATCCTTCACTGCCTTGAAAAAGGCGGTTCCGGATCGGGAGTTGTAGTCGGCGACTACGAATGACGTCACGGCGAGCGCGACGAAGCGATGACACAAACACAGAACGATCGGGAGCGCAGAGCGGCACGACCGTCTCGGGCGAGCGTCGGGCTGAGAGTCTGCCCTGCTGAGCTTACCAAGTGCACGTTCTTTTATAAGACGATACCCGCACTTTGAAATCCCTCCAACTCTGTCCATTGGCGCGAGGAAGTGCGTCACGTGTTTACTTGATACAAAACGTACTAAATCTAATGAGACTTACGTTATAAAATAGTCAACTAATACAAGAGTAATTATCGATAATAAACAATGGTGATTTCACAAAGTTTAAATTAAAGAAACATGTCATCCATTGTTTTTGATCAAAACTATCAGTCACACTTATCGAAATAAGTTGCCAAAAACCAATTAGTGCGTACACTAAGTACTTAATAAATTATGTTTCGATTTATCAAACAGTAATTGATACTAAAAGATCACTTAAATTCATAACAAGAGAATCAACTCGTAACAAAATATGATGAATACCCACAATAACTAATTGTAATTGACAACCAACTCCGACACGGCCAGAACTGACGTTCTACACGACCTCGTGTGATCCTGAAAAAGAAAATCTCACGTGAATATCGATCGGCCTTTCTGACAATCAAAAGCCTTAACAAGAAGTAGGGTGAAACTAAAAATCCCGTGTTTATCAAATAAAATTATTATCATCAATAGCAGTTGCATCGCAACCATTCAAAAAGTACTGTGAAACGAAGAGTCCTGAGTTTGTCAAATAAAATTATTATCAACAGCAGTTGCATCGTAACATTCAAAATTACTAAACTGTTACTGACAACACATAGCTTTACTAGAGACATAGTCTCCCAGCCGAAATCACACCATGGGATTCGACGAATAAGGTCAAATAGAACAACCCGCATAGGTGTCAAGATAGAACAACCCGCATAGGCGTCAAGATTAACCTCCTGGAGTCGAATAGAACAACCCGCATAGGCGTCAAGATAGAACAACCCGCATAGGCGTCAAGATAGAACAACCCGCATAGGCGTCAAGATCAACCTCCAAGCCCAGACAAGAGTCATCATAGACAACTTGACAACTCAGCAACAATGCTATGTCAGCAGCAGATGAGTCATCATCAGTGTCAGCATTGACATCATTACTAACAGTAACTGGACATTCAGGCATTTTTCGTACACGATCATGGGGATATTTGTAAAATCTATTTTTACTCAAAGCTTTCAACAAATATCTATCACCATCTAATACTTCTAAAAATCTACAAGGACCTTTATATTTAGGGTCTAATTTAGTTTGATTTCGTTCCTCATTAGCAATTAGTACAAAGTCTACTTGGAACTTTTTCAAAACAGCTTTAGTCTTATCGTAACGGGCTTTATGGTATTCGACATTTTTAGTTATACTCAGGGTTGCTTGTGTTGACTTCCCATGCAAACCGGCCAGAAGCTCGTAACGACCACGTGGGAGTACTTTCACCACATGATAGCTCTCGCATGCAGGAGTCCAGCTTCCCTGTCGACTGTGCCAGATTTCTAAAACAAAAGGCAAAGAATTTAAAACGGTACGAGGCGCCTTGCAACCTCTGTTGACATCCTCTTGACTTGAACGAAGTCGTTCAGACATCCTCTGGTTCTCTGTTGGGACTGGAGTTTTCGATAGCGACGTCTTGTACCTGACTTCGAGTGAGTGGAGTTGCCATCAGATGTGTATCGCAACCCATATCCATATTTGACCAAACTATGAAAGTTAACACTCTGGAACAGAACAATCTACATCTATTGGTAACAAACAAAAAATAAGTAAGACATTTACAGTGAACTGTCGGGTAGCCTGTTGTTTCAAACCTCAGATAAAATGAACCAGACCAAAAAGGTAAGTCAGCTTTATAACGTCTACAATAAACAGCTAATCCCATAAACTGACTGATTATTATTTCACAACGTAACCTGACTTTCCACTAATTATCCATCCTAAATAATCAATCAATATCAATCACCAAAAACGAACACATCTTAAAGATTTATTGAAAAACCCTAAAGCTGGTTTTTATTAAAACTAACGCAATAAAATGAGATCTACAGTTTTACTAGATTTTAATATTTAGAATGTCATGATTGGAATTGAAATTCAAGTTTCAATTATCTTACTACCCTATTCGGATAGCTATTCTGTATTCAAAGTAGCCGTATCTACAACTATCAGATATTCATGTAGGTATAATAGCACGACACCACGAATAAATCAACATCGAGACTTAATCCATGAAACTAAACAGGCAATTTACTTAACATTAGTAGTACTTTCCTACTTCTCAACTACTTAACAGTAAAAATGTTTTAACAAAGACGAAACCATTAAATAAAAAGTGGGGCCACTATCTGTTAACACGTCTACCCTCACGTCTTGAATAATGGTCGCTAACTACTACTACATTACTTAAGGTTATTAAAACATTACAACAACAAGTTACTAAACCAGACGTACTACTCGTATCCTAATCAACTTTAGGTCGTTTACATTAAGTTACTTTTAGTATTATTAGAAAAATTCAATTAAATCATTCAGAAACGATTTAGCATTTGTAGCAGTCACTCTGATATTAGGATCAGTAATACTACGTATAATAATTGGTGAAATCAATTCGTCACTAAGTCTCCACACTATACGTAAACGAAGCAATGAATGAGGTGTGTAATCCGCATACGTTGAATAATTGTTCGAGTTCGTATTTATTATGTCGGCCAATATATTCGCAACATCAATTCGGATCAAAATTTGAAATGTAAAAATGTTGATTCGATCTACCCGCATATTTAATCGAACAGATGGCGTCAACAATACGATCGGTTACCGTAGAATGTTCCGGTGCGTTGTTAGAACTAGGTTCTGAATCACGTAGCCGTGATCTAGAACGATAGCGCGGACTTTGATTTTCATAATAAACAGACGACACTAGCTTACGACATAAATAACTGCAAAACAATCCGACAATAACAAACGTACAGCTAACCAAAACCAACTAGCGAGAAGTACTTGCAAAGCAATCTGACAATCGTGACCTACATTCAAGTACCCTCTTAAAATAAAATCACACGGACTATGAACCAAAAACTCAATTAACGGAAACAAAATAAGCGTGCTATGAAAGAACTATCCCAGTGGCTGGAAAGACTATCCCAGTGGGTGTGAAAGACTATCCCAGTGGGTGTGAAAGACTATCCCAGTGGGTGTGAAAGACTATCTTGCTGGTCAGAAGAGATCTGAGACTTTCTCTTAAGGTGGGACAGGACACTCAGTTCTTGTTGAAGTTTATGCCAGGTTTGTAACTTCGGTAGTATGCTAGTCGATGAGCACGAAATCAAATTTGGAGACATGGACTAGTACAGTAGAAACAGCAATGTGTTAGAGACCCACGCTATCCCAGTGTGTGAAAGAACGATCCCACTTCTGATGTAGGAGTCAGGAGGAGTGCCGAGAGGTATATCATCAGGGTTTGGAGTCCCCATTAAGATAAACAAGTTGGTTTAAGCAAAATCTGATTTTTCAAACTAGATGAGGCCAGTGTTTCCTAACTGACTACTCTGAGAAGAAACACTGAAACAAACTCGGAGGTCAACGTCTCTTTTAAAGTCCATACAATCTAGGTAAAAGATAAAGCAAATTACAAAGAAAGAACATAGTTAGGCGAACAGACCCTTTTAAGGTCACAGTTCGTATAGTGGCCAAGCCACCCAATTACAAAGAATACAGTTAGGCGAACAGACCCTCTCAAGGTCACAGTTCGTATAGTGGTCAAACCACCCAATTACAAAGTGTATCCGCTTGCTTGCTATTAGCAGGGTTATACAGCTATTGTAAATATACAGCAGCGCTGTACCAAATAAACCAACAGTTTTGTCGGGAGCAGGGAAGCTCTTTATTGAGTCAGATCCGAAGACAGACTGCTGAGCTTACCAAGTGCACGGTCTTTTATAAGACGATACCCGCACTTTGAAATCCCTCCAACTCTGTCCATTGGCGCGAGGAAGTGCGTCACGTGTTTACTTGATACAAAACGTACTAAATCTAATGAGACTTACGTTATAAAATAGTCAAATAATACAAGAGTAATTATCGATAATAAACAATGGTGATTTCACAAAGTTTAAATTAAAGAAACATGTCATCCATTGTTTTTGATCAAAACTATCAGTCACACTTATCGAAATAAGTTGCCAAAAACCAATTAGTGCGTACACTAAGTACTTAATAAATTATGTTTCGATTTATCAAACAGTAATTGATACTAAAAGATCACTTAAATTCATAACAAGAGAATCAACTCGTAACAAAATATGATGAATACCCACAATAACTAATTGTAATTGACAACCAACTCCGACATATATTTTTATTTAGTACCTATTTTAAGCATCTTTAATTCCGGAGTTGTCTCAATTGAAGATACAATTTTATATTCAAATAAAGACTTCTGTTTGAAATTTGGGTAAGCAAATAAAGGATTTGATTACTTTCCCTTATGTAGATCACTAATTTCAACACCAGTGTTGCCATCCTAAATCAACTAAGTGAAAGCTTACGTAGTCATGACCTCTGCGTTATGGTTCCACCTATTAATAAGATCTCATTGGTCAGAGTATCAATCGAAACAGATAATTATAGTTTACCAGCCACGAATTTAATAATTAAATATTTGAATGATGAACTTTATGATCTTATTAATTTTTTTTTGGTTGGTACAAGGAATGGGCGTTAAGTCGTGCATAGAAAAATGTGGTCTGTGGTACCACAATTTCGTTACACTATGTAAGGTTAAATTTATTTTTGGTACGTCTTTAAGTCAGCAAAGATTATTATGTTTAAAGCAGGACCACCAAGGTCAATTGCATGTTTTTTTTATAATGAGAACTAGCTATACAGAGTTGATACGACAGAGGGGCATTAAATTACACTACGTATACTATACGTGTTTAGTGTTAATTCGATACAGTTAAAAAATTTTTTTTTTTAACTAACTAAATAGCTTACAAGTTAGAGTAAAACGCAACCACCCTTTGTAAATATATGTTACTGACCTTAAATACCTAGGTAACAAAGTGGCAACGTAGCGCGGCGTGTGTTATCTCTTGTCTTGGTCAGATTTATCGCTCTCATCAAAATCATTTGCGACTAAACTACTTCTCCTATTTAATTGATTTTTGGTACAGAGCTTGAAAATGGTACCTAGCATACGCAGTTTAAAGGAAAGCCCCTCGGTCGTATCAACTCTGTATGACTGCCTCAATGGTCGAGTGGTTGAAAGCGCGGCTGCTGAGCATGACGTCTCGGGTTCAATTCCCGGGTCGGGTAAAAAGTGCTATTGAGTTTTTCTGTAAGTAATTTCTCATTAGAATTTGGAAGTTGGTTAATTGATACTCCCGTGCTTCGGAAAGCACATAAAGCCATTAGTACCAGCTGTCATTTCGACATCTTGGTCAGTCGTTACGGGTACCAGTTACTGGGTTAGTTACCCAGTTACTGGGTTGTGGAAGTCAGATAGGCAGACGCTCCATGTAAAACACTAATACTCAGCTACTAGGGTTAGACTGGAAACCGACCCCAAAAAAGTTAATATGGGTAGAATTCACACTAGCAATCTTGTTAACCCCTCCAACTAAGCTAAATATGCTTGTGTCTGGAGTGGGTTCACGGCAACAGTGTAATGGGTGAGGTACGAACCTGTAACTTCTCGATCACAAGTCCAACACCTTAGCCCTTGGGCTATTGACACATTACGTTATTCATGTTATGTTATGTATACTTATGTTATTTAAATGATGTGTAAAAGTGTTATTTATCTGGGGGCACGGCAGTGCCCCCGCCAAGTCGAGCAAAAAGCGGCACGGCCATACCATACTTTTCTCGAAGCATTTCAGGCCATTTTCGACCCCGTATAACTTCGTTGTGGATAAAACTGGAAGCCTGAATTTTCAGTAACCAAGCAGGCATTGTATAAACACGGTACACATGTAATTTATATATGTGTGTATTACTTGTGAGATATATTGTGTTTTCATGCGATGGCCGAGTCAATCTATTTATTAAAAACGTTAAATATTTTTAATATTGATGTGGTCACTATAAGATGTTGCTAGGTTAGATAATTACGTAACAACTTAAGACAGAAGGTACCTTAAGTAGGGACTGAATAATCGAATAACGGCCGACTTGGTATTACATGGATCTCACAACTTTTTACGGTAGAAGAACTGAGTTGCGAGACTTGGTTGTTTTGAAAAGTATTGTTTTTTATGGGTTAAACTATTTGCTAACCTATTATATTATATTATATTATATTATTTATTTGCTATTTAATTACCCATTATAATTTACATATTTTAATAAAAACTCATGGTCCATGAAGCGCTCATTGAGGGCGTAAGCTGATTGACATGTTTATCCAATCTATCCTAATTTATGGCGCTTAAACATAGTCTACTAAAGCTCAAATGTCCAAATTTACGCACTGCCCCAATTTAATTAAAGCTTGTAAAGTCTTTCCAGAGGTTGTCTGGAAGATATCGCTCTCAGCAATAAGACCGACATTGTAACCAAATTAGGTATTTTTCAATTTTTGTCTTTTATGGTTTATTTTTTATTGTTTCCTATCTGTTGCAGCAAACTTCGGTCGCGTGGGAGGATTTCCCTCGTAAATCCCGACCCCGTGGGAATTCCGGGATAAAAAGCCTATGTATTATTCCAGGATGTCAACTATCTACTTACCAAATTTCATTAAAATCCATTCAGTAGGTCCGGAGATTAGCGTGTACAAACAGACAGAATTTTTTGCCTTGGTACCGTTTCTTAACCCACCTCAATTATTATTTTTGTATAAAAACTTTTTTGCAAAAAAATTAAACCGACTTCCATATCAAAACACTACAAAGTCAAAAATAATTTTAATTTCGGTAGTCGGTGTTATTGGTTTTGTATTTTCTTTTTTCACACCGCCTTCCGAAATTAAAATTATTTTTGGCTTTGTAGTGTTTTGATATGGAAGTCGGTTTTATTTTTTTGCAAAAAAGTTTTTATTTTCGCGCTTTTTAGTGGGTCAATTAGTAATTAATCTAGTTATAAAAGCCAAAATGTCAACTACAAAAAACTAAAAACGCGCGAACAAAAAACACAATGCAGAGTGAACGAAAAGATCATCAATGTAAATATTTTTTTTAGACTTTTGTTTATTTTTCAGAAACCGCTTGTCCAATTTCGATAAAATTTTCATGGGACCATTTGGAAAGTATACCCTTTCCAACAAAAAAAGAATTTTTCAAATCGGTTGGCAAGCGACGGAGCTATGCCCGAACAAACATAAAAAAAAAAAAAAAAACAAACAAACATCCGAATTGAGAACCTCCTCCTTTTTCAGAAGTCGGTTAAAAATGTAAATGTACAGACACATTTTTACTGTTTTATTATATGTATATAGATATGCAACGTGTAACGAAAACCCTATATCTATCCCCAAGGGCTGAAGACAACATCTGGTATGGAGACTCTATGCACAGTTTCAGCTCAAAATAAGTGACTCAAAAAATTGATACCAAATTATTGGTTTCATATGTTTCTCGAATGCCAATCATAACAGACCTATCACAGCACTACGAGGGTTAATAACTTTCCACGTCACTTGCCAATAACACGATAATTCTCTTCGTTCTACTTAATTTGAAAGATTCGGGCTCTGGTATCAATGTATTGAAATTTCTAATAAGTTCCACACATGTAGACATAGGATTACAAAACCCTTGCCATATTATTTGTTATCATCCAAAGAAGCTGTGCACTTGATATACCCTTTAAGTTACACGTTGTATAGATCAGCATCAGATCTCAACGTGTCTCTGGCAATAAACTAGAAGTCGTACCACCACGCAGTACAAAGAGCGCTAGTAGTTCTGTACAAGTGGCGATTACGGCACATTACTGTGCGGTTGTCAG
Source organism: Tholera decimalis (assembly GCA_943138885.2). NCBI lineage: Eukaryota > Metazoa > Arthropoda > Insecta > Lepidoptera > Noctuidae > Tholera > Tholera decimalis. The sequence goes on along the minus strand of OW964566.2, from coordinate 3,020,363 downwards.
ATCGCCGCTTCACTGTCATTACTAATGTGAGTTATTTGAGCACTGCGGTTACTCAGGTCGGGAGGTTGAGGAGGTATGAAGGTTGCCAGAGGTAAATCAGAATCAGATTCGAGAATCGTCGTATCAGAATCTAAATGTCTTTTACCTGTGAGATTAAAGAGCTGTAGCATAAAATTTTTCGCAATTATTTAAATGCTTATCTCCTGCCGGAGTTGCGAGAAAGTTTTATTTTTATTTTACTTTATCGGGACATAAAACAGTTACACATTACAATATAAGTGTGTAGAAATAAAATGTATAAATAATAATTAAACGTGTAATCCACATCAATGTCCGCGGAATAATGGTTTAAGGATAAATTTAATGCGTGCGTTGTTATTACAGAAAAGTAAGAAGTATCTACTCGTGCGTATTTTTATATAGTGAGTATAAAAGGCCTATTCTAAAGATTCAACAGCCATCTTTTTGAACTTAAAGTGTGTAAGCACGAATATATCCAAATCAATGAAGTGGGTATTATACGTATCAACAATGCGTCGTAGAGGCGCCCGTGCACCAGCGTGAGTTCTACACCTTGCGGTATGGAAAAGCTGAGACACACGCGCCTCTCGACGCATAACAGTTCTAGGTACAATGTAACATAAGTTATTGGTGATGTCTGGACAATCAAATCTGTTATTACACAGACCATGAAGCATCATGGCCATTAGAAGGCTGCGTCTTGACTCCAAGCTTTGAAGTTTATAACGCATCAGTAATTGAGAATATTGTAATTTAGACTTGGTGCATTTGTATTGCATAGCACGCAAATATTTTTTTTTAACTATTTACAATCTTTTTTTATAAACATCAAAAATGGGACTCCAAATCGGTACTGCGAATTCCAATTGAGAACGGACCATTAAGTTCTAATGAGATACCGCGGCCACGGAACGCAAGGGCTACTGAAGGAATGGCTTTAGGTCCTTTTTGCACAATTTTATATTTTTGATTTATAAATTAACGGGCCAAGGAAGCGTCAACAGACTAGGTTATCGGACTTATGGTCGAGAGGTCGAGTTCAAGGTTCTCTGTTAAAAAAAAGACATAAAAAGATACCGCTTTCAATAACATAGGTAATATTTATTTTTATAGATTTACTAGACCGTGATGTCTTTACAATAGTAGTTTCGTTTCGTACTCTTCCCCGTAATAGCACGAAATATTTTCTGCCTTCGAAAAAACTAGAAAAGGTATATTCTCCTGTCCTACAGAAAGATTTACACACTGGTCATCTCAATAAAAACCCTCCAACCAAGGTGTTTCGTAGCTCATTGTACACGTTTTTGTGACTCCGAACAGTATTGGTATCTTCACGCATGCGCGGCGGCAAAGCGAAGTGGTCAAAACGCTCGGTTAGTTTTTGCGCAGTACAACGTTCAACTCCGTGTTCACTTATTGTCAGTATATTGAGCAAAAACTTTGTGTGTTTGTTTGAAAAAGTAAGGAATTTGTGTTTCTAGAGTCGCCGGTTTTTGTTTTCGATTTTCTGTTTGTGTAGGTTTCTGTTTTGCAGTGTTTTTTCGAAATGCTGGAGAAAGAAAGTGCGTCTTATGTCTACTTAAAGTTGAGCCGCGCAAAAACTGACAAATACTTACAGACAAGATCGCAGTGTACTTACTGTTTGGACAGGTTCACTCTAATCTGTGTCCTCAGAAGAGCAACCAAGGCATCGATCTGCATGATTCTCATATAATTTGACCAGTATGGATTATCTGGAATGCAAAAAAGATCAAGGAACTGGTTTTGGAAAAAACCGGCCCAATCTAAGAATTTACAACCGTTTTTCCATTTTCTTTTAAAGAGAATTAGCTATGTGGGTAAAATTCAAATTACTAGTAATCTTGTTAACCCCTCCAACTAAACTAAATATGCTTGTGTCTGGAGTGGGCTATAGTGTAATGGGTGTGCCATTAGGGTACTGACGCTTCAACCGTATTTTCCGTCTACACTATTTTTCACAATCAACAAGTTCATGCTTATATTCACGCTTAACCCTTTATTAATATAATTGGATGAAGCTTGACATACGTCTTGGGTAGACCATTACCGGGTTTGAGACTATTCTTCTCAGTATAATGTTACAATTATATTTTACACGCTGACTGTGCCGTGGGCAAAAGCTTAAATTTTTTGCAATATGTTATATTCATACATACCTATAAATAAATAAAATTGAATTATCCGTCTGTGTCTTTCAATTATCTCTAGTATTTTCAGTTTTTTACGTGATACTAAAACTCAAACGATTTTTTTTTTTAAATTTCGTTGTCCTTATTTGACTGGGGTAATTTCTGAAACAGCTTAACCGAATTCAATTGGATTTTTACTGGCAGATAAAGAAGGTTATAGAGCAACATACAGGTTTTCTTTATCGGGATTTACGCATGAAAAATCTCCTCCGCGAACAGAGTCACGCGCACAGCTAGTGATTGATAAATTGCACAGAAAAGCTTCTATAATATTCTCATTCCCATTTCATTTGTGGACTAGTTCGATAGGTGATTTATCTGTTATTACAACCACAAAAAACAATACAGCATCAATTAAAATATAACATTCATTTAACTAGAGCACACACGATCTTGAACAATATTTTCTAATGTCGAAAGTTTTGACAAATTGCTCGAATTGCCCGAACCAGAGCATCGGAGACGAGGCAATCGGGGCAATATAAACAACCAATTACTTTGCCTGATTTATTATGGGCAATTATTTATTGTCCGAGCTTATTCGCGTTTTAATTGTTTGGATTGATGCAATACTGATAGGGTGAAAGCGTTAGTTGTTGACCTGGGAATATTTTTTGTTTAATATTTTTAATGTTCTATATTAAAATAAGTTATTAGAGTAAAAGAATTAATTAGGAAACATTTACCTCGCTAAAAGACACCTAAGGCGTAAAAATCAGAGATTTTTTTAATACTTTGCTCCACCCTAGGAATTTTCCCTGCATCGTGAGTGTACCGAAACCCGGAATAAGTATTCGTAGGCCATACAAACATTTTTCTGCTGCAGGAATCAAACCCGTGACACGCAGCGCAGCAGTCAATCACTAAACCACTGCACCGACCGTGGATTTAATACTTTTATTACGCAACGTATACCTTCCCTCTATCTTTTAAAATAATAGTGTGAATTTTCTTAGTTAATTAACACTTTCAACGAAACTTGGTTTGAATGAATATACAGTTTTTGAGATATAGCTTATTTTCAGCAACCGCAAATATAACTTTGTAGTTGATACAAACACTTTGAAAAACAAAGTTATTTTTCGCTAATCTATACTTGCTACTGCGAAACTCTTGATGGGCGAATTTGACTCGCATTTGGCCGGCTTTTTAAAACTGTTCTTCATATTATACGAGCTTTTGCCCGCATTTGCGTGGGAGGTTTTTCCAGCGTAAATCCCAATCCCGTGGGAATTCCGGGATAAAAAGTAGCCTATGTGTTATTCCAAGATGTCCACTATCTACTTACTTAAATTTTATTGAGATCCGTTCAGTAGTTTTTACGTGAAAGAGCAACAAACATACATACATTCTCACAAACTTTCGCATTTAAAATATTATTAATAGGATTATTCTCAACTAGCTTCTACCCGCGACTTCGTACGCGTAGGAAGGTTTTCCCGCATAAATCCCGATCCCGTGGGAATTTCGGGATTAAAAGTAGCCTATGTGTTATTCCAGGCTGCCAACTATCTACTTACCAAATATCATTCAGATCCATTCAGTAGTTTTTGCGTGAAAGAGTAACAAACATCCATCCATCCTCACAAACTTTCGCATTTATAATATTAGTAGGATTGTATTCGCAACGGCCACCAACAAGTGCTCTCACCCTATAAGTAGACGATATATTTTTCTCAATATTAATAAGACCACCCGTCGAGAACGCCTCGTACGATATTAGTCGAGTTCGACATTAGTTTATTTATTTGCCGATAGATCACGCGGTTTGTGATAAATTGTTACGTATAGTGTGCTCTTAAACTTAATTATAATTGACCGAAAAGGCGAATATTTACAGACTCATGTGGATAATTGTTACAAGAGCCCGTGGCTTTCGTTTTAGAATTTTAAAATGTATTGCATTCAAGTTCAAACAACGAGTTTTTGTATGGAATTATTAGATTCTGCCCGAGGCTCTGTTTCGCGTAGAAATATTTTTAGTATAAAAAGTAGCTTATGTTCTTCCTTAAGGTGTGGTCTGTCTCTTTACTAAATTTTATCCATATTGGTTTACTGGTTCAGGCGTGAAAGCGTTACAGACAGAGTAACTAACTTGTCCTAAAAATAGTTCCACTTTTTTTTAACTAGGCTACATTATAAAGGATTAATAAGGCTGTTGCCAGTCTGTGAGTATTATGCTAATGCTCACGGATTGAAATGTAATGTTCTCAAGACGGAAACTATGGTCTTCAGATCTGGAGCTGGTCCGGAGAACATACCCAGTCTTAATTTGAACGGGTCCACCATTAAGGTAAGTAAAGCAGTTTAAATATCTGGGGCACATACTGACAGACAGACTGCATGACGACATAGACATAGAAAGAGAGCGAAGGGCCCTCTCAGTGAGGAGTAACATGCTCGCACGCAGATTTGCGAGTTGCACTAAAAAGAAATAAGTATTTTCTTTACAATTTGCCTCTCAGTTAGCTAATGTTTAAACACCTTACATACAACGCTTGCGCAGAAAAATGACACGCATTATGTTCGATGTCCATAATGGCGGGTTATGGCGTGGTAACAAATAGTGCTAATTTTGTATAATAGTAATATTTATATGCACTTCGGAAGCGAAGAGGTCAGCGAGCTGGAGGTCAGACGAATCTATGGTAAGGGAAGGTTTACAATGCGCTAGGACGGGAAATTTTTAATCAGCCTATGGGAACATTACAGGCTAATTATACATTCCCGATTAATTATTCTAATGGGATAGTTGAAGGAGCAGGGTAGGGTTTTAGTCAGTAGAAGTCTGACACTCCCTTCCACTCCCACCCAGAGATGGAAGAGTGATTTGATGATGTTTCTACCCTGAAAAAAAGGACACAGACCTTGTCTTTATAGCGCACTAGCCGAAATCCAACATGCGATCCCAGACGAGTTGGTACATATCTTTCCTTCACCGTTATGAGATTAGTGGTGGATCTGCCTAGGTCCCAAACTGTGACTTACAAATCGAAAGTAGTATCAGTTACCACTGGGCTACCACTGCACTTTACGTATAATACAAAATAGCTGACTGAGATCCTTGCAATAATCCTCTTCATTTTATATCATAACACATTGAATTGTTTATAAATCGTTTTATTTTTCGTATCCATTTCTCTCATCTAACTTTTCTCTCAACCCACGGATATTAAAATTCATTATTTTACGTAGGTACGCGAGTCTGGGACACGAAAGTTCATATGTATGTATATTGTTTGCACAATTTCAGCTGAATTGATTATGTACATTTCAAGAGAATTTACTGTAACAGACAGATAGATAGATACACGGATGGTCTCCATAATAATTTTGACCTTAAGACGCAAGTAATGCTGTACTTACTAAAAGCATAACATTTACATATCCATACATTGTACGCCAACTAAGCGCAGTACTTACACATCGGTCATTCCGCTCCAACCTACACGCAGCCTTAAGTAATAGCCTGTGAAATCTTAAATCAATTTAAAAACAGTTATTATGAAAGTCTAGCCCGGGCCTTATTGTTTTTAATGGCCCTTTTGGGCCTGGGCCGGTAAGTGTCCGTAATAGTATGTGATAGCGTGGGGCTTTGTATGCAGACGTATGTTGTGATAAAGGGTACTTTGTGATGTGTTGACTATAATAAAATTACGATTTTCATAATGTTTTGTTAGCATTCTTGAATATTGGTTGTGTTTTTCTTTGTGGTAAACCTCTGTTGTATTTAAAATCTTATTCCGTTTCCTGTAGCTGTTCAAGGAACTGAATATTTTGCCCGATTCTATTCCCACTCTTTCTCCTTTCATGCAGTACAACTTTACTGTGGAACTCACTTCAACCTAAAATCCGAGATGCTAAAACGGTTCACAATTTCAAAAAGCTGGTCAAAAGCACTACCTCTCTACCATCCCGTAAATTTATATATATATATATATTATAGTATTTAAATAAATATGTATTCTACTTCTATATATGTACTAGCTGCTGCCCGCAACTTCGTTCGCGTGGGAGGATTTCCCGCGTAAATCCCAATCCCGTGGGAATTCCGGGATAAAAAGTAGATAGTAGCCGATTCTCAGACCTACTGAATATGCACATAAAATTTGGTAAAAATCAATAAAGCCGTTTCGGAGGAGTAAGGTAACTAACATTGTGACACGAGAATTTTATATATTAGATATATCTGTTTATTGTATGTTTATAATTTATTTTATTAGTTAAGTATGTTTTAGTTCCCCACCAACTGTGTCCCCACGTTGTCGTCGTGGTGGGGCTTGCGTGTTTCGATGATCTCTGGGGCCATGCCGGTAGAGGCACTCATGCCGGACGGGCCCAGAGGGAGAAACCAGACCAAGAGGGACACACCGGGGGAAATGCGCGCCGCCTGGAGGATCGAGCAGCTAGCTCGAGCTTCTAGGCGGCGCGGGGCCCGGTCTCAGAGATCGGGCCAAGGGGGAGGAAAGGTTCACTTCCGGTATGCGTCTAATCTTTAGACGTAACCGTGAAGTGAACTAGGGGAGGGAAATGGGGTGTAGGGATAGAGGAACTCACCTCTCTAAAAAAGTAAAAAATAAATGGCAGATAAGGTTTTTGTTAAAGATACCCAGGCGGGTCCCAGCTGCTCCGCAGCTGGGGAGTCCCGCACCGGACACGTCCGGTCAGTCCCACCGTACTCTGGGGGGGACAGCAACAACTTTTTTCCCAGATTTCCGGCAGTCGCCGCATCGAGCCAGGGAGGCTCACGTGCCCGTGAGGTGGAGTCGCTGGACTTGTCCAGCACGTCCACCTCACCGGCACCGAACATTGAGCGAGCGCAGAGCGCCGCTCCGAGGAGGAAGGGGGCGCTGGTGCTCGGGTCGGAGACCGACTCGGCATCGGACGCCGAGAGCTTCCAGAGTTTGATCTCTGGAAGCGCAGTGAGGAGCGACGAGGGGGGCGCCGACAGGAGGAAGGAGTTCCTCAAGCGCCCCCGCGACGATGAGTCGTCGTCGGAGGAGGGGCTTGTCTCGGCCCGTAAGATCCCCACTAGTGTGCGGGGTAAAGGCCGAGGCAAGACCTCGGGGAGGGGGCCTCCCTCTGGAGAGCCCAACACTGGTCTGGCCCCGAGCGAGGCCAAACTAGAAGAGGCCGTGGCGGCTGCCATCCGTACCATCTCACGGAAGCGCAACCGGAAGAGTAAGGAGGACGCGATCGGCGAAGCCATGGCCTCCATCAAGGCGGCCGCGCGGACTTACGGCGGGGCTCCGGCTGCAAGGGACGACATGTCCGATCTGCGGCCGGAGGTCACCCGCCTGACTGCCGCCATAGACGCTCTTCAGAGGGAGAACGCCGCCCTCAAGGCGGACCTGGCCGCAATCCGGGGAGCCGGCCAGCGGAATGCGCCGCCGCGGGGCCAAAAGGAGAAAGGCCGGCCCACACCAGCGGAGGACTCGGTTCTCGACCTGGTGCGACAGGAGCTGGCCGCCTTCCAGCAGCGGTTCTCCGTATTGGAGAGCCACGTGCTGCGACCCCCGCTGGCGGCGACTTCGTACGCGGCTGCGGCCGCGTCCAAGCCTCCCCAGACGACGACGAGGCCGCCTCAGGCGAAGACGGCCACGGTGCGGACGGCACCAGTGACGGCGGCCCCTGCGAGGGCAAAAACGGCCCCGGCCAAGCCGAAATCGGGCCCATCAAAGCCGCCTCCGACCCCGACACCTGCGGGGCCGAAGCAGGCGGCCAAAAAGAAGAAGGCCCAGGCCGGGAACCAGCCGTCCCAGCAGCCTCCTCCAAAGACTCCTCCGGCCGGAGCCAACTGGCAAGTGGCCGGGGAGAAGAGGAAGGCTGCTGGCGCAGCCAGGTCCTCGCGGCGTAGGGAAAGACGGCGGCGGCGAGACGCCGCGGCGCGATTGCGCGCCCCCAAGACCGCGGCTGTGGTGATCACACTGCAGCCGGACGCGGTGAAGAGGGGCGTGTCGTACCGCGACGTGCTCGCGAAGGCGCGGCAGGTGATAGACATCACGGAGCTCGGCATCACCGGTGGCCTCCGTCACCGGGTCACTGCGACGGGGGCTCGGATGTTAGAGATCCCCGGCGCGGACAGTGGCCCTACCGCTGACGCTCTGGCCGAACGGCTCAGAGCGTCCTTAAATGCGGAGGAGGCCCGAGTCTCCAGACCCACCAAGCGCGCAGACATGCGCATATTGGGTCTGGATGACTCCGTGACGGCCGAGGAAGTGGTGGCCGCCGTAGCCAGGACTGGGGGGTGCCCTCCCGATCAGGTGAGGGCGGGCGCCCTGCGTCCTGGCTTCACGGGGGGGCAAACCATTACGGTTAGCTGCCCCGTCCCGGCGGCCAAAAAGATCCAGGAGGGCCGAAGGCTCCTGGTTGGTTGGGTGTCTGCGCAGGTGAAAGTCCTGGACCCCAGACCCCTGAGGTGCTTCCGCTGCCAAGTGGGCAACCATGCGGCATGCGTGTGCACCTCGGAGGTAGACCGCAGCGATAGGTGCTTCCGCTGCGGTCAGCCCGGTCACAAGGCCGGCTCGTGCTCCGCCCCGCCTCACTGCTTCGCATGTGAGGCGGTTGGCAAGCCGGCCGATCACCGGGCTGGGGGCAAGTCCTGCGCCCCACCCACCAAAGCCAGGCGCAGAGGTAGGCCCTCTGCCGCCGTCGTCACCGCCACCGCCGCCGCCGCCGCCGCCGTCGCTACTGCCACCGCCGTCGCCGTCGTGGCTGAACCCCCGCGAGGGGCCCTGGAGGAGGCTGCAATGGATCCCGATTAATGGCCCCATTGCGCTTCCTCCAGGCGAACATCAACCACTGCGCCGCTGCTCATGAACTTTTGCTCCAGAGCATGGCGCAGTGGTTGATAAACGTCGCCGTGGTCGCCGAGCCGTATTTTGTCCTGCCCAGGAACGACTGGGTGGCGGACTTGGACGGCTCGGTGACCCTCGTTTCGTCGGCCGCCGCCGGTACCCCGCCCCTCGATCGCGTCAAGAGAGGGCGTGGGATCGTCGCAGCACGGTTCGGAGAGATCGCTGTGGTAGGCGTTTATTTCTCCCCGAACCGAACTCTCGCCGAGTTCCAGAACTCCCTAACGGAGCTGGGAGACGTCGTCGTCGCCCTCGGTTCCCTCCCCGCCCTCGTCCTCGGGGACTTCAACGCCAAGAGTCCGGCTTGGGGTTCCCGGTCCACGGACTATAGGCGGGGCAGGATGCTCGAGCACTGGGCCCGTGCGCAGGGCCTGGTGATCGAGAACCGGGGTTCTGTCCCCACGTGCGTGCGGTTTACGGGCGAGTCGGTGGTGGACGTTACGTTCGCCACCCCCAGCCTGTCACCGCGCGTCACCGACTGGCGCGTTATGGAGGAGGTGGAGACCTATTCCGACCACCGGTATATCCGGTTCGACGTCTCCACCCAGACCCCAGACGCGCCGGTCCGACGGGACCTGAGTGGTCCGCGATGGGCGCTGAAGCAGATGGACCGGGAGCTATTCCTGGAAGCCTCGATCGTGCAGGCCTGGGGGTCACCCCCGGACAGGCCTGCTGACATAAACGACGAGGCGGAGTGGTTCCGGGAGGCCATGTCGGAGATCTGCGACGTGGCCATGCCCCGGGTCCGGCAAGGACGCGCCCGGCGTCAGCTGTACTGGTGGTCGAGCGAGCTAGCAGCGCTGCGCGAAGCGTGCGTTGCGGCGCGACGCCGGTACACCAGGTTCCGCAGGCGCCGCACCCGACCTCCGGATGCGGCGACTGTAGAGGCGGAGCTGTACGAGGGTTACAGGGCAGCGAAGGCCGTCCTCCGAGACGAGATCTGGCGGGCCAAGGAACTGGCCCGGGAGGAGATGCTGGCGACTCTGGACGGGGACCCATGGGGCCGCCCCTACAAGTGGGTGCGAGAAAAGCTCCGCCCCTGGGCTCCCCCGTTGACGCAGAGTCTCCAGCCTCAGTTCTTGGAGGACGTGGTGAGCGCCCTGTTCCCATCGCGAGGGGAGCACGCTCCCCCGCCCATGGCTCCGTCTCCGACGGAACCTGAAGCTGGCGCAAACGCGGACCACAGCGACGACGACGTCTACGACGCTCCAGAGGTGACCGAGGTAGACTTGAGAGTGGCGGTACAACGGCTCAAGGCCAAAAATACCGCCCCAGGACCCGACGGCTTGCCAGGGAAAGCGTGGGTCCTGGCCTCGGAGACTCTCGGGCCTCGACTGGGGGGGCTCTTTAGCGCATGCCTGGAGAGGGGCCAGTTTCCGCTTCGCTGGAAGACGGGAAAGCTGGTCCTGATCCAGAAAGCCGGGCGCCCTGCGGACTCTCCGTCCGCATTCCGGCCCATCGTGCTGCTCGACGAGGTGGGCAAGCTCTTGGAAAGAGTGATTGCAGACCGCCTCTTCGGGCACCTGAATCGGGTGGGCCCGGATCTTGCGGAGTGCCAGTTTGGCTTCCGCAGGGGGCGCTCGACGGTGGATGCTGTCATGCGCGTGAGAGCCCTCACGACGGGGGACGCGGTATCCCGGGGCAGGGTCGTCTTGGCGGTGTCTTTGGACATCACCAACGCCTTCAACACCCTGCCCTGGAGTTGCATCAGGGAGGCACTCCGGTATCACCGGGTGCCGACCTACCTCCGTCGCATAGTCGAGGACTACCTGACGGACAGAGCCGTCATCTACCCCGGTCACCGGGGAGAGTGGAACCGGCGAGAGATGTCGTGCGGTGTCCCACAGGGTTCGGTCTTGGGGCCGCCCCTGTGGAACATCGGATACGACTGGGTGCTGCGCGGCGACCTCCCTGACGGCGTCAGCGTAGTATGTTACGCTGACGACACGCTCGTCCTGGCGCAGGGAGAGTCGCACCAGGCGGCGGCCGACCTGGCGACGCAAGCGGTTGCGACAGTCGTTCGTAGGATCCGGCAGTTGGGACTCGACGTGGCGCTGCACAAGACCGAGGCCATGTGCTTCCATGGCGGTCGGAACGCGCCACGGTCCGAGTCCCACATAACGGTGGAGGGGGTTCGCATCGGCGTCGGGAGGACGATGAAGTACCTGGGACTCGTCCTCGACAGCCGGTGGAACTTTAGGGAGCACTTCCTGAGTTTGGCCCCAAAGCTGAACCGGGCAGCAGCCGCCTTCAGGCGACTCCTGCCTAATCTCAGCGGGCCAAACGCCTCCTGCCGAAGGCTGTACGCCGGCGTCGTGCGGTCCATGGCCCTCTACGGGTCCCCAGTGTGGGCCCTGTGCATCCGGACGCGACCACTAAAGTTGGTCGCATGCCAGAGGGTCATGGCTATCCGAATGATCCGGGGATACCGCACGATCGCCGGCGAATCGGCCAACCTCCTTGCCGGATTGCTGCCCTGGGATCTGGAGGCGACTGCCCTCCAGCGCGTCTATGAATGGCGCGTGGAGGCGCAGCGCCGGGGCGTATCCCCGCTGCCTCGAGAAGTCGAGGCGCGGCGGGAAGAGCTCCGGCGCGATCTCAGGGCAGTATGGAGGGAACGACTGTCGCAACCGACGGCCGGGCACGCCGCAATTGCGGCGGTAAGACCCCTCTTTGAGGAGTGGCTAGATCGGCGTCACGGCGTCCTGACCTACCGCATGACGCAGGTCCTCACCGGACACGGAAGTTTCGGGAGGTACCTGTGTCTGATGGGAAAGGAGGAAACGTCTGGGTGTCACCACTGCGAGGGTCGCCCTGAGGACACCGTAGAGCACACGGTGCAAGACTGCCCCGCCTGGGCAGAGCACCGACGTGTCCTCACGGCGGCGATAGGCGGAGACCTCTCGCGCCCGGCATTGGTCGAGGCCATGCTGCGGGGCGAGAGGGAGTGGGAAGCGGTCGCCTCCTTCTGCGAAGCAGTCATGCTTCCGAAGGAGGAGGCGGGCCGCGAGAGGGAGAGGATGGCGTCCTCCCTCCAGCCCAGCCGCAGTGGTAGACGCCCACGGCGTCGGACGTCGGCCGACGATCTCCGGCCACCGTAGGCGCGGGCATGCGGACAGTGAGTAAAGGGCAACTCGCTGTCCGACCATGGACCATGCCCGGGTCGACGGCGCGTCGTGTTCCACGCGCGCCTCAAAGAGCGTCAGCAACATGACGAGGCCCCCTCTGCAGAGGGCCGAAGCCTGCCGGGGTCGTGGGACTCATCCCGTTACCGTGGCCCCGGTATGTAAAGGGTTATTGAAGGAACACCGTGGATTTTAGTCAGTAAAAGTCTGACAGTCCCTCCCACCCTGCCCGGAGTGGGAGGACTTATTTGATAATTTTACCACGTTAAAAAAAAAAAAAAAAAAAAAAAAAAAAGTATGTTTTAGTTTATGTAATTAGTATTTATATACACTGTGTCTATCATGGCTTCTTCAACTCTCCTGTCGCAGGTCTGCTGGAAGAAAATTCTTTTGAAATAAGCAGCAGCTTTGTGCTCGTTTATCTGTATTTTTCTTTTTTTTAAGTGTCGTGTGTGAACATAAATAAATAAAGCCTTAGTCGGTAGATTTTTAAAATCTATACTCTAATTTTGTCTTAAAGATATTTTCCCCCGTATTAGGAATTTCTCATGTACAATGGGTGCTTTTATAAACATTTAAATTCACTTGCACAAACACCCGGACCTAGTTGAAGACCATACGAACATTCGACCAGGTGCAGTATTCGAACCCACGGCACGCAGCGCAGTAACCAACCACTGCGCTAATTGTATCGTTTTAATTCTTAACGACTAAACACAAATAGTTCCTCATAGTGAAAATACTAAGGTTTTTTATTGTATTATCCCCCAAAGGGGAGATAAAGAGAACATAACTTAGTAATAGTATTAGAAGTAAGTTATTCCATCACATACAGTTAGTAATTGATTTCATCACTTCAACCAGCTTAGGGTACACAAGATACTTGAGGAATTAACGACTTCTGCTTTAAATGACAGCCTAATTAATCATAGTTGAATTAATCAGAAGAGCTCGTGGCTAACAGCCACTTGGGCTGATTTTCAAGGATGTAGATTAGTGACCCTCACATAATAATATCAAGATTCATCCGTACCCAGGGTTGCCAAATCAAAAAAAATAAAATCCGGAGTAAATTCCGGACATTTGATGAAAGTTCCTGACTTTCTTTAATTTGAAATAAAAATATTATATTTCTTTTTATGTTTCACTCTTTCATTCAATTGTAGAAATTACGGACGGTTTAGGATTCCCTCCGCATTCCGGACAAAGACCTATATTTCCGGACATGTCCGGAAAATTCCGGTCGTATGGCAACCCTATCCGTGCCTCATCAAGCCGTTGATCCCGGCTATCGATTCTAAATGTATTGTGTAATAATAGTTTAATTATGCTACTGTTAGGATCATATAGTTAGACTATTTAAACAACCATCCACTTATTTTGTAATTGACTATTTCGTGCAATCGACTAATCGTGCTGGCAACCCCGACCTGTGGGCTGTGAGTTAAAAAATGGCGCACAACGACGAAGGTACGGTAGGCAAAGAGTAAAGTAACTATAGACAGAAAGAGTGACAACTCTGTGGTAAAATTTGCATGTATGGAAAGTGCTGCCACCTTAAGTTTGGTGAGTGAACTAAGGCTGTAATAAATATATACCTACATATGTATGCATACGTACTATGAGTATGTACGTACACTTTCTAAATTTTATTAGGGTCACAAATCACAATCAGAAAAAAGAACACGTATGAAGTTCAGAATAATGTTTTTTTTTTTTTTTTTTTTTTAACTTAACAAAACAAAACAAATAACAGTAACAAGTTCATTCTAACAGAATTATTTGAGATAAACTCGGAATTTTGGGAAGTGCATCAATGTCGGGAAAGCCAGAGTTGACAATTGCTGACAATGATATTTGTTTGAAAAGTTTATAAACAAGACAAGATGGCTGATAAGACTTTTTAACTCACCAAACTTCAGATGTCTCTGTCGTCTATTGAAATTGATGACAGTCTTAAGTGTGCCCCCCCTGACGGTAGGATAAAGGTGAACGCAGACTTGGCCGCACCGCACGCGCCGCAGTCTTCGCATTCGAATTCTTTATTTATGAAGTTCTATGCAACCTCGCACACCCACCCGCGTCGCAGTACCTCAGTCCCTGAAACGACCGAACCTCTAAGCTGCAGCTGATGACGTCACCAACGGTCGCACGCAGCGGACGCTGCGGCTAGCGCGGCGCGGATGACGTCATTCGCATCAATTGCGCGAGCCGACCCGGACCTGGAGGAAAGAAATCAAGTGCGATGCGTGCGGCGCGCCGCACGCATCGCACCGCGGCGTCGGGAACGACTGCGGTGCGGATAGATGTGCGAGGCCATTAACAAAAAGCGATGACTGCTGGGACTGCGGAGACTGCGGTGCGGCCAAGTCTGCGTTCACCTTAATTCTGTTGGCAGTTGTCAGGGTTGAACACGCAGTTTGTCTCTTGCATCCACTAGTACTAAGTTATTGTGTAACTGGATTGGATAGTTCACATATAGTGTTCTGTGGTTCACATAATTGTAACGTTGTTCGTGCGTACATAATATGTAATCATGATACAGTAATAAATAATATTATCTTGCACTGAACTGAGCAGTTTTATTACACTACGGATTTTAATGCATGTATGTTACTTATAAGTACTTCCAAAGCTGTATTGTGAGAATTTTCGGACGAACTTTAGCTCCTAAGACAAAGACTCTTGGTTTAGTTTAAGAGACAGTAGTACACCATTGAATTCACAGTTAAATTGAAATAAGTAAGTACTTAGGTAATGCATGTAATCTACAACAAATAAAATATTGAAATTGAATTGAAACCTTTAACAGTCATTACAATTAGTTATAAAATCTGATACTGGTATTGCCAAAGGCTATCGTATTACTTTGATAATGGGTTGTGAATGTGGAGGATAGATAAACAAACACTCTGTGCCACAGCCATACGCACAAACTTTTTGGGAATAGTTTCATCATGTCTACCAGACGTACCGCAGGATACCATCCACACTTGGTCGATTGGAACACTTTTACACGTTTATATTATTCTTTAGTCAATGCAAAATACGTAAGGCTGATGTTTCCTACCGTCAGAAAAAAATCCAAAATAAACTCAGAGGTCAAAGTCTGTTTTAAAGTTCATTCTGGTTCAATAATTAAGAGATACATGTAAGTCCAATATTTGTTATAAAAAGCCTCTATTTTCAATTACGGGTTAATTGAATCAGAATTGAATTGAATCATAGCAGTGATGGGCAGTGTTAATAAGTATCGTGCGAACCAGCCGGATCATCTCGAACACTGCGATCCTGTCTGTAATCTAATAACGATTAGTTAAGGCGAAGCGTGTCAGAGATTATGTGAAATATTTAATATGTGTTGTGTGTGAAGAGACGGCAAGGCATAGATAAGATTGAAAATATAGTAGTGGCAAAAAATAGGATTCCAGAAAAAAGTGTTTTTGGATAAACCTCATAAAGTCCATTACAATTTTAGCAAACATAATTTCTTAAAACGTTAGTTTCAGTTACATACGCAGAAAGAAATTCAATTCACTTTAAAAATAAATCAATTACGAAAAACAATTTATAAGTTTCAAACGATAAGGTTGCCTTTGGTTATCTCTGGTTGTCTCTATTGGAAAAATAAAATTCTCTTGAAAATGTGTTAACACTATTTGAATTTTTAAAATACCACTTATTCGATCCTAATAAGTGCATGTAGTAAAGTAGTAGGTATAATACAATTCAACACAAGTACTACAATTTATAATATAGTATTATCCATAGGAAAATTGTATTAGACTATAAAAAAAATTAAGCAACAAAAATAAAAAAGGCTTAATAATATATCTATGTCAGATATACATATATTCTGACAGACTCCCCTTTAATAAAGATGATTCGAATAAGCCCAGTACAATGAGCGGAGCTAGAACAGAAGCCGCTTCATACCGCCAACCTTCAATTATAGCCGCCATCATTATTAAATAATAAAAGAATAATAATATAATTCAGTTTAGTCAAGTAGACAAATGATTACTTTGTGCGGAATATACCGAAGTGTAGTGATGTGGTGACGCTTTGATTCAAATTTATCGATAAAAAATGGCGGCTAGAAAACGATGAACATTCAGTTTTGTGAATACAAAGCTTTATTGGTTAAGTAAATTAAGTCCAAAGCATAATTTTTTAAACAAAATAAACAGATTACTTGAGAAATATTAGTAACGTTTATATAACGTGAAGATTTTATTAAAGTTCTTAAGACCATATTATCCTAACATGGCAGGTGTGCAAAATTATTAATATTATATTAAAAATGCGAAAGTTTGTCAAGATGGATGTAAGGATGTTTGCTACTCTTTCACGCAAAAACTATTGAACGGATATGAATTTCTTATTTTATTTTATTTTATCCAATACACATTGCCCAACACCTTAAAAAAAAATGTTTCCCGGACTCGAAAGCCTCTTAGGGCTTGTCTGTGTGCTGGCGAGTCGTAATTAGTCAATTAATTGACTATACAGAGAAAAGGAAAATTAGGAACACTAAATACAATTCACAATTATAATGTAAAAACGTTTGTATCTGTACTTACAACTTTCCATATTTGATATGTAGGTATAGCGTTTGCAATTCCTCTGGGAGTTTGTTAATATAGTAAGGTACTACATACTCCGAAACCCTAGTCTCATATACATTTTTGTGTTTTGGTACGATATATTTATTTTTAATCTCTATGTTTCTTGGGAAATTCGGTCTTGTTTTTTCCGTTAGCAACGTGAAGCTAATAGGCCCCATCTTCAGTGAGGATGGAAAATTTGACCTTGTGGTACACACTCATCACACCACAGTATTTAAATAGTTCTTGTTCACTATTTTGAAATTTCTTAAAAAAATTAAATTAAAATTTGTAAATAATTGACATCCCGGAATAACACATAAAATACTGTTTATTCCGGTATTCCTAGGGGATCGGGATTTTTGTGGGAAAACCCTCCCATGCAAACAAAGTCGGGCAGATGCTAGTATTACAATAATAATAATAATAATATTGGGACCGGTCTATCATCACTGACAGGACTATTGTTGCCAGTAAGCCTGACATAGTGGTGATAGACCGATCAGAGCGTCGCACAATGATTGTTGATATAGCAGTCCCCCATGACGAGAACCTCGTGAAAGCTGAGATAGATAAAAAAAATAAGTATCTTGACCTGCTGTGTTATTCTGTAAGATCTCATTCTAAACTTCGAATCTGAATCCGCTGTGAGTTTATTGATTGGCATTCTAAAAACTCGGTTGTTAATTCGAATTTACACTAGCGCTACACTTACGAGCGTGTCAGCGAGTTGAACTAAAGATTTTGACAGATAAAGTATGAGATAACGTGAAAAGTGGCATTTGGTAAGGTAATTCCTCCGTCACTTCGACGCTGTTTACAGAATGCAAAATCAAGGTCACTTTGAACCATAAGCGAAGTGACAGTGAGTAGCTATGTGAGATGCGAGTTGTTGTTCGAATTTTACAGAATCGACGTACTGGCGCGCGAGGTTGTCGACATGTGGGATGTGGAGACAGCAATCATTGTGCCGATAGTCGTCTCAGCCAATGGTATAATAGCCAAGAGCCTCGACCAACATCTAAGGAGGCTCTCGTTGGGCAGCTGGATCAAGGGCTTGATACAGAAAGCAGTACTCCTGGAAACGGCGCGTATTGTGAGGAGGTTCCTCTCTATGGAGCCCTGACCACCGGTAGCTTGGACCCTGTTCCCGATACCGGTGGGCTACTATTTTTTATATTTTTAAATGTTTTTTTATTGTCACTTCTTTATAGAAAAATATTTAAAAATGATATTTTTGAGAGGTACTTATCTAAAATAAAGGAAATAATAATAATTTATTTCCCAATAAAATAAAAGTATTATATTATTTGGCTATATATTAACAATTAGTCAATGTTCCACAAACCCGCACCAAGAACGCGTGAATTACGGTCCAATGACTCTCCAAGAGTGGAGGCCTTTGTATTAAAAGTCCTTTAACATTTATTTTAAAAGAAAACAATAATAGAATGGCATACTCTCATATGAATATTTTTCACAAATGGTTTTTAAATTTAAAGAAATCATTAGTCTTTTATTTTATCATATACTAGTACTCACGCGTGGCTTCGCTCCCGTAGATTCTATCACGATAAAAAAATTACTCTCCTTTTTTGCAGTCGGGTAAAAAGTAGCCTATAACCTTCCTCAAGCTTCAAGCTAATTCCATACCAAATTTCATGCAAATCCACCCTGTGATTTCGAAGATTAGCGCGTTCAAGCAAACAAACAAACAAACAAACTTTTCCGCTTTATAATATTAAGTATAGATTTTAGAGCCCATACAGAATGCGCTTTTATCAAACGAAGCCATATTATGGCTTACTGGCGTACTGGTACGTTTTGCATTTTTACTTCAACACAAAAATATACTCTACTAGTACTCACGCGGGGCTTCGCTCCCGTGGATTCTATCACGGTATAAACATAACTCTCCCTTTTTTGCAGTCGCGTAAAAAGTAGCCTATAACCTTCCTCAAGCTTCAAGCTACTTCCATACCAAATTGCATCCAAATCCACTCAGTACTTTCGAAGATTAGCGCGTTCAAGCAAACAAACAAACAAACAAACTTTTCCGCTTTATAATATTAGTATAGATATCCCAATAAATGTACAAAGTGAACTCAAGACTGGTAGTAATCGATGCCAGTAATGTCAAAAATAAAGTAGGTACTAATACAACTTTCTATTTACATCAGAAGCCATAGTAATCAGCAGTTTGCTCCCCTAAACGATTTTACTAACATAAAATCTAAATAAATGGCGTTTTACTAGTTTTCAATATATATTATGAAATACTTTGATGGTCGTAAAAACATTATAGCTTCTGATGGAAGCCCGTGAATATTATCTTTGTAATGATATGTCCACATTAGTTGACTGTTTTCAAGGTTTGCTTAATAGGTATGATATGTTTTTAGTATGTGATATTTTTTAGAAGCAGAAGGTACTCGAAAATAAATCTATACTGATATAATATTATGAATGCAAAAGTGTGTTTGTTTGTTTGTAATTCTTTCGGGTCAAAACGGAGCATTGGGTCGATGAGACTTGTGGTGTAGAGATGGTTGAAGGGAATGAAGGGAGTAGTGACACAGGGTACTTTTAATTGGCTGAAATAACTTTCCACGTTGGTGAAGACGCTGGTGGAAACTAGTGGCTTATACAAATATTAAGTAAGACATTTACCAAACATTATCTATGAATAACCATATAGGTCTATTAATTATCTTTTCCGAGTTATTTTTATTAACATCTTTTTTTTCTGTGGATCATTTTCTTTCATCTGTTTTTTACATTTCGGGGAGTGTGTGATGGAGTTACAAAATCTAATTCCGCCAAGCCCATTCCATCATCGGACTACAAGTCAAACGGCGATGCGCTATCGTTATATGGTGGACATCCCACCTATATGCACTAAACGTTTTGGGAATACCTTCATTGTGCGTACAGCTAAGGAGTGAAATTCCCTGCGGGAGTCTGTTTCCCGATAGCTATAACCCAGGGGTCTTTAAGTCAAGAGTGAATAGGTTACTTCTAGGCAAGCGTACTCCATCTTCGACTACATCATCGCTTACCATCAGGTGAGATGGTGGTCAAACGCGAGCCTATTTATTGTCAATAAAAAAGTAACAAGTAAGAAAAGCGTCAAATTAGATTGTTATCTTATGTGAGAAGAGTATTTTTTCCTTTAACAGTATTACAGTAAACATTATATACAATAACGTTATTTTCAACAATATTTACTGTAATACTGCTTAAGTTTTGTTATTGTAGCAAAAATACTTATGTATACGTTTACAAACTTTCATGAATTGAACAGGTAATCACGCGGCATTTTAAACAGGTTTTTTTTTCAACGGAACAAACTAATCACAAATATTAGTTTGCCAATACAAATATTATTTGAATTAATTTTTGAACTTAGTGCAGTAGTTTTTGAGATTTTATACATTTCAAACACACAAAACATGAGAACTTTCTTCTTTATAATATTAGTGTAGATATAGAAATTGGAAATACCTAGTTAAATAAAGTAGGAAACAGTATTATACATAACACAACACAGAGGCTGTTTACAACATTATTTTAAACATGGTCCTCTAATATGGATCAAGCATTAAGTACGCACTCCGTATAGTTCAAAGTTTAAAAGCTACTTCAATTTTAAATGTAAGCACATATTATTTATCAACATTTGACATTTTTATGATCATATAAAATATAGCGTGTTCGCCTAATAATAATATTATGCATGTAATTTAATAATCTATACTAATATTATAAAGCGGAAAAGTTTGTTTGTTTGTTTGCTTGAACGCGCTAATCTTCGAAAGTACTGGGTGGATTTGGATGAAATTTGGTATGGAAGTAGCTTGAAGCTTGAGGAAGGTTATAGGCTACTTTTTACCCGACTGCAAAAAAGGAGAGTTATGTTTTTACCGTGATAGAATCCACGGGAGCGAAGCCCCGCGTGAGTACTAGTATATAATAATAATATTCCACAACTTTTTTTTTCACACAACGCCATCTAGTTCCAAACTAAGCAGAGCTTGTGGTATGGGTACTAGACAACTGATAAACATACATATATATTTCTAAATACATACATATTATAGATAAATTACACCCAGACAAAGAACAAATGACCGTGCTCATCACACAAACATTTGTCCTAGGTGGGAATCGAACCCACGACCTTGCGCATAGCAGTCAGGGCCACTGACCACTATACCAACGGGCCTTCGTTTTTTATCACTACAGTCAATTTTAAAATCTAGTTTTATAGTCAAGTTCTACTTCATGTATAAATAACATCACATATGTGAACTTTAGCGGATTAAGCAGATTAATAACTATAGTGCCTAAAGGTATGAAGCGTCGTTAGCCGTTAATATATTGTGTTAGAATATTATGCTTAATATTTAAATGGCCATAGGACTAAAACTCTGGAGGTTGTTTTTGAAGATATTAAACTTAATTTCTTCACTACATAAAAATATCTTATGTAAAGAGACATAGCAATATTCCATTCATCCTATCTCATTTGCCTTAGCTCTAAGCTATGTCACTATCATTAGTGTAATACGTTCATGACGATAAATAAATAAAGTATCAAAAATTTATAATAATTTTTAATAATTAATTTATCGTTATGAAGATATTTATCGACGCCCACAGCCCATCACTACTCCATTACCAGGCGCCGTCTGTAATCCTCGCTCGTTTTATTTTCGCAAATCAGTGCTGCGGTCGAGGTTAGATTGTGTGCGCCTGCGCACAGTAGCGAACATGCCCCGACCTTTGTATACTACAGGTTCTTATACAGCCTGATTTTTATTTGGATCTAAAATATTGAAATGAAATCTCTGATTCCAGTTAAGCAATATATGTAGTAAAACGCGTTTAAAAAATAAATTAATATCCAACCATAAAGCTGTCACAAAAAGCTCAAGTTTGTGGTCAAACCACGTCTTGCTAAACTTAATTCATCGAATGTGTTTGACATAACAAACCAATGGATAAATAGTTAATTGATCACGTTTTACGCTTTTTCCAACTTACCTATCTATTTAATTCAAAAGAAGTGTTCTGACTGACCAAATGCAAAAAAAATATGTGTGATAAATATCAACCTGTATAAGTATAGCTCCAATTTTAGCTCGCAATTAGGAAGTATGTGGATCATATATGGATAAGAAAAAAAGGAATGAGAAACTAGTGGGTTCGGTAGTTTTAAATCACTGTTATTAGGTTCTGGTTTTTTGTTGTAGGTCCAACCTTTGAGGTTTTTATTCGTGATGTAATTCAGATGGTACCTAAAGCCGCTTTGTTTTGCTTGCAGGCAAGAAAATAATGAATTGGCACAGAGTTGCCACGCATACCTAAACATAATTATAAATCTAAACTTAAATAGGAATTACGCGTAATTATGAATTTCTTATCCAATCAGCTTACAAAAAAATATAGATACACATTTTAACTTTTATTAGTATTAACTAATCATGAAAGAAAATGGAAATTGATCAAAAAACTTATCTATCATTACGATTTTCAACGATTTTAAACTGTCTCTCTCGCGAATGCTTTTTTCTTTAGCAGCTGTATTTAACATGATAGACTATGACATTACAGTCTATGTCGAATTTACCGTTCAACTAAACTTTTGACTTATTGCTGACTAAAACTCATCTGTGTTCCAGTATTTGCCCTTCGTGTTGCGAGGCCGCGGTAACTCTTTCGAACAATTCCGAAACCCCGGCAGGCATCGGCCCCCTTGTGGCCCCGACAATTTTGCTGAACACGACGCTCCGTCTGCCCGGGCCTGGTTTCTGTCAGGCGGCGAGCTACCCATTGCTCGCAGCTCGCAGGCCCGCGCCTACGGTAGCCGGGAGTCACTCTGAGACTCCCTATGCCCGGAGCGTCTCTTGCGGCGGCTGGGGCGCAAGGACTGTGAGGGCCTTGAGGCCCGCCTCTCCCTCGCGCATCCCGCCACCTCCTTCGCTTTCATAACTGCTTCCCAGACGGAGGTGACTGCTTCCCATGCCTCCTCGCTCTGGACCATGAATTGAACCAAGGCCGGGAGCGAGAGGTCACCGCCTATCATCTCTACGAGGACACGGCGGGGCTCTGCACCGTGTGTTCCATCGTGTCCTCAAGGCGATCTTTGCAGTGGTGACACCCGAGTGACCAGGATGGCTTCCAAAAGAATTGGAAGGAGGAGGTACAGAATTGAGACCACTGGAAGAATTGGAGGGAAGCCTTTGCTTAGTGGTGGGATAGTCATCACGCTATTTCAACCAACGAAAAAAACGGAGGAGGTAATCAATTCGACGCTTATATTTTTTTATGTCTGATCAGCGATTACTCAAAAACGGCTGAACCGATTTAGAAAATTATTTTTTGTTTTAAAGAGTCTACTATAGAGTATACTTCGAAATTGGTCTCATTGTCACCAAGTCAGGATCTGATGATGGGATCCTGGAGAAATCGAGGGAACTCTTCAAATATTATAGGCACACCTATAGTGATTTGAGTATTTTTTATAATAACTTGTGTAGTTGCATTCGAAAAGTCCCATTTGTGAAGTGGATCTGATGATGAAGGCCACAGATGGCCACTGGAACTACTCAATATATAAGTAGGAATAATAAGTATTTAATGGGTCCCGCTTCGATTACTTGAATATGGTTATATGCTCGTCACAATGCATATGGTGAAGTGAAGCTGATGGTGAAGTACCAGGAGAACTCCTCAACAGTTAACGGCCCAGCATTAAGAAAAACAATATTTTGTAAAAGGTTTATAAGTAGTTGAGATTTAGACTTTTGTAACTAGGTAAATTATAAATCGTGAAAAATAAAAAGAGTGTTATAAAAACTTTTTACCAAAAAATTAAACCGACGCGACGTCCAAAAACACTGCAAAGACAAAAATAACTTTAATTTCGGAAGTCATTGCCAAAAACGAAAATACTAAACTAAAGACACCGACAACCGAAATTAAAGTTATTTTTCGCTTTGCAGTGTTTTTGGACGTCGGTTTAATTTTTTGGTAAAAAGTTTTTCTATAGCGATTTCCCAAGAATGTTAGTTTCGGCTACCAGTCTAGCTGGATGCAGCTGGGTATTAGTATTTTTCATGGAGCAGCTGCCTGTCTGACCTCCACAACCCAGTAACTGGGCGATACATTTGGTTAGATCAGTGCCAGATTTCCTGGCTAACTACCCACGACTATCAAAGCTTGGCATTTTTTTTTAAATTACAGATGAGTCCGCTCTTGACCTCCACCTCGCCTGATGGTAAGCGATAGATGAAGTCTACGATGTGACGAGCGAGCCCAGAATATGCCTGTTTACTCGTGCTTTAAAGGCTGAAAGGTCATAAGTGGCAGGGAACACAGAAGCCGGCAGAGAATTCCACAACTTGGCTGTGCGCACAATAAATGTGGAGGAAAAGCGCTTGGTACGACAAGACGGTATATCAACCAAGTGTGGGTGGTACCCAGCCGTGCGTCATGCTTTCTGAGGGACGGAGATATCTCGATATATGATGAAGACGGTCACCCATTCACAAACAGGCCGCAACATGCGTTGCTTAACCTTGTAAGCCGACCTTTGTGGGCGTTACTGTTTAACTTCGAGCACCTCTGTAGTGAGTACGGACTAGAAATAATAAATACTAATAGATAAACGTTTTGGGAATGCGTACGGCTAAGGAGTGGAATTCCCTGCCGGAGTCTGTGTTTCCCGATAGCTATAACCTGGGGGTCTTTAAGTCAAGAGTGAATAGGTTACTTTTAGGTAAGCGTGCTCCATCTTCGACCACATCATCACTTACCATCAGGTGAGATGGTGGTCAAACGCGAACCTATTACTAATAAAAAAAAAACATATTTAGATTTTAATGAATAGAAATAGAAAACTGCGTACCTGAGTAAAAAGACTAGCTCGTTCTATCTATAAAATATTAGCTGGTCAGCACTTTGACCCAGCCATTTGAAT
This sequence comes from Tholera decimalis, assembly GCA_943138885.2. Taxonomy (NCBI): domain Eukaryota; kingdom Metazoa; phylum Arthropoda; class Insecta; order Lepidoptera; family Noctuidae; genus Tholera; species Tholera decimalis. The sequence continues at coordinate 2,995,562 of OW964566.2, read as the reverse complement.
TTAATCTAGGACTGTTAAACCTTTCCTCATTCATTCGTTCTAAGATCGCTATTAATATAAAACTACTACTAACTTTAATAATATCTAATAAAATCGTAGGCAATCATTTGAATAGCATGCAGTAAAAATTACCGGTAAGAGACAACTAAAATAAATAAAGGAGTTAGTTGATAGAAGACATCTGCACGGGAGGTGTAGAATATATGTACCTATTGCTTAATGGTTTTTAACCATTAATGTATGATATTGTTAGCGTACAACATTTTTTAAAGGTAACTGGGAATATGGGTAGAATTCACATTACTAGCAATTATGTGAACCCCTCTAACTAAGCTAAATATACTTGTATCTAGATTGGGTTCACGCCAATAATGTCATAGATGGGTTCGAACCTGCTTCCTCTCGATTACAAGTTTCACATGTATAGTCTTAATAGTTTCGGAATAAAATGGCTGTGATATACGGACGGACGGACAGACAGACAAACAGACAGGCAGACAGATAGACATATAGACAGACAGACATGACGAAACTATAAGAGTCCCGTTTTTTACCATTCGGCTACGGAACCCTATAAAGTATCAAAACATTCATCCTCAACGCTGTCGTAACGTACCCAAGAGACTGGCGCCATTACCACGTTGTATGGAAAAGCTTAGCTTTTGTCTTATCCTCGTCAAAGGTAGGTTATTTCAGGCCTTCTGAAAATCTTATTACTCGAACGACCTGTAGGTGTCATATATCGGAGCCCACAACGACCTGTCGCAGGTATGCTGGACGAAATTTCTTGTGAAATAAGGAGCACCTTTGTGCTCTTTAACTGTACTTGTTTTCTTTCTTTCTTTTATGTGTTTTTTCTTTTATGTGTTATGTGTGTACATAAACAAATAAGAAAATGAAAGACACACGTCTCTAGTTAATAATGTGTAATTTAACTCTGTCTGTCTGAACGTTGTCTCCCAACAAACAGGCTCCAGCCTAGTTTGGGAAACAGTTTCTCAGTATCATTTGGTTATAAAATAAAATAAAAATAAATAAGCCTTTATTCTACCACAATAAGTAAATTTTTTACATTGCTTAATTACCTTATATCTAAAATAATAGTAATTAGCTTATATTTTCGTTATTACAATTCTATTTACATATTAATTGATTTGCATAAAAAGATTACTAAAAATTCTTACATTAAATTAATTTATTTGACTATTATTATCATTAAATGTTGTTTGAATTATTTATGGTGGAGTTATTATTTGGTTAATACACCTTAAAATGTGAATCACAATTGTCAGAAGTGCATGGATGTGTTATAGTGTATGTATATATTTTGAGTCTAATATTTTTTTTTATTACAGTACAACAACATCTTCAGGATGCTGTTTCGACTGCCGAGGTACTAGACTGCGTCTGGTATGTTTGTCGCAGCTAGCACTGATGGTTTTCACGCCATCATTGTGTAAGAAAGCAGCTTCACAACTAAAGCAGCGTGTTAAAAACACTAGAAAAACACGCTTTTATAAATGCACGTAAAAACAAAAAATTGTTCGCACTTTTCCTTTTTTTGGGATTCTCTTTTTTCTTTGTGTAGCTGTTTTTTTTTTTTTTAGTTTTTGCCATATTATTCCCACGAGTAGTGAACAATTAAACGTTCGATCCCCACAGAGGATTTGAAAGTGACATCTATAAAAAGATTAATCTATGAATTACGAGGTAATTCAAAAAGGTTAAGAAAACCGATATCGGATTTTCTTTAAGTTTTTATAACCTTGAAACCTGATCGTGTTCAAAGTCCATTACATCTCACAAGTGCAAACACGACTATGATACGATATTCCATCATGGAATGCTAGTGCCTATCTTCCGGCTTCATCATCGGACCTTGAAACCAATTTGTGGTCAAAGTTCATAACAAGGCTTTTCTAATAAATCCAAAACAGTGATACGATTTTCCATCATGAAGTTCCAGTTCATATCTTCCGGCTCCATCATCAAATCAGTTAGTACTATATTATTATATTGTCATCAGAACTACGTACAGCTGCCCATTTTCATTACGCTACGACTCTTGGAAGATGGTTAAATTAGTTACATTAGATTCCATTACATAGTTACATACAGGTCGACCTAATAAAAGCGTGTTAAAAATAATTGCAAACAGACCTGACAGTCCTCTTCGAACTATAGGCATAGGTTCTTAGTGTTACTAACTCATCAAACAATACGTATGGACCATAAAGTTTGGTAATGAAGTTGTTCTTTTTTATTTATTTGGCAAAATTAACAGCCAGCCCGGGCTATGGGAAGGCGTGTAGGAATGAGGGAGACGTATTTGAAATTTCTTAGAAAATAATGTGAGCATAACGGATCGTTGGACCCCTATGGTCCGAGAGCTCCGATCCCAAAGGGTTCGAAAATATAGTTACCACCCAGGTTCCTATATTTAACAAGTGCTAGGTAGTGCTATACTCTCCAAAGGTCACATTTTCTAACACTAAAATAAATATAAAAGATTGCACTAACCATAAATATTGTTTCTGCTTTCCACTGCGTCCTGAAATACAGGCTTAACCCAGCTTAGGAAGGTACTTATTCTCCAATGTTCTTCAAATAAATACTTTTTGTAATAAGTAATAATTTATTTTTATACAGTCTTGTTACAATCTTAATTAGGAATGAGCTGAACTAAAGTAGGTAACAGTTTAGTTTCTGACTAATACATATAACCAAAAATCTTATAATATAACGTAATTGTACTGTCCAAATTATATAATTAATATGAAGAGATAAACAAACACAAAATACAAAAATCTCTTGAAGGTAATTATAATTCCCAGTAATCTACATAACTCTATGCTAGTACTAACATGTGTAGGAGGTATAAGGAGGAGTTCTACCACTGCTAATAATTGAAAACCTATACCCCACTAATGAATTTCCGAGTAATACAGCAATTAAACGTGCAGCAATTAATAATTTAGGTTTCGTTAAAATGATATTAGCAATAGGTGCAATACGTGTAGAAATAAAGTTATGATTTATTATACGTAAAGGATTAAACAATTAATTGATTTTAACGGAAATTTTATGCTTGCGTAGGTGTTGAATGTACGCAACAGACAATTAGGAGGTACGGTACGTACTTGCGTTTCACTTGAGGTCAAAGGTGATGCAAAGAGAACCGGGTACTCTTCAACCATTATAACGGTCATTAACAAAACACAGATCTTCCCTGTTGTTCTTAGGACAGAGGGGCGGGTTTGAAGCCACAATCAGGGGTAGCTCACCGTCCGGTAAGGAACAGGCCCGGGTCGGCGGCGCGTCGTGTTCCACGCGCACCGCTAGCAATGATGGGGCCAAGCTTAAGAGTCCCTAACAATTTTACTGCCAAAAAAGAGAAATTACCTACTTTTGTAGAAGAAATATCCCAATAACGGCATAAAATATCATTTTTCTTTTAAAACAGCGTTAAACATTGTATATTTATCTAATATGCGGTCAAATTAGCATTTAAATATCTACTCAAAATAAATCGAGCAAGCGCATCGATTTATAAGGCATAATTTGAAAATGTTATTACAATAAAATATGAGCTCCGAATTAAAATAAAAAAGAATAATTTGGTAGATAAATACCTGTATTATTCAGAATTAGTTTTTAATTTAGTTTTCAATAACGAATTCTTACTCAAAAGCGATGGTTTTGCAAAGGATTTTATTGAGTTTTCCCTGAGTTTACTATTTTTTTTAAGTACATCTCCCCATTTTTTTTTCAAAAAATAATTTGTTAACTTACTAGTGCACTATATGGCCAATAGTCAAGAATTTTTTTTAGATTGTTATTCACCTCCATTAAGCTAAAAAAGCAGTTGTAAAACCTGGTACTACGTGATTTTGTAAAAACACGTGTTTGTATTTTTTTTTTTTTTTTTATTTATTTTCAGTAGATATTTAAATTCTAATTTGACCACATATTAGATAAATATACAATGTTTAACACTGTTTTAAAAGAAAAAATATATTTTATGCCGTTATTGAGATATTTGTTCTACAAAAGTAGTTAATTTCTCTTTTTTGGCAGTAAAATTGTTAGGGACTCTTAAGTGGGAGTGGGCTGGCCACAATGCACGAATGCAACCGGAGAGGTGGGCAAAGATCGTCACACATTGGAAGCCGGAAAGAGGACAACGCCGTCGAGGTCGACCACGGCGCCGGTGGGGTGACGATCTGAGCATGTTTATGGGGCAAACATGCTCCGAAATTGCCCATGATAGAGAGGTTTGGAAGGAAAAAAGAAAGACCTTTGCTCAGCAGTGGGACACAACTTAAGAAAAAATAATAATGATGGGGCCATTGCCTGTCGGGTTGCTGGAATGTTCTAACAAGACACCGTGGCCTCGGAAAGTAGTTGAAGGACTGGGGTGGGTTTTCTCGCACTTCCTACCGCTCCACACAAAGCAGGAGAAGTCATTAGATGATTTTCTCACCGGAAAAATCACAGTTTCTTAGCGCTTTCGAACGAGGTGAGCCAAGTAAAAACAGCCAGCAAGGTAAAGGAATAAGGAAGTGAATTTAAATATGTAATAATTTATATTATAGTTAGTAGTGCTATTAGGTGCATTATCAGGACAAAGTACACATTTTTTCAGTCGTCCTCTTCAAATAAAAGTTGAAAAGTAACTTATAAGTTTATTGTCTGTTTTGCTTCAGACTTGATGAACATTTATGAATAGACACTACAGTATGTTTATGATTAAAATCGCACAAAGTCATGTGCCTGTCTGGGTCTGAATCCACGGACTATAACTTGTAAGTCGTACCTTTAACTACTGCGCTTTTACGCAATCACGCCAATCAAGCCAGTATAAACTCCGATCACCTAAATAATGTTCTACGTTATTACCCTTCATTTCGTTTTACCCACACTCGAACCAAAATCCATAATAACACAAAATAAATCATATTTTCATACAAAAAGAGCATACAACTCGGTACACATCTATAGGGCAATGTGGGCGGATATTAATTACGAAGGTCCCTCCCCATAGTTCATGGGAATCGAAGCCTGGACCGGATTGTACCTACGGAGAATTATCCGCAAAATTCTTTGGCTGTAATTAAGTTATATTAACGTGATAATGAAGGTGTAAGGTTTAAAGTAACGTTTAGTTCCTTTTAGGGTAAGTAGTACTGGATAGAAGGTTGTTTTAATACTCGTCATGGTGTATCATTATAAACGAGGTGTCTTATACGTGAGGTTCTGAGGATATTACTAAAAAATTTGTTTCAGGACTGGGTGTTTGTAAAAATGCAGCCACTATTATAGTAGACATTCAAAAATAAAAAGGAATTACGAAACCTAACCTATGACTAAATTTAATTACTTTGGCTTTTTTTGCACAAGGCATTTTGTCTGTGTCGAGGATGCATTTTAAAAATATTTAAATTCTTTAATTATGCATATTCGCACAGAGTCGACCAAACTGTTTCTAAGTCAAACAAACATTTTCTGTACAGAAATCCAACCCAGATCAATTCAATCGCTCATTCATTATACTAGCTGTGTCGTCGTAATTTGCTCAGAGCTGAAAACCTTAAATTTCAAAGACAAAAGTATATTTCTAATCATCTTCATCTTTTTGCTCTAACCCTATGATAGGACCTTTTTCTTAATTCTGTATTGTCAATCATCACGCATGCTATCAATGTCTCTCCCTCCACCCCCTCATTTTTTATTGTTCCATTTATCTCTTATTTTACCTTATATGTTTGTTATACGGTCACGAAGATAGTTATTTTTTAATCATTTGTTTAAATTATCAATAAATAAATTATCAATTGTTTTAATTATTATTACTTAGTAGCAGTTGCCCGAGACTTCCCTCGCGGGGAAATTATTCTTTGGAAACTTATATTCCCTGTTTCAGCGTCTCAAGAGTAATAATAGTAGTAATCTCAGGAATAAAGAGTATTCTATATATCTATCTAAAACGTAAGTTCAGCGGTTTAGCCGTGAAACCACAAACAGACCGACTTTCACATTTATAATATCAGTATCGATGCCGGTAATCCTGCTTTTTCAATAAAAAAAAATACAAACCAGTTCTTTAAATCAATTACTACTCAACTAAAATCATATTTGTAGTACTACTTCATGACAACGACGACTCATACAATTTGCATGACTCAATAACAGAACCTTTCATTCATAACATCCGCTTCGTACTAACATTAAAAATAATCTATAACAAAAAAAAAATATGAAAAGCAACGGAGCAAACAAATCCGTGCGTTCTCATAAGTTTAATTAAATATTTATTCGTATAGGGCGGGACGCACCGCCCTCTGATATCGATATTGTTTTATAGATTTAAGATTAAATGTATGGCTTTGAAAGTAGCGGTGACTGTGGGTGGTTGCTCTAGTTTATTTATTAACTATCCTTAACACTATCTTTACTGACTTAAAACTAATACGACAGTGTGGCTATCAGTTATATTTTTTTAAAACTAAATTATAGTAAAAAATATTATATAGGATTAACAATATTAAATTAAAAAACACATTCCTTAACTATATGTTACTACATTTAACAGAATCTTTCGGAATTCACTCATATTGCACGTAAATATATCAATACTTTCATGAAGTTCGTTAAACACTCGGATTGTTCTGTACCTCTACCATGAGTTAACGCAACCCAAACTCGCTAGCGTCTTCGTAAATTATTTGTATGAAATATTGTACAGCTCCCCTAGCGGTCACAGAAAGAATTAAAATTCGTACCATGAGCACTATAGATTACGATAGGTTTAAAACCTAACGTAATCTATACGATAGTCACTAACGTTTTTTAGCTGTCACCATACAAAACGGTACCATGAGTCACTAATTCGACAGGCGCTAGCGAACGATACGCTTACGGTAGTAGTTACGTTGCTCACTAGCATTTTGGCGTGTGAAACATGTGTTTACATTAATATTTAATACGTTTTGATTATAATAAAGTTATAATAATGTCTGCAAGAGCATATTTAGCGTGAAATATGTTAGTGGCCGCTGAATTTGAAGATCAACGACGTGAATAACGTGAATTTCAAGCCAACATGAGAATTCATGTTGGCTACCAATTGAAAAATATTAATGAAAGAAAGTTTATTAAACTTTACAGACTCTCAAAAGACTCTTAAAATTAAATATTTATTTAATTTGATATTAGTAGAAAGTTGAAACATACCTTTCCATGAACTCTACCATCAATTGGAACTGTGAGTCACTGGTCCTCATTGTATTAAATAATCCAAACTTTTAAACCACACAAAGCCCACAACATCAACAAACAAAAATACAAATTGAATAGACGACAATTACGTTACAAGAACCACTCGAAATTCAAAAGCCACTAAATACCATAAGTAGTGCACTAATCGTAAACTTTTCAATTTTGTTGGTTTATTTTGTGATATTGACTGTCTTAACATTTTTACCATAGCGATAGCACTACATTTTGAGCTTAAGAGCTGTTCTCTCTTCTTATTAGCGGGAAAGAAAGAAACAGAACATAAGTAGTGACCCATAGACGAATGTATTCTACGAGTGGAGTGAAGTTAACTAGACGACATGATCTATCGAGCTCACGTTAGCGCCTCCGTAAATTTCCTTAAATCTCATGGTGCAAGCATTATCGAAATCTATTCGATCCACGTTTGTACGCTAGCGAGTGCAGCGCTAGCGAGTAAGTTGTCGATGACAACTCATGGTAGAGGTACTGTACCTCTACCATGAGTTTACGCAACCAAAACTCGCTAGCGTCTCCGTAAATTATTTGTATGAAATATTGTACAGCGCCCCTAGCGGTCACAGAAAGAATTAAAATTCGTACCATAAGCACTATAGATTACGATAGGTTTAAAACCTAACGTAATCTATACGATAGTCACTAACGTTTTTTAGCTGTCACCATACAAAACGGTACCATGAGTCACTAATTCGACAGACGCTAGCGAACGATACGCTTACGGTAGTAGTTACGTTGCTCACTAGCATTTTGGCGTGTGAAACATGTGTTTACATTAACATTTAATACCTTTTGAGTATAATAAAGTTATAATAATGTCTGCAAGAACATATTTAGCGTGGAATATGTTAGTGGCCGCTGAATTTCAAGCCAACATGAGAATTCATGTTGGTTTATAAGCTTTGTTTTTTAAATATAGGAATAATTTATACATCAATTTATTGTAGCATATGCTGGAACCAAATATAACACCTATTGTACCAAATTCTTAAAAATAAATATGATTTATTTAATTTGATATTAGTAGAAAGTTGAAACATACCTTTCCATGAACACCATCAATTGGAACTGTGAGACACTGGTCCTCATTGTATTAAATAATACAAACTTTTAAACCACATAAAGCACCTCTGTGATACAACATCAACAAACAAAAATACAAGTTGAATAGACGACAATGACGTTACAAGAACCACTCGAAATTCAAAAGCCACTAAATACCATAAGTAGTTCACTAATCGTAAACTTTTAAATTTTGTTGGTTTATTTTGTGATATTGACTGTCTTAACATTTTTAGCATAGCGATAACACTACATTTTGAGCTTAAGAGTTGTTTTCTATTCTTATTAGCGGAAAAGAAAGAAACAGAACATAAGTAGTGACCCATAGACGAAAGTATTCTACGAGTGGAGTGAAGTTAGCTAGACGACATGATCTATCGAGCTTACATTAGCGCCTCCGTAAATTTCCTTAAATGTCATGGTGCAAGCATTATCGAAATCTATTCGATCCACGTTTGTACGCTAGCGAGTTCAGCGCTAGCGAGTAAGTTGTCGATGACAACTCATGGTAGAGGTACTGTACCTCTACCATGAGTTTACGCAACCAAAACTCGCTAGCGTCTCCGTAAATTATTTGTATGAAATATTGTACAGCGCCCCTAGCGGTCACAGAAAGAATTAAAATTCGTACCATAAGGTCAATGATGTTTTCGCCAGTAGATTGGTTTTGGCTACTGGCACGGCTAGCAGTGGTGTCGTTGTCGTGTAGTTGTCGGTTAAATTACATAAACAGTCTATTATGTTCTCATAATGAAATAATAATGAAATATAAAGAAATAATGATGTTAATTTTGCAAATAGATTATAAATAACACTTTCACACGTCTTTTTTTGTCGTAAATGTAAACTAGATGCGGCCAGTGTTTCCTGACTACTCTGAGAAGAAACACTGAAAGAAACTCAGAGATCAACGTCTCTTTTAAAGTCCATACAATCTGTAGTGATCAAATCATATGAGAGCCATGTAGGTTAATGTCTGTGGCGCCCTTTAGAGGACAGAATTACACAGATTTGAGCAGGCCCGTCCACACAGTGCAAGCATTTGTCAAATATCGCTGCTGAGACTCAGGCATCCTCGCTTTAATATGGAATGGGCCGTAATCCACCACGTGGGCCGAGTACGAGTTGGTGAATGTCGAAAGTCTTCGGGTCTTTGGTCCGAGGACAGGTCAGTTTCCTCACGATATTTTCCTTCACTACTTTGAGAGCCGTGGCGATGATATAAATTACCCAAAGTAATGTGCCTGACCGGGTTTGAACTCACAACCTACTATTCGTAAGCTGGGCTTGAAGCAACTGAGCCACCACTGCTATTGGTCAAATTAGAGTATGTTAAAGCTTAGAACTTTGACAGATAAATTATATATTGGTTAACGATGGCAAATCGTGTTGTAGAAATAATATCTGCTGGAGTTGCGGGAATGTTCCAATGAGGTTCCTTGGCCCCGGAACGGATGGTCACTGAAAGAACAGTCTAACACATCCTTCCGTTACACCTAGAGTGAGAGGTGATAGCAAAAATAAAAACAATATGAATGCGTATACTATAGTAGTGTGTAAAGACATCTATGTTCAATAAATATAAATACTAAAAATAAAATGGTAACTGCTTTACGTCATTGGCATAAGTCTGAACATCATACTTTACATAAAATGCATATAAAGAAGCCTCTGAATATTTTAACGCGGAAGTACACACAAATTCCACAAAAGGACATTTGAATATCGAATCTAGAACCTAATGGCCCGCCCCGACCTCTGTACTCGACCGCATTTATCATACTATAAAGGTCAGGTTCCGATACTTATCGATATTTTTATGATGTCAGTTACACTGACTCATCTCTATTTTTATATATATGTAGCTTAGAGTATTTATTAATGTCATAATACTAAGTTATAAAATATTCATATAAATGTATTGATAAATTGGACTGCATACTATAATCATATTAATTATTATACTGTTTGCCGATTTTGAATATGTTTTAGTCAAAATATTTAAGAGAGCGATATTATAAAAATGGATTATGGTTCTTTAATTATTCGAGTTTTAGACTTTTTATTATTTTGTTTTCTGTAATCAATGCATTGATCGGTTTTAAATGGCGATTTGATATTACTTTTATTGTTCTAGTTTTGAGTTTGGCGTGTTTAATAATTTAGTTGGTTCTTTATGTACTGTTTTACAACTTTCGTTAAAGTATATTTGACTCATATTTTAACAAGACTAAAATACCGGTTACTAAAACAAGACATCTATAGAAGATAATGGCAATATTTACAATGGCCTCAACTGAAATATAAAATGGAAATACTGGCGTAGATGGGCCGTAGCTTATCTTTAGCAGTTGGTAATCGGCTTAAGTTAATACAAGTGGCAGGTTTCATTTTATAACATATTATTATACTTTATTGAACAAAAACTCGAAAAAAATTAGCAGCTGATGCGTCTTTTTTGTTGGTGCTCTTTATCGTTTTGCATATTCTAGCCAGAAACTGAAATAAATATTGATTATAAATTATAGATAATGATTCATTATCTAAGTCTTTTCCCAACTGGGTACTTTGAAATGAAATGAAATGAAATATTTATTTTGTAAATTGGTTATAAATAACGCTTTTACACGTCACGCTTTTTTGCGTGTTTAGTTTAGCTAGATGAGACCGGTATTTCGTAACCTACTCTGAGAAGAAACACCAAAACAAACTCAGAGGTCAAAGTCTCTTTTAAAGTCCAGACAATTTGTATTTTTATATGAGAAGCATATAGGTTCTGTGGTATTCTTTTGAGGAAATAACCACGCTTATGCGGACCTGTCCAGACAGTGCAAGCGTTTGTCAGTTGGGATGCGATGCCTAATATCTGACCTTCAACACCCAGCTGGGTAAAACAATACGGCTTGTCCAGACTGGTGTATGTTTTCCTAACTGTAGACTGCCCGCAACGACTGCAAAGAAGTATAAATGACATCCGGGTGTACTAATGACCTAATGTGCTTTCCAGAGCAGGAATCTCGATCTATTACAATGGCCACCTATCCACGGTCCGTCGTCGTCAAGGATTGCTTAACCTCGAAAATCGAATCGTGTGGCTACACTACAAATTATAGTTTCAGTAGGCAATACCGTAAATACCGTACCGTACTAGCGAAACAGACGTGTCACGATACCTTGTTTTTTTTTTGGGGAGTAAAATCATCGAATGTTTTCTCCCGCTCTGAGTGGAGCAGAAGAAGTGTCAGACTTCTACTGACGAAAATCCCACCCTGTTCCTTTAACTGCCCTTAAGTTCCGGGGCTGCGGTATCTCGTTAGAACATTCCTGCAACCCTGGCAGGCAATGGCCCTATGGGGCCCCGTCACTATTGCTGACAACCGGGCCTGGTCCTTATTGGACGGTGAGCTACCCCTGCTCGCCGTCCGCAAGCCCGCGCCTACGGTGGCCGGAGATCGGCTCGCGATCCCCGACGCACGGGACGTCTCCCGCAGCGGCTGGGGCGTGAGGAAGAGAGTTGCCTCTCCATCGCGCGTTCGGCCTCCTCTTTGTGTCACGATACCTGAGTTTCATTTATGCTTGCAAGCCAGGCAAATGAGAACATCGATATGACATAAATGGTACAAAGCTCATCACTACTATTATTAGAATTTAAAACGGGACATTTACCATGTGTACTTTTTGTTGAGTTTGTTCATCCGTGATCATGGCACTGGCAACAGTGCCGAAATATCGGAAACTCGAAACAAAAAGTACACAGTAAGTTTCCCATTTTAAGTTCTAATAATACTGTTAGTGACCATGTTAACTTAAAAACTTATATCTCATCTATTATATAAATTACTACTGTTCTTTTAAAATATATCTAACGAGTTGCTACTGATTTTCCACTTGACTTCAAACACAGTAGTCTCTGCTTACGTCATCAACTAAAACAGAAACAGATGGCATTATAAAAATATGATATACTGATATATACAAAAAATTAAGAATCAGAATAATTTTGTATTCTAGTAAATGACACATATTTCTCAAAATATGTATTTTTATTTTAAGTACGAATGATAAGCAGAGAATAAAGTATGCGAACTAATGTGTTGAACGGGAAACTCTGTGTGTTTGTTTCTTATATGCTTGCAAAAAGATAGATAGATATACTCTTTATTGTAGACCATAACAGAATTAAATGAGGACTTAAAAACTAAAGGGTGTTACAATGGGCGGTCTTATCACTAAAATCGATCTTTTACAGACAACCTTTGGATGGATTTGACACAGCAGGAGAAAATAAATACGTGGGTAGACTTATATACAATACATAAGTAATAACCTACATACATAATACACACATATATATATAAAAAAACGCTGAGATACATTAAAAAAAAAAAAAAAACAAATTAAGAGAGGAATAGAGATCTTTTACCATGTTTTTGAAAGAAGGAAGGGTTTGTGCTTCATCACTTTCTTTTTTTCTCTTCCCGTGTCAGTAAGACTACTAGAGAAAAGAAAGAAAGTGATGAGATAAAAAACTTACGATCATAATAATAAATAATAATTCAGTCTACTACGTCTGCACTGCTGGGACATAGGCCTGTGAGAAAGAATGGGTCATCCATTACACAAGCCTAGTGGGGGTTGGTATATACATATCACATGTCTTAAAATTTATGGTTTCAGCAGGATTGCGGGAATATGACATTCAAAGGCAACTGAAGGAACAGAGTGGGTTTCATCCAGACCGACACATTAATTAATTCCGCTCTTAGTAAAATGGAAAGGAATTTCAGGCTCCTACTAACTAAAAACCACTCAGTTCCTCCAGTTGCTTTTTCGTTCCGGTGTCGCAATATCCTTTAAGAATGTTCTCGTAACCCTGAGACATCACTACCACCGAGTTTTATAAGCTACTTTTGTTCTGGTATTAATTATGACTGGTGTCTATTAACTGTTTAGACCACGGAAGCGAAGCTGAGAGAAAATGGTAGTAAAATGTCACTAGACCTTCAATATAATATTACATACTTACCATTATTTCCGTATAAAAAATCGTAAGAGGGTCAATACATTGACATAGTCAATAACTCAACCAATACTCATCATGAATGCATTTTTTAATATAACCAGTCATTTGCTTGTATATTTGCTCAGTAATATTTTCTGATATGTTAGTTTTTATTTATTTTTGGTTTCTTAATAGTTAATTCAATCTCAAATTTAATTTTGTTTAATAAAATTCATTTTAATTTAATTTAAGTTAATTCAATTGTCTAATTAGATATACAATATGCGTGTGTTAATTAGTGTTGAGATTATTTTAAGTGCTGTGATAACCCTTCATTTCATCATTTTTTCTGTTGGTCTAATGGTCAGTGGACCTGACTGCTATGCTCAAGGTCGTGGGTTCGATTCCCACCCAGGACAAATGTTTGTGTGATGAGCACGATCATTTGTTCTTTGTCTGGATGTAATTTATCTATAATATGTATGTATTTAGAAATATATTTGTATGTTTATCAGTTGTCTAATACTCATAGCACAAGCTCTGCTTAGTTTGAGACTAGATGGCGTTGTTTGAAAGTTGTGGAATATTATTATTTTTTTTCCATTTATTACACTTTACAAACATATTATTTACATTTTTAAATAATCCTATAAAAAAAAACATTAAAAAAATATATTATTATTATTATTTAGTGCGTGCAATACTAATGAATTGTAAAAAGGTACAAAGGCGAACTTAATGCCGTAAGCATTCTCTACCAGTCAACCATGAGTGGTGAAGACTATATCTTCACCACTCGTGGGAGTTACAATCCGTATGTGAGAAGTTATAATAAAAAGTACATAAAAGGCTATACAGATCTACATAAATAATTAAATAAATACTTATATAAATTATATTTGAGAATTCTGTTCATTGGTGTAGAAAGAAGACCCGCAATTTCTTTTTGAATGCAAAGTGACTGTTGGCCGTCCTGATCTAGACAGGAAGGGCATTCTAGAGGAAAATTGACTGAATATGAAAAGAAGAATGAACAAAGTCAGACGTATGAGAAGGGCAGAGTAAGAGAAGATTGTTGGAGGAACGTATACTCCTGTTGTGTGAAGAACAAAGAAACTGAAAGGTGACATTATTGTCTTTGTATGCATTTAGTTGATTTGTGAAATAATTAATTAAAAAAAGTGTGTCTGTAAGTTCGATACAATTGTTTGTCGATATTTAGTAGAGTACAAGGGATCCCGTCAGTATATATATTATATTTTGACAATATATGAAGGTCACAGACCAGTCTTACTTGTAGTTTGTGAGTTCAAACCTAGATAAAAACATTTAATAGTGTAATATCCATCATTACTTTTAAAACCCAATGAAAGCTTCATATTTTGATTCAAAGAAATTGTTTAGTTTGTCTTCATGGTCGTGGATAGTTTATAACAGCCACATGGTCCGATCTTCAAGGTGAAGCAACGTTTAGCGAGGCCAGCCCGTGGATGGGTCACCTTATTGACAAATCAAAATTCGTCCATGCTCAAGAGAGCACTGTAATCCGTTCGTCCCGGCTCTAATTTGTACTTCTTTGACACTCGTTACGGGTAGTCGGAAGCCGGACAATCGGACTCCAGTTTTGCCAAGAGGTACTATCGGCCAAAGATACGCATGCTCACTTAAGAAAATATTTCTGTGGAAGCGCAGCTAGTGTCAAACCACGTCCCTTCCTGGTTTCGCACAATTAGAGACAATATACATTTTGTGAGTACCGGGCGTGTAACATTATATTAATACTTACTATTACGAACACTACTAAAATGCGCTTCGTGCATCCTATTGGTCAAAATACATGCAATTAGGCCATTGGTTCCTAACCTATGGTCCGCGGACCACTGGTGGTCCTCGAAAGGTAAAATATGGTCCGCAAAAGGTAAACATATTGTCTGCAAAAGATTTTAAATATCAAACTTACCACCTGAAAAGCAACATTGACGCAAACTAATTTGATTTTCTATCACGAATATTGTGTTTCTATTGATTTCAAAGAATAGGCAAGCTAGCATTTTTTAATTTCTATTGTTATTTAAATTTTATTCAAGACTTATGGTCCCTGCCATCAATATGGAAACCAAAATGGTCCCAGATTAAATTAAGGTTGGGAGCCACTGCATTAGGCGATCGAGTTGTAAGCCGTGCTATACGATTATAGCCTTAAAGGTGAGCATGCGGAAGATTGGTCGATAGTATGTGTAAAACACTAGTTCTCAGCTGGATCCGGTTAAACTAGAATCTAATGATAAGGACATGCTCTTCCAATGTAATTTTTCATTTATTGTAACATACATACATACATAAGTATAGCTTTCACATCCTATTATAATAAGTTATAGGATAAGAGGCCAAATACTTTATTGACATGTAAAACTTATATTTTTGTCTAACAATAGCAACGTTTAATTAGAACCTTTCTTGTATAAAAAATACCGTAAGCGGTATTATTCAAACATGCGAAGTCACAGATGCAGTTAATCTGAGGTGACGTCAGTGATTGTCGATAAATCACTGGCGATGTGTCGTGTCGATGTCGATTGCCGATACGCTACACCTGTTGCTAGGGATGTCACGCCTTCATAGTAACTATTGCGAAATATTCAAATGACGATCTTCATATAGATATAAATAGTATTGAAATGTCCTAAATAACACGTTTATGGTTAGTTTGCAATAAATTCAAGGATTTGTATTAAATGCTGTTTTGATGATAACGTTTTTTGAGAATTTATGGTAGGCACGTTGACCTGTAATATTTTTTAATGTATTGGATCAAACAAATCAATAACTTACTTATTTTTTTTTGTTACCAAGTTTTATTATTTATTTTATAGGATAGATTTTGATCATGAACTGATCTGATGGAAAGCAATGATGGGAATAAGGATGGATCATGCTTGACCGTCAGTAACCTATGAAAATTTTAAGATACTATTTAACGTATATAGCATCATTTATTTGCATATTACAGGTTGACAGGTTGTTACATACATTAGGTATATTGTACAGTTATATATTTTTATGCCATTTTGTTAAACTTGAATTAACAAAACCGCTCTCTCAACCACAAATATATGCACACGGAGAAAGTGAGACAATGCAACATGTAACCCAAACCTATACAGGATTTATGATGACTCGCTGACCGCTCAAATGCAATTTTTCGATCCGAAAAGTAATGCCAGATTGCATTCTGTTACCTGTTCACTCTACTTAAACTTTAAGAAAGCTAGGTTGTAGCTTGCTGTCAAAGTGATAGATTTTTTTTATATTTTCAGCTTAAATTATTTTAAGCTGTTAAATATAGTTACAAAAATTGACAACCCTGCCACTAAAAGAAATTAACAAGTTGTATTGTTTCGGTCGATGATACTTTCTCCGACAAAAGTCGCCGACAATAAAAATGGGTAATAAAAATCTTTTATACACAACTTAATAAGTATGAACACTTTAAAAGTGTTACCGATCATATGAAATAATAATATAAAAAGGTACACTACTTCAAACACAAAGTTGGTTCACGAAAATTCAAAACGACAACAATGTATAAATCTTTTAAATCGCAGGGATAGAATGTAGGTAACTTGATCTACATTAATGTCATGCTTCATGAATTTATGTAAAGAATAATTTCAATGCCTGCACAAAATTAATTAAAGAGTAAATAGATTATTTCTAGGCAAGCGAGTTTCATCTTCAACCATATCATTATCAATTGAGATTTTTTTTATTGACAATTTGTTCGCGTTTGACCACCATCTCACCTGATGGTAAGTGATGATCTGGTCTAAGATGGAGCACGCTTACCTAAAAGTAACCTATTCACTCTTGACTTAAAGACCCCTAGGTTATAGCTATCGGGTAACACAGACTCCAGCAGGGAATTCCACTCCTTAGCCGTACGCACAACGAAAGTATTCCCAAAACGTTTAACGTGTAAACCATGTAACGATGGTGCATCGCCGTTTGTCTCGTAGTCCGATGATGGAAAGTCAAACGCGAACATACGGGCAATTGAAGGAATAAAATGGGTTTTTAGTCAGTTGACACTCCCTTCTACTCCACTCATATAGTAAGAGGAATCATTAGATGATTTTCCCACCGAAACAAAACAGACAAATATGAACCTATTATCAATAAAAAAAAAACAAAAGTAGACTTCTCAGTAGCCTCGAAGAGCACACCTGGATGTTATTCATCCAAAACCTGGAAGTGAAGTCGAGGAAAAGTGAGGCTTATATCCGTCTGTTTATGATTCTTCCAATGCTTTTGACAGCCGAATAATTTATGTATTTTTGAATCTGGTATTACATTGGCACTTCTGATCACAACCGCCTTGTGTCAATCAATTGTTCTACGCATAATCAAAACAATTAAAGTGCGTGTTTCGTGCGTTTAAGTTAATTTCTTTATCATTGTCATGTTTAATTAATTGTTCTTTTGAGTTTTTTTTTTTGTTTCCTAAAACATGTTACGCTTGAGCGAAAGAAATTATGTATTGTTTCGGCTACTTGTCATCACGATTATTGTGAGATTCGTCGTTACCTTGGAAAGCACGCACGTCAAGTCGTTGGTAAGTACCGGCTGTAATTTGCACATCTTTGATAGTCGTTACAGGTAATTAGAAGTCAGAAAATGTGACACCAACTTTTCCTAGGTGTATTGGGTTCTGCCGTATTTCGAAGCCTGGCTGAAAGAGGGGAGCGCATCACCTACAGGCTCACTCAGATACTGACCGGACACGGTTGCTTTGGTGAGTACCTGAATAGGATTGGGCGAGAGGTCACGACAAATTGTCATCATTGCGGGGGCGACCTGGATTCTGCAAAGCACACGCTCGAAGAGTGCCCTGCTTGGGCCGCTGAGCGGCAGGTCCTGGTCGCGAGGATCGGGCGAGACTTGTCTCTGCCAGCAGTGGTGACGGCTATGCTTGCAGAGACAGAAAACTGGAGGGAGATGGCCTCTTTCTGTGAAACCGTGATGATCCAGAAAGCGGCCGTTGAGCGTGATCGTGAGAGGGCCGATCCCGCTCGGAGAAGAAGGCGTCGTGTAGGCAACCGACTCGACGCCTAACACGCCAAAATCCCCGTCTGCATTTTTAACGCAGTTGGGGCTCCGGGTCACGGGAGCTCAGAGTGGGGAATCTGAGCACTCACAGAGTGAACCCAGGAAAGAAGGTAGCACAGTGATCACGTGCCACCGTTCACAGCGAGGCTCAGGGAGACCCCTTTCCAGTCTCCTCAGGGAAAAGCCTAAACAGGCGTTACACAGAGGGGGCTCCGGAGTGGACTTTTAAGAGGTAACGGGGCTTCTATGTGTTAATGGTGATCATCGGGGTGGTTTTAGTGAGGTAGGAAACCCACACTTCCTGTTCTTTTTTCCCAAAGGCTCAGGCGCTTTTAGAAGGTTTCCCCCCGATAACAAAAAAAAAAGAAAACGGTGAATTGTCTTACCCAGCCACTAGGCTGTAAAGGTCAGATAGGTTGCTTCGTGTAAATTAGTACACAGTTATATCGGTTATGATGATGAATACTCTAAATTTGCTTGTCTGTCCGTGTGGTACGCTATCTATTAATTCAAAATTTCTTTGATATGTTATGTTATGTTCTGACGTATTTAGAAAGCTTAAAAATATGTATGATGTTATCTCAGTCTAAATTAATACTTCTAAATTGAGCCTTTGTTTTCATACCACCAGGAAACTTCATAAATATTTCTTAGAATTACCTTGTTAGCACTCAAGCGTTCTTAAAAATCATAATTCGTAGCCAAACATGTTGACTTAATCTTGACTTCAAATATCGTATCTCATATTAAGCCAATAAAGCAAACATGAGACAATAGTGGACACACAACATTTGTTCAGCTCTCAACGCTCGCCTATCGATCGTATTGTGATGTAAATTAGTAAAACTTGCGTATCGATAGTTTTTGATTAATTTGGGACATCACTAGTTAAGCGATGTAATCATCTAACACTATAAATGCGAAAGTATAAGTATAGTTTGGATGGATCAAAGTTGGGCTGGATGTTTGTTATTATTATATCACGCCCACGCTACTGTATGAATCTGAATGGAATTTGATAAGTAGATAGTTGATATCCTGGAATAACACATAGGCTACTTTGTATCCCGGAATTCCCACGGGATCAGGATTTACGCGGGAAAACCCTGCTACGTGAACGAAGTCGCGGGCAGATGCTAGTATACATTTACACATATATGTACAAGGGTTATGTTTCCTATATTATGTAATATAAATTAGTTTTATTTAATTAATTATTAGATTTTTCTTACAGGGTGTACGGAACGAGGAAAGAAGAGTGTTGGTCGTTCATTAGTCAGATGGGCAGTCGACATTGTTGCCATCGCGGGTATGTCCTGGATGAGACTGAGCACACGAACGAAGAGCTTGGCACAAGCAAAGCCAGGCCTATTCCCAGCATTGGATGAAGTCAGGCTGTGGATGATAATGATTATGTACGAAACCGTTTTTGTTTTTAGGAACGTTTATGCAGCAATAATAAATAATATTGTTTACTAGCTTTGGCCCGTGACTTTGTTCGCATGAAAAGATTTATTTTCTTTGAAAATCGCTCACGTCGCGCGTGTCACTTTCCTAAAACTCTACACCAAACATCTCATCGATCCGTTTCTCCGTCTTGACAAGAAAAAGCAAAGAAAAGTAAAGAGACCTACATGATAATTATGTATCTATAGGCCACATAAATATTTGTCCTATGCGGGATTTCAATCCGCGACAAGCGACACAGCGGCCAATCGCTCAACCAATGAGCTAACTGCGTCAAATTTGTTCTCTCAATCACTTTTATTTATACAAACACCCTCTTATCAAAATAATAGTAAGTATTTGTACTGTTGACAAACGAATAATGTTAAAATATCACGAGGTAAAATGCAGATTAATAAATATCACTAACAATGGTTACAATTTGTCAGTAATTGAGTTATGTTTCAAGATGGCGACTAACTGTGTACTGTGTTGGGCTCGCCTCCTGTCATGTTCGCCACGAATTATGGGTTTTATGCTGCGATATATAACTTTAATAAGGTAATATACTCGAACATATGGAAAAGGTACCTATTAATAACACTGTTCAACACAATTTTGTATCTGGCAAAACAATGATTATTTCATAAATAACTATACATAGCATGTATAATCCTCCAAGAAGCTATATGAGAGTTCTAGATTTTGAATAATTTGTTAACAAAGTCATAAAAGTAACGTTAGAACTAAAAACGGGATATTTACCATTGTCTCGAGTTTCCGATATTTCAGCACTGTTGCAAGCGCCATGATCACGTATGACATATCCCGTTTTAAGTTCTAATGTTACTGTTAGCGACCATGTTAGCTTAAAAACTTATAAAGTCATTAAATTTCATCATTTTAACATCATGACTTTGTCCAAAGTGACCCGTTTTATTGAAAAAAATAAATAACACAACATCATAGATACAATCGGACCGGAATGCATTTTTTAAACGAATACCTTTTTTCTGGGTAGGAAAATCATCAAATCACTCCTCCCGTTGTGAAAGTCCGAAGTGTGGAAAACCCGTCTTCTTTGTATACAACTTAACATCAATGCAATCAAATCCTGGAAACTTGGTCTTACGTAAGCCAAGACAAGTAAGAATATGTCTTGGCTAGCGTAAGACCAATTTGACACATTAAAACAGCGCTCTTTCGCTGTTTTAATGTGTAAGCATGTATGTAGATAGCCTTATTGAAAGTGGTTCTTCAGTAAGACTGTTTTGTAATAAATTTTAAGTATTTTTAGCACACATTAAATTGGACCATCAAACCCAACTGACGTATTATTTCAAATCTTCCAACCTAAACGACCCTATATTTTAAGACCGTCACTCATCTACAGACGTCCTCGACAAACAATGCATAATCTTGCATTTAAACCCGTGCATTTATTATTTTTAACCATGAGCTTCTCTGCACGCTAGCCACTAACCAGTTCAAAATAACCACTTATAAAAACACGCTTAGACGAGACAATTTATATCTAATTAACATTCATAAAACAAAGCTGCAAAGCAAGACCACCATAAGCTGCATACGGGCAAGCGATCATTTCGAACATTACCCGGGCAATGTGTACACTACAGAGCAGACTTTGCCCGCTTCATGTATTACACATCCTCTCGTCGGGTTCAAATTACATAACACATAAATACAATGGCTGAGCTTATTTACTGCTGGTTTTAAAGTAAAAGCTTACGTAGCAATTACTGTGGATAAAATGCTGCTTTGGTAAGGGCGTAATATTTGTGTATTTGGTCGCTTACAGTGTATTTCCATTGAGGACTTCTTTTTTTCATGGTGTCATACGTCTGCCGGTGTGCACTGCGAGGTCTATCGCTCGAATTGGTGACTGAAGCGCTGAGTTTGGGCTCAAAATCAATCCTGCTAAGACTCAGGTTATTGTTGTTGGTAGTTCTCGTACTATCTCCAGGATTGATTGGACGATACTTCCCCAGGTTTCCTTTAATAACACCTTCATACCTTTTAGTCACACTGTGAAGAACTTGGCAATACACATTGCCGACACCCTTTCTTATTACAGAAATTCAATTACAGAAAGTTAGTCGTAAAGAATTTGCTTCTGCAGACTCCTTGAGACACTTTCGTAATTTTCTTCTCATCTCCAATAAAATTGCATTGCACAAACTCTCCTTCTCCCTATTCTGGACTATGCTGATGCCTGCTATCTCGATTTGACCCAAGAACAATTGAACAAGCTAGAATGACTTCAAAATCTCTGTATCAGGTTTATATTTGGCTTGCGCAAGTATGACCACGTTTCTGATTTTTGTACTCAGCTCAAATGGCTTCCTGTTAACATTCGCCGGAATCTTCACTTACTTTCTCTACTTTATAATGTGCTCTTTAATTCTTTTACTCCTTTTTATCTTAAGAAACGCTTTCAGTTCCTCTGTGACACACGTTCAAGATCCATGAGATCATCGGAAAATTTGGAGTTAAGTATTCGTATGCATTCCACTTCTTTCTTTGACTAATCTTTTACTATACAAGCAGCTCGTTTGTGGAATGCATTACCCATAGAAGTGAGGCGTGCTCAAACGCTACCAGCGCGCTGGTAGCGTTTAAGTACGCCTCACTTCTATCAGCGTTCAAAATAATGGTGAAGGAGCATTACCTCTTCCTATAACTTTTCCCCTTGTTTCTCAATAATAAATGTAATATTTATTAGTATATGATTTATTTATTTATTTATGTACACACATGATACTTATAAAGGAAAAAAAATAAATACAGACAAAAGAGCACACAGGTGCTGCTTATTTCCTAAGAAATTTCTTCCAGCAGACCTGCGACAGGAGAGTTGAAGAGGAGATGATAGACACAGTGTGTATAAATACTAATTCTTCTTCTTTATGTACTTACCTTCTTTCAGGTCAATTAAAACATTATATTTTTCTTCTGCTTCTGATGTTTTATAAGTGCCCATGTATGTCTACTTATTTATTTAAAATAAAATATTTTTAATTTCGATTATTAAAATTTTTCTTTTCTAAAACCTAAACATCGTACGCCATTTTACGGCTCCAAACTGACACCGGCAATACTAATGAGTTGGGATGCGCGCGCATGGGTCGCGCCTGTGACCTGCGATGTGCGATATATTGCGCGCCGAGCCAATGAGTGGACACTCGCATAACTGTACCTGCGCAACGATAATAATAATAATGGTGGAACTTATTGTATAATTTTGAAATGTGTTCAACGCCACGATAATGTGTTCGACAATGTGGTCGATACTGAGACGTGGTTGGCTCAGTGGTTGAGCGATAGGCTGCTACGCTGCTTGTCGCGAGTTCGATTCTCGCACCTGAACAAATATTCCGGGTCTGGGTATTTGTAAAAATGCACCCACGATACAAAAGGTATTCCGTAAGTAGGCCAATGGTACTAAAAACAGAAAGTACGTGTTTCTTGTTCTACTTAGTTTCATAAAAATATCTAAGTTGTGTACATAAGTTGAGGTATACGATAGCAGATAAATACTTGCACTGCCTGGATAGTTCCACTCATATCTGTGGAATGCAGACTTCGACTGCCACAAATAAGGCTAAAATTATTTAAGAAAAATATATACTGCATGTCGATTATTATTTACAATCATAAACTAAATAGTTTACAAGACTTACCACTGACAATGTTTAAACACATACTTTTCAATCTGCTATTATATAAAAGATATTATACCGTTAAGGACTATTTAGAAGACAAATCGATAGAATCTGTAATCCGCAAGTTATAGTAATTGACAACACTGACTGTGAATACATTTGCACGCCATGTTATGGCAGGATATGCTGAAACAAATTTACTGTAACACCTTATGTACTATATTCTAGCAAATAAATATTTTGATTGATTGATTGATGCTTTCCTCAATAGTTTACTTCAGACATTTAACGTCCATGATTCTCATGTTATTTGACCAATATGAATTATATGGACTTTAAAAGAGACCTTGACACCTGAGTATTTATCGGCGTTTCTTCTCTTCTGTTCAAATGAGAACCATATTTTCTGAAATAAGCTTTTGAGGAAAGCGCCACACTGATTTGAGTAGACCTGTCCAGACATCTGTTAGGTAGCTGCAGAACGCCTCGTGGTTTAGTCAGTACGAGTCAGGTGCTGGGGAAGTCGCAGCTGCAGGGAACGAGATACCATGGCCCTGGAACGCACCAGCACCTGAAGAAGCAGCGTGGGCATTTTAGAAGTCTGATATTCCTTCCCGCTTCTCATATGATGATTTGCCCAAACCAGACCCGGTGAAACGCCCGGTGCGAATGACAGCTATAAAAAAAATGAGTGTGACACTCGGGCACTGCCGCGGTAAAGCTATTGCATAGCATTTTTTATCAACTTATGCAATTATAATTATTTATTTATTTTATTTATCCAGTTTTTTTTTTCTTTGAAATTAATTCAAGTTACACTTTTTGAGCGTGGTGACCGATAAGAAAAAAAATATTTGTCTTTTATTGAATAAATGAGAAGTTAATATTATTTAAAATATTTTTATTATCTTACAATACATGTAGGTTATTCAGGAATTTTTATCAATGAAACTATAGGTTTATTAGTAGCAGTTAGTCTACACGCTTACGTCTAATCGTACGCACACAAACACCGTGCCGAAGTCTGCCGAACTGAAACGACGTTAGACGATGCACGGCTTTCAACGCCGCACTGCTGTGCCGGTCGGAGTGGGGGGTGTTAGGTTTATTTTCGTTACGGAATTTCTTGATTCGGTCGCCACGCTCAAAGGCCGCGATAAAAGCTATGCAATAGCTTAAAAATCCACAACTAAAAACAGATTTTTGCAAAAAAAGTTACTACACGATGGGTAATTCCCTAATTCCATAGCTACTAACATAGTAATAAGCCGCCTTTAAATTAAAATTGTATTTAAAAAATGAAACTACCTTCTTATCTAATGTCTCACTTTCCATTTCTATGTTCTTCACACAATGAGAATCTACGTTCATCCAATAATCTTCTCTTACTCTGTCCTTCTCATACTTCTGACTTTGTTCATTCTTCTTTTCATATCCAATCGATTCTCCTCTGGAATACGCTTCCTCTCGAGATCAGGGCGGCTGACAATCGCTACGCATTTAAAAAGAAATTGCGGATCCACTTTCTTCGCCAATAAGCAGAATTTTCACATTTAATTTTCATTTACTTCTTAAGTATATAAGTATTTACATAAGTATTTATTCATATATATTCTTTATGTAGATTTCTATTTTATGATAGGAACTTCGATTTTATGATATTAGGTTTTTTTGTGTTATCACTGTTATTATCATTATTTTTTCCAATATAATTTTCACGTACATGTTGCAACTCCCACACTATCTCTTCACCACTCATCGTTGACTGGTAGAGAATGCCCACAGCATTAAGTCCGCCTTTCTACCTATGAGCATAAAGTGTAAATAAATAAATAAACTAGAACCTGCTAAGCAGTATTTAATCTAAACATAAAATTGATTAATCAGGAAGTCCGAAAAGCGACAATACCCTAATGGGTAAGAAGTCGGACTTGTGATCGAGAGGTCACAGGTTGGAACCCCACCCATTACAATATTGCCGTGAACCACTCAAGACATAAGCATAATTTACACAGGCTTAGATTGCACAGCTACCCGGAATGCAAATTTATGCAACCCACGATAACCATCTTCCGGTCTCTCTAAAATATCTCACTGGTGCTTTAACGAGGGCCAACATAAGTACTTATTACGAAAATATACTCCCATACTTATCTATACACTATTTCCCAGATACCGAGAGAGGCCATAACCCTGCTAATTACGACTTAAATATTAAAAGCTTAAAAAGCAGTCGTTCATGGCTTTAACTTAGCAAAATGGCTCTTCTGTCTATTTTATAATCCAATATTATGTAAACCGGACCGACGTTTAAAGGACTTTTACACACCACGATTTGAAGTGACGACTTTTGAAGTGTTCTGATGTAAGAATGCAATTTGTTTGTCTCGAGTCGTCACGTTTATCATGAGCGATGAGCAAAAATAATAGAGTATCAGTGAGTTTTACATAAGAGCTGACTGACTAATGGCTATATTTTTATTCTAGATAGCTGTTTTTATACGTAGAAATCGTTTATTCCCAGCATGATATGTCTAAAATTTTCAAAAATATTTAATTTCACTTAACCCACTACCTGAATAACTTTAAGTCAAAGTTATATTGGTGTTAGCCTATGAAACTTAGTCCCATAATCCATATTTTAAGTCAATGCTATTTCAAGCCTTTCGGAACTAATAAAATCCACAGTCACTTGAACACAAAACATACTTAACCAAATGTCAATCAAACGGTGAATGGTGGACACTTAAAATAACCATATTTTTATTATTGTTCGCACTTCAACAACCGCTTAACTTTAAATTGAACTGTTCACTAACTGTCAATTTGATAACTAACAGTTTAATTCTAGTAACATGAAAAAAAATGCTTGTATAAGTAGTGAAAGTAATAAAAATAAAATTTGCCTAGTTAAAAGGCGTAGTGACATTTATACATAAATTTGATGAGAAGGCTAATTGTAAGGCAATTTAAGCCTATTCAGTACTAAAGTGGATTTTTTTACAAACACATGTCATTTTTTTGTGCCTATAGACATCAAAAATATTGAGACCCCTCACTTTAATATTTACTTCCAATACCTTTTTTAAAGTTCGAAGTGAGTTTTTTTATTGTTGATAGAATTGTGTTTGACTACCAACTCGACGGTAAGCAATGATGTGGTCGAAGATGAAGCACGCTTGTCTAGAAATAACCGAGTCATTTTTGACAGCTTGTAGTAGTTTTATATTATTTAGGTTACTTTATAAAAAAAAAATAGTTTTAATACAGAAAGCCGTTAGTATTCCACTGACAGAAAATCCATTTTATTTAGGTACTGCTATAAAGATTGATTGAGGTCTTTTAGAAAATCTTTTATCCAAACCACTATTAGGTGTAAGCAATTTTTCTTGGCTGAATATAAAATAAAGTAAAAGCCGTCACGCACTCGTCTCGTATTCCCTGAGAATCCCTGAATTCGCAAACACTAAAACAGTGCCTGTAAAACTTAAACGAACGCTCATAACAGTTTTATGTAGTACGCAACGACCGACAATATGGTTAGCATTGAATATATTCTGCTGCGCTGGAAATACTTTGGTTTACGTTAAAAGTGGCTTGGATGAGCTAGGGATGGTCAACGAGTCTAGTTCCTTGTGCTACTTGTGCTTGTGTGTCCACTACTGAAAAGTAATGAAAACTATAGACTGTTGAACTATTTGGTTCTGTTGTGTAGCTTGCCCCGTGATTATTTTTAATTGATTATGGGTTTGCGTTCGACCACAATCTCACCTAATGATAAGCGCTGATATGGTGGAAGTTGAAATACGCTTACCTAGAAGTAACCTTTTGAGTCTTGACTTAAAGACCAGAAGGTTGTAGCCACCAGGAAACGCAGCAAATACGAAAACGTTCGTTGTTATTTATGCGGGAAAAATCTACGTGGTTTTTCCCATTTAAAACTCGATCCCGTGGGAATAAAGTAATAATAAAGTAAAGTAATGTAATAAAGTAAAGTAAAGTACCCTATATTTTGCCCTATTTATTTATTTATTTATACTTTTGGTGGCGAGTTTCAAATTACAATTTAAAGGTTTTTATTTTTTATTTTTAGCACGTAGCACGATATTAAACGTTACAATTTTTGTTTTATTTATGTATTTAATACACTACACATTAATTAATATTAGTTTATTTACCCTCGTCCGTGTGTCACTGCGGGGTGCCAACTGAAAACCAGCGCTGGGTGTCTTTCGCCCAGCAAATGCTGAGTTGGTAACCCTTTCGGTATAGACATGCTCAGCGAAATTCTTAATGTAATTTTTTTATTTTTTTTTATTTTTATGTTTGTAATTTTCTGTTGTTGTGTGTGTTTATAACCGAATAAATGGTTTTCAATTTCAATTTCAAAAAAGGTACAAAGGCGGACTTAATGCCGTAGGCATTTTCTACCTGTCAACCATGAGTGGTGAAGAGCCTATAACTGCCGCTTTCTTCCAAACCAATAAAAATGGGTCCAACCGTTCCAGAGTAACCTGGAGAAACAGAAAGATAGACAGACAAAAATATTAAAATAGTCGTAATATCGTAAAACTTAAGCATTAAAGATTAGCAGTTATTTTTAAATGACAGAAGGATGCTTTAATTTTATTTATTTGTTGGTATTGGTACGTTATATATACAACGTGTAACGGAAACCCCATATCTATCCAAAAGGGCTGAAGACAACATCTGGTATGGAATCTCTATGCACAGTTTCAGCACAAAATAATTGATTCAAAGAATTGATTCCAAATGATTGGTTTCATAATTATATTTCTTGAATACCAATCATAACAAACGTGTCACAGCACTACGAGGGTCAATAACTTTCCACGTCACTTGCCAATAACACGATAATTCTCTTCGTTCTTCTTAATTTGAAAAATTCGGTCTCTGTTATCAGTGTATTGGTATTTGTAATAAGTTCTACACACGTAGACTTAGGATTACAAAACCCTTGCCATATCGTTTGTTATCATCCAAAGAAGCCATGCACTTGGTATGTACATACCCTTTGAATTACACGTTGTATATATAATTAGGTATATCTAAAGGTTATCTAAAGTTACTGTTTTTTTGTTAGTAAGGAGGTTTTCTGGTTTTCATTATATTTTTGTTGTTTTTAAGTTGTGTAATTATTATAGCCGAATGAAATCGGCACTCTCATTTTCGACAAATTGTCGTCATGTAGATATAATTTTAGAGTTAAAGTGTATTTTTATATGTTAACATAGAGAGTGATTTTGTGCACCAATATTGTAACTTGTATCTAAGTGTATTGTAAGTGTGTGTAAAGCTTTGAGATTTTAATGATGCCTATAGCTTGAGAGTAGAATTGGCTGCCGGAGTTTGTCTTCCCGCATAGCACAACACCTGGGCCACAACTTGGGGACTTGAAGTTAAGAGAGTTTACTTTTAGGCAATTGGACGCCATGTTGTCGCATATTATCACTTTTAATCAGCCCTCTCTTGACCTCAATCTCGCCTGATGGTAAGCGATAGATGAGGTCTAAGGTGGGACGAGCGAGCCCAGAAGATGCCTATTTACTCGTGCTTTAAAGGCTGAAAGGTCATAACTGGCAGGAAACACAGAAGCCGGCAGAGAATTCCACAGCTTGGTTGTGCCCACAATAAATGTGGAGGAGAAGCGCTTGTTGTCGTACACAAGACGGTATATCAACCAACTGTGCGTGGTACCCAGCCGTGCGTCTAGTAGACCGGTTGTGAAAGGGAGATGGAGGAATCAGGTCATGGAGCTCCTGCGCACACTCCCCGAAGTAGAATCTGTAGAAAACCGACAGGCAAGCAACGGTTCGCCGATCAGCCAGGCTATGAAGCTTGTCCACCAGCACCTCGTCGCCTATAAGCCTTTTAGCTCTGCGCTCGATCGAGTCCAATGCAGCAAGTTGGTACTTTGCAGAGCCATCCCACAAGTGGCTGCAATACTCCACGCAGGAACGGTCCTGTGCTTTATACAGATTTAGAAGCTGTCAGGCAAAAGATAGACAGGATCAGTAATTAAACAAACACATTATTACCAGTACGGGTCAATTATCATTTAAGCTTCTATTACCTACTGATTCTAAACTAACTATTATGCGGTGTTGTTTATACGAAAAACAAATATGATATTTATTTTTTAATTTTTTTATTATTAAAAGAGACCTAGCAATGTAAGTAGAATTTACATTACTGGCAATCTTGTTAACCCCTCCAACTAAGCTAAATATGCTAGTAGTCACGGAGTGAGTTCACGGCAATAGTGTGATGGGTGAGGTTTGAACACGCGACCTCTCGATCACAAGTCCGACATCTTAACCATTAAGCTATTGACGCTTTTTTAACAAAGTATTGTCATCCATATACTCCACTTTAAGATATCTTATACTTCAAAATTAAAAAAAAAATGTTACATCACTAACTCTCCGATAACACATCTCAGCTATGCCAATGTATGCGCAAACCTAGTAAAAGCATACACAAAAGATGAATTCCTCCAATCATACACCCAGCTGCATTAATTTATGAATAAATATTCGAACCTCAGTGATCCCATTCCGGAAGCTAGAAAGCTGAATTCTGTACTCGGACGTCGAACTATCCACGGGATGCTGCAGGTATCTGCGTATCTCAGCTTTCGTCGAATGATCTCTCATTGTTCGGCCGCTTATAAAAATGTTAGACAATGGACTCGATGAGTATGTAGTGACCGCCGATGGGCGCTTCGCGAGCTTGGGTGTAGGCACGCAGTTGTGAATGATTTACTGATGTGGTTTAGTAAGTTGGGTTATGTATGAATTGAGGCGTTTTTGGAGACATTATTCACAATTTTGGTTCAGTTATATACTCTTATGTTTATCATTTAGTAAAATTTTTATACCACTTTACTTATTTTATTAAACATAATTTTGAAATGCTGGAAGCAATTGATCTCTACATTTAAGTCCAACAGTTTTGAGTTTACAAGAAACAATATAGTTGGTTGTTTCTATGTACGAGTAACTAAAGGTATTCATTCATCATTTTATTATGGAAATAAATATTTCTTTAGATATTAATTTATAGTTAGTGAGATCAGATAACAGCATTGACAATTCGAATAATAGACTTTTTTACTTACAAAAACTTTATCAACATAATGTATGATCCAGATTCTTTTGTACATGAATTGGTAGCTAATGAACAGGATTTTGCATGAAACGATTGTTTAAATGACTTCCACAAACATATAACTGGGTAACACTACAATTGTTGGCAACATTGGTGTCAGATTAAAGAACTGTCAAAGATCTGCAAATGACAACTGAGTCTTAGACGTATGTTAAAATGGTCACCCGTGCATGAGTGACCCTTAGCAAGAGTTGCTCAAACTTAGAGCCCCTGTGGGCGATAAATACTTAGCCATGAGCTACTCAACCAGAGAACTTTATAATCGAATAACAGTTGCATGGGACTTCGCTCCCGTCCAGTACTATTCAATTCAATTCAATTCATTCTTTATTGCAATAACATGTGTTAACAAGATCTTAAGAATATATAAGTAATAGCTCACATGAACCCTGTGGGGCACAGCAATTTTACATATTGTATAGATTAGAGTGGCTTTATACAAACTAGAAAATAAAAATAAAAATAATCACAA
Organism: Tholera decimalis; assembly: GCA_943138885.2. NCBI lineage: Eukaryota > Metazoa > Arthropoda > Insecta > Lepidoptera > Noctuidae > Tholera > Tholera decimalis. Next base: position 2,964,307 of record OW964566.2, on the reverse strand, counting down.
TAATTAATGTTGCAAAGCTCTAAATGGAATAATTCATCAGTCAAATTAAAATAGGTATTTTAAATAAATGTCGAATCAAATCAGGAAATTTAAATAAAATAATGTCAAATTAAAATAGCAATGTCAGTATACATTAGGGTCAAATTATTACATTACGCATGTGCTATGTCACAAAAAATATAATAAAATGCAAATGTCTTTCGGTACTACGTTGTAAAGTCAGAGTCCACCCAGTACTTTCGAAGATAAGCGCGTTCAAACAAACAAACTTTTCCGCTTTATAATATCAGTATAGATAGCGAGCATACTATACTGGTGGATGGAGGCCTATCCGCGCTTAAGGCACCTCTCTACCATTGTGGCCACTATTCAAGTCTGTGACTATGCATATTTCTCGGTACATTTATCATACATTATGCCAGCTATGAATATTCCTCTGTTAGCGGACTTAACCGCGCACCTTAATTTATTAATTGTGCCTCGTGACCTCGACCCGGCCTGCGATTTATGGTGCAAACTTATTATTGTAGAATATTGATGTATGCGAATATTATAAACGTATTTGTGTGAGATTGTTAAGTGGTTAGAAGGCAGGAGTGTGGAGGAAGTTATGTATTCATATGCGGTCATGATGTGGGGTGGAAACATTCTGTGGTACGGTTAACCAAATGATCACGTTACATTTGCAAACTTTATGTCAGCTATTTGTAGTGGATATTGACATTGATTTCAGTAGTAATCATATTTATTATTCTCATTTATATCAAGGCATTCGCTAACAGTTTACCTTTGCATAAAATAGTAGATAAGTGCAAAATTTATAGGGTAAATTCATTTATATTATTTCATTCCTTCTATAAGAAAACGTTACCCCACACTAGAAATTTATAAAAAAATCAAAATCGCATGCAGGGTACACCCAGACCTGGAGCAACCGTAGAATACAATAGTAAAAAAAATAGAATTTACTTTATTTATCAAAAAGAACTATATAAACATTACTTATACTCTCTCACTCTTATCTGTAGGCTGTACAACATTTTTTTCATGCAGAAATCGAACCTGAGACACGCAGCGCATCAGTGACTGCGCTAATTATGTCCTCAATTTATTTCAATATACAAAATCAAACGTCTCAAAGAGTATCGATACAAAACTAGCTCTAACTATCAATTTCATTGAGTTGAGTTAAACAAAATAGCTTAGAATATTAGTTACTTTAGTCATTGACCGAATTTGTTGACATTGGCTTTGCTTGCATTAATAAAAATAAAGTACAAAACATAGAATATAGACGTAAGAATCCTTACAAGATGGTCTAATATACAATGTGTAACGGAAACCCCATATCTATCCAAAAGGGCTGAAGATAACATCTGGTATGGAGTCTCTATGCACGGTTTCAGCTCAAAATAACTGACTCAAATAATTGATACCAAATTATCGGTTTCATATATTTCTTGAATACCAATCATAACAAACGTGTCACAACACTACGAGGGTCAATAACTTTCCACGTCACTTGCCAATAACACTAGAATTATCTTCGTTCTTCTTAATTTGAAAAATACGGTCTCTGGTATCAGTGTATTGGTATTTGTAATTAGTTCTACATACGTAGACTTAGGATTACAAAACCCTTGCCATATCGTTTGTTATCATTCAAAGAAGCCATGCACTTGGTATGTATATACCCTTTAAATTATACGTTGTATAATATGTGTAAATATACGTTAAATCGATTAATAGATACGATTACGTTAATACTATTGAACCTTGAACATCGTATTCTAGATATGACATTACAAGGTTACGGGAAATTACATTTGGGACAAAACCTAACCACTACGTCACTTGGGGAATACCCCATGTACTTAGTACCTATAGGTAATTCTTTTTATTACGTCCAGTATACATTGCGTAAGATAATCTTGAACTTCTATTATGATTAATTAATGAATTGAATGGGTCATTACCAGCGGACAGCGATGCGCACGAATTTCTGGATGGCCATATTTTAAATTATTTTTAGATGTATATTATTATGTAATTTAGGGCTTTTATTTAAGTGTATATTCCATTATTGATTAAATAAAATTTTTGAATAAATAAAGAATTTTATGATTTATGTAGATTAGGGTATACAACGTGTGTAATGTTAATTGTATAGGTTAAGAAAATTACTGTAACTCTGGTCCAATAAATGTATTCTTATTCTTATTTATTCTTATTCTTATTTAAAGGGTATATACATACCAAGTGCTCGGCTTCTTTGGATGATAACAAACGATATAGCCAGGGTTTTCTAATCATATGTCTACATGTGTGGAGCTTATTAGAAATTTCAATACATTGATACCAGAGACTGAATTTTTCAAATTAAGAAGAACGAAGAGAATTATCGTTTTATTGGCAAGTGACGTGGAAAGTGATGACCCTCATAGTGCTGTGACACATTAATTGTTATTACTGGTATTCAAGAAACATATGAAACCAATAAGGGGTCAATTCTGTGAGTCACTTATTTTGAGCTGAAACTTTGCATAGAGACTCCATACCAGATGTTATATTCAGTCCTTTTGGATTGATATGGGGTTTCCGTTACACGTTGTATAGTTGTTTATTTAAACTTAATGTACAATAGTGTTACATGTGTGGTATTTAAGTAAGTATATTCAGAACTCGAATAAAATTAAAACAAATAAACTTATGTTCTATTTTCAACGCATTAGATTTAGTCCCCATTAATTAATTAGGTACATTAAAATTTTAAAGCAGTAAATATAACTCGTATTTACTGCTTTAAAATTTTGCTTATTTTCTGTGGGTGGATCGGAAGGGAGTGTCAGACTCTCTACTGCCTAAAAACCCACCCTGTTCCTTCAGTTGCCCTTGTTTCCGGGGCCGCGGCATCTCGTTGAAGCATTCCCGCAACCCCGGTAGGCATTAGTTATCAAGCTCCACCAATACGCGCCATTGACTGGGGCTGGTTCTTATCGAACTTTTCTTAAAAGCCTTCAATAGCAATCTTAAAGGTGAAAAGATGCACAATTTTGACAGGTTCACAAAAATCAAAACTCAAATTAAAATTTCATTTATTTGCTAATATAGGTTATGGGTATAAAGTTGTTAAAAGAAATAAAGCACAGTTCAACCATATTACGCCTTGTGGCATGCAAATCTCAAGCAATTACAACATAGTTACACTAATAAAATAATTATTAATTGTAAAACATTAGAAAGTAATAAAAAAGCAATAATAATTATGTCACTTAACGAATTAAAATGTCTCAAAAATCTTGATAATTTATTACCATAAGATACTTCCCGTATTTGTTTAGTTCTAAAAACAAAATGCGATCAGACCACTTCAACCAGTCTCATCTCATCTGATTTCAGTCAAATTCCCAGCTCATTAGAAATCATGTCAAATACAAATGTCAAATAATGATCTCGGACAGAATAAACTTGGTTGACAAACAGACCGGCAGACGAACGTAATTCCATGTTTATTGTTAGAATTCCGGTATTACACGGCACACTTGAATCTGCTTTCTATGATAACAACATGCCCACGCGCATGTGACGAATTTATTTGGATGTTTGATAGGATCTTGGAAGAAATGGATGCGGCATGAGTGTTTGTTGTAGTGTGCGGCTAGCCTAAAACAAGATGCACTTTTGTTTTGGTTACGATTTTAACTGAACCTGTTCAAAGAGTGCAAGAATTTGTCAATTTGACGAACAATCGCAAAGGAAGGTCGCATAAAGTACTCAAAATTTCAGATAATGCCCTCACATTTACTGCTTAATATTTGAGAAACACGTATTTGGAGTCTGAGATGTTCATCTGAGGAAAAAACCAGCACAGTCACAAGTCTATGGTAAATCACAAGATATTGTTGCCGCAGTAGTATCAGTAGTATTGGTTGTGCTGATATACGATTTCTTTCGTTTGTATTTAATTATTGGCAACCCGCCTAATAGCTGGTTGGTTGAAACACATGTCCCCCTCCGCATTTTCCTCTCCTTTGCACTAAACCTTTGGCTACTCGGGAGTGAAAGAGAGGGCGATACCGCTCTAGATCTCCAATATGGGATCGAACATTTAATGGCTGTCGAGCGGCGTTTCGAGCGGTCATGCGCTTTGTGTGAAAAATTCGTTTTAGAAGAAATTGTGTTACTGTGGTGGTGAAACGTGATTCAGAGTGCTGGCAGTCAATTCTGGACTATCAAAGTTAGTGCCTCCTTCCTCTACGACGCTTGATTCTTATATCTTTTTTCAAATTCAAGCGTCACGTTCCCATCAATTTTGAGCAACCGGAAACCTTCTAAATTCGCAATCTATAGCATTCCCGCGTATACAAGTATCACGGTTTCGGTTATCAATCACATTCGAACAAATACTTCAAGTATGTACAGTACAGTACAGTAGGCCTACAAATAATTGTTCCGGGCCTGGGTGTTTGTAAAAAAAATACTCATGAGACAGTAGAGATTTCTAGTGTGAATTGTATTTAAAAAAATAAAAACAAGTACAAGTAGTTGCGTCAAGTTGATAAATACTTATATAATCGGTACATAAGTACCGCATCCAACGATTCAATAAATTAGAACCGAATTCAAACCCATATTGACCCACGACAATACCACATTCTATTTGACCAACGCATCATCAAGAGCCCTTCACCATCTGGACTGCACGCTTCATTTCCGAAAAATAATCTTAAGATCACCATAAGACCGTCTCGAGAAGGCTTGAGACCACTCGATACGATTGTGGGCTTAAAGAGTTATCGCCTGTTTGTCTTCTTCAAGAGTGGGAGCAATTAATGAGGGACTGTTATTTCCGGAGATTAGGGATGATGTCACTGGACTTCGGAGAATGGCCGGTATTCAGGTTTTGTATACAGGCTTTTATTGTTCTAAAAAGTCATCGAAGTACGACCTTTTATTGGGTGTTATTGCAGTAACACAAGTAGTGTAGTCTCACATATTGACTTTATTAGAGTATAATTGTTATTCATTGAAACTTACCAAACAAAAAAATTATTTATCAGCATAAAAGACTCATGTATAAAAAGTATTGTACGCATAGTTCATTCAAATAGGTAAATCGATATGGGTATATAGATAAATCGATTAATTTATTAATTGAGAATTTGAATTCAGAATCTGGGAATTTCAATGATAAAAAACGAATACCGGTTTTGAATAAAAAAAAAAACTATGTAGCGATATAATTATTTCAAAGAATTGCAGATTATAAATTAATTTAAAAAAAAATCTGCGTTATGAATTCTAAACTGACATGGGACTGATTTTAAAAATCCTACTAATATTATAATAATGAAAATTTGGACGTTTTCAATTACGAAACAATGGCGTAAGAGTTTTGGGCCACAGTAAGAACACAATATAGTTTAAGTACAATTTTTTTCGGTAGGAAAATGATCTAGTTTTATGTGTTTAATTTCTCTTAATAAAATGATCTTACTAAACACATGCTTTACAAGTTTTGTCAGCCGAGTTGGGACCTGGTGACCTGTAATACTAAGTATTGTCACACAGCGTTTGTTTGTTTACTTTATAACTTTGTAGAGAAAATAAATGTATTATATTATCTAATAACTCCTCCCGGTCTGAAAACAGCGAAGACAGTGTCAGATTTCTATTAACTGAAAACCCACCCCGTTTGGTATCTAGGACATTCCCGAAACCCTGATATACATAGTTTACCACCTAGAATAACACTAACACTAATAATTTTTTTCTTTATCGTCGTCAAACATCCATCTTTTCTTTGGTCTTTCTCCATCCATTTCTACATTGAGAGACTGACTAATCTCCATATAACTACAACCAATACAAGGTGTAACATATTAAGCGCAATACCTCAGACACCCCAATTAGAATATTAAATTATAAGTCTAAAACAACATGCGTAACTAAATAAATTGAAACCAAACCTAGGCATTTTTTGTAAAATAGTTATCCTTACTAAACGCAAAAAGTATGTACATCATACAATATCCTTACGCAGACGCATACACTCATGCAATGTTAGCGGCCGACGCGACACGCACACAATTTCCTTGAATTAAGGATTTTATTAATTTGTCATGATACTGTTTCCATTTTAAGTTAAATGAAACATTTTTCCATCAAAATTTAACACCTATGTTAGGACGGAAATTGATTCAGAGGCCGATTCTGAACCAACTACTTTCAGGAATTGCGTTTATTCTGTTACACATTGTATTTAAAAGCCAAATTATATATCAATCAAAGCAGCCAATTGACGTGAACCACCGCGTTTTTTCCAAAACTTTCACTTCACTTCTCGATAGAGGGCGTTGTGCCCTTTTTTTTTTGTTCTGGGTGGGAAAATCATAGAATAACTTCTTCCGCTCTGGGTTAAGCGGAAGGGTGTGTCAGACTTCTACTGACTAAAACCCCACCCTGTTCCTTCGATTGCCCTAAACTTCCGGGGCTGCGGTATCTCAATAGAACTTTCCCACAAACCCCGGCAAACAATGGATCGATGGCCACGACCAAGCTTGGAGGTAAGGCTGTGAACAGAGAGGACAGTATTTTTTATACAACAGTAACTATATGTATCTGCCGGCTTCTGTGTTCCCTGCCACTTATGACCTTTCAGCATTTAAAGCAGCTAGTTAAGAGGCATCTTCTAGGCTCGCTCGTTCCATCGTAGACCTCTTCTATCGCTTACCATCAGGCGAGATCGAGGGGTATATGGTGACCGTAATAAAAAAAAATTGGCCATGAAGGGTTCCGTAATAACTACGCCAAATAACTTTGTTTTTCATAGTATTTGTATGAATTACAAAGTTATATTTGCGGTTTTAGAAAATTTGCTATATCTCAAAAATTGCTGACCCGATCTCGTTCAAATCAATTTTCTAAAATAAATCTTTTAAACGATTGACTTTAAGAAAAAGTGGTTTTAGAAACCTCAATGTCATTTTTAAAGATCTTTCTATAAATACCACACTCGCGTAGGTTTCACGAAAAAAAATATTTTCAGTTTCAGTTCCATATATGAGGAGGCCCCCCTAATTTTAAATATTTTTTTTTTCTTAAAATCGGAAAGCAGTTTACAGAATACATCTACTTACCAAGTTTCACATGTATAATCCTAATAGTTTCGGAATTAAATTGCTGTGACTTACGGATGGACAGACAGACATGACGCAACTATAAGGGTTCCGTTTTTTGCCATTCGGCTACGGAACCCTAAAAAAGGAGCTTTTGACTAAAATAACAGATACTCCGGCCGTTCTGCAAGGTTAAACAACGCTTGACGAGAATGTTCCGTGGATGACCATCTTATCACATCTAGATACCTCCTTGCCTCGAAAAACTAAGTGTAATTGGTCCTGGCTGTCATTTGTACATCTTTGGCAGTCATTACCGGTAGTCAGAAGTCAGAAAATTTTACTCATGATAGCCCTTGGCAAGACCAGTGGGCCTTGCCAAGGGTTAATGTGTTATCAAGTTAATCAGTTTTAGAGGTCAACATCAACAATCATCAACATCCAGTTAAATGGGAATTTTGATTATTATTCTTTTTACTTCTGACTTTTAATGGTTGAATTTTAATTTATTTATTTTTTAAATTGTTTATATTTAACATAATTATAAGATTTGTGTAACAATGCTATTCTAAGTTTAAATATTATTAATTTAAATAATATTATTTGAAATGGTATATTGTAACTTATTTTATTTTGATTAGTTTTTGCTGTATTGTAATAATGCCTACCTATAAATTTTTTATGTTTGTGTGTATTTAAAGCGAAAATTTTCAATACAAATAAAATTTTAATGAAATAAATAAATGAATGAAATGAAACATAATTGGAAAAAGGTTAAACATATAATGAGACCTCTTTGAATTGTCGTTTTCGTTTTACTTCGTAGTGTTTGTGTGCCCTGATATCTACAGATAGTTAATATCTATATATATAAAAGAAAGTCATGTTAGTTACACCACTTATAACTCGAGAACGGCTGAACCGATTTGGCTGAAAATTGGTAGGGAGGTAACTTAAAACCAGGAGACGGATATGGGATATTTTTTATCCCAGAATTCCCACGGGATCGGGATTTAAGCGGGAAAAACATCCCACGCGAACGAAGAAGAAATGGAGAGTAGGGTAGGGGTAGGGTTGGTGTAGGGTAGGGGTAGTGTAAGGGTAACGGTAGGGTAGGGTTAGGGTAGGGGTAGGGTAGGGGTAGGGTAGGGGTAGGGTAGGGGTAGGGTAGGGGTAAGGTAAGGTAGGGGTAGGGTAGGGGTAGGTTGGGGGTTGGGTAGGGGTAGGGTAGTGGTAGGGTAGGGTAGGGTAGTAGTAGGGTAGGGGTAGGGTAGGGGTAGGGTAGGGTTAGGGTGGGGGTAGGTTAGGGTAGGGGTATGGTAGGGGTAGGGGTAGGGTAGGGTTGGGGTATGGTAGGAGTAAGGTAGGGGTAGGGTAGGGGTAGGGTGGGGTAGGGTTAGGGTAGGGGTAGGGTAGGGGTAGGGTAGGGGTAGGGTAGGGGTAGGGTAGGGGTAGGGTAGGGGTAGGGTAGGGGTAGGGTAGGGGTAGGGTAGGGGTAGGGTAGGGGTAGGGTAGGGGTAGGGTAGGGGTAGGGTAGGGGTAGGGGTAGGGTAGGGGCAGGGGTAGGGCAGGGATAAGTTAGGGGTAGGGTAGGGGTAGGGTAGGGGTAGGGTAGGGGTAGGGTAGGGGTAGGGTAGGGGTAGGGTAGGGGTAGGGTAGGGGTAGGGTAGGGTTAGGGTAGGGTTAGGGTAGGGGTAGGGTAGGGGTAGGGTAGGGGTAGGGTAGGGGTAGGGTAGGCTAGGGGTAGGATAGGGGTAGGGTATCGGTTGGGTAGGGCGGGTCAGCTAGTGTTTTATATATTTAGGTAGATGGTTATTATATACAAAGATAACATACAAAGAAAGATTGTCTTTATATACGTAAGCTACGCTCTCACGGCTAAACCATGGAACCAAATTTCATGGAATATGTACAAGGAAACGATTATGAGGCCACCAATATAAGATTTGAAACAAATACTAAATTGGGTTAATACTAATATTTGCTCTTTTCTCATTTCAAAAATATTTTTTAGCCCTTCCTGATGATGGCTATGCCATTCTGACATCTGACATCTTCTCTTTGGTCCTACATATACCAGCCATGCTGAACATGGGGCCACAGTTTTGATGAAATCCAGCAAAAGTGGTGTTCCAAGTCCTATTTTACTTTCTTATTTAGACCGTTCAAAATTTCAGCACGAAAAAAATAATATATTTTATCTCATTATGTTTTCAAGTTTTATCAATATGATCTGCAACTCCTCAATCGTGCGCCGGCGCGCGCCATCTCGTCGGATGTAACCTCCAAATTGATTTATTATATTTCAATTTTTTACTACCAAAGCATCGATTGGACTCTTCCGCTATACTGCCCTATACGAAGATTTGCAAGTTTTGATACTTTATAAATAACAAATTTGGTCGATTGAAAAGTAAGTTTTTGTTAATTTATTTATTGGTAGATAAAAAATACATTGAATAAATGTTTTTGGAAGTAATTATAGTCATTCGAAAGCCAAAAGTAATTTTTATACACTTTATTTTGGTGCACAATGATAGTAGATTATGCTCCTAGAATAAAAAGGTGGGAATCCTAGCAAAGGTGAGACGGTACTTTACACCGGAACAGATGCTCAACCTGTATCAAGCCCAGGTTCGGTCGTGTATGGAGTACTGCTCTCATCTTTGGGATGGATCTGCCAAATACCAACTGGACGCGCTTGAGTCTATCGAGAAACGAGCCAAGAGACTCATTGGCAACAATTCACTGGTCGAAACAAAGCTCCAGAGCCTTGAACATTGACGACGAGTTGCAAGTCTATCGGTTTTTAATCGGTTACATTTCGGGGAGTGTGCGATGGAATTACACAATCTAATACCGCCAAGCCCGTTCTATCATCGGACTACAAGATAAATGGCAATGCGCCATCGTTACATGGTGGACATCCCACCCGTACGCACAAAACGTTTCGGGAATACTTTCATTGTGCGTACGGCTAAGGAGTGGAATTCCCTGCCGGAGTCTGTGTTTCTTGATCGCTATATCCTGGGAGTTTTTAAGTCAAGAGTGAATAGGTTACTTCTAGGCAAGCGTGCTCCATCTTCGGCAACATCATCGCTTACCATCAGGTGAGATGGTGGTGAAACGCGAGCCTATTCTGTAATAAAAAAAATATATATCTTATAGCCTGTTAGTCGATTGGTCAGTTTTTCTGTAAGGAACTTCTTAGTAGTAGCCCGGAGTTTGGAAGTTGGTGGTGTGAAATCCTCATGCCTCGGTAATCACGTTAAGCAGTTGGTTCCGGCTGTCATTTGAACATCTTTGGTCTAGCTAAGGGGTATCGTATTTCCCAGCTACTGGTTTGTGGTGGTCAGATAGGCAGTCGATCCATGTTAAGCACTAGTAAGTACTCAGATGCATCCTTTAGACTGGAAGCCGACTCTAACATATTCTGGAAAAGATGAATGATGAAAAGGGAAAGGAAGTGGATGGTGTTCAACAATATATACCAGTAAAAAAAGTATAAATTTAAGGTGAAGGCAAAAGAATGAAGAATGTTAATAGGTGTGCCAAATCGGTTGAAAGTTTATAAAAGTAAAGCTTGTATGTATAGAAATACACTAGTTTTTGTTGTAGTCAAAAATACTTATAAGTTTTGATTTTACAGGCATTTAAACTTACGATAAATATCGAGTCCTGCTAACAGTCACGTGACCGCATATGACGTCAATTTACAATGCTCCGATTCGTAGCAAGTCGCCATTGGTGGTTGTATTTCGGCACAATACATGATTTCCTAGTATTTGGATTTGACATTTTTGAAAGTATTTATAATTTCTAATGAAACGTAAGACGACCATGCTGAGAGCACGAGCGGACTGAGTGAGTGTTATAAGATGACGTCACTCCGTCACACGCATCAAGTACGAGTCTGCATCTCACGTTTACTCCTATAAACCGGAAACTAATTGACGTATCGAAGTAATTCATTCGATTGTATTTTTTAATTTTAACATAAAATATGGAGAGCTAATATTCAAAATTAGTTAAAATTCTTCTATAAGCAGGATCAGTAATTGCAAACAGAATTTTTGAAGGATTTTTATTCGGTTCGAATATTTTAATAAGATCAACCTTCTACGAATGCTTAGTTGAGTTTCCGAATTGAAACACATTACTAACTAACTAGTTGGTAGCTATGACGTATTATTTTAGCTTAAGTTCCCATGCCAATATATACGTATAATGATATTTTCGTGTTTTTGGTGTGAAAATAAGATTTGTATTCTATTCCACTGTCTAAAATTATACTTGAGAAAATAAATTCAGAAAGTTAGATTAAAGATTACTACTTTTTTATTATTTGTGCAACCTAAGTAACTGGGAAATAATTGAAGTACATAGTTGAGCACTTCTACTATTTTAGCAAAAAAAAAATTTCATGGTTAAGCTAAATGTTTTACACAAAGTATCAAACATCTAAATCGTACTAAAACAAAATAAGATCGCGCAAAGTTATAATTCAATAAATTCTTGAGAACAGACACGAAGTTATTATTTATTTTATAACAGAATCCATAAGTTATGTTAAATTAATAATTTGATCGTCTATCTAGATACCTATCTTCACAGAAAAGGATAACTTTGGTGTTTTAAATTCTATTCAAGAAAGAATTTTGTGTACTCTGTTTTGTTTGAATACAGCTTATTTTTCAAATTCAAATCCAAATATTTTAATTTAGATAAAATCCATATTATGTTAGTAGTAGTAAAATTTAGCCTAATGTTAGTATTCAATTAAATTTATAATTATAATCCACTAATGAACCATTGAATTGTTCGCTCAATGGTACACAAGTCTATTTGACGTAAAAGAGGAGAATCCCACCGAAATATAGGCTATTTTTATCTCTGGGTTTGAAAATCATCGAATGTCTTCTCCCGCTCTGGGTGGAGCGGAAGGGAGTGCCAGAATTCTACTGACTAAAAACCCACCCTGTTCCTTCAGATGCCCAGGCAATGGCCCTATAGGACCCCGTCACTATTGCTAACAGCTCTTTGAGGCGCGCGTGGAACACAACGCGCCGCCAACCCAGGCCTGGTCCTTACTGGACGGTGAGCGACCCCTCACCATCCGCAAGCCCACACCTACGGTGGCTGGAGATCTGCTCGTGATCGTGAAGAAGAGAGATGCCGCTCCCTCGCGCGTTCGGCCTCCTCCTTTGCTAGCATGACTGGTTCGCAGAAAGAGGCGACTGCATCCCATTCCCTCTCGCTCCGCACCATGGTCTGAACCTAGGCCGGGCGCGAGAGGTCACCGCCACCGATCGCCTCCACGAGGACACGGCGGTGCTCCACCCAAGCAGGGCACACCTGCACTGTGTGCTCCACCGTGTCCTCCGGGTGGTCCTCACAATGACGACACTCGGGCGTGTCCTCCCGCTGTATCCGAAACAGGTACCTTCCGAACCGAAATATAGGCTTATAAATCAAAAACCACGTTTAAAAATATAGGCTAAAATATAGATATTTATGTTTAAACAAGAGAAGTTCAACATCTTTTTAAATTTTTCCTAACTACGTTGGGTTGGCTTCCAGTTTAACCGGATGCAACTGAATATTAGTGTTTGTGCTTCTTCAGTTATAGAAGACTACATCATGCATTCTAAATTTAAATTTAAATATTTAACAATTACAGGAATTATGTAGACATTAGATAATTAACAAATACATTTAACAATTAAAATTAAATTAATTTAGGTTTCGCCGGAATCTTCACTTACTTTCTCTACTTTATAATGTGCTATTTAATATTTTTAATATTTTTATTTAATGTGCTTTCACTCCTTTCTATCTTAAGGAACGTTTTCAGTTCCTCTGTGACACACATTCTAGATCCTTGAAATCATCGGAAAATCTAGAGTTGAGTATTCGTATGCATTCCACTTCTTTCTTTGACAAATCTTTTACCATACAAGCAGCTCGTTTGTGGAATGCATTACCCATAGAAGTGAGGCGTGCTCAAACGCTACCAGCGTTCAAAAGAATGGTGAAGGAGCATTACCTCTCCCTATAACTTTTCCCCTTCTTTCTCAATTATACATGTAATATTTATTAGTATATAATTTTGGTATTGTATGTATTTTATATTATTATGTTCAATTATATGTTTGTACACTGACAGCCCTTAATCTGTCTCCTTTAAGTTTGTCCATCCAAAGGTTGTCTGTAAGAGATCGCCCTGTGCGATAAGACCGCCCATTGTACACTAGTTTAATTTTTTTGTATCTATAGAAATATTGTAAGGTGTACAATAAAGTATATAATAAATAAATAAATAATTAACTACTTCCAATTACATTAGTAATTAATTAATAATTAAATTTTTATGAATTACATTGCTTATTAATTTTTATTAAATTTTTATGAATTACATTGTTTATCAATCACTAATTACATTATTTAACAAATATATATTTAATTTTAACTAAACAAAAAGTAAAAGGTATAAACAAACTCAAACTAGAACTAAATAAAAACAAAACAAATGATCCTCACAGACTATTTAAATGTTAATGTTGGGTAATACCCTTTAGCAGGGGTTCCCAAACTTATTTTAACTGTGAAGTCCTCGGGAAGTTGCTATATTTTTGCGACGCACTGGCCTTCTTGTCATACATTTACCTACTAGTTGCAGTTCTAGCCTTATAACAATTTGTCAGAAAAACAGAAAGAAGCATAGTTTCAGCCGCTAACACTTTATGACAAACAACTCATTGAGGAAGTTCTAAATTTCCTTTAGTAATTTAGGTAAATCAGAAACTAAATTCTATACTTCTATCGTTTTTCTAAAGTTTCGTTTGCCATAGTGAATATTAAAACGAAAATTAAAAGATGCGTAGTTTATCGACACAGACAGCTAACGTATTTAGATCGCCTCACGACGCCCCACGGTGGGCTGAAAAACGGCTTTCATAGACTTAGGCATTTTATTTTGCAAGTGCCAGTTTTTGTGCCGGATATCACTTCTATTTGTTATAACAATATACAAAAATGACACCAGAATTGATTCTGCACAAAAACGAAGGAATTATAATTGTTTTACGAAAATTTTGTATGGAGCTAGTATGAAAAATCTAAATATCTCTGAAACGGCAGCGATAACCGTAATATCCTTATAGGAGGTTTTAGTACTAATTATTTATGATTTTTTGACATACGTTACATAATGGTTGTAGATGCCTTTTTTTTTTTAAATCGTCAAAATATTTTTATTTATTTTTACATATTAAACGTTCCTTTTAGTGTTTAAGTTGAAGAATTCAGAGCTTTAACAACTCTTAACATAAAATAGCATCACCCCTATAGACCTGAAGGACTAGACAGAGGTGTGTAGTATCTTGTTGATCTTGTAAGATTTCCAACAATACCAAATAGTTGAATATCAGTGTCAAAGTGCCCATGCTGTCGCTTCTTTTAGAAAGATAGGGGAATGAAATTGTTAATTGATCATACCCTAAAAGTATGATTACAACATAACCGGACACATAATAATATCGACACAAAAGGAATTTTAAAACCTTGCATACGTTCAAAATACAAAATAACATATTGTGTAGTCATCTAATGAGTCTGATGACAAATAATTAAGTAATTAGAATGATGGTTGTAGTCTTCTGATTCTAATGAGCCTATTAAGTGATTAAATGATTTGAAATATCTCGCAACAATACCAACTAAGAACTGCATTCACCTTTTTATAATTAGTGAGCTAATGTGATTTGCTAATGTTGATTAGTTCTACTATGAGTTCTACGAAATGTTTTTGACGATTATAAATTTTTATTATCATATCTTTTATAACTTTAATGAGGGTAGTTAACTAATTATTGACTTTATACAATAAAAGGGCTATAATTTTGTTCCATAATTTAGATTGTTCACAACCGTGTAACTGCTAACACTAAAACTATTTGCTTTGCGACTACAAAATCTTAGAATGGAAAGTTTAATCACCAACTTAGATTTGTTTGTTCTTCTAAAAAGTGAGTGTCCTTCATTTAATCATGAAGTATTGTTTAGTGCAATTGTGTCCCGCATAGGCGATTGCCTTTCTGCCGAAGATCAAGTAACTCTCAAAGAATTTTGCCGGAGATTCACGCGAGCTGCTTTAAACAGGTGGCAGAAATCTAAACGATTCTTTGATAAGTTTAGAAATACGTACGGAGAGTGGTTGCAAGCAAATATTGATTGGCCGAGTTGCGTGCAAACTTTAATAAATCAAGAACCAACTGTTGATGAGATACCAAGAGCACGCTCAGTCTCTCCAGAACCTTCGACATCATCGACTGTTGGAACAATGACAAAAAGGTCCCGAAAACCATTCAAAGATCTGGGAAGCAAACAGAAAAAGAGAAGATCTAGTGAGCACATAGGCGAGGATTCCTGTGAATTGGCATATGCAGCTGCAGCACGTTTAAAAGAAGAAGGTTATGAAGATATCGCATCTGTAATCAATTATATGATCAAAAATCCAGAAGCTGCCGTTAAAATCAAGGAAAGCATTAAGAAAACAGTAATATTTACACCAGAGAAAGCACTTGGATTGCTTCTTTCACTTAAGCTTTCAAAGTGGCAATATATTACGTTGCGAGAGACTGCCATTCGGGAAGGTGCTAAGGATATTTACCCATCCTACTATAAACTGCAACAAACTAAGCTTGCATGCTACCCTCCTAATCAATCAGTATCAGTTACGGATTCATCAGCTAGAATTACACTTCAAGCTTTACTTGACATCACGGTGAAGCGGATTCTTCAAAGTCTTTCTGATAATGTGGAAAATAAGCAGTTAAAGCTGATATCGAAGTGGGGATTTGATGGTGCTTCCAATCAAAGCCGATACAAGCAGAAAATGGACGGCGAGCATGATGATTCAAGCATTTTCATGACCTCCTTGGTGCCACTGAAACTGACAGATGGAGATAATACTATATGGACAAACCCGAAACCATGCTCAACTTTTTATTGTCGTCCGGTTCAGTTCACTTTTGTAAAAGAAAGCCATGCAGTTGTCATTGATAACAAAAGAAAAATGGATGAGGAAATTGAGGCCCTTAACCCCACAGAGTGCATTAATAGTAACAGGGTGACTCATAAACTAATGATGACAATGATCGACGCAAAAGTCTGCACGTACCTTTCTGAAGCTAGATCAAATGCATCATGCTACCTGTGCTTAGCAAAACCAACAGAAATGAACCACTTAGATGCTGTAACATCAAAAACTGTGTGTTCTGACATATATGAATTTGGCCTATCATCCCTACATGCCCGTATAAATTGCATGGAATGTCTGTTACACATTGCGTACAGACTTGACTTCAAACAGTGGGCAGCAAGAAGTAATGAGCATAAAGATATGTTACAAAACAGAAAAAAAAAACATTCAAAATAAATTTAAAGAGGAGCTCAATCTGTTAATTGATATAGTAAAACAAGGCTCGGGAACTACCAATGACGGGAATACCGCAAGGAAGTTTTTCGAGTTTCCCAATAAAACTGCAGCTATTACTGGGTTGGATCAAAACCTGATAAAAAGATTTGCTGTTATTTTGCAAGCAATAACATCTGGTGAGAAGATCGATGTCATCAAATTTAAAGATTTTGCTCGCAAAACAGCAGAAAAGTACGTGGAATTATACGACTGGTACTACATGTCATCAACCGTACATAAACTATTAATACACGGAGCTGACATAATCGAAAAAAATGATATTGTCCCGATTGGGACTCTCTCGGAAGAAGCCTCAGAGTCTCGAAACAAAGATTTTAGGAGGTTCCGGGAACATCATTCGCGGAAAAGAAGCAGGCAAGATTCTAATCAAGATATCCTAAATATGCTTGTTGTTTCTTCGGATCCTTTTCTAAGTGCACAAAGGCCGAAGTTAGATGCCAAAAGGAAGACAACCTTTTTTGCTGAAACTCTCGACCTAATACAGTTTCCGGAAACTGAGTTCGAGTTTGTAGGTATATCCGATCTGGATTCTGACTCGGAATTGGAGTCCGACAACGAAAGTTGTAAAGAAAATTTGTAAAATTTAATTATTTTTCTTTATGTTCTTTTGTTATTTATGTTAGTTTATTGTACCAATATGTTTAGTTAATAATTTCATAAATTATAGTTTCAAATATGTATTTTGTATAATTGAATTTATTAGATATTATTTTTGTTACTTCTGTTTTATTTAAATTACCTATCAATAAAAAGTTTATATACAGTCTTTTTTTTTCACATATTCTTAATATTTGGGGAAAAAGCATGCTTCCTAACGATGTTCTTAACTTTGACACAGTTCATGGATCGTTTTGAACAGTTTCATATGTTAAAATAAATAATGTTAGTACTATAATCCCCTATAAGGATATTATTATTATTATGTGTCCGGTTATGTTGTAATCATACTTTTAGGGTATGATCAATTAACAATTTCATTCCCCTATCTTTCAAAAAGAAGCGACAGCATGGGCACTTTGACACTGATATTCAACTATTTGGTATTGTTGGAAATCTTACAAGATCAACAAGACACTACACACCTCTGTCTAGTCCTTCAGGTCTATAGGGGTGATGCTATTTTATGATAAGAGTTGTTAAAGCTCTGAATTCTTCAACTTAAACACTAAAAGGAACGTTTAAATATGTAAAAATAAATAAAAATATTTTGACGATTTAAAAAAAAAAAGGCATCTACAACCATTATGTAACGTATGTCAAAAAATCATAAATAATTAGTACTATAACCCCCTATAAGGATATTACGGTTATCGCTGCCGTTTTAGAGATATTTCGATTTTTCATACTAGCTCCATACAAAATTTTCGTAAAAAAATTATAATTCCTTCGTTTCTGTGCAGAATCAATTCTGGTGTCATTTTTGTATATTGTTATAACTAATAGAAGTGATATCCGGCAAAAAAAACTCGCACTTGCAAAATAAAATGCCTAAGTCTATGAAAGCCGATTTTCAGCCCACCGTGCGCCCCTAGGATAATATTGCGGAGCCCCAGAGCGTCGCGACGCACAGTTTGGGAATCCCTGCCCGATAACCAGACTAGTGCCTGATTCACAGGTTTCTACCTACCCGCAACGACTGTCGAAGATCTACAAATGACAGCCAGAACCAAAAGCTTAACGTGTTTTCTGAGATATAAGGGTATCACTCTGCCAACATTCAAACTCCGGGTTACTACTGAAAAATTTGTAGTAGTAAACCCCAATAGCTCTTTTGTCCTACCTGGGAATCGAACTCAAGACCTCATGCGCAGCAGTGGCGCTTGTGACCTATAGATCAACGAGGCAGTTCCTAGCTTTAAAATATATTTTTTTAATTTAAATAATAAAAAAAATCTAAATTCAATTCTCTGGCCAAAATATGCATAAATTCGCTAATTTAATAAATTAATGATAGTTAAACTAAATTTTCGCTAATATTCAGAAAAAGTTTTATGAACGTTTTGAAAATAATCTATGGTCAAAAAACAAAGCGAGGACATCAATTCATTTCCGGAATCAACGGCGCGCTGTGGCGTCCACACATGCTTGACTCCCGCCTCAGAGAACAGCAAGCACCATTGACGGGACCAGATAGGGCCAACGCCGGCTGGAGTTGCGGGAATATCCTAATGAGATACCGCTGCCCCAACTGTAGGAACAGGGGAGTTTTATGTCAGTAAAAGTCTGACATTCCCTACCACCCCAAAACGGCAGGAATCATTTGATGATTTACCCCGAGATTCATAAAGGAAAACAACATCAAGTAAAACCACTAAATCATTAAAAACATTAATTGGGAATCACCTTGCTCTGGCATTAATTGTACATTGACGTCCGCAAAACGATGAGCACAAACAGTCTAGGAAATAATCTGACGTGTATAATGATTATAATAATATATAATGATTTAAGTGGCGGTCGTGCTATTCTTTTGACCTATATTTTGAGCTTCCTCTTGTGGGAACATAGAGTTAGGAACTATATGTTTTGAAAAGAGTAACTATAGAATTTCTTGCCGGTTCTTCTCGATAGGAAAGGATTCCAATTTTGAACCAAGCTTCTGACGTTGTTAAGTGCCCATGAAGGCCACTACAAACTACACAATTAATTTACATTAATTTTCAAATTAAAGTTAATAAAAAAACCGGGCAAGTGCGTGTCGGGCCACGCGCAGTGTAGGGTTCCGTAGTTTTTATAACAGCCACGTGCGTGTCGTACGTGCGTGTCGTATTCGCTGACTGATCGTTTCGTACCATGCTCTAACTAAAAGCCAAACATGACTACCTAACTAATTTGACTACCTATACAAATCGTCACCTGATCCGACAATTTTGCACGGAAAGTTTCAATTTTTTTTTAGAGATTTGTATAAAATTTGTCATAGCCGGTGTTTTGAATTTAAATACGGTTACAGAGCTACACTACTCAATCGTCACAAGAAGCTAGCATGATACAACTGGCGCTTAGCGCCATCTATCGACATTTCTATAGAGTTGTTCGAAATTTTCGAGTCAAATACAATTGGTCGACTATTACTCGTAAACTTGTAAAGCCCACTTATGTGTGATAGTTTTCCTTTAAATTTCGTTATATATAGGTACTACTGCCGTGACATTTGAATTTCTAACTATAACCGTTTAGTTGATAGAGGGGGGGGGACACTTGACTCTAACGAAAATTGGTACTTTAAAGCTTGATAAGTCACGAAAGGTTTACTTAATCAAAAACTGGCTTACCAAACCCCTAATATTTTTGAAAGAACTATCCAACGATATCCCACACTATGGGAAGAACGAAAAAAAAAATTATCATCCCACTTTACATGTATGGGAGGTACCCTAAATAATTGTTTTTTTCAAAATTTTATTTTACCACTTTTTCTGCGTCATTAACGTGTATACTCATGCCAAAATACAACTTTCTAGTACCAATAGTTTTTGAGCTAAACCGCGGACAGACGGACAGACAGACGGACATGGCGAAACTATAAGGGTTCCTTGTAGACTACGGAACCCTAAAAAACATTAATTGAAATTAGAATTCTTAGACAAAAAAATAATACTTTGATTTGAAAATTGAAATGGCCAGTATGACAAAACGGCAATTTCATAGGTTAAGACTATAGTTGCAAAACT
The DNA here is from genome assembly GCA_943138885.2 of Tholera decimalis. NCBI lineage: Eukaryota > Metazoa > Arthropoda > Insecta > Lepidoptera > Noctuidae > Tholera > Tholera decimalis. The sequence continues at coordinate 2,944,016 of OW964566.2, read as the reverse complement.
TCTGAATAATTCCGAATAATTCCGCAATACTTCGGGGAAAGTTTCTTTAAATGGGAATTATTCAAAATGATAAATTCATTTTGAATCATTCTGATTTAAAGAAACTTTTAATTATTTATTAAGATTTCCACTTTTTTTGCTGAAAAATCGTATTTTGCATCGATCGTCGATCTCTGTGCGCCGGCCGCTGCCGCCGCGCTGGCACCGCGACGCGCGCACCCGACTGCCACCGGCCACGAGTCGTGCGTGCAGGCGATGGCGGTGCGGGGTGCGGTAAGAGGGAGGGGATGCTGCTCCCCGGAGAAGTTTTCACCCGCGCGAGAAAGATTCGTACCCCGCAATCGAATGTTTCCGAATATTTCGCCCGAATAATTCAATGGGAATAAATGTGTTTGCTTGTTGTGTGGTGGGTGAGTTAATTATTGTTCACTGCGAGAGTACGTATGTACGCTACGAGAGTAAAATATAAATGTTTATTTTATTATAAATGAGATTTATTAAGTATATGTTGATATTTTTATAGGTAGACTTATTAGCCTGCGATTAACAGGATTTTTATTCTTTTGTTTTTAGGTAGGTACTATCGGCCAAAGATACGCATACTTGCTTAAGAAAATATTTCTGCGGAAGCGCAGCTAGTGACAAACCACGTTCCTTCCTGTTTTCGCCCAATTAGAAATAATATGCATTTTGTGAGTACAGGGCGTGTAACATTATATTAATACTTACTATTACGAACACTACTAAAATACGCTTCGTGCATCCTATTGGTCAAAATACATGCATTAGGCGATCGAGTTGTAAGTCGTGCTATGCGATTATAGCCTTAAATGTCAGTTGTAAAACAAAAAAACCAGGCCAAGCATATTTGATTTGCTATTTGAAAAAGGGTTACCTATGTTTTTGGTTAGTTTGTATGTAGCTCTGTACGCATCGCGAGTATTCGCGAGTCGCATAGGTAGGTATTAATCATTACCTACCTACTTAACGCGTATAATAGCCCAGTCAATAAAAGCAAATAAAGGCAAACCTTGCAAGCAAACACGTTTTGATGCGGTTTTCAGAAAAGTATTTGTTCTTACCTACTTAGGAGCAGGTTTTGGTATATTAACAGACTTCAAAGGTCGATTTTCCTGTTTTTTTACAGTTGAAATATTCCCAAAGTTTCGGAATATTTCAGAATACTTCCGAAGTATTCGACGGGAATGATTCGGAATGTTTCCCGCCAGCATCTATAGTTAAGACGTAATAATTTTTATTCAAAATTTTGGTAGTAGTGGTGGAGGGGCTTTTGGAAAAATTAAAGGAAAATAAAGGCACGATTACCGTAGTTATTTATGTAAGTAGAAAAGAAGCTAAACCTTTCCATGCGATCCGTAACGACTTTTAAATGACAGCCTATTTCATCATTTAATCAGGGGATCGGCACTGTCTCTCCTTAACACAGGCCGACTTTCGGCCTAGCTAGGAGAACAGTATCTCACCTGTTTTGTATTGCATTGTATAATATAATAGAATCTAAAATTACAGAATTCCAACAGTTGTGAACATTGCAATCCCATTATGAAATAAATACTATTACTATTACTATTTGAACATTGTTGATAGAAAATCTAACCAGTTTTGCCAAGAGGTTTTGTGCTACCAAGTTAATAAGTTGTGGAGTAAATCAGTAGACTAGTAAGTAGGTGCTCTATATATAATATACACGTATCACATATATATTTTACCTAACAAGTCTGCTAGCACGGTTGATGTTTAACAACACTCGGACTGGTTTAGACAAAAGTGGAAACGGCAAAAATGATAAATTAAAGATAATAGTTCAATAATAATTAGAAAATATTGTAAGGATGAAGTTACTTTATCTGCTCAATTCAATACCTTATTAATTATATTGAAATCAGTTGGGACAGGATATTTTTTTTTTGTTTATTTTTTATTATTTTTATTTTGGTGATAGGCTCGCGCTTAACCCCCATCTCACCATATGGTAAGCAATGACGTGGTCGAAGATGAAACATAATGATGAAGATGATTTTTAAATCCCTGTCTAAATTACCTAAAGTCTACATTCAACATTCGTCACGCCCGCCGTAAAATTAGATCATCGTAACGATGTTCATTCAATAAATACATCGTACCATCATGGAATCGATTCTTAATTTATCCAAGTGATAACATTCAATGCGACCTTTGAGCACAGGCCGTCACGAATTTCGCGTTTATGATCACGATTGAATGCTTCGACCTCTTTCAAATGGTCAATTTTGATTGTGACGTGTTAATAGAATTGAATATGGCTTTTGTTTATATCGTAGATTAGTCCTTATTAGGTTCCGGATGTCTTTAGTGTGAGACAAAAGACGATCACGATTTCTTTGGCTTTAAATTTGAAATATGCTCAGGACTTGTCGAATGTTTGGCTGGCCTTTGTGATTCTTTATTATCATAAGATCATAGGATACGTTTAATCCAGATAGAATGGTAGCGTTAGTTGGAACGTAGCTTATTTTGCATGAGTTAAGCTTTTGATAATAGCTTAATCAGAGAGAAAGAGAGTGAGAGTGTCTTAAAATAAATGTCTTCACAAGTAATGGTTAATAGTTATTTATAAGAAACTAAAACACAAATAAACGGTTAGTTGTCAGTTGATCTGTCTGTTAGTCTGTCTTTCTGTTAGTCCGGGCTTACATCTGGAATGGCTGAACCAATTTTAATGAAAGGTCATAGAGAAGAAATAGAACATATAAGCTACTTTTTAAACCAGAATTACTGCGGGATTGGGATTTACGAGGAAACTCGGATATAGCCTAGGACCTGAAAAAAAAGCAGGACACTTTTAATCAACATGCTATGTCGACAACGTTGCGGTTTGAAGTCAATATGTTATAAGTATTTAAAACCGTTAATTACAAGCAATTTTAAGCCACATCTAGAAGAAGACACCCATTATATTGCGTCACCGGCAATACTATAATTTCACGATACGATTGATTACGATCGATACGAATGCGCGCTCACGTCCCAATGGCGCCCACGCACGTCTTACAGATGATCCATAATACAATTATAGATCATTTAGTTTGTGGCGACAGACAGCTGTCAGTTTTATGGATTTGTGCTAGTTGCATCTGTGATGCTCTATGACTTCGTTTTTACTCTTTTTTATTTGAAATTTGAAGTGTCGTACCATCGTACTGTCGCACGTCGTTCTCTATTTAGAAAAAAAAAGTTGCATTTATTGTTAGTTTTGTAGAGAAAATGTGTCAGTTCTATTAACAATATTCTTCTAGGCAGTAAATGGGTCTACTTTTGTCTATACAGTAGTTTACGCTGACTCTTTAAGCGTAACTAGGCATATGTCTGAACTTCAGACCTTTTAATTTTCTTGAAACAATGTTAAATGATGCTGAATATTTTGGATTTTGGCATGTGAAAAAACCGGCTCTCATTTCTCGACTAAAAAGTGACTTTTGGTATGAAAGTTGTGCAATGGGAATGCGCTCCAGGTGGGGTCCGTAAAGGCGGGCTGGCACCAGATGGGACCACGTAGAAGAATACTTAAATGTGTTCCCGCAACCCTCGGTGCAAGTGTGAGAGAGAACACCTGGTGTATTTAGTCAGTTAGAGACTGACAGACTACACGGCGGAGGACATCCAAGAAGATTTTGAAGAAAAAAGGGATGTGGTCGGGTTAGTGGAATGCGCTCGCGCTGCCTCTGTGGTCTTCAGTAGCATAAGCCACGTACAGGAGAAAATAATAGAAATAAAATGAGCCTAATTTTAACATGGTAACAAAAATATTCCGAACAATTCTGTTTAAAAAAAAACTATTTTTAATCTTTGTTGCAGAGTTACTTTGCGTACTATGAACGTAGAAGCATCTCATTTTGTAAGACAAAACGGTATATCAGGTGAGTGTGGATGGTACCCTGCAGAATGTCGATAACAGGGAGATGGAGGGATTTACTTATAACTGTATATGCAAAATTGTTCTTTCTACCTACACTACACCTCTGCGACTAACAACCTTGCCTACTCTATGCCCCGCTCATTGTTTAAACTATGACTCCATGACACGTTTCTGCGAACACACCGCGCTGATCCAAATCAAACGTCGAGCAACCAAACTAGACTTGTAGATTGAACACACGACACAACCTAACCGTAATACTAAGCAGGCGACTTGGATCACAAAAGCGCTTGATGCCGTATAATTGACTAGTAAATTGTCTGGATTAAGATCTTGTTAACATATTTAAGGTGGTAATTCTGATCGGTGTGAGTCAGGCTTATTTACCTACCTTCACGATCTCTGTGCTTTGAATGTCAAGTGGATGTTAAGTTTTCTTCTGCGTTTGTTTGACGTCTTAGCAGTTTCTAGTAAATAGTAAATAGTTTATTCAGGAACAAAAACACAAGACTAGATACAACAAGTCAAACGATGTTAGCTGCAAAAGTGTAAACGGTAGCACAGTTAACAACGCCCTTCTCCGGATACAGAAAACATGATATAATGCTCCATGCAAAAAGATTAATTAAGAAATAATTTAAACAGAAAAAAGCGATAATTTAAAAGATAAAAATAAACAACAAAAGACATAATGAAATTGGGATGTGTTTAGAAGTAGTAATGTAATGTAAGGTGAATGTATTGATGTATGGGTGAGTGTAAATGAGGTGTGTAAGGGATGTATGTGGAATGTGAGTTGTGAGGTTTTGTTGGGCTGTGTGATGGATGTGTTACACTTCCACGAGCTTCTCAGTCTTCGCATAATTTTGTGATTTAGACACTTTGTGCTCTATGTACTTCTATCGTAATATTTTCGAACTGGAATGTATGGCATATTTTCAATTCCTGTTTTATCACACTTACATACGTCGGGCTAGGCAGAAATGTACCCAGAAATTGACACTCATATAATAAGTTCTAGATACTGGTAAGTGTCCTGGCTAAGTTGCCAGCCGGAGTTGCGAGAGTGTTCTAACTAGAAGCCATGGCCCAGGATCGAAAGAGCAGTTGAAGGATGGGTTTTTAGTCAGTAGTCTGACAAGTCTGACACTCCCTTCCACTCCACCCAGAGCAATAGGAGTCAGAAAAAATTGTTATGTAGGTATCAGAGTTGCTAAGCCGGGGTGAAACTCCGTTCCGTCAGTAAACTGAATCTTGAGGGCGATATCTATACATCTCCAAAAATTAAATGGTTTTTTTTAATACTTTTATATATATTACCAACACTCCAAATTCAAAATGATGTAGGGATCATAGAAACAACAACTTCCTACTTAATTACTAGGTACCATTACCACCACATTTAAATTCGTACACACACAGCAATCGAATTACCTAAATGATTTCAATTGATAGTTATTTTTAGACATTACAAGCATATATCCCTTAGTCGCGTTTTTGGACAGGAGGAGTGATGGCGACCATATTAACTAGCCGTGGAGACCACACACAGTTGTTTACGTCCAGGACAGCATTGGCAACGCTTCAACACATTACTTTAACACTACTTATGTATGACAGTGGAATTTATCACAGTCCTTTAAAGAATTACATAGGTCTGTGCAGATGTTATTCGAGGGCAAAAAGGCTATTTTAATGTCGATTTAACTTTGTGTCTTTTATTGTGCCGTTCGCAAGTTTATAGAATATACGTTTTTTATAAAATAAAGAGTAAATACTTATTTATTTAGCCAGAAAAAGCGTGGTATGCCAAACATTAAGTTTATCCCGGCGAGTGGTGGCACAAAATTATTTGTATCAGCGATATATAAGAGAAAGACTTGTGCATTTATAGGAAGCACGATTTTGAAAATATTGCTATCTTATCATAAACGAATACTTAAATAATGTTTGTATCGCTCATTGAAATTTAAAACCCGGTGTGTCGTCCAACGTCCCAACGTCGGCCAAAGAATAACTTACCCCGTAATTAGTTAGTGCCGCTAGTGTTTTACATGGGGCGACTGTTTGTCAGATCTCCAAAACTCCCTAGCTGGCTACTTGTAACACGGTACACCTAGATTATAGTTAAAAAATCTCGCCTACGTACCTACCCAAGTTGTTTTGCAACCACTACACAAATTACTCATTGTCAATCAGCTTTCTAACGGCCAATCGTATTACCCTATTTAGAGAAAGGAGAAAAATCGGTTTAAATAGAGAAACTGTCAGGTGATCGTGAGTTGACGGTCCTCAGTGACGGTAGATGCATATTCATGTAGACCACCGGTTCACTGCTGCCTGTCAACTAAGGGAATGAGATCACTAGTAACTTGATTGCAACGTTGACACGGATTGTGTAAAATCGTCGAAGAGTTTTTAAGCTAACATGGTCACTAATAGTATCATTAGAATTTAAAACAGAACAAAAACTTGATACAAAAGCTACACATGGTAAATATCCCGTTTAAAGTTCTAAATCGTCTATGGTTTCGAGTAAGTCATTTTGGAGGGAATACAGCGCTGCATTACAATAAGCCGTTATAGTTTTCCATGTTTGAATTGAATTTGAATTGAGCTTTCTTGGTGAACTTTGCGTTAAAGTACTAAGTGTAACTCTTTTTCTATTCAGTACGATCTGCAATTAACGAATATATAACAATTAAGTTATAGGCTCACTATTAACTTGATTGCAATATTGACACGGATTGTGTTGAAGTGTCGAAGAAATTGTCTACCGTTTCGAGTAACATTTTGGAGGGAATACAGTGCTGCATTACAATGAATAATTATTAGAGGTTTCCAAGTTTTAAAATTGAAAATGTGCCTTTAGTTGTAATTTACTGAAAAGAACTATATTTTTTTTCTTTTGATTAGGATCTGTGATTAACCAATATTTATCAACTGAATCATTGGGATCATTACTAAAAAGGTTTGACAAACTAGTAAAGAGATGTTAAGTTAGTTACCTACCGGAGTTGTAGGAATATTCTAATAAGATAATTATCGAAGTAAACTGAAGGAAGAGGTTGGGATTCTAGTCAGTAGAAGTCTGCCACTCTCTTCCGCTGAACCCAAAGCGGATTCGCGGAGATTATTTGATGATTTTCCCCCGAAAAAAGAGAAGTTAACACAAGATTAAATAACCTATTTGATCAATGTAGTACGTATAGACACAGTATTTTTATAATAAATTAAATGTCTACTTTTATTAGATTAAAATATCTACCTAAGAACGCACAAAGTTGCTAAAAGTAAAAGATCACCAACCACCAATTTTTATCAGTAGCACATTATCATTGCCCTCTTTTCGAAGCCACCTCTGATTTTAAACCTGATAAATTCGCTTTTGGAATTTCACAAATAATTAATATTTTACACTAATTTTCATTGTGAAAGTAAACAAAATCTACATCCTCCTCCTCCTTGCGTCGTTTTCCTCATAACTGAGGGTCGTGACCTCCCTTCTACATCACTTTCTCCCGTATTATTTTCCTCCAGATGTCTCTGGCGGTATGAAAGGAAAATCTACATAATGATAATTAAATTCAGAAATCAATCAAGACACAAGTTTCCGTTGGATAAATCCAGCAAGCATACAAAACAATATAGTTTATTAGGGTCCCTCACGCCAAAAATCCATATAGAACGTGAATCAGGGTTCCGTAGAAATTAGCGACAAGCACGACAGTCGACAGACGCCGGAAATCCCGTATATAAAGATAAGTATCTCTAACTTGTGATACAACATTTAAATAAGTTTTAGAATTTATTGACAGAGACTAATTTGACAGAGAGTGGACATTTCAGTGAACATTTAGTGAACTAAAATATATCGATATAGTCTTGCATCTGTGAGGCTTGTTGTCATTCAGTTTAAAAGATGAACCTTCTTCTTTTTCTGGAGAAAAATAGACTTAAATTAGATTTGGTTTTGCTATTGGAGACGACTCTATTTTTCTTAATATTTTACAGTTCTACTATTAATATGGACAATAAGACCAAATAAACAAAGAATAAAATTTTTCTAAAAAATGTACAGGTTTGAAGCTTTTTCCTAAGCTTTAAAACTGTATATTTTTTCAAAAAATCTGGATACTATATAAATTATCACATACACATATACATATGTAGAAGTGTGTGAAAGAGAACAACATGTTACAACGACCTCCTCTAATTTGAGGTAAGGCAACACACATCATGCTAATGTTAGCATAATGTGTTAATTATTAATTTTAATTTGTTATTATTTGAATTGTTAATTATTTTGGTGCTCTGTGTAATAACGATGATGTCCTGATGATGATGTAAGCTAATAAAGGCTTATCTTGAAAAATATATAACAACCCCAAATATCACCAGACATAAAATCAATCAGAACTCATCACACATAATTCTATAGGCACAAAACGCGACCCTAAAATCAGTCTACTCTTTGCCCCCCGCACGACATTACTTAACTATTCAATATACATCCCTGCGCTCGTGTACTCCTCGTATATAGATCATCATATTGTTCTGTACTTAACATACGACCTGTATCGTCAGCGGTCGACACGCGACTGGCATATTAAACAGAAGTATTACTTGAATTAGAATTAGACTTTACGAGTACGTTGGTTAAGGTAGCGCCATATTTGAGTGAGTTGTGTGTGTGTATGTGTGATGATTATTGTGTCTGATTGTCATTGGATTATGGGTGGTATTGTAGTGTCTGGTCTATTTTTAAAGGTTTGGTTTTGTTCTAAGAATTAGGAGCAGGCAATGATTGTATTTTTTATTTTTTTTATTTTAGGTCCGTTCCTGCGCGGAGTATTGCAGCCACTTGTGGGATGGCTCTGCAAAGTACCAACTTGCTGCATTGGACTCAATCAAGCGCAGAGCTAAAAGGCTTATAGGTGACGAGGTGCTGGTGGACAAGCTTCATAGCCTGGCTCATCAGCGAACCTTTGCTTGCCTGTCAGTTTTCGATTGTACTTCGGGGAGTGTGCGCAGGAGCTCCATGACCTGATGCCTCCATCTCCCTTTCACTACCGGTCTACCAGATGCACGGCTGGGTACCACCCACACTTGGTTGATATACCGTCTTGTCGTACCAAGCGCTTCTCCTCCACACTTATTGTGCGCACAGCCAAGTTGTGGAATTCTCTGCGGGCTTCTGTGTTCCCTGCCACTTATGACCTTTCAGCCTTTAAAGCACGAGTAAATAGGCATCTTTTGGGCGTGCTCGTCCCATCTTAGACCTCATCTATCGCCCATACTCTACCCCACCATAACCTGAATGCATTCCATATACTCCTCAGTTCATCTGAAGTTGTACACAATGCGGACCTTGAAAAAACCAGAGCAGATTTTCCTGCACAATATAGAGCGATTTTTATACCAATTAGTGGCATTAAATGAAGCTATAATTTCAGGTCCATTAATAAAAAAAATTATCCGTGGTACTGAACAATTGCGTTATAATTATGCAGTTGTAAATGGCCCTCGATGGCTATGGAAGTAGAAAACATGTGTCTTACTCATCCACTATTTTTTTTTGTTGAAGTGATTCCCTAAGACTCCAAAAGCTTATTTATTATTATTAATATGGGTTACATTACAATATTAAAAATAAGCCAATGCCCAAGACCATTTACACATTTTATTAGTTTTGGCTCTCAGGTGTTACGGTGGTTAGGAATAACATGAATGGTTTATTTTGGAAAACATAGGTAGATACGCAGCAAACACGTGATTGGAATCTAACATTAAAAAACTCTTTTTGCAAAAAAAATATTAAGATTTTTAAATCTAAATGGTTTAAATAATCTTAAGTTTTAGGACATTCAAGTACAATGGACACTGGACATTTTTTACAACGAGGCATGAAAAATAAAAGCAGTAAAAATAAATAAAACTAGCAATGAAACAAAACTAGGTACAAAAATACAGGCTAGGTTTCTAAAATTCATATCACAGTGTATTTTCATCACCATAACCCAAGCAATACAGGAGAATTTGTATGTATATATTTCACTCTACATATTGAAAAGATCATAGACCGGTATCACCGGAAAATCCAGTCAAACCATAAAGAAATTACCTGTTGAAAATTAAATAGGCAACTTAAATTCAAGTTTGCAACCGCACGGCGCGGGCGCATGCGGTGACGTCACCCGTCAACGACCAATCAGAGACGTGATACATATTAACTAGCGGAGACATAAGTCAGCGTCCTATTGCGTTCTATTTGAATAGTTTAATATTAATAACTGATTTACGTATAGTTTTGTAATGAAAGAGTATTAAGATAAGGATTTGTTGGTTACACCTTGGTGAGATATTGTAGCGTTTTCTTGGAGAAAATACTATCGATTCTAGTAATATCAATGAGAATTTTTTTTGCATGTATTGTGCTTTGAGATCAATCACGCACTACTTTCTCAACGGATTCGGATGAAATTTATCACGAATAAAATTAGTATCTGGAATAGCAAATATTCTATTTTTATCCCAGTATAATGTGCAAAATGGCCTCGCCAACGAAATCCCAGGTTAAAAATAAATTCAGAAGATGGAATTTGAAAACAGTTGTTTTTATATAATAATCAGACTTATTAATTAAAAATCCAACCATAATTTAAATTACTAACTTGCAGTCAATGTATAGTTGGAGCAAAAAGTGGCTAAAAGTATTTATGAATACGGTACTATACTATAGCTATTTTAACAAGGGTGTTTAAACAACAAAAGATTATTATTGTTCTTTCCCGCCCTAAACGACATTATTAAAAACTTAACATGCAGTCAATAATCCCTAACACCTTCCGACACAACCGAAAAATCGACTATTAAAATATCAACAACAAAACTCCATATCGGAGAACCAATTGCGAACATGCCCTGTGCGCGCATGAAGAGAATACAAGTAACCAATTTATCAACGGGACCCTATGAGGCTCGACTCGTAATGGTCTTTGCCTATCTCCGCTCCATCAATCAAAACACAGGATACATATAGTTGGAGTGAAAAAAAAAAGAAAAAAAAATACATTTCTGAATGTAAAAGCGCGATTACTGATTCGTTGTGCGCGTACGCACCGGAAACTGCACGTAGCGGAAACGTCAGGACGCGATACGATTTCGAATTTCGAATTTGGATTCGAACAAGTTTGAATGGGTGACATGGCGTCTAGACCGTTTTTTTTTTCGTTAATAGATGTCTCTAGTGAGGTTTTATTGGGCCTTTGTTATGGGTTTATGGTATTTAAATTTCATGTTTTTATTAGGGTAAGTGGTTGGGGCTCTTAAATTGTTTTGATTAAGTGTTTTGAATTTTAAATATTTCAAACAAAATAACAACGAAGTTGTATAGGTAGGTACATACCTGAATCTACTAAAAATAATATATAATAATATTTAAATGGATGGATGGTTACTGCCAAAATGGTAGATCACATCTGGATGAAATACGGCACAAATACCTATTGATTATAGTCGAGATTAGTACAAAAACTATACCGGAAATAGGTGTATAATTACCACGCATACAAAATTGCGGATGACAGCTAGTAATTTAAGCAAACTTTAGCTTTATGGTCTTTTGACAATCTTTTTTTAGTGTTATTTTTTCGCATTAGATATTGACACTGTGTAAGAGAAATATGGATACTTTCCGTTGCCAGAGAACCGATTATTATATAAAACTCCCACCATCCAAAATTCTTTCTTTTACTACTAACATAAGCAGAGATCGGAATACAATAAAATAGCAGGTTCTTTTTTAGTAAGAAATGTTTGATATTTATAAAAAGCAGGCCCTATATAAAAATATTAAAGTACAAATAAACCTTTACAACATTAAATATACAGTCACACAAATCTAAGCTACCGGTGCGTTGGGCTCCTAAGAGTAACCTTCTGAATATAACTACGCTCTTTGGCTAGGACTACAGCATTCTGGATCAAGCCCTTGAGTCGGCTGCCAAACGAGAGCTTCCTCACTCTTGGCTGTTGTCATTGGCGGTGACCAGACGACTATCGGCACAACCACATTTACACATCTTTGCTTGCCAGGTCAAGATACTTCCTGCTAGGATTGCAGGAATGTTCTAACGATAATGCTGTCCAGTACGCAATGGTAACCAAAGGATCAGGGTAGGTTTTTAGTCAGTAGAAGTCTAACACTCTTTTCCGCACCACTCAGAGCAAGAAGAGATATATTTCCCCCTTAAACAAATAACGACCAAGATACTTCGAAATACAAATACATTGATTATTCATGTGATTGCACTACCTTAATATTATTCTGTCACGGTGGCCAGACCTGTTGATAACAAAGCACGGGGTGGCTCATTTAAGCCACACGACTCGATCTAATTAAGACTAATTAAAATATAATCGTGAACGCATTACACGACGTGTCAACTTAATGGGAGCACATGTTTTATACATATGATTAACAGTTTCAGTGTAGAGAAGCTTGTGGCTAAATAGTAAATGGATACATAAGGTTAAGCAACGATTGCTTAGGTTAGGGTGTGGATGGATAACAGTTTTAATATATCGAGATTACCTTTGCCTTGGAAAGCATGTTAAGCCGTTGATTCTAACCACAGAACAGATAAAAGAGGTTAGAAAGGAAATAGTTCCTGATTTGTATGAGAACCGCTTGTTTCCCACTCTTTAGCTCCACTACAAGCAAGAGGCCCGTTACGTATGTGAATTACGCACACAAATAAATTACACACACTTAAATCGAGAGCTTGCTACTGATTATAACTCACTGTCGATAAACATGCGCCGTGCAACACGGCCAATCAGGGCAAAGGACAAAAACGTCAATGGTTGAAGTGTTAAAAGGATGCAACGCATGCAGTACATTGTAAGCGGACTTGGTCATTGCATTGATTAAGCGAGTACACATCGTGCAATATATATTTTTTGTAACTTGTTGCAATAATGTTGTTAATGTTTGGAATTTCATAGTGATCAGAATATTTTTATGTTTTTTACAAATAAAACTGTAATTAAATGTTATTTTCGACTTACCATTAGAAAGACATATCTCCTCGCTCTATACTTGCTGTCTTGTTGCTTTCACGGCATTTTTTCGAAGTAGTCCGAAGCGCACTAAACGCGGTGAGTGAATTAATCGGTCGAGCTATGATTTTCGAATCATAAGTGTGGCGCGCTTGCCACGCCCACATTACCATTCCAACCTTATTCATCTATTCCGTGATTCTAACTGTCATATTTGCCATCAAACTGAAAAAGTAACACCAGGTTTGTCAAAAGAGTATAGAATTACCCAGTTCACGGGTTGTGGAGGTCAGATATTCGGTCGGGCCATAAAAATACTAGATGCGAAAATGGCTTCTTAGATGATAACTGTAGATTGTAATTGTGTTATAGAACTTACCTAAATAATTTTTAGATAAGTTCACCAGTAGACGTCATCACGTCTCGGCGTCGGCGCCGGCTGCCGCTGAAAACCAGCGCTGCGTCATTGTTTTGCAATGACCGTTTTGCGTGTACGTGACGCATATATTATGTTCACTCTAGTTTTCATTATTTTTGTGTTCTTTTCATATGCGTCATGTGACAACACCAATAAATTTATTTTATACTACACCTGCTTGGAAAGTACTTTGATACTTTATCAAATTTACGGTAGAAAGTACGTCATTGCATATCGAACAAATATGCGGGGAGAAAACGCATCTGAGCGGGATAGAAAAGTGTGTGAAAATCCATTTCTTACGTGGTTTTTCTTTTTTAATTTTGGGTAAGACTATGCGCCGGTAACCTAAATATCAAAAGCCAAAAAGTTTTTACAGTGAGTTTTTATCTCCAAGTTCGCAAAATGACACTGGCCACTAGCTGTGTGTTGGATGGTGTCGGGCTGGCAGTGCGACCCTGCGACGGCAGGATAAACAATTTGAAAAAAGGACATGTGAAAATTGCAGACGCCATTGGCGCCATTTTCAATTTGTGTGTTGTTTGAGGATTCAGTTTTCGTAGAAAGTAAAATAAAACTATCAAAATGATAAGTAGTGATAGTGATGATGAAGATTTTTTAACTCCGCCGCAGTTGAAGGAAACAGCAAAAATACTGATTGATAACCTTTTACCACAGAAATCAATTAAAAAATATAATAAAACTTATGACGATTTTTTGCAATGGAAAAGTGAAAAAAATGCGGCATCTTTTTCTGAAACTGTTTTGCTAGCTTATTTCAGTGAAAAAGCGCAAAAATACAAACCAAGTACGTTATGGTCTATGTACTCAATGTTGAAAAGTACTATATTGACAAGAAACGACATAAATATTCAAGAATACAAAAAACTTACAGCATTTCTGAAAAGAAAGTCGGAGGGATTCCGTAGTAAGAAATCAAAAGTGCTTACTACAAAGGATGTTTATTCCTTTTTGCAGAATGCTCCAGATGACAAATATTTGTTGATGAAGGTTATGAACAAAATGCACTGGTTTATGATTTATTACGTACCTATTTATGAGTAGAAATCTACTAGGTTTTCATGTTTCATATTTTTGTTTACAAGTTATTTTGATTTTAGGAGTAAATGGGGCCTGTCGTTCGCAAGAACTTGTGGATATGACAACAGACGATATCGAAATCCTCGAAAATGGAATAATTGTCAATATTCCTAACACAAAAACCAAAATTCAGCGATCATTTGTTATATCGGGCTTATTTTATGAGATAATGAAGAAATATAACGGAATTCGCCCCAGTGACCCCAAAACCAATCGGTTTTTACTACAATATAACAAAAATGTACGAAACAAGTAATTGGGAAAAACAAAATAAGTACTGTGCCAAGAGAAATAGCTTCCTACCTTAATTTACTCAATCCACTAGAATACACTGGCCACTGCTTTCGCAGAACTTCAGCGACTATTCTTGCCGATACTGGTGCTGATTTAACCACAATAAAACGCCACGGTGGTTGGAAATCATCCGCTGTTGCAGAAGGTTACATAGAGAATTCCGTAGAAAACAAAACACGAATAAATAACCAAATATCGGGATCGATTAATGTGCATCAAGACTCATCTCCTCAACCATCAACGAGCGCGGCGATGCCATATGCCCCTCAGCAGCCAGTTGCCCCTTTGGCACCACAGCCTTCTACGAGCGCAGTGCCAATAGCACAGCCAGTTATTCCTCCTACATTGTCGCAAACATCTCAAACAAACATTAATGGAAAAAGTGTTACATTAAGCTTCACTAACTGCAACAATTTCAATTAGTAAAGATTTAGTTTTTTTATTTTCCTCGTAGGTGTAGTATAAAGCACTATGTATCACTCGAGAGAAAGTGCGATTCCCGATCTCGGGTGTTTTAAAGCAAACGACACCCTCGACGGTAATCGGTCACTTTCTCCTCTCGGTGAACAATGTACTATTCCTTCCTTCTTCTTTTATATAAAAAAAAACAGAAACATAAAACCATAAAACTGTCAGTATCCTGGGAACACAGACGTCAATAACGAAGTTAGTTTCTCAGCGTTTCTCGTAATAAATGAAGCGAACTACTCACCTGAGGTAACTATAACAAACTTCTCTACAACGTAATTACAAACGGTACTTATGCAGAGTACGTTACTTAGAATTTACAGGGTGTTAGATTGTGGAAGTTTTGGAGAATACTAAAGGCACAATACTGTCTTGGCGCAGTGATTACAGCCACTTCTAGCGATTGGTAGGTTGTAGGTTCCAGCCGAGGCAGGCACATTACATTGTATAATTTTTATGATCACCATTGATCTCAAAATGGTGATGGAAAACAACATCGAAATGGAGAAAACGAGCATTTCCTAGGACCAAAAATCCTAGGATATTTTGAGATACACCAACCCGTACCAGACCCTCGTGGTCGATTAATTCCCATTACCTCTCATAGAGAGGAGATCTTTGTCCCAGCGGTAGGAAAGTTATAGGTGTATTACGTTATGTATGTAATACTGCCCAACGAATATTATAAATAGATTACCACACTGTCTGGCAGTTTGAGTGCTTTATACGGCCCACCCAAATGTCCTTACTTAGGTATTATTCGTCAAATCGTTCGAGCTCCTTAAGGTTCTAAGTTAAGCTACGCGATATTTGACAATTGCTTGCACTGTTTGGACGGGCCTGCTCAAATCTGTGTGATTCTGTCCTCTAAAGGGCGCCACAGACATTAACCTACATGGCTCTCATATGATTTGATCACTACAGATTATATGGACTTTAAAAGAGACGTTGACCTCTGAGTTTATTTCAGTGTTTCTTCTCAGAGTAGTCAGTTAGGAAACACTGGCCTCATCTAGTTTACATTTACGAAAAAAAGACGTCTGAAACTGTTATATTACATTGATGTTTATTTACAAAATAAAGATCATTATTTCATTTCATTATAAAAACTTTCATTTGTTTCTTGAATTAATTTGTCTCGATTTTTAGAAACTTGCATGTGATTGTGAAGCTTATGTTGATTTACCGAGTAATCTTAAGCAGGTTTACATTCTGTAAAAGTTACAAGTTTTAAAAAACCTTCAATAATCAAGTCAAGTGGGTCAAGGCTACAAATCTAGATACATTTTAATTCGTATCCTTGATTGACAGAACTGGTACTTGAGTGCCTCTTTAAACATTGGTTGATATTCCGATGATAATTGAAGAGCCTTTTCAATTTGTGTCGGTTTGAGAATATAAAATATTACATCCGATGACGTACAGTTGTATCTCCAGATCGCTCTTATTGTACGAAAATTATATCTGAGGAAAATAGGGCCTCATCCGTGTAGGAAAGCAGCAAACCAAACGACTGCGCCAACCATGTCTTCCGTTCAATATAATGGCTCCCTACCAATTCAAATAACAAATCTGTATGCATCTTTCCTCAAAAGATAGCCCGTAATTAAAATATTGATAAATGTTTATCATATTTTAATATTTTAGCCACCAAAATAAAAATTTTAACAGTAATATTCTACAAACCTTTTATAAACTTTCACATGTTGTTACTTCCATCATCAGCTTAGCACCATGAGATGATGACTATTAGACACATCCGAATGGCTTTATATAATAAATCAAAGCGTTATAAGTACCCCTAAAGTCAACAGTTTTCTTTGATTTCCCTCAGATCCCATAATCAGATCAGACTTATGTCTTCCATCATCAGCTCAGCAACATGAGATGATGATTACCGGACACAAATATCTGAATTGCGTTAGAAAGTAGGCATATGAAAATGTCTATGATGCCTCCGAAGTATATAAGGTGTATCTATTCATACGCGAAATATTTTAAGAGACATACCTATAGCTGGTAAAGAAACTATAAACATGAAAAAAAATAATGTCAGTGTTTTTTTATTTTACGTAATTATTATAATTTTCATATGATCAAAGAGAAAAACTCTCTTTGATCATCATAAAAGCCGCGCACCGTCTCAAATACCGCCGCTGCCCGCATAAACGGGCGTATTGGATGTCAAAAAATAAGAAGGAACCAGTATTTATAATGTGTGTCAAGAAATATTAAATTATTTAATTTTTTGTATAATATACCTAGATATTTTTTTTGCTGCTATGGTTTCTTTACCAGCTATAGGTATATACCTTAAAATATTTCGTGTATGAATAGTTACACCTTGTGGTACACCTTGTGGTACACCTTGTGGTACGTACACCTTGTAAATTAGCAGAGAAATCGGTGAACATACATAAAAAATTAATACAGCCGAACGTACCTGCTCTTTTTTGAAGTCGGTAAAAAGTATAATACGTCATCATTATTTACTTAGCCTTTTCTGAACTACATTGCGGCCAGCTTCGAGTCTAACCAGATGCAGCTGAGTACTAGTATTTTACATGGAGCGACTGCCTATCTGACCTCCACAACCCAGTAACTGGGTAACACGATACCCTTTAGCCAGCTCAGTGTCAGAGTTTCCGACTTCTGACTACCGTAACGACTGTCAAAGATGTCGAAACGACAGTCTAGACCAACGGCTTTGCATGCTTTCCGAGGCACGAATGTAATTCCAATCTTGATGTGTTGAGATGGTTGCCCATCCACACACAGACCTCGGAAAGCGTTAATATAATCCATACTCCATACTTAATATTATAAATGCCAAAGTAACTCTGTCGGTCTGTCTGTTCCCTTTCACGCCTTAACCGCTGAACCGATTTACATGAAATTTTGCATGGAAATAGTTTAGGATTCTAGAAAGCCCTTTTATATATATTTTACCCTTTTATCCTGATATAAGGTTCCCGTGGGATAGTTTTCAAATTGTATCTTTTTTGCTCTTTCTCGCAAAAACTACTAAACGGACCTCAATGAAATTCGGAAAGTAGATAGTGGACATCCTAGAAAAACACATAGATTACTTTTTATTCCGGAATTCCCACGGGATTGGGATTTATGTGGAAAAACCCTCCCACGCGAACGAAGTCGCGGGCAAAAGCTAGTATAATATAAATAGCCTTTATTTGCTGACCAAAACACAGCAGTTTCATGTTAATCTAAATATGATTAATGTCATCTGATGTTCTTTTGAGATCAGGTTGTCCTCCGACGTAATTAAGCCTCCCCTACACTCTTCCACTTATCTCTATCGTGTGCTAATGTTCTCAATCCTCTTGGCAGGTCATCTTCCCATCTTTTAACTTGGCATCCTATTTGTCTTTTTTCATTCTTAGGATACCACTCCATCACGTCTTTCGTCCATTTCTCCCTTTTCGCTCTCATTATATGACCAGTCCAGTTCCATTTTAGTTTTTTTATTTTCCGAATAATTTCGCTCATTCTTGTCCGTTTTCTTATTTTGTCAATCGTTCCCCTGTCACGTAGTTTGATGTTAAACATGCTTCGCTCCATGTTACGTTGGCAAACCATGAGCTTGTGGTTAGTTTTGTTCGTAGCAAGCCAAGTTTGACATCCATAGGTAAGACAAGGGGGAAATGCACGTATTGTAATGTTTACTTTTGATAGAAATTGGTACTGTTTCATTTTTCATTATCTCTTTTAGGGACCAGTAATGTGTCCAGGTATTCCACAACTACACTATACTACGGTATTGCTAACGGAAAGCGTTGCTCTATCTTAAATATCAACCTGTGCGGTTATTATTTAGCCAGAGCTCCTCATAAGAAGTAAAATATGTTAACTATGGTAAATGAAACCCAGCGTAGCAACAAGCCCACATCCTGTACCTCCGGTCTGGTACATCAATAATATGCTCAAGCTGTGCCGGCGAGGGCTGGCAGCGCGTCAGCGGCTCACACTCAATAACGTATGTAAATCGGTTCGCGTATCATAATTTAGATAGGATAGCCATGAGCTTGTGTCTTTTAGGATAGGTTCTAAATGTTTGAGACCGGATTTTTAGTCCACTTCTTAATGAAAGATTAATTACAAAAGATGAATCTGTTAAAAAACTAAGGATTTAAGGACTACAATATTTCTGAAAATGTGAAATATTTATGCAGTCTTATACAACGTGTAATTTAAAGGGTATATACATACCAAGTGCACGGCTTCTTTGGATGATAACAAACGATATGCCAAGGGTTTTGTAATCCTATGTCTACATGTGTGGAGCTTATTAGAAATTTCAATACATTCATACCAGAGTCCGAATTTTTCAAATTAAGAAGAACGAAGAGTATTATCATTTTATTGGCAAGTGACGTGGAAAGTGATAACCCTCATAGTGCTGTGACACGTTTGTTATTACTGGTATTCAAGAAACACATGAAACCAATAATTGGAGGTCAATTCTTTGAGTCACTTAATTTGAGCTGAAACTTTGCATAGAGACTCCATACCAGATGCTGTATTCAGTCCTTTTGGATAGATATGGGGTTTCCGTTACACGTTGTATAAATTATTATGAAATATTTATTCAGCTTTTAAATCTGACCAATTTAATGTAAAAAAGTAAAATGAAAGAATACTCAAAGTATTTTTACGTTATTAATTTCTCGCTATCTTTGACATGTCAGTTTCCAAATGATGTTTTACTTTGCCGATTGGAGAACAGTGGTGATAACGAAAATTATACAAATTGCTTATCTAGATTTGAACCGACGACCTACAACTTGTTAGTCAGGCCTGTAACCACTGTTTTAATGGTTATTCTTTGGGTACAAAGGGTGAAATGGGACCCAATTACTAAGGCTCCGCTGTCAGTCTGTCTGTCCATCACCATGCTGTATCTCATAAACCGTGATAGCTAGACAGTTGAAATTTTCACAGATCATGTATTTCAGTTGCCGATATAACAACACATACTAAAAGCAGAATAAATAAATTATCTTAGGGGTTTCTTATACAACAAATGTGTTCTTTTGCCTTTTTATAACTAATGGTATGGAACCCTTCGTGCGCGAGCCGGACTCGCACTTAGCCGTTTTTTTTTAAATACTCATACATTTTAAAAATATTATCTCATGCTCGTCTTATTATTTAACTTGCAGCTTTCTTTTTTCTTTTCCTTTCGTCTCCTGGTTACCCTAAAAGCAGTGAAGTTATGATAAATGATAGCATCGGATGAGCTATGGCCGTTCGCACGTTGTGCCTCGCGAAATGTTAACATATTGGAGTTGAAACGAACGCGCTTACAGTACAAATTTATTGTGCACAATTAGTTCGAATCATTACAGGTGAGCGGGTGATGATAAGTGCTATCAGTATTTCTCATAATTTTTTGAATGATTTCGCAGACTGTCCGTATTTCTTTTCACCCGGGTTAATCCCTGGAGTGGCTGGACTGATTCCAATAGGACTTAAACTGGAACATGGACTCGGTTATAAGAAAATATTTGTGGGATTTCAAATGCAAATCGTATAAGATGTCTTTTATAATGCACCGATTAAGTCTCTCCAATCCGTTTTTAAATGAAAACATTTACTTAAATGAATTCCTTTTATATACATATTTTTAATACCTAAATTTGTACTAATATTATAAACGTAAAAGTCTATCATTCTGTCAGTCCGTCTATTACGCTTCCATGGCTAAACTGGTGAAGTGATTTTCACGCATATCGAGTCTTTTTTTTAACAAAACCTTAAAATGAATCAGAGGAGTTGTAGGTCATGAGTTCAGACACAGTCACCCATTACTTTGTGTAATTTATATAATTATTAAATATATTTTTATTATAAGATGTACAATAAAGTATACTAAATAAATAAAACGCGCAATGGGCCCGCGGGGCCCATATATGTATACAACGTGTAATTTAAAGGATATATACATACCAAGTGCATGGCTTCTTTGGATGATAACAAACGATATGGCAAGGGTTTTGTAATCCTAAGTCTACGTGTGTAGAACTTATTACAAATTCCAATACTGATACCAGAGACCGAATTTTTCAAATTAAGAAGAACGAAAAGAATTATCGTGTTTTTGGCAAGTGACGTGGAATTATTGACCCTCGTAGTGCTGTGACACGTTTGTTATGATTGGTAGTCAAGAAATATATGAAACCAATAATTTGGTATCAATTCTTTGAGTCGGTTATTTTGTGCTGAAACTGTGCATAGAGACTCCATACCAGATGTTGTCTTCAGCCCTTTTGGATAGATATGGGGTTTCCGTTACACGTTGTATATGTAGAATACGGCTCATTACACAGGCCTCCTACATATGACAATAAAGAGGAGCTGTGCGCCAGCAATGGGAATATTGTAGACTGTTTATGACGTACGCTGAAATAAAAACTAAGTTTCGCAATAATTCTGACCCCAATAAGTCAGTCAAGAGGCACAGTAATTTGATTGTACCAATTTATCGACTAAGCCTACTCGGCAGTTACCTGACAGAGTAATGAGTACGTCCTACGCAGTCTTGGATGTAGATTGCGTAGTCTCACCTATGTATGATTATTAACATGCTTAGAGAAAAACAACAGTTAAAAGATAAGTATACATTAAGATAATTTGTGCTTCTTGATGTTTACATGGTGATTTCAAATAACGTGAAAGGCACAGGAGAACTTGTCGTAATCTGTCAGTTTTGATTATATCCCATTTAAAAACATCCAGACTATATCAACCGAACAGAGATTACCTTCTTTTTCCAGGGGAAAATTATGTAATGACTCCTCCCACCCTGAATGGAGTGGAAGAGAGTGTCAGACTTCTAAATCAATCAATCAGCTTTCTTTCCTGTTTGGCTGACTTTGAAGTTCAGTGTGCCTATTGGCATATACCTCCTCTTCCATCTTCCACTGCTGTCAGACTTCTAATATCGTTATTAGACGTCTGACAGCATCCATTCTGTTCCTGCCTATCCTGTTGTTCCGGGGTCGCGGTATCTCGTTAGAATATTACCGCAACCCCGGCAGGCATTGACTGCTCTCTGAGGCGCGCGTGGTACACGACGCAACGCAATAGGGTAAGATAATTTTCATCCCAAAACTACTAGTCTTGTGATGCAAACTTTGTTATAATCTACGATCATCCCTACGTTACCAAGCAGAAGCAGTTATCCGTGAATTTTATTTTCCTAAGATAAAAAGCAGGCTATTCGCTACTCTAGAATATAATCCATCTCTGTGCCATATTTCATCTTAACTATAATAAATATCTTATCTATAATCTGTGCCATATTATCCGTTGAGCCATTTTGGCGTCATTGAGTAACATACCTCCACATGGATGGATTCCATACATTTCATACACTCATCGATACAATCATCCACCCTTCATTCCATCCATACATCCATCCATATATCAATCCATACATCCATCCATACATCCATCCATACATCCATCCATACAACCAGCCATATATTCATCCATACATCCATTCAAATTTCCATCCAAACATCCATTGACTCATCCATCTATCTGTTTTATTTAAAACCGTTCAACGGTTAACCCGTGACCAGGTAACAGATCAACTTTGGCATTTACACACATTTACAAAATGGTTTAATATTGATTGTAGATTCTCAGCAGGAAATAAAACCTATCCAAAAAATATTGCACAAATATAATTTCAAGTTCATTGCACAAAACAAAATCATATCAAAGGTGAATCGTTCACAAAGATAATAAGTAGGTAACTAAAAAACCGAGGAAGTACAGTCGGCAAAAAAGTTAATTCACTCAAAGTTGGCAAAACTACGGTTTAATCATGATTTTTAAGTGAAAAAAAATATATAATAAAACGTCCGGTAGCAGATTCGTGAAAACCCTAATGATCCAAAAATTATAAACAACTTTTTGGATGAATCGTAATTACTTGATCGAGCTATATATTTTTTTGGTTACAACGAGTTTTGTATTACTTTGGCACCTTGGTTTGTTCGATCTGCATTGCATTTTTAATGTTATTATGTAAATTATGATAACAAACTTGTGTTTTGTTGGTGCCCGTTATCTGTTACTAATTTTCTGTTTTCTTTTGTTCATAAAAATAGTGATAAATATAAAACTACCCGCCAGCCGCGTATGGAGGTCGGACTAACCGATTTGGGTTCCGTTAAACAAACAAAAAAATGGTTTTATGTGTGGTATGTATCAATCACTAAACCTAACTAAGTAGTAAGTGATTTTTTGTAAGATAGGTTTTCTACAGACACAAAAAAATATTTTATCGATAACGACATTATTAGATTAACAGACAGTGCAACTATTACTCTATATAAATGTTATCTAAACTAAATTGCTAATAATGATGACTAGATTTTGTAATTTTGTATCCGTTATCGATTATCACACCTATTATATTGCTAAGGGGTTTTGGGCAAAATTAAAATAATTTATAGTTACTACTCTTTGGGTTTTGACCGGGAATCAAAACACTAGCCTACGGTTTCTAAATAATGATCCACAAATCGACCTCGGAAAGCGTTGCTTAACCTTGCAGATCGAACGTCCGACTGTTATTAGTTAGCCACGACGAAAGTAAAGTAGGTATGATGGAAAGGATGAAACCTTATGATAATAATTAATGGAAAAATCTTGTATCGAAATTGATAAGAAATTCTTTACCCACAAAAAGGTAAGGCCAAAAACCCGATACAACACAAAAGTACAAAAATACCACAAAAAACGACTCAAAAAACAGACCATTTTCCTCCAAAATCTTTTGACCCGAAAACCTTTCCGATTTGGCACGAGTGCGGACCAAATTGATTTTAGCGCTCAATCCTTCAATCCCAAAAAATCTAATTACATTATTATATGCGAAGCCTTTTTTTAATAAGGGCAAAACTTTAATCGTGATCTAAAATGAAGGTGCGATGATGTTTTCTTGGTAAATGTATTCCTAATTGGATGATGTCAGTGCAAATAGGATTCAGAAAAAATGACCTTTGTGTTGCATAAAAAACTGTATGCAGTTGCATATTTTGATAAAAACTTTTTAATTGGTTTACATGTCGCGGGCAGATCGTTGAATCAGATATTTTATGAATTGGCTAGCCATATTAACTTAAGGTGTTTCAGAAGTCCGTCGGAGTGACGTCCTACACCTAATAAATATAGTAAAAGAGACATTAATTTGCAACAACAAAAAAACAGTAATAAAAATACTAAAAATGAATAAAAAATCCAAAACAAATATTTTTTAGCGTCTGATGTGGTTTTTGGTAACAGTTATTTTTAATTGCTTCAGAATAATCATTGAAATGTATATTATTGTTACGTTATATAGGTACCATCCGTGTCGTCTTTAGTTATTTTATTTATTACTTACTTGCTTCTTAACAAACTACAACTACTGGCTACAATAAAATTGATCGCAATCATAGAAAAAAAACTTTCAGCGCTGCCACCAGTAATGAATGTAACTATTACATTATTATTGTTTTACAATATGACCATACCATATTTGGGCCTATCGTCAAACGATCAATGATTACAGCCAGTCACTTCATGAAATGGACAAATCAAAACTCTATCAACAACATAGACGTTCTGACAGACAGGTCGGACGGTAATGCATAGTTTTGAATCTCCAAAAACAGACAAAAACTTAAGGAGGTAATTAAATTTAGCATTTTGTATAGAATGACAGACGTTTCTAAACAAGGATAGTGTAGCAGTCACTAAAAGAGTTACCTATCACAAATTAAAATTATTATCTCGAAGTAACTATTTCAGCTGATGTGAAGCCTTCATTTATCCCTTATATTTTTCTATTAAGAAGTGAGATCGACAATCGTAATCATAATCTCACTTTACATACTTCCATGCTAATACGGAGAAGACTGAATACGTGAAGGAGAGACAGCTCTCTTTCTCAAGCCCCAATCACCGTAGAGATCGCTAGCCGAACTCCGGCTACCGTATGCGTGGGCTTGCAGAAGGCGCGCACAGGTAGCTCACCGTCCGGTAAGGACCAGAGCTGAGTCGCGCCTCTAAGAGTCAGCTGCAACGACAGGACCCGATAGGGCCAGAGAGTGGACGTGGTGTGCCGAGGTTCCGGAGCGTAAAGGCATCTGAAGAAACAGAGTGGGTTTTCATTCAGTATAAGTCTGACATTCAGTTTCAGTACTTGTGTGGCCTACCCAAATGTCCTTACTTTGGTATTGTTCGTCAAATTATTGGACAGGTCCGCTCAAACTTGCGTGGTTACTTCCTCAAAAGAACACCACAGACATGAACCTACATGCTTCTCATATACATAATTATACAAATTGTATGGACTTTAAGAGATACTATGAATAATAAGTATTTCGTTGATTGCGATTATATTACTTGAATATGGATGTTAAGCACTTTATGCTCGTCACAATGCATATGGTGAAGTAGAGCTGATGGTGATGTACCAGGAGAACTCCTCAAAAATTAACGGCTCTGCACCGGGAAAAGCAATATTTTGTAAAAGGTGATAAGTAGTTGACATTTTGGCTTTTGTAACTAGATAAATTACAAACCGACCCACTAAAAAGCGTGAAAAAAAAACTTTTTAGCAAAATGGAAGTCGGTTCTATTTTTTGCTAAAAAGTTATTTTACTCTACCAAATTCAAAGATTCTTGAGATAAGGTACGATTCTATCTGCGAATACGATCGTTAAAGTATCCAAATATATTTAAATATATTAATTGTTACTTCGTTAGACCCTCTGGCTCCAAAAGCAATATAAGCAAACCAAAATAGCTGAACCTCATTCGATGACATTCTTCAAAATACATTAACCCCTTCAAGTGACGTCTTCACACGGGAAAATCATTGTGTTAACAATATTAATGACTGATAGAGCTCGGTATTACTTTAGTTAGCACCAAAATCTTAAATCTAAACTTACTAGACCCTCCATCCCTCTGTGCACAGAACAAAACTCAGATAACTGAAGCTAGTTGGTTAGCAATTGAGAGGTCAGGCTAAAATGGTGGTATTCTGGGTTTAAAAAGAGGAAGTTGTAAAATATTTAGCATATAGCACTGCGTGTGAAGATGGCTTGGTTTATGATAAGTTAATTGTAATAATGAAATTGTACTATGTCTGGTCTTGATTGAGATATCAAAAGGAATGCATAAAATGGTTTAACCTAAGTGTCCAGTTATTTTTATTACCTACATCTTTGTACGCAATGATTATTTCCATTCTAGAGACTAGGGTCTGTAATAACCATTTTCTTCTGAAATCCGCTTAGTTTAAAAACCTTAAGATCTTTTAAAATTCGAGTAAATTATCAAGATTAATAATAACACGTGATCTTTATTTTTATAATAATTAAGATAGTTATTTGAATTTAATTAATGTAATATTTTAGTTTAGGTGAGCCGTCAAATTCATATTGCTGAAAAAGGCCACTAAATAATAAGTAGGTATCAGTGGCGAAGGGTGAATTTTCATAAAAGGGAAGCCGGACCAAAAAATGCTTACCTTGCTCAAGTTTGATGGGTGAATTCCAGTAACTGTGGCCCTGGCTGACTTCGAAATCTTGTAACTTCGTAATAAATATTTATTTGTTTAATTGAAAATAATAGATTACTATTAATATATTCATCTATACTAATATTATAAAGCGGAAAAGTTTGTTTGTTTGTTTGCTTATAAAATAATAAACTAATATTTGCCATATTTCAAAAGGGAAGCCGGTAGGAATTGAGTTGTATGGAGCCTTCGCCACTGGTAGGTATCTATTTTAAGTCTAATACCTGTATTGTACACTTAGTACGCAAATAAAAAAAATGATGTGATTTCAATTTGCTTGCCAAGTTCGTTCCTTAGATAAGTGACTATCTTAACATACCGTGATATGTCTGTGCCTCGGAAAACATCTTTATCCCTCATTACTTGATTTTTTAAACGTTGAAAATTGTTTTTTTTTTATTATTAAAGATGACTAGCAATGTGGGTAGAATTCACATTACTAGCAATCTTGTTAACCCCTCCAACTAAGCTAAATATGATTGTGTCTGGAGTGGGTTCACGGCAATAGTTCGAACTTGAGACCTCTCGATCACAAGTCCGACATCTTATCCATTAGACTATTGATGCTTTATAGTCGGATAGTCAAAATCTAACATAATTCTTGCCAAGGGCTATACCGTATAGTGTTAGGTGATATGCCATCGTTCCTTGTAAAATACGAACAGACTTCTTCTTCCACGCCTTTTACTTGAGGTCAGCTCTCCTCGTTCTAAGGCACCAGGATACTCCGTTCTGGGTTGTATGTGCTTTCGTCTGAGCTGATATCTTTGCTTTGTTAGTAGTTGTTCATTACGATAACACTGATACATAGATACGGATACTAACTCTTTTTCCACTAAGTAACGCTTCATTCCATTCTGTAGGTCCTAAGCTGCATCAATTTAAAGTGTAAGCCGACCTTAACATACTAAGAAAAGCCCAGGTAGACGGCACGCCTTAAAAAAATCCACGTAGGTACCTACTCTCAACACTATAACTAGAAAATATTCCACCCAACGACTGACTCCTGCGACGATACTAGACAAACCACGAAACCGTAATAAACCACAGCCTAGTTCAGAATATCATTACGACGGCGGCGCAGAGGGGTAAGCACGACAAATGTTTAAAATAGATTACATTTTTACACTTCCGCGGTATCTGCTAATGTTCGTGTAACCGCAGTGATATTCTTTTTGTATGTGGATTTGTAGTTTTGATACTTATAAATAATTGATTACAAGAAGGTAGATATGGCTGCTTTTAAATGAGTTTAAAAGAACTCAGACATCTTTTTAATAAACAATCGTAAGGTCGGAGTTTCTTAAGTCTCTAGAATTAACTTATTGGACTCTACGATTAGTTAACAGTAAAAAGTTTCGCGGTGGGCGTGATTCCTCCGATGAGTCGTGCAGTCATTTTCTTGATGGAGTTCTGCTATCTGTGCCTACCTTTACATTATGATGTGGTTACGTTTTTAGGAATATGATCATTTAGGAACTATTTTCTCCGTGACTAGTCAGTTGAGAATATGTTTTCATATAGAAATGTTAGGTTTGGGACAATTCTCTTAACTCTTATTAATTAGGAATCTTATAAATTATATGTTTTGACCTATGATTGTTGTGAGATATCATGGTAAACTTACCTTTTTTATGAAATTAACCTGTAATAGATACAACCCGTGTATTGTGAGTTCGGTTGATCTACTTACACAAAAAAACAGACCCGGACAACTATTATTACCATAAGCGTTACAAATGTTGTTCCTTGCAGAAATCGATCTCATGACAAGCAGCATTTTTTTTACAGCGTATTCTTCAGTTGGAAATAATTTTATATAGGTATTAAAGTAAAATTTTAGTCAAGTATCAAGACACTTCGTAGTGGTACAACAGTTAAACAATTTGTTTCTCCCGTACAGTTGTGTCACCGCAGACTAGTTACACAAATAAACTCGGATACATACTATGTTGAGTTTCATCTTATTAAAATATAAATTATTTTTCGCACCATCTTGGTTTTCCGTAACTAACTCTCATTTCACTTAGCGGTGAGTTAATGTACTTGAGTACAAAGTGACACGATATCACAACAAAGAAATATAGCTATGTTTACGCACTAGATTTGTTTTAGAGATAAGTAGCAATGTGGGTAGAATTTTGAGCTAAATGCTTGTGTCTGGAGTGGATTCACGATATAGTGTAAAGGATTGAGTTTGAAACCGCGATCTCTGGATCACAAATCCGAAACCTTAGCCGTTAGTTTATTGACGCTAAGATACTCCAATCTACCCGCTTTGCAGTCTAACTAGATGTTGTAGTGTATCTGTACATTTTACATGAAGTAACTGGCTCACTGATTATCACAACCCAGTTATAGGATAACATGCTATCCCTTGGCAAGAGTGGTGTCATATTTTTTGGCAATTGAAACCTGGGACCTACGCACTGTCTCGTCAGTTATATGTTTGATCACCCATCTATGATTCGACCTCGGAAAGCGTCGCTTAACCTCGAAGTTCGATCCGTGGGGTTGTTATTATTCAGAAAAGGTAATACGCTTACAAAACAAAACATCTCGAACATGAGAAATATTTTATTTCCCAATTTCGGAAAAATATTCGTAACATCTTTTGCTAATTAAGCGAAATGACACATAGTAATGTCCCTTGTTGCTTTCTTAAAGAAGTTATCTATATTGATAAGTATTACGAAATATATAATATTATTAAATCATGCAAGAACCATATTGATTCTTCTTCAATATCTCAGAGGAGCGTCTGAGAAAAGCACCACATAAAGGACATTGTTCCGGCTCCATACATGTCACGCCTAAGAATCGTTTGAATCGAAAATGACTTAGATAGACTCTAAATATTTTATAGAATCATAGTAAATTAATTTTTACTAAAGGACACTTGAAGATACAAAAATAATCAATTCATCGAAATCAAGTCCGAAAATAGCCAGGTAGTAAGATTCACAGAGTCCTTTATACACAGCCAAGTCTACCAAGTATGCAATCTGATCAGAGTCCGTTATCAAGCCAAAGTTGTTGGAATAAAACCATAAAACGCATAGAAAATAGCAAAGAAAAGAACTTTGCAATAAAAATTGAAACCAAATGAAATATAAGCACACCAGTGTTGCCAATTACGAAAAGCTATAATACCCGAATGCCACGCCAGAAATTCCCGATTTCAGATAAAAAATTATTGAATACTTTTTCTTCTCCAGCCAGTCAATTCAGGTATTTAAATGAGTAAAGTATTAAATAAATATTTTTTTAGATATTAATATATTTATTGTCAATAATAGGATACAGTGCCTATTTGATTTATTGAATTCATATTATTACGTACCTATATGTGATCAACTCAATTTCAGAAATAATCAGTCAATTGAACAAACGAATGTGAGCTTCACTAAGTGAATAGACAAAGCGTCAGACTGAAGATGGGTGGGGGATTTCCCGTCCTCAATTAGTTGACGATTATATACTTTATTAGAAATCAGAAATCACTGACATTCGTAGTCAAACGTTTGGGTCATTAAATTCTCTTACAGACATCCTGAATAGACCGAGAGACTTGATATGCTTCTAGAAAGAAAGAAAGAAAAGAAAGAAAGAAAGAAAAAATATTTATTCGGCACATGCCACAAAGCACACAACACAAAGTAGGTATTCAAAAGGAAAAAAAAACTAAATAATAAAAATATAAGGTAAAAAAAAACAATATTTGCATTTACAAGAAAATAACTAATTACGTGTGCCTCGCGACTGCGCCAAAAAGGCTCGGTTCAGCTATATGCCAGACAACTAGTGCCTGACGCTGGTTTTCAACCGGACCTAGTGTAGAAGTGACTACCGGATGTGAACCAGCTTTGTATAGAAAATAAATAAATAATAATATATATTTATATACATATGTGTGTGTGTGTGTGTGTGTGTAAAAATAAATAATTGAATCGTCTGTTCGCGATCTAAAAAGAAGTGTGCTTGCTGCATAATAAATTAATGGGTTGTAATAAGTGGTTGAGTATACTATTTACACGAAACCAAAACACAAAACAAATCCTTTGCAAAATCAGATAGGGTAGGTATTTGCAGTATTCCTGCACCGACTAGTATTCAACAGCTTCAGATTTAATCAGATAAGTGAGATATTTTGGTTGACCATGTCTAGTTTTATTTGAGCATCTATTAAATACTGCCGTAAGCGTTTCCTGAAGGTGCCGATAGTGTTGCTCGATCTATATATTATTTACTGGGGTTAAATTAATAACGTAACCCATTCAATATTTTATTATTATTTTTATTTCTATCTATACGTTGAAAATACCCGAAATAGTCCGAATTTTATCAATTTGTGATTTAATCCAGACAACAGTCCGTATTTCCTGAAATCGGGGAAAAATCCCGTAAATTGGCAACACTATCTGGCCAAGAGACATTTTTATGGCACCACGCATTCGTTAATCGTGACCCAACTTTTTATTTTGAATTTATTTATTTCAAGTATCCGTGGAATACTAAAATATGTTTCAAGCAGTATAAAAAGAAATGAAAATTATCATGTAATTTATATTCACATCGGTTATATAGGCCAAACTCGAACATTGTCTTTTGAAACTATACAAGCACTTGTCAGCTGTCGTGTAATACCAAAATAGGGTAATTAGGGTACCGTAGTCGAATGGCAAAAAACGGAACCCTTATAGTTTCGTCATGTCTGTCTGTCTGTCCGTCCATATATCACAGCCATTTTATTCCGAAACGATCAAGACTATACATGTGAAACTTGGTAGGTAGATGTATTCTGTAAACCGCTTTCCGATTTTAAGAAAAAAAATAAAAACTATTTAAAATAAAGGGAGCCCCCCCTTTATTTTAAATATTTTTTAGTTTTTTTTCCCTATACATGGAACTGAAACTGAAATATATTTTTTTCATGAAAACTACACGTGTGTTGTATCTATAGACATGTCTTTAAGAAAGACATTGAGGTTTCTAAAACCACTTTTTCATAAAATTAATCGTTTAAAAGTATACGCTTCCAAAGTGGTAAAATGTGTGTCCCCCTCTTACTTCTATAATAATAACGTGAAAAATCTAAAAAACATATATGCTGTAGATCTTAATGTAAACTTTTAACCAAAATTAGTTTGAACGAGATTGGGTCAGCAGTTTATGAGATACTGCATATTTTCTAAAACCGCAAATATAACTCTTTAATTCATACAAACACTATGAAATTTGGCGTAGTTACTACGGAACCCTTCATGGGCGAGTCTGTCTCGCACTTGGCCAATTATTTATTTTTAAACTAAGCTGTTACAGTCCTCATCTGAACATGAGCATCATGCAAGTCTTCCTTTCTAAGTACGTGAGCAAGAAAAATCAATAGCTTAAGAGCAATGCTCTAATTCAATTCATAAGCCAATAATATGACCAACAGCCAACCTTAACGAGGTACTAACTAGAACTTTGACAGTAGCCCATAAGGCTTCATAATCAAGATTTATCGATGCCTGCAGATATGTCCAAAGTCTGTACTCAGAATACGATTGATAAAGCGATAATTTAGAGCACCGTGGGGCCATAATTCGAGCGGATTAAGGCTTGTTATTGCTGTAAGTAGCGACAAGTCTCCAGCCCGCCCACTTACATTGTTGGACCAGTCTATGTTATTGAATCAGTTTGCTGGCTTAAGTCCTAGATGAGAAACGAAAGCGATATAACGATGTGATGCATTCGTAAGTATTTTTTGAAAATTATTTTATGTGCAGAAAAATGTCTGTACCTACATAGATGGACATTACATGTTTATCTTCCAACTTGCAACTTTTTTGTTATGAAAATATGATTAGATAGTTGTAAGCCAAACTAATGATACCTATATGAATAGCGCTCAGTGGGTTCTACAACGTGTAATTTAAAGGGTATATACATTCCAAGTGCATGGCTTCTTTGGATGTTAACAAACGATATGGCAAGGGTTTTGTAATCCTAAGTCCACGTGTGTAGAACTTATTACAAATACCAATACACTGATACCAGAGACCGAATTTTTCAAATTAAGAAGAACGAAGAGAATTATCGTGTTATTGGCAAGTGACGTGGAAAGTTATTGACCCTCGTAGTGCTGTGACACGTTTGTTATGATTGGTATTCAAGAAATATATGAAACCGATAATTTAGTATCAATACTTTGAGTCAGTTATTTTGTGCTGAAACTGTGCATAGAGACTCCATACCAGATGTTGTCTTCAGCCCTTTTAGATAGATATGGGGTTTCCTTTACACATTGTATAACTAGGCACTTATGATACATCAGAAGCCAGAGCCCGGTTTGAATTGGTCATTTTCTATGGAGAAAAACCGACAACAACTGCAACGTTACTCCATTCAAAACTCAATTGATTTTCACAATGTTTCAGAATTACTGTATTAACACTCCTAGTACAAAACTAGTTTATTTTATCTCAAAGCCTGTCTAACAGGACCACGTAGCTTATTATCGCTTTTGCCGCTCACTTAGGACGAAGGCATAGAAATCGTACTGACTTAGTTGCGCGGGTAGATAATCCCTTAACGGCTTGTATCATTCAAATAAAACTACAACGGAAATGGTCAAATAACGGACCACCGAAAACTACAAACAGATTGAAATATCAAAATAGACGGATTTCACACAAAAATCAAGTGGCAATACAATGATTTCATTCACTGGAGCATTATGTACCCAAAAATACAGCAAGCATTTCCAACTTTAAAGATTTACTCATAAAGTTTCAAATTGACTGTCAACATTTTGCAATCTAGAAACAGTCGATGTTCTTTATTGCAATTAGTTAAGGTTCAAAATTGGTTGTAGTTTTTTTATACAAAAAGGGTTGAATTCTCATGAGACGCCGTCATGATAGTCCAAAACCTCATTCTTGACAGATTACGGAATATTTATGACACATTATGAGATTTTTTTTTTCTTAACAGCGGGGGCGCAAGCGCAAGCGTTTAGCATTTGAATTTGACAGGAAATATGATACAGTGTGTTTGAATATTGGAAGTATTGGGATACAGTGTTATAGACATGATAGAAATTTAAGATTGATATTGATAATGATTCAAAAGATTGAAAATGGCTTCATTATTCTATAGCTTAAAAATAATGTTTTTTTTTATTGGTTTGAGTTTTCTTGCGTCTGACCACCATCTCACCGGATGGTAAGCAATGATGTGGTCGAAGATGAATCACGCTTAGCTAGAAGTAACTTATAGAAGTAACCTTGACTTAAACACTGTGACGTGTTAATCATCTGACTGAAAGATTTTCCTGGTATATATAGGTATATAAATAGTTTATATTATTGCTATTTATTTATTAAGGTTAATTAATAGCTTCCTTATACAAAATTTTGTGTGTACACAGTCGCCAATTACAGGATAATTAGCTTTCATAAACATAATTGGCCAACTATTAAAGTGTCATAGTTTTTTCCCAAAACCAAACCATCCTGTATACAAACTTCAAAAATTAACAATCCTTCAAGACAACGTGCCCCAGAAGTTCCAAGAACCATTGTTTTGGTAACCGCAAGTTTTTCAAACACTTTTTATGACAAAACCTTCATCTTTTGTCACAGTGATAATTACTGTTTACTGAATCTGTGCATTGCTGGGGCGTGTTTTTGTTTTTATTTAATTTTGAGTGACACCTTTTCTTGTGAAGTCGGTTAACTGAATGGTTTGTGAAACGTGATTTGGCAATTTTGATACGTCATTCTGGGTTGTTTTGTGTCGTGTTTTGGGATTTGATTTCATGCTGATTTTGTTGAAAAAGGGACTGTTGTAGAATCATGTTGTGAATGAATAGCATACGTTATAACGATATTATTACTTTAAAACAAATAAGGCGTGATTTTGAAATCGTTATTTTCTTTTTTAACTGACGAAAAAAAAAAACGGAGGAGGTTATCAAGTCGACGCATATATTTTTTAGTACTAGAAATTTATGATTTCTAGTACTCTGTAATCTAATTTTCTAGTAATCTGCTCATCCTTTTTTAGACTTCTGAGTACTAGAGCTTTACATGTAGTTGTCATTGCTACATAAATCTTTCAATGTGTTAATTTTTAATTTAAATTAATATGTATTTTTTATGCGTCTTTCTTATTAAGAGTTTCTTGTGCCTATTTTTAGCACATTTTCACAATATTAGTGGGGCACTATAGGTCTTGTAAGGAACCAATTGTACGACTGTTTGATGCCAAAATAAAACAAATTATTTAATTTCATAAAAGTCCACATATTACTACACTACAAGTTATATCGATTACCAAACGTGGGAACGCGCTATGCTAAGAGCACAGCATCCAAAACATTGAACACCTTTTAGCCTGGTACCACCTTTTATCAGACATAATGAACTGCGCGTCATTACGAGACAGAGGTCGAATGTCAAGCGGCGATTGTCAATTGTTCATAGACTAGAAATATCGGTAATTAAAGAGATGTGATGATTCTTTGACCGCTTTGAAGAAAGGTTTTATGCCTAATTCTTTTGACTCTGTTATTACATTAAGGTAGCTTATAGATAGATAGATAGAATATACTTTATTGTACACCAATAAATGAATCACACTTAAATAACAATATTGTAAATAAAATTGGTTACAATGGTGGTCTTATCGCTGAGAGCGATATCTTCCAGACAACCTTTGGAAGGTCTTTACGAGCTTCAATTATTCCAGGATATCAAATATCTATTTACCAAATTTCATTCAGATTCATTAAGTACTTTTTGCGTGAAAGAGTCACAAACATCCATACTTTCGCATTTATAATATTAGGAAGAAGTAAGACTAATTTTTGCCCGTAGATTTACTCACGTGAATAGATTTTTTCAGTCAAATTAAAGTAGCTTATGTTATGTACCTACTTGCTGATAATAATCTTGACCACTGTGTATATGAGCACTAGAAAAGTTAAGTTACCTAATAGGTGCAGAGATGGTGTCCTGAAATACATGCCTGTATTTCAGGACATACCTAGCATACTTTGACACCAGTACCCCAAAGAATGAATTGCGTCCTTAAAAAAATTGAGGAAATGTATACTGTCGCAAAAACTTGGGATTTATTATTAATGTGCTTTATATTGGTGAAAGAGTTGTTGAAATCAGTGCAGCAGTTTTTAAGTTTATCGATTACAAACAGAACTCAAAACTTTCCTTTTTATAAATAATAATAATAATAATAATAATATTCCACAACTTTTCACACAACGCCATCTAGTCCCAAACTAAGCAGAGCTTGTGGTATGGGTACTAGACAACTGATAAACATACATATATATTTCTAAATACATACATATTATAGATAAATTACACCCAGACAAAGAACAAATGACCGTGCTCATCACACAAACATTTGTCCTAGGTGGGAATCGAACCCACGACCTTGCGCACAGCAGTCAGGGCCACTGACCACTATACCAACGGGCCTGTAACCTTATAACCTTAGTATAGAAATAGTTTCTCCTGTGCATATTATAAACGTTATAAAACGTCTGTTTGTATGTATATTTGCTCATTAAAAACCACTCAACTGCTGAATAAATTTAACACACGGATAGATTATGACCTACACTTCTAACTCACTAATGAACTGCTCGATTTACTTAATAACATTAAATAAACTCAATTAAGACATTTAATTGGAAATTTGAATAAGTTTCTGTCAAAATATATATTTAATATTGCCTACGTGTTCTTGATTAATTAAACATATTAATCAATCAATCTCAAATAGCCCAATTAACTAGTTCTCAAGGTAAGAAATTTTAAACCAATTTGAATAGAATGCCGAATGAGATCATAATTGAAAATCGTTTATTGGTCTTATTTTATTCAATACCAGTTTAAAAACACATACGCTGCCGCGCCGCACCGTTACCTGTACTAGCCATACTGGACCTTGAAGATTGAACCGTACTTCAATCTTCAAGGTCCAGTATTGCTTGCCGCGGTCAGCTTGTGGATGGATGATCATCTCAGTAGGTATATCCAGATATAGATGACGCCAAATAACTTGGCAAGATTTTGGCGTAGTGGGGGTAAGTTCGCGCATCGTGCACTTAGTGGAAGAAAAAAGTGGTCACTTTTACTGCTTGCCATTATTCTATGGTTATTGCCATCATTTATTTTTACTCATATCTGTTCAGAAGAATGCTAAAGAAAGAAGAGGAATTCATTCGTTAATTCTGTATTATAAATAAAATAGATATAATACAGAAAAACATATAAAAGTGATTTTTTTTTAATTTAAAACCAACATTAAAAATAATATGTTCACGTCGTCACAATTAGTTAATAAAACTGCTACGCCTTTTATTCTTCTTTTTTCCCGGTGTCCTAAAGACAGTGATGAATTCGGAATTTCAACCTTCCTTAACTATAGTGTCTAACTGTTCCTTCTGACGTTTTAATAGTCTGCGTAAAACGCTATTTGGTCCTGGCATTGTAATCACTCATCAACATAATAAAAACTAAATTTAAAACAACAACTCGTAACAAAAACAAAGGATACAACTTTCGTGTACGCGAGTGTATTCGGGAGCAAATTGAACGAGAACTACTAACGCACCAATCGCGTGCCGGAGCTGCGCTACGTCATACCCCGCGTCCCGCTGACAACAGCTGATACCTAAAAATCGACTTCTGCGCATTGAACGACTCTTGCCAAGTTATTTGGCGTTACCTATACACCAGAGCCTCGAAAAGCATGTTATGTTGTTGGTCCCAGCTGCCATTAGTACATCTTAGACAGTCGTTACGAGTAGTTAGAAGATATATATAATCTTTATTGTACCTACACCTTAACAGAATCAAATGAGGACTTAAAAACTAAAGGGTGTTACAATGGGATCTTTTACAGACAACCTTTGGATGGATTTGACACAGCAGGAGAAAATAAATACGCGGGTAGACCATGGTGTACTATTCACTTATATACAATGCATAAGTAATAACCTACATACACAATACACATATACAACGTGTAATTTAAAGGGTATATACATACCGAGTGCACGGCTTCTTTGGATGATAACAAACGATATAGCAAGGGTTTTCTAATCCTATGTCTACATGTGTGGAGCATATTAGAAATTTCAATACATTGATACCAGAAGCCGAATTTTTCAAATTAAGAAGAACGAAAAGAATAATCGTTTTATTGGCAAATGACGTGGAAAGTGATGACCTTCATAGTGCTGTGACACGTTTGTTATTACTGGTATTCAAGAAACACATGAAACCAATAATTTGGGGTCAATTCTGTGAGTCACTTATTTTGAGCTGAAACTCTGCATAAAGACTCCATACCAGATGTTGTCTTCAGTCCTTTTGGATAGATATGGGGTTTCCGTTACACGTTGTATAATATATATTCATAAAAAAACAAGCTGGTATATACACCGTGAAATTTTAGTGGTGGTTTTCCCAGGGCGAAATGGCTTGGTCTTGGTAATACAATCGTTTTATAAACAAATAAAATATTAGAAACAAAAAATGGCGCAGTGCAGTTAATGGATTATCACCATGCGTAAGAGCTTATTTTGCTCTGATAATTTAGTAATCACTTTTTTCTTTGTTGGCAGCGCGCGGCGGTGCGTGTTTCGTGTAGGTACCTACGTTACGTCTACTTAACTACTAATGATTCTCGCGCTTTCGAGTTTATGAATATTTCTATAAAATTTTAAAAAAATATACGTTTTTTTTAAGTTAACTGTATGTTTCGATACTACTACTGATGGGTACCTGCCCTGGGTAAACAACCATTTAAATTTCACACTGTATACAAAATTGTTACAAATTAAAGAGAGAGATCTTTTACCATGTTTTTGAAAGAAGGAAAGGTTTGTGCTTGTCTTACTGACACGGGAAGAGTATTCCACAGTCGTAATGTTGAGCTGCGAACGGCTTATCAAAGAAATCTACGAATCTGATATCTGTCTTGCCAATGGGTATCATGTTAGCCAGTTGTGGAGCTCCATGTAAAGCACTAGTACCCAGTTGTGGAGCTCCATGTAAAACACTAGTACCCAGTTGCATACAGGTAGACTGGAAGCAGACCCAATCATTCTTTTGAAAAGTTTCAGCAGATAATGATAATTTTAATAACACAATTAATATCTACTTGCATTAGATAGAAGTAGGTTCTTGTTAATATAGCAAGTTATCAATAAATAATCTGGATCTTGGTGTAAAATAAAGTACTTACGAGTACATATACACACATTCACTTCAGTTCAAAGATATTTTCATTTATATCTTCTACTGCATCAGGATACTAATAAAATATAGCAATGTACCTACCGTAACAGGCCTTACACAGAGGGGGCTAGACTCTGGTTGGAGGCTTTAATTATAATTAATTAAGGCAATCACAGGCAATTCCAACTAAGCAGCCGTCAACCTCAAAGACACCGCACAAAAAACGAAGTTCCGGAGTGGTCTTTTTGGAGGTAACGGGACACTTTCTATGAGCTGATGGTGATAAACGGATTGGTTTAGTGAGGTAAGTATCCAACAATACCTGGTCTTCTCCACAAAATCCAGGCACCTTTAAAGGGTTTTTACAGAAAACAAAAAGCTTTTAAAATAAAGACGAAAACCGTCCTATCTCCATTAATTACCAAATCTACAAAAGGTTGATCTCCCATTGCGGCGCTCATTGGTCCCTAACAAAATAGACTCGTTACATGGGCCGTCAATCATAAAATCACGGCTTCATACCATTCAATTGGATTAATATAAACGTTACAAATAGTAATCAAATGCTCTGAGTTACATCGCCAAACGATTTTTTTAAGTATTCGTTTTTGACCTTATGTGATTCTATAGAGTTAGAAATGTTTCAAAGGTATTTATTATAAGACTACCTTTTTTTCTGGTTGGGAAAATCGTCGAATGACTTCTCCCGCTCTGGGTGGAGTGGAAGGGAGTGTCAGACTTGTACTGACTAAAAACCCACGCTGTTCCTTCAGTTGCCCTTAAGTTCCGGGGCCGCGGTATCTTGTTAGAACATTCCCGCAACCCCGGCAGGCAATGGCCCTATGGGGCCCCGTCACTATTGCTGACAGCTCTTTGAGGCGCGCGTGGAACACAACGCGCCGCCGACCAGGGCCTGTTCCTTACCGGATGGAGAGCTACCCCTGCTTGCCGTCCGCAACCCCGCGTCTACGGTGGCCGGAAATCGGCTCGCGATCCCCGACGCCCGGGGCGTCTTCCGCGGCGGCTGGGGCGTGAGGAAGAGAGTTGTTTCTCCCTCGCGCGTTCAGCCTCCTCCTTCGCTAGCATGACTGCTGACCCATGTTCCGTGAACCAGGGCCGGTCATGAGAGGTCACCGCTGCCGATCGCCTTAACGAATTTTTGCCTTGATTAACTCCAGTCTTAGTTACTTCTGCTGAAGTAAAGAAAGTAGTTGAAAGTATAAGAAATAATATAGCAGAGAAGGCAACGTGTAAGGTTATCGGTACCGTTGCCCAACAGTGAGATCATATGACTTCTGAGTTTGTTTCGATGTTTTTCTCAGGGTAGTCGGCTAGAAATCTCGGGCCTCATCTAATTGGATTTACAAAAAAATTACGTGCAAGTACTATTTATTTTTAAAAAATCAGAGTAAATAACAATTTAATTTATCAATATCAATTGAAACTATGAAAAACTGAACGACAGACTTCATATAAGTATCAGTCTTTCTGAGATAATCAGATATTTGAAACCTTTATTATGTGAATTTAGAATTAGCATTCATTTAAAAACTAATCCCAATTTCTTATGATGCATTGGAAATTTAAGTTTTTCTAAACGTACTTTCGCATAACTATGACAAGTTTTTAACCCAAAATTATTAATTAAATAACCCACCATCATTTTTAAGAATCGATTATGTAAACCTAACTTATTTTCACACATATTGTGTACTTGCGTGGGTACTTCTGTCGTTCTTATCCTGTTTCGGATTTGTTTTCTTTCCGTCAGTCTTTCCCACGAAATTGTATAAAGTTCGATTCTATCAGACCATTGGTCTATGGTGAACAAACCAATCGCCTGTCAATATTCAAAGTACGAGTGATGTATGGAATATTTGGCATTTTTCCGCCGCGGCGCAACATCATTGATCATTATTAGAGTGAGGTGCGCGCGCGCCGACTATACGAATGAAGCGATTACAAATGGTACTTGCGTTATTATGCCTTAGAATTGTATGCTTGGAAAGCAAAACGAGAGATAATAATTATGTCACACTAATTTATAACACCCACTTGTTTAAAACAAAATTAAAGGCGTTTCTATTAGAAAAATATTTGTTGTCATACAAACATTTTAAAATCACCGGAATATCGAATTTAAAATCACATAGTAATAAATAAATTATGTATATCTAATATTTCTTTTTTAATCATTTCACATTATATAATTTTTTACTTATTTACTGACATTTAATACTATTTTAATTTGACATTATATTTAAAACGTAAACATTATAGGAATAATTATGTAACTCTTTGACATAATTTTTAATACTAATTGACACAAATGTTACCTTCATAATTTTATTTCTTTTTGTATATGTCTTATAATTAATTGTATATTCAACACAATGTGAATTGTTAATGAATAAATAAAAAGAAATTAAATGGAAATGTCAGGATTTTGATAACGCGATAAAAAAAAATCAAAAGTATTGGGTACTAGCAGTTGGGCAGGGTTTCACTCCCGTGGATTTTATCACGAAAACGTAACCCTTCTTCTTTTGTAGTTCGGTTAATAATTAGCCTATAACCTTCCTCAAGCTTCAAGCTACTTCTATACCAAATTTCATCCAAATCCACTCAGTACTTTCGAAGATTAGCGCGTTAACAAACACACAAACTTAAGATATTTTACTACTTTACAATATGTACTCTCTATATTACCCTCGGATCGTAGGGCCCATGTGCTCACAGCCTTTTCAAAGAAATATCGAAAAGGCTCGTTGATGTTTCCCGTGACCCAAGGGCTGGCTATTCCTTTGGCTAAAGGCATTGCCATACAACGATGCAATGCCGCTACTCTCTTGGGTACGTTGCCAGCGGACAGAGTTGAGGATGATATTTTTGGTGCTTCATTTTAGTTTGTATTTTAGTTTTGCGTAATGTTTTTCTGTAGCTTTACATATTAAGTATCTTCTTTGTCGCTTGGCTCTTGACAGAGCGGTCGTAGTAGGGGCGGAAACAGCTCTCCGCACGATATCCCGCCATCTGTCTCTGTTGGAGAGTGCTTGGCGCACTCAGATACGCCGCTTCCCAGTGCTGATTTCACCTGTCCAGCGCATAAGTGACCTGCCACGCGACCTGATTCCCTCCACCTTTCCTTGAACGACGAGCCGCTCTATGGAGTCATATTAAGTAAAGGCTAAATTACTTTTCTGTTAATGTTACTCTTTCGGACTCTCCTACGAGGAGCTAGTAGCTAAATAACCTGCACGGGTTCATTTTCAAGGTTAAGCAATGATTGCCGGTCAGTCCAAGGGTGGGTGTCTATTTTAAGATTTCAAGTTTCCTCTGTGCCTCGTAAAACACGTAAAGCCTTTGGCTTCAGCTGTCATTGTCCATCTTTCCAGTCACTCCAGGTAGTCGGAAGCTATAAAATCTGACATGAGTCTTGACACAGGGAAGAGGTTGTGAAGGTCAGATAGGCAGACGTTCATTGTAAAATACTATTACTCAGCTGTATCCGGTCAGACTGGAAGCTGACTATCATGATGACGTCATGGATTTCTGCATAGGAATGTGTGTTTTAAGTTAACGAACCTTCCTGTGCGATCCTTGTGCTTCTGTTTACTTAAAAAAATTAAATTATTGGGCAGTTATCATAGTCTTAACACGTTCGCTGACAGTACGTCGTTAGGCGGGAAATTAAAATAGTGTGTTATGACAGTTCGTCGAGGGACGGGCCACTTATTTTTAAAACTACGTCGTCTCACGATAATTTTTCTTATAAGTTTTATGAAGAGCTGTATCCACTGTCATATTATGAGCAATTTCATATTTCTTACTCCCGTAAAACGAGTATTTTGTGGGTAGTTTCATATTGCTTGCTTGTGCACGAGTACTACGTTGATTTGTCATTTAGTATGGAAAATT
Source organism: Tholera decimalis (assembly GCA_943138885.2). NCBI lineage: Eukaryota > Metazoa > Arthropoda > Insecta > Lepidoptera > Noctuidae > Tholera > Tholera decimalis. The sequence goes on along the minus strand of OW964566.2, from coordinate 2,900,973 downwards.
CTACTGTCGTAATGTGGTGTCAGGGTAAGTGCTCACTGTCAGCGAACGTGGTAACCTTCGCGCATCCAAAAACTTCTTCACATTCCTTCTCACCGCACCAGATTTCTATTTAATTCTTACGCTACTTCTACTATTAAACTCTGGAATTTGCCAACCCTTAACATCAAGAAGGCTGAGTTAAAATTTTCTTTTAAGCGTAAAATTGAAAACCACTACTTAAGGGGCTGCTATTCTTAGTTTGGTCTTCGTTATAATTATTATGAGCTCTCTTATTCAGAAAGATTATTACAAAGCACCGTATTTATTAGTTAATTATTTTAGCATATATGTATAAGTATTTTATGAGTATTATATATTTATTAGTATTAAATATGTCATTTTATTCCATTTTCTCGTACACCTACCACAATGTGTTTTTTTTTTAACCCAAAGGTTAACTGGTAGAGAATGCCTTGCTGCATTAAGTCCGCCCATGTAACACTATTGTACATAAAGTTTAAATAAATAAATTACTGTTAATATGTACAACAAAAAAAGTACTGCGCGAGATCCCATGGCTACGGCGCGGGCGCGGCGTTAGGTTTTTCGTGGTAGCAAGCATTGTGCGTTTCGTATTCGTGAACTTACGGAGACGTGTTCTTCGGTGCTTCATTTTCGAAATCACGTATCACATCCCTCACAGACAAACCGTGTAAACGGTTTTGCGAGGTATTGGCTTATTTCTATGATTCTAATGTAACCAATATTATTAATAAATAAATAATAATCCATTCTCACAAACATACGCCTTTCAAATATTAGTAAGAAGATATGATAAGAGTTAAAATTTTGGCTTGAGTTTTTCTTCTATACGGTTACCTTATTTTGTAGATATTAATCACGGATTCACACATTGTGGTAACATGGAGCTACCTTAATATAACCCCATATGTTTGCACATCACAAGGCTGTCAGTAGTGAGGCTGGGGCTATAAATAATTGCCTAAGTACGGGTGCGACAACCATCGGTGGCAAAGTTCAACGATACCGCAATGAGCGAACATTAAGAGGGAGATAATTATCTTTACGCCTTACGTTGAAGGGTTGGGCAGAGATTCTAAGATTTTTCTTTTACGAAATCCACTTATTAGAGATTTTGTTTGAGAACACATAACCACATCATCACTTACCATCAAGAATTAAAACGAAAATAGAACGTTTCATTTTTTTTATATAATAATAGGTTCGCGTTTGACTACCATCTCACCTGATGGTAAGTGATGATGTGGTCGAAGATGGAGCACGCTTACCTAAAAGTAACCTTTTCACTCTTGACTTAAAGACTCCTAGGTTATAGCTATCGGGAAACACAGACTCCGGCAGGGAATTCCACTCCTTAGCCGTACGCACAATGAAGGTATTCCCAAAACGTTTTGTGCATATGTGTAATTTACTCAATTTTCAATGAGTGACCGAAGCAAAACTTTGGATTTGTTGAACCTTATTTGGACAGCAACCCAACGTTGGACCAACCTCATTTGGGTTAGCACACCTTCCGGTAAGATCCAGCCAAGAGTCGGCGACTCGTCGTGTTCCACGCGCGTCTCAAAGATCAGTCAGCATCATAGATGGGGTTCGATAGGGCCATTTCCTGCTGGGGTTGCGGGAATGTTGTAGAGATACCGCTACCCCGGACTACAAGGGCAACTGAAGGAATAGAGTGGGTTTTTAGTCAGTAGAAGTCTGACACACCCTTTCGCTTCACCCAGAATCGTTAAGAGTCATTAGATGATATTTCCACCGAGCAAAAGCCTATACAACGTGTAATTTAAAGGGTATATATATACCAAGTGCTTGGCTTCTTTGGATGATAACAAACGATATGGCAAGGGTTTTGTAATCCTAAGTCTACGTGTGTAGAACTTATTACAAATACCAATACACTGATACCAGAGACCGAATTTTTCAAATTAAGAAAATCGAAAAGAATTATCGTGTATTGGTTTTTTTTTTTTTTTTTTTTGTGTGTGGCATCTCGCAGGTCAACCTCTGAGGTTGTCGGCTGCTTAACCGGGCTTGCCTGTGGTTGCCTTAATTAATTAATTAATTAAAGCCTCCAGCCAGGGCTTATTAGAAAACTTACAAACTAGGCGACTACACGCTAAGGGCACCCCCTGTGGGGTACGGACCTCGGCTTAGGGCGTCGCAGTGGGAGGGCAGCTAGGGACAGGCTGGATCATATCATTTTTATTATTAATAAGGGAATTTAAAGCTACTGGCTCAGCGTCGCGGGCTGGCTCTGGCAAGGGTCGGGGCGGACTATTACGGGGACGTCGCGGCGGGCCTCGGCGGCGAGGACGGAAGGACGGTCGGTTTTTGTTTTTGTGTACCACTGTACTTGTTTCCCTACGGCTCTCTTGGAGCAGGGTGATTGCGTCATCGGGAGTGACAAGGGTGTGCCTTGGTCGGCGAATCTTAGAGATACGCGAGGGTTCGTATTGGGCGGCCGATACGATAAGGGGATTCCTATGTTGGATTGCAGTATCAAAGAAACGCTTGGAGACACGTTTCATGAACTGCTGGATGGTGGGCATCTTGAGGTCTACGTGAAGAAGCTCATTTCGAACATAAAAGGGGGCTCCCGTGACTCTACGGAGGAATCGGTTTTGAAGGGTCTGCATCTTGTGGAGGAGGTAGTGGTAGGGCTTTGCGTGTGCGAAAACAACGCAGGCGTAGGTCATGATGGGACGGATGACCGCGGTGAAAATACGCAGCTTGCACCTGAGTGATAACTTACTGCGGGAGCTAAGAATGAAGTGGAGCCTACCTAGAGCGAAAGCGGCGCGCGAACGTGCCTGCTTTATGTGCTCAGCGAAGGAAAGGTGTTTATCGAGGACCACGCCTAAGTATTTGGCTTGCTTTTCCCAGGGGATCGGCTTGCCGTACATGGTAATCGGACGGGGGGAGGGTGGGTTTATCCGCGGCTTAGAAAAGAGGACTGCCTGGCTTTTGTCTGGATTGACTTCGATTCTCCATTTCCGGAACCACTTGGCCAGAGTGTTTGCGGAAGTTTGGAGAGTGCGAGCGATGGCATCGGGTTTAAGACCGGTATAATAGATAGCCGTATCGTCGGCAAATAGGGCTAGCTGAGTATTTTTATGCTTGGGGATATCGCTTGTGAATAGCGTGAAAACGAGGGGGGATAGTACGGAGCCTTGAGGAACTCCTGCGCGAATGGGATGGGGGGAGGAAAGCTCCCCCTCAATTCGGTAACGAAAAGTGCGATTCGATAAAAAGTCCCGTAGGATGAGCACGAGACGGTCAGGCACGCCGAGTTGGTATAGCTTATAGATTAAGCCATTGTGCCAGACTTTGTCGAACGCTTTCGCTATGTCGAAGAATAAGGCTCCCGTTATTGCGCCCCGTTGGAAGCCGGCGCTGACGTGTTCTATGATGCGGTGGACTTGTTGGATACATGAGTGTTCGGTTCTAAATCCAAACTGCTCATTGGGCATAAGACTCTTTGCTTCTGCAAAATCTTTGAGCCGCTTATATATAAGCCTTTCATAGATTTTACCAAGGACGTTGAGTAAGCTAATGGGACGGTAGCTAGACGGGTCAGACTTGAGCTTGCCTGGTTTGGGAATACCTATGACGGTGGCCTGTTTCCAGGTTGCGGGGAACATATTATTGCTCAATGCACCATTGAAGATGGCAGTCATTAGCACTATAAGCTGGGCGGGGAAAAGTTTGAAAACCCTATTGGTGATGCCGTCGGAGCCAGGGGCTTTTCGCGGTTGGAGACTTTTAATGATATCCTGGACCTCATCAGGAGTGATGGGGGCCAGTGGATTATCGGGATCTTCGACGGGCGGAAGGGAAGTTCTACGTTCGACTTCGGCGTTCACCATATCGAGGTGGGCTTGGTCTACTGGTTGAGAGCTGGGAGAACACTGGGACTCTAGGCTGTCGGCTAGGCATTCTGCTTTTTCAGAGTTATCGAAGGCGACACTCTTATCGGGACGAATGAGAGGAGGCATTGTGGCCTCTTCAGTGGATCGTAACTTCCTCTGAAGCTGCCAGAAGGCAAGATGGGTGGGCTCAAGTTCGCTCAGCATCTTGTCCCAGCTCGCATTACGCTGCTCGGTAATGCGTTTCCTTACAGCACGCTGTAAGTTGCGCATGTGAGCTTTGTTTGCGGCGCAGGGAAAAGCGCTGTACGCACGGATGGCTGCGTTCTTCTCGGTTATCAGATTCCGTACATCGTCCGGGAGTTTCCAGCGGTGGTCTTCCACTACAGGAACTTCCCTTGAACAATCGTTCAGGACGGATTGTACGTGATTTGTAAGCGAGTCGATCGCCGCCGTCGTGTCAGCGACTGAGACTATGTGGTCAGGAATGGTGTCCAATTGAGGCGACGTGGTGGATTTCAGTTTTTCACTTACTTTCCTCCAGTCGGTGATCAATTGGGTCGGAGGAGGTTGGGTAGGATCATGGTTACCCGAGCGGGAACCTAGGTGTAGGATAACGGGACGGTGATCCGAGTTGAGCTCGTGAAGCGCTTCTATGGAGTGTAAACGGAGGTTTACATTCTTTAGGAGCGCCACATCGAGGACATCGGGTTGGGGTCGTGTGGGTAGTGGGTGGGAGTCATCGGAGCGATGACGTCGTAGTTTAGGGTCGCGCCTAGGTTATACACGATTCTGCCTCTGGCATTTGTCGTGTTGCTGTTCCAAGCGGGGTGTTTGGCGTTGAGATCGCCCGCTAGTAAGACGGAGTCACTCAGGCCGAAGAGAGTCGTGAGATCGCTGGTGAGCGCGATAGGATCGTCTGAAGCAAGAGACGCGACCGATGGTGGGGGATGGTAGGCAGAGATGATGGTTATCGGAGGATGACCAGTCATGCCTAGTCGACAGGCAGAGTACTCTAGGTGAGAGAGAGGCGCGGGTGGGGTCAGAGGGATGCAGTATAACTCCTTTCTATAATAAATAAGGGTACCGCCGCCGTGGCAACGTGTTCTGTCATTGCGAACTAGACGGTAATTCGCAATTTTTGGATCAGCGCGGTGGGGTTTCAAAAGGGTCTCCTGTATAAGGAGGACGTCTAATTGGTGGTCGCGGAGGAATTTAGTTATTTCGGCGCGTTGGTTGAAAATTCCATTGGCGTTGAAAAAACCTAATTTGAGGGATCGAGGCCTAGTGTGGTTTGTGCGTTGGGAGTCCATTGGATCAGTCCATCGCATCCATCTGGTTGAGACCTAGCACCACATCACTGTGTGTGCTGAATATTTGGCTGTACATTGCCGTCGTAATTTTGCCGTTATTCTGGTGTTCGGCAGCCAGAAGGGCATCGCGGAGAGATCTGGCTTGGCGGGTCATAAATAACCTATAATGGCGCAGTATAGTCTGGGCGCAAGCCTCGCCATGCGCGACGGGTGAGGGATTGGGCGGTTGTTTGACTGCAGGAGCAGCAGTGGTTTGAGGCGCGGGTTTGTGACTGGCTGTGGGCTCTGTAGCCACGGCTATAGGCAGGATCTGCGCTGCGATGGGTATATCCATCAGTGCCTGCAAAGGTTTGGCAGGGGCCAAGGAGGGAAAGGCTTTTTCGTGGTTTAGCCTGTTCCACGGGGACGGTCTCTGAGGAGCGAGACGTTGGGGAATTTGAGAAGAAGGTGCCTCTCTCTGTTGGCGGGCGTTGGCGCGCTTCGCTAATTTAGGAGCGAGTTTGGGGGCTTTGGGACAGCCGCGGTAGTTTGCCGGGTGACCGGTCTGGCCGCAGAGAACGCAGCTGGGTGGTTCCGAACAGAGGGTTCGGTCTTTAGGCCGTGGGCAGTCCGCAGTGCTATGCTCGCCCAGACACTTGACGCATCTGGGAGTCGCATAGCAGTTGCTCTGCGCATGGCCATACAGTTGGCAACGGTGGCATTGTCCCACTGTTGCGGTTTTGTAGGGCTTTTCTATTGAGATACCGGATAGGGAGCAAATAGACTTAATCTTAAATATTGGGTGATGACCTTCGGTTGGTTCACAAATGACAAGAACCATGTCGTACAATTCACCGCCTCTCGCTTTATGTAAGCGATGGACGGCGATCACTGGTATACCTTGATCGGCAAGGTCGTCTTTAATATCCTGTACTAGGATTTCTTTAGGTACACGTTTAATAATAACACGAGTGGGCGTGTCCTCGGGGAAGGAGAAAGTGTGAAAGGAAATATTCCTTTCACGGAGGGCGCGATATAGTTCCCTATAGTCGTTCGACGTAGGGACGGTGACTTTAATGCCATTTTGGCAGGCACGGGCGTTTGTGTAGTTGATCTTTCGATCAACACACATCTTGGACACATCAATCCATTTACCCTTGTCCTGGATGTAAAAGGGGGGCGGAGGGCGTTGCTTCCTTTGGGCTGAGGAAGTTTGGGCTATCGGGCTGGCGGGACGACTATTCTGCGCTCGAGCAGAGGTAGTTGGGGCGGGGCTAGCGGGTCGAACGGGCGTTTGAGTTGGGGACGGGGGCGACGCGGTGGTCTTTTTGGCCTTGCTGGCCTGGGAGGTTTTCCCTTTCTTCCTCTTGCCACCGGTGACGACTTGAAAGTCGTCTTCCGAGGACGAGGGGCATGATGACAAATCATTGTCAGAGTTGTTATTGGACACAGGTTCGGTGGTGTCCATTTCACGGAATTCAGGTGCAGCGCACACCTGCGCGGCGTCCATTGTTTTAGGAACAATGGGATTAGCAGGTGGGCCGGAAACAATGGGTGATTTCGGGAATCGGGCGATCGGCACGACTTTGTCGGCGGGCGGGGGCAATAAAGGGCTATCTACCTGGAAGTCGTTCGTTGTTTGACGAACAATGGGATCGGAGTTAATAAATACTTCCGTGAACTGACCTACCGGGATGCCTTGATCGGCAAGCGGGGGAGATAATGGGCTGTCAAGCGCGTCACTAAAATCAGCGACGTTGGCTTCGGTAGCCGGGGGACAATTAGCGATTTCACGCTGGATTTTTCCGCCATATTTGGCGGAAATAGTAGGGTTTTCCCTAAGGATTTCTAACAGAATCTCCAAAATATTGGAGTTCGCCATGATTGGCAATTGGATCAAAATTGAATGGGGAAATTTTGGAGATTTCTCTCCCGCGGGGGGCCTATTTAAAGCCTAACTGGCCTAACTCCCCGGATGGATGGGTCCGGGGATGTGTAACCCTCCCAGTCGGGTAGAGACTGGGAGGTGAGTACCTAATGGTGAGCCCTAAGCTTGTAACCGGTCGCCAGTCTTATTGTGCGAACCGGGCCATATTGGGTCTAGTGCGAAGGGGTAGACACACCCAACCGACACTAGGTGTGTAGCTGAAAAGGAAACTCAGTAATTAGGTTTGACTAGGAGATCCCCCAAGGCCAAAACCTAGCACTCGACTCCAATTTACTGCTTCACCCTGAAGGGGATCAGCGGGTGCGTCGGGTCAGCACCCCCTTGGTATTGTTGACACCGTGAGGTTTCCAACCAAGGACCACGAAACTGTGGTTTTACCCTGAAGGGGCCAAACCAAATTGTTTTTGACGATACTCTGTTATAGAAACAGGATATCCTCCACCGCCTCGAAAAAGGCGGATCCGGACCAGGCGTCGTAGTCGGCGACTACGAGTGACGTCACGGCGAGCGTGACGAAGCGTAGCGATGACTCAGGCACGGAACGATCGAGAGCGCGGAGCGGTACGACCGTCGCGGGCGAGCGTCGGAAGCGGAATGTGATCGTGTATTGGCAAGTGACGTGGAAAGTTATTGACCCTCGTAGTGCTGTGACTGACACGTTTGTTATGATTGGTATTCAAGAAATATATTTGTTAACAATTGTTTGAGTCAGTTATTTTGTGCTGAAACTGTGCATAGAGACTCCATACCAGATGTTGTCTTCAGCCCTTTTGGATAGATATGGGGTTTCCGTTACACGTTGTAGATATTACTATCATTATCTTCCTAACCCAGTCCTAACTATATCGAAGTAATCTTCTAGTCTAACAGGATGCAACTGAGTACCTATTAGAATTTTACAAGAAGCTACTATATATACAACGTGTAACAGAATAAACGCAATTCTTGAAAGTAGTTGGTTCAGAATAGAATGCTAGAAGCTTCTGAATAGATCGTAAAAAATTGGTGTTAAATTTTGACGGAAAAATCTTTCATTTAACTTAAAATGGAAACAGTATCATGACAAATTAACACAATCCTTAATTCAAGGAAATGCGCTCGTGTGTGTGTCGGCCGCTAATTTTGCATGAGTGTATGCGTCTGCGTAAGGATATTGTATGACGCACTTGCGTTTTGCGTTTAGTAAGGATAACTATTTTATAAAAATTTCTAAGTTTGGTTTCAATTTATTTAGTTACGGATGTTGTTTAAGACTTATAATTTAATAATCTAATTGGGGTGTCTGGGGTATTGCACTTAATCTGTGACACCTTGTATACAACACCAATCCTGTCAATTCTATCGATAGATAAATATGTCGATATATTATCTTTTCTACTGATGATATGCTCGCGTTAGACTACCATCTCACCTGATGGTAAGCAATGACGTGGTTTTAGATAGAGCACGCTTACCTAGAAGTAACCTATTCACTAAACCCCCAGGTTATAGCTAACAGGCGACTGTGACTCCAGCAGGGAATTATTAAATCTTGGAAACAAACTGAGCAATGCGGAGTATTATAAAAGAAAAATAAAACTAATACCTACTCTATGATAAACAAGCGCAAACGTTATCCCAATCTGTCAATCAAAACACGACCCAAATACTTAAAAAATAAACTTGAAATTCAAACTATCTCCTTTCAAACGCTGAACAATTATCAACACAAAACTAATGAAGTACCCGTCTTACACTAATGAGCATCGACTATTTACTTACGGAAGCCGTCTGGGAGTTGCGTGTGAGCACTTGTCGCCGCGACCACGTCCCGTGTGAAACGCCTTAACTGTAATATCTGTCGTGATTTATAGGGACGATTGATAGTTAGTGGCTTTGGTTTTGTTTAAACGGAAAATAATTGTATTTACTTACCTAGTTGTTGTAAATTGCGTTAGCGTTTTTTTGTAGGCTCGCATTTGACCACTATCTCAACTGATTTTAAGCGATGATATGGTCGAAGATGAAGCACGCTTGCTTAGAAGTAACCTATTCACTCTTGACTTAAAGACTCCTAGGTAGCTATCAGGAAACAGACTCCGGCAGGGAATTCTAGTCCTTAGCTGTACGCACAATGAAGCTAATTTTGTTTTGCATAATCCAAAAATTTACCTCAGAAAAATCTGATTAAGTCAAACTGTTTGGCTTAATTGTTTTTAACACGCTGTTATTAGGTCGACCTGTATGTAACTATGTAATGGAATCTAAGGTAACTAATTTAACCATCTTTAAAGGGTCGTAACGTAATGAAAATTGGCAGCTGTATGTAGTTCTAATGACAATACAATAATATGGTACTGTCGAACTGATCTGATGATGGAACCGGAAGATATGAACTGGAACTGCATGATGGAAAATCGTATCATAGCTGTTTTGGATTTTAGAAAAGTCTTGTAATGAACTTTGACCACGATTAGGTTTAGAGGTCTGATGATGAAGCCGGAAGATAGGCACCGGCATTCCATGATGGAATATCGTATCATAGTCGTGTTTGCACTTGTGAGAAAGACCACGTAAAGTACTTTGAACACGATCTTTTTTGTTTTTACGTGCATTTATGAAAGCGTGTTTTTCCAGTGTTTTTAAAACTATTAATTTATTAGAACTGCACGTTGGTCTAGTGATCTCAAGTATGACTGCTGAGCCAAGGTCCCGAGTTCGATTCCCGGATCAGGCAGAAAGCGCAATTGGGTTTATCTGTAACAAATGTATCAGTAGTAGCTCAGAGTTTGGAAGTTTGTGGTGTGATAATACCTGTGCCTTGGAACGCGCGTTAAGCTGTGGTCCTGTAACTGATGTCTCTCCGGTCATGTCGGATTGCCGTTCCATCGGACAATGAGAGCAGAGGAACAGATAATGTACCTGTACCTGTGCTATGTGCACACGCACAGGTACATTTTCTGTTCCTTGTGCACTATAATATCTTTTGCGTAGATTGCCGATCTCCGCTGAGATTGCTTGGTCGCATTTGGTCAGGAGGACTTTTATAGTTTTCAGTAGCTTTTTTTTTTCTTAGTAAAATCATCAGGTGAGTCCTCCCACCCAGGGCAGGGCCGGAGGGACTGTCAGACTTGTACTGACTAAAATCCACGGTATTCCTTCAATAGCCCTTTACGTTCCGGGGTCACGGTAATGAGATAAGTCCCACGACCCCGGCAGGCTTCGGCCCTCTACAGGGGGGGCCTCGTCATGCCGCCTGAGACTGCTGATTTAATTGGTCTTGTAATGAACATATTATTGCGTTACTCTCGGCCAAATTAGTGGAGTTTTGTTCAAGAGCGGTGATACGCCCCTCAAACTGGTTCACCCACCCGGGATGTCCTGGAAGAGTCTATTTAGACTCTTCCAGGACATCCCGGGTGGGTGAACCGACTGCCATACGTTTGTATGCACGAGATTGCAAATTGACGTGCGAAACGTTGAGCTCAGGAGTTTTCGCAGGTGGGCAGACAGGTGTGTTACTGTTGTTAGTCCGGGGGGCTATAGCGAGGCAAGAAGGGCAAATCCAGTTCTCATTTCGCTTTGAAGGCTCAATGGTTACATTGACACAGATCGGGTGGTAGTTTTTCTCACATAACGTACAACATATTAATCGATTAGAAGTTATATCTTGTTTACAAGCATCACAAATTGTATTCATTTTGAATAAAGCAAAACAAAGCTCGCGCTCAAGAACAAAGGCGGTATAGTCTTAATAGTTTCGGAATAAAATGGCTGTGACATACGGACGGACGGACAGACAGACAGACGGACAGACATGTCGAAACTATAAGGGTTCCGTTTTTTGCCATTCGGCTACGGAACCCTAAAAAATACAGTCGAACAGAGGACCTCCTCGTTTTGTGTAGTCAGTTAAAATATATACACTGATAACTATCCTATAAGAAACGAGTAACATTACGTTGCGTCTTATATTATCTATACTAATATTATAAAGCGGAAAAGTTTGTTTGTTTGTTTATTTGTTTGTTTGCTTGAACGCGCTTCAAATCTTCGAAAGTACTGGGTGGATTTGGATGCAATTTGGTATGGAAGTAGCTTGAAGCTTGAGGAAGGTTATAGGCTACTTTTTATGGCACAGGGGGGGCCTCGTCTGCTGACGCTCTTTGAGGCGCGCGTGGGACACAACGCGCCGTCGACCCGGGCATGGTCCATGGTCGGACAGCGAGTTGCCCTTTACTCGCTGTCCGCATGCCCGCGCCTACGGTGGCCGGAGATCGTCGGCCGACGTCCGACGCCGTGGGCGTCTACCACTGTGGCTGGGCTGAAGGGAGGACGCTATCTTCTCCCTCACGCGGCCCGCCTCAGTTTTCAGTAGCTAGATATAACCTGTAGTTTGGAAATTGGTCGTGTAATTAAAAATAAATTAATTATTAGTTTATTATGCATATTGGTGATACCTACTTACCATGTCTTTTTCTTAAATTAAAACTAGATGAGGCCTCGTCAACGTCTCTTTACCGTCCTTATAATCCGTATTGATCACTGAAATTGTGTAAGTACCTACCATGTACGTTTATATTTAGGCATTGGAGCAAAATTATAATCTAATAGAAGAGACTCCTTTGAAACTTAACTTTGAACCTTATCTGTAAATAAATAACCTTTAAACTTTACACTCTCTAAACTGTGTTCGTCACATTGTCAATCACAATTTCATATCGTCAAAAATTATCTTTAATTTTTATAACATTTCAATTTATGAACGTCCTTGCGACCCAACCGAAAGGTTAATACAATAAAAATATGACACAAATAAAGACATCAATTTGCAAGAATCCTGTCAATACGATTGGTCACAGATATACATATACATCTATATTTAATGATGTATTACCTTTCAGTGTGAATTCATCGAAAAATAAATGATACTAGAGAACAGCAAATAATGCATATTGACCTCGACATTATCAAAGTGTCGATAGGTTTTATAGACTTATCTACAGGGTGTAGTGGAAATGTGCATTAACTTGTAAGCGCGTGGTTATAATATAAAGATACTAAGAACCTCGAAAACAATCCTTTGGCTCGAGTTTTCTTGAAGTTCTCTCTCTGGTCTCCACTGATTTACCGATCTGCCAAGCCGTTTTTATGTGCAATTCCATCGCATACTCTCCAAAATAATAACTAATTTTTAGGGTTCCGTCACCGAATGGCAAAACATGAAACCCTTATAGTTTCGTCATGTCTGTCTGTCTATATGTCTGTCTGTCTATCTGTCCATCCATCCGTATGTCACAGCCATTTTATTTCGAAACTATTAGGACTATACATGTGAAACTTGGTAGGTACCTATATGTATTCTGTGAACCGCTTTCGGATTTTTAGAAAAAATAAAATAATAAATATTTTAAATAACTGAAAATGAAAATATTTTTTTCATGAAACCTATGCGTGTGTGGTATCTATAGACAGGTTTTTAAAGATGACATTGAGGTTTCTAAAACCACTTTTTCTTAAAGTTAATCGTTTAAAAGATATACGCTTCCAAATTGGTAAAATGTGTGTGTGTCCCCCCTCTAACTTATATTATAATGGAGTGAAAAATCAAAAGATATATATACTGTAGATCTTAATATAAACTTTCAACCAAAATTGGTTTGAACGAGATCGAGTCAGCAGTTTTTGTGATACAGCATATTTTCTAAAACCGCAAATATAACTTCTTAATTCATACAAACACTATGAAAAACAAAGTTATGTAATAACTATAATAAATATAATATAATACATAAATTTCTTAAAACTAGCTTTTACAATTTTTACAACTACGCCATAGTTGTAAAAATTGTAAAAGCTAGTTTTAAGAAATTTATGTATTATATTATATTTATTATAGTTACTACGGAACCTTTCATGGATAAGTCTGACTCGCACTTGGCCAATTTTTTAATCTACATCTTCCTGGAGTTTTCCTACTATAATAGGATCGGATATTAGTCAAACCAGCTGCACCAGAACACCAGCATACACGGAACAACTGCCTGTCTGACCTTCACAATCCGAGGAATCCCGATGTATGAAGATATCCATTCACCAACGGACCAACTTCGGTAAGTGCATAGCTGGAAACAAAATGATATAAAAAATAACCGAGACAGGTCTGGTGAGCAATTGAAATAAATTCACACAATTAAACACCAAGCAAAAAAGCTCAAGCCCAATTAAAAGTAAGATAAACTTCAAAGCATAACCTAAATTAAAACGAACTCATAATCGAAAAAAATAACACTAATCGTGCCGCAATAATATCGTTATTACTTCATAAAATCAATTATGAAGCATCCTGTACCACAAGATCGCTTACCCGTCAACATCGATGAAACACTTAGATAAGTCGATTCGTCACACATTTAGTGCTTTTGACTCAATTTGGTCGCATTATTACAACATCAAACGAAAGCCGACATCAAACAAGCCGACCTATCTTTTTTTAATGTGGCAATGATGAGCAACGATCCTTTTTTTTAAACTGGCAATGATTTTATTGATTTTGTCTTATCGATGTATATCGATTCGATCTGCTCTCCCTTCAACGCTTAGTCGAATAATTAGTCGATCGTCTTGTTTTGATATCGACTTGTTTTTGTGTTTAGTTTTTTTCAAAGGTTGAGGTCGAATGACGGTGTACCTATTATACAATGTATTATACCCATAATTCTGATTGAATGGCCCAATACAGAATCCTTTTATTTTAAATGTTGATTCATTTATAAAAGTTATTGGAGCTGTCAAATAAAAGCCAGCCGAATTAATTTGCCAATATTATTTTTAATGATGAGATACTTTGTAGCAAAAATGATGGTTTTGTATTCTTTTGGTGCTATAGTTTTTTGGTGATAATTGCTGGTGCGTCATTAATAAACTTTGAATCGATATTGATTTATACAGTAAGAGCCTATATAAAACTGTTATATAAAAACCTCCGTGAAATATTTAGTTGATTTGGATTCCAACAAATTGGTCTTGATTTAATCTGGGAGTATGGCAGTGCCCCACCAAGGCAAGCAAACACTGCCAAACCACCCTTTTCTGGAACCATTTCAGCGTATTTTTATGCCTTTATTTGAGGATTTCTGGATAGATTTAGAACGCTGAAATAATCGTCATCTAGTAAGCTCTAAGCACACACTTAAACCACAAAATTGTATGTTTATAGCTTATTTATTTCCTAAGTTATGCGAGAAATATTTCCTAAGTTATGCGTTAAATTTATTAAACATGGTCCTTTCTTTTGAAATAAAAACATTGAAGGTCCGTATCTGAAGAATCCTAAGAGCTCAGCTGAACCATGGGAGATATGGAAATGCGCCTTGACAAAAGTTATTCAGTGTAATAAACCCCTTCTATTGATGTATATGAAACTGGAGTCTGAAGTATTTCATGTCTTAGAAAACATTAAGATGTGCTAAAGTCACATTAAGTACTTTAATAAAATAACATAAGCTGGATGTACAAGCAAAGCCAAGCCAAGCCAAGTCTAAGGTTCTTTACTGCCATTTATTTATTAATATAGTTAGATTTTATGTGACTTGGTCGTTGACTCATATTTGACCAGCAACATTTGGACGTGTTCTTTATAATTTTATTAGATTTTAGACAAAACACAAATAGTCAGCATTACTTCATTTTTAGGGTTCCGTAGCCGAATGGCAAAAAACAGAACCCTTATAGTTTCGACATGTCTGTCCGTCTGTCTGTTCGTCCGTCCGTATGTCACAGCCATTTTCTTCCGAAACTATTTTGTTAACTTGGTAGGTAGATGTATTCTGTAAACCGCTTTCCGATTTTAAGATAAAATTTAAAAAATATTTAAAATAAAGGGGGCTCCCCATACATGGAACTGAAACTGAAAATATTTTCTTTTATGAAACTTATACGTGTGTGGTATCTAAAGACAGGTCTTTAAAAATGACATTAAGGTTTCAAAAATGACTTTTTCATAAAGTTAATCGTTTAAAAGATATACGCTTCCAAAGTGGTAAAATGTGTGTCCCCCCCTCTAACTTCTATAATAATGAAGTGAAAAATCTAAAAAAACCATATGTTTTAGACTTTAATGTAAACTTTCAATCAAAATTAGTTTGAACGAGATAGAGTCAGCAGTTTTTGAGATACAGCATATTTTCTAAAACTGCAAATATAACTTTGTAATTCATACAAATACTATTAAAAACAAAGTTATTTGGCGTAGTTGTAAAAATTGTAAATAAGCTAGTTTTAAGAAATTCGTAAGTTTTTTTTTTCAAATTAATATATTACCTACTTAAGTATATTATATTTATTATAGTTACTACGGAACCCTTCATGGGCGAGTCCGACTCGCACTTGGCCAATTTTTCAAATTGCTGAGTAAATATACACTTACCAAGAGTCCAAAGAATTTTGGCCATCATTCCAATATTTTTTTTAAAGACGTTCAGACTATGATGACGATTGTTTTTGAAAGTCTTAGAAAAAGTAATTAATATTTCTTGTACATAACTGCATAAGTGCATTCTTTTTCTAAGGTGAATCAGGTCTAAAAAGCCCAAAATTTTCTGACTTTTGAGTAACTGTAGCTAAATTAAGAAGTCTCAAATTATGCTTTTTATATTCACCTATCCACTAACCAATCTAAAATGTTCTTCATCTATTTAGCATTTCTCAGTGTTTTACACGGAGCGACTACCTACCTGACCTGTACAACCCAGTAGCAGGGTAACACGATACCCCTTTTTTTATCGTGGTAAAATTATCAAATAAGTCCTCCCACCCCGGGCAGGGTGGGAGGGACGGTCAGACTTTTACTGACTAAAATCCACGGTGTTCCTTCAATAACCCTTTACGTACCGGGGTCACGGTAATGGGATAAGTCCCACGACCCCGGCAGGCTTCGGCCCTCTACAGGGGGGGCCTCGTCATGTTGCTGACGCTCTTTGAGGCGCGCGTGGAACACCACGCGCCGTCGACCCGGGCATGGTCCATGGTCGGACAGCGAGTTGCCCTTTACTCGCTGTCCGCATGCCCGCGCCTACGGTGGCCGGAGATCGTCGGCCGACGTCCGATGCCGTGGGCGTCTAACACGATACCCCTTGGTAAAACTGCTGTCAGTTTTTTTGGTTCCTGACAACACGTTACGACTGTCAAAGATTTTCAGATGACAGCCAAGACCAACGACTAAACGTGCTTTCGGAGATATGAAGAAATCTCGACATTTAAGATGTTCACCTATCCACAGATAGGCCCCGGAAAGTGTTGCTTAACCTTGAATATTGAATCGTACGGCTGTTATTAATCACTAGCTCATTTGACGACCAAACACAAATTTTACTTTTTTTAAAGCCTGCAATACATGTTGGCCGAGCGTAGGCCAATGCGAGCGTTGGCAAATAGGTGCAAGGCAAGAAATAATGTCCACACGTTCGACAAGTTCGTCGAACACCAATGCAGACGACCAATGTAGAAGAGGGTCTGTAGAGCTGCCCACACGTTGGCCGAGCGCAGGCGAGCGCCTTTTATTTGTAACCAAAAACCGACACCGATCCGAAGTGAGGCAAGTGATCACGAGTAACGGCGAGCGAACACAAGTTGCACCAAATGAGCTCTATACACGTTGGCGCTGGCCTACACTTGGCCAACTAGGCAAGTGACACCGAGCGATAGCAAGACAAGGCAAATATACCGTCTACATGTTGGTATTGGCCTTCACTCGACAACACTCGGCCAACATGTATTGCAGGCTTTATACATTTGTCTACACTCGTCTTGTCTACAACTTAACCAGACCTCCTTTTCGGGTGAAACTGACTAAAAACCCACCCTGTTCCTTAAGCTTCTCTTGCGTTCCGTGGTTGTGGTATCTCGTTGGAACATTCCCGCATCCACCTAACAAACATAAATCTAAAATTTTACAAATAACCATATAGATACAATGTAACAAATCAGTAAGAACCAAAAATCTCCCATTCGGCGAACCAATGAATCTCTACGTGTCCATTTAAAATCTAAAATCACGATTAACAGCGGTGAGGGCGCTAGCGTCGCCAACACTCGCCCCCGACTATTGTGACCATGTAAAAGACATTATTGGGAAATAGGATACAGAAAGTATGCCTATTCCATTATTTAGTTAAAACTTTATATTAGAATGTTAATTTTTAGGCGTGTTTATTTGTATTTATTTGTAGTGTTTATTTTTAGGCGTTTTAGGTATCAGACTTGTGATTGAAAGCTCGCGAGTTCGAACCCCACCCATTACATTATCGCCGTGAACCAACTCCAGACACAAGCATATTTAGCTTAGTTGGAGAGGTTCACAAGATTGCTAGTAATATGAATTCTACCCACACTGCTATTTATTTTCTCCTACTGTATCAAATCCATCCAAAGATTGTCTGTAAAAGATCGCTTTTAGCGATAAGACCGCCCATTGTAACACTATTTCTATTTGTGAAGTCCTTATTAATTTCTGTTATAGTATACAATAAAGAGTATATCTATCACTATACCTAATATTTGTTATCTTTTAAAAAAATGTGACTGTACATATAGATAAAATAGCCAAAGCAAAGCAGAACTATCCCCATTTCACCCGGCCACATACACACCGTACACAGCATCGACTCGTGCGCCGATCGTGCCAGATAACTCCACTATCAGATGAGATCGCGCGCGATAATGCTCTCGCGCACCTCACATTCCCACGGCCGTGGTCGCGGTCGCCTGCGATCGAAATTGCTCACCAACCGATGATTAGATAACACTTTTGTGATAGGTAAATGATTTGCAAGTTTTTGTGGAAGAGAATTTTTTTTCTGCTGGCTGTTTCCTGTTACGGGAAATAGTAAGGTACAGTTTCAAAATAGTTTCATCTAGAGGTCTAAAGCACGTTATCGTTACGTGGTGGACATCCCACCTATACGCACTAAACCTTATGGGAATACTTTCATTGTGCTTAAAGCTAAGGAATGGAAATCCCTGGCGGAGTCTGAGTTTCCTGATAGATAGGGGGATCTTTAAGTCAAGAGTGAATAGTTACTTCTAGGAAAGTGTGCGTCGTCTTCGACCATATCATGGCTTACCACCAGGTGAGATAGTTTTCAAACGCAACTGCCTCCGTGGTCGTGTGGTTTAGGCGTTTGCCTCTTGACCCGGTGGTCGTAGGTTCGATTCCCGTGGGAAGCATACTTTGTAAAGTTGTTTCTAGTTTGGCTAGGACATTGCAGGCCTGAATCACCTGACTGTCTGATAAAAAGATGGTTCCGTGATTCGGAAGGCACGTATAAGCCGGTGGTCCTGGTCGCCAAATGGCGGTCGTCAAAATAGACCACGTCAGAGGCCCTTGAGGCGGTCTAGAAACTCTGACACAGGGGTGTATTGGGTCGATAGACCTTACTTACCCACACGATAAGAATAAGACTGATAATACGAAGACATGCGACTTGTCAGCCTTCATTGAGTCGGCTCTTCACTGATAATAATTATTACTGTTCAATCAGGTTTGGAAGATTTGCAGTAGTATCTAACTTATATTAATTGAGAAAAAGTAGCTCTAATTTTTAGATTGATGGATCTAAAGGGGCTCAGTAATCAAAGTTAGTGCATTAGCAGACATTGCACTGAAAAGTACCTATTTACTTGTAAATGGCAGATATAGTTAAAATAACCGTTTGTTAGCTGGTACTACTATTTAATAGTTAAACGCACATTTAGGCAATAGTACCTTCGTCGCATTTATATAATATTCTAGCAAGTGCCTTATATGCTATCAAATTCTAAACTTTTCTACGTACATAAATATTATAAAAACAAATATATAAAATACATAAAGACTTACAGCAGCATTGCCACTTAAATTGGCATATTCTTTGTGCTAAGAACGAGTCAGCCACACCACCACACCAGGTGGTCATCACCACCACCAAGAACACGTGAACTCAGACCCTATGATACAAGCGTTTCGATCCCAAGCGGCTCAAAACTATACTTACCATAACGGTCACAGTATTTGCACCTTTTGAGGCCCGTTTCCTAGAACTCATATTTTTGCATTTTTAACAATTGAATTTCAACTACATTATTTATTTATTTACACTTTATGCACATAGGTACAAAGGTGGACCTAATGCCGTGGCATTGTCTACCAGTCAACCATGAGTGGTGAAGAGATAGTGTGGGAGGTGCAATATGAACGTGTGAAGTAAAATTAGAAAAAATATATCTTACTATCTTACTTCTTACTAATCTTTCTTACTAATATTATAAATGCGAAAGTTTGTGAGGATGGATGGATGTTTGTTACTCTTTCACGCAAAAAGTACTGAACGGATCTGAATGAAATTTGGTAAGTAGATAGTTGACATTCTGGAATAACACATAGGCTACTTTTTATTCCGAAATTCCCACGGGATCGGGATCTGCGCGGGAAAATCTTCCCACGCGTACGAAGTCGCGGGCAGAAGCTAGTACATAATAATAGTAATAACACAAAAACCATAGTATATATAATGAAAACCAAATGTGGAAATTCTGCTTATTGGTGTAGAAAATAGATCCAAATTTCTTTTTAAATGCATAGCGACTGTCAGCCGTTCTGATCTCGAGAGGAAGTGCATTCCAGAGGAGAATCAACTGGATATGAAAAGAAGAATAAACAAAGTCAGAAGTATTAGAAGGACAGAGTAAGAGAAGATTATTGGATGAACGTAGATTCTTATTGTGTGAAAAACATAGAAATTGAAAGTGAGGCATTAGATAAGAAGGGGGGCTGGGAGAGTTGAGTAAAGAGAAAAGCGTTGTCAGAGCGCGCAAACTTCTCCTCTGGCGAATGGTCATCCATTTAAGCGCAGACCTGAAACTTGAGACATGGTCATATTTCCTTAAATTAAATATGACCCTGAACCGAATGCAGTTATTGAGGATACGATCAAGCTTATCGAGCAAGACCGCATTCAGGTCAAAATAGCACACGTCACCATAGTCGATATGTAAAATCATCAAATTTTTGTGTCTCTTTAGACTATTATTGTTAATTAAAAACCTAACCTGTTCCTTTAGTCACCCTTACGTGCCGTGGCTGCGGTATCTAATAAAAATAATAATAAAATAATAAAAATATTTATTTCATAAAACAGGATAACACATTGCACTTTCTATATTTGACATTACGTATAGCATATACATATAGCATATAACAATTTGTTACGCTTTAAGCACAGTTTTATACTCTATCTCTTAAACTAGGTCGGGCCTATATCTTAAGAGATAGGGTTCAGCCATTTAAATCTTAAAAACAGTATTATGCACAAGTGAACACTGTGTTGATTTTATACACAAAAGTTATTATGAAATAAGTACATATAACAAAGTATCTTTCTGTAGACGTATGTGAGAATGTTGTGTGTGTGTGTGTGATGATGTGTGTATGTGTGTGATGATGCAAGTGTGTGATTATGTTAATTGATGTAGCGATTATATAGTTATAATGTAGTTTTTTAGTGAAATATTACGAGATATATGTTAGGAGATTCTCTGTTGTGAGGTAATCCTGCTGCAATAGCCATTGAGTGATTTTATGTTTTAGCGTGTGCCTGTTTAAATCAAGTAAGTTTAGTTTTTTGTGTAGTTTATTGTATATGTGTGTACCAATGACATAAAACTGGTGTTTCGCAAATGAGGTTTTATGTCTAATACCTGGCGGAGTGTTCCTGCGTTTTTCCGGGTTGGATCTGGGCATGGCCCGGTGTGTTCTGAGGACAGACTGCAAGATAAACAGCTGTCTTACAGTTAATACCTTACATTCGTTGTACAGTTGTTTGGTTGGATATCTGTACGGTTTCTTTAACATTACTTTAAGGACGGCTCGTTGAGCCCGCTCTGCCCTCAGCAGATTTGTTTTAAATGCACCACCCCATGCAGTGATGCAATATCCAATAATCGACTGGCACAGCGCAAAGTAAACCATTTTTAGAATGCCTATGTCAGCCGATTCTCAAAGGGATTTAAAAACATAGTTAAGTCGCGTTGTTCTGCTTGTAATCATTTCAAGCTGTTTATCCCATCTTAGGCCGTCATCTATTTGCAAACCTAGATACTTCACACAATCTTTTCTAGCTAATTATAATTATCTCGTTGGAACATACTTGCAAAAGCCTCCTCCTTCTTACTTCTCAACCATGTACTTAGTGCTCTTGTATTGTCACCACAGCCTGACCTATTCTGCAGCTTGTGCCAACCCAGCAGTACCAACATAAAATATACAATTTGCTCAAACAACACTGAATCGAGTATTTTTAGTAGCGCTGCTTATCGATCGACATTCCGTGCGTCTGCGCATATACATGTCAAGCGTGGCGCGTGCGCGATTGATTTGTTGTCAATGTGTGTCTCTGTTTGCGGCGGTCTAAACTCATGAGAGGAGCGGGTAACTCAACTTTGGACAAGCGCGCCTTTGTGACTTACTAATATTAGGTATTACGCAATGTTTTATTGGTCAATATTCATCTATTTACGAATACTCTCAGAAACCTTAACAAAAATTATATCTGAACCTGGAAATAATTTATGTATCAGTTATAATTTTTGACCATTATTCCCATAATATCACTGAAGTTTTTGGGAGGAGATCATATCGTCACTACGCACCTACTAAACAAAGTCAATCTATTATTTTCCTATCCTCATTTATACGCGCATTTACATAATGATTTATTATCATAATTTGTATATTAATCACTTCTGTGGATAGTTTATATAAATAAATTTTATTTAAGTACAATTTAAAAAAGAAACAGATTTTTTCACGCCATGTTTTTTCTGTTTGTGTTAAGAAGCAGATAAAAGCATCTGATTCTACTGAAAGTAATGTAAGAATGATTATGTCGTATTAGGACCTTAAGTAGACTCATTCATCAGAATAGGAATCTCTCATAATGATCGCAACTCGCGCTTTTTTACACCACTCAACATTCAATACGACATCTGAATTCAAAGAGCAGAAGTCCAGTGTGACATCATTGTGCGTCGTATAAAGATTTAGTGCTAGGCAGACACTAGGTGCCTACACAAACTAGGTTACACTAAATAGCTAGGAACAGTAGACCCACTATAGTGCTAAACTCTGGTAGTATGAAAGTCTGAGCGGTTAAAGAACGGTTTGATTTTGTTCAAAATCGTCAACTGTCACTTAAGGGAAGAAGCGAGACAACACTAATACAAGTGTTATTGACTTCTTACTGGGGATGTTTCATTCACATTTCTAAACGTAACTGTTTGAGATAAAAAAAATATATACTACTTAATGAAAATTGTTACAACAGGTTAACTTTTCAAAACCAGCGTCCTTTCAAGCTAATTCTCCAAGTATAAACATCAATTAACTGCAATTTTAATATGTCAAATACATGCCCAATTTAACAAATCGTCAATGAGTTAATTTACTTTATAATCTTTTCAATCCGCCAATTTATGTAAGTTTAAAAGTGATGGAAGTGGCTATCTGACGTTGGAAAGTAGGCATAGTTTGTTTATATCGTATCCAAGCACCGTATAGGATTCCGTACCATAAACCGAATTCTCGTGTCAAGAAATGTGCAAGGCTAGCGTCATCGTCATACTACTTCTTTCAGACTTAGAATTCAAACCTATGAATAATTTCAAATATATCACCAAAACAAAGATCCATAAAACTCTGAGCATAAGAACTTTTAACAAGAAGTTGAAAGTAATAGGGGTTAAATTATAAAACGCAGCTGGAAAATCACCAAAATAAGCTAGCTACTGCATTAACCACAATCAGCTACACTTAACGACTAAAAGGTCATAACAAAATCTTGGTTATCAAGATTGATGATGAAGGGTGAGGGGTCTCCTGTTGAGGAGCTCCTTGAAAATTAAATACACGACAGGAAACAAATCTGCTAATAGTTTAGGACTGATTTACAGATAAGCACACCACATATGACCCGTCAGCCTTTCAAGCAAGAGTGAACAGGAATCTTCTGGGCTCGCTCGTCCCATTGTAAACCTTATCTAGTATTACCATCAGGTAAGAGCGGACTCATTCGCAATTTAAAAAAAAAAAACAAAAATCAGTCGTTATTTTAATTTTCTCCTTGTCTAGATAAAGTTAAACTTCTTTCTATCTTTTGTCACAATCTAACATATACATCCAGATGACTCATATCTAACCGCTTCAGACATTCTAATACGCTTTTTAGTACAAAAAAAAAACATTCGTTTGTGTTATTCCCGAAATTTTCGAATTGGTTCGGTATCGGAATACTGATGTTTTACACAGGAAACGATTATAAGGCAGTTGGATTTGTAATTCGTGTTACATTTGAAGTCATACAAATTACTTCGTTTAAATGTTTTAGTTTGATACAAAATTATCCTTTGGTAGTATTGACTACTTCGGGTCATCGGGATTTCATGTTACCTACATGTTTTTTAGTAACCTCCATACGATTTTATACAAACGAATACTTAATTGGATAGTAAATATATAATGAATATGAAATTAAAAAATACCAGACTCCACTGTCCAATATCAATTAGACGTCTGGAAAGATTTTGAAGTAACATATAAGAGCACTCGGAACATTCTATCGAATAGGTTCAACCACAAACGGTTCGAAAATATACCTACTAACGAGGTTATTATACTTCCGCCGCTTGAGGAGCTCTGTAGCTGCAGTGACAGCAGCAGCACAGCACAATGACCAAATAATATAGTTTAGGTATAAGAGTATTAGATCAGATTCATACTTACACGGCCAAGTTGTGGAATTCTCTGCCGGCTTCTGTGTTCCCTGCCAATTATGACCTTTCAGCCTTTAAAGCAAGAGTAAATACATCTTCTGGGCTCGTTCGTCACATCGTAGACCTCATCTATCGCTTACCATCAGGCGAGGTCGAGGTCAAAAGCGGGCTCATCCGTAATAAAAAAAAAAATACAATGTTTATTTCAGACTACTTAGCATTCATACACTGTTAGTAACATGCGTTAAATTACAATTTAGTGTTAGTTCCTTTCAATATATTGACAAAATGTTATAAAACCGGAAAATTAAGATCTCCGCCACTGTTTTCAGCATGCTTTTGGGACCGCCCCACACTCGTCTCAGTTCAGAGATGCCGTTTTCTGGTGCAGAATGGTGCGAATCCATCGGAGCGTGCTTTCGCGAACATCTCTGATGGAATCCCGAAACCATTATTGTAATATTGCATACGAACGGCAACTAATGATATTTTTGTTGCTTGGTCTATAGATTACCCGTTTACTTATTCTTCCAATAAGCCTTAAAGAGTGTACTGTGTATAAACTTATTGTTTTCAGAAAATAAGAAATCTCTTACAGTTTATTTTAGAGTTTATTACCTACACGTGACATTTACATAAAATATGACTCCATAACCAACACTGAAAATTTTCCTCTACACTTTATTTGTATGATAAGAGCAACAAACAATAGGAGGCCTGGCAAAATACCGCTTCAATCAATACAAATGTAGAATACATAATATTATTGATTTATGGCGAACAGATATAACTTCAGGTTAATAGCCCTTGATTCATTGAACTGAACCATAAAACTGGTCATAATGATTAATGCTCTGATGACCTCTTTAAAGATCATTCGCATCAAATCATCATCAATTGAAAGTCCCCAATTTAAGCTCTCTCCATTCAGAGCTTTGAAGATCCTGAGTACAAACCCGGTAGGCACATTACTTTGTGCAATTTTCATTATCACTACTGCACAAAATTAGTAAAAATAAACATCGTACGGAAATAGGCATGTCCTAAGATCGCAAAATCTCTCTAATAGTTAATAGGCTTATACCCCAGCCAGTGAGAAAAATATAGACTGATTATTTTATCAGATCGAAACATTTATGTACTAGTTAGGTTATGAATGTAATAGGTTACTTTTAGGTAAGTGTGCTTCGTCTTTGACCACATCATCGCTTACCATGAATCTGATGTGAACACGTCTAGCGTTCCAAACCAAAGCAAGATGTAGGCACTTAGCTAGCATTACTAGGAAATCATCTTTGCGACCATAAAAATAATGTATGTTCCATATCTTCAAGGAACAGTATCACATCGTTGCTAACTGAAGACACTATATCAAGTTATAATCATTTGAATACCTTAGCGCTCTGGCGATTACCTAGAAAACTAAACATTACTAAAATCACATAAACATTTCAGATCACGGCTCAAATGAAGACATTATAATAAAGTAAAAAGAATGGAAAAATCCGGGCGACGTCGGGCCTAAAGCTTAGTTATTAAAATACAACCATACAGGAATAGATTGCGCAGAAGATTAACTTGGTATAAGACTAAAATGCAAAGCACTTATCACTCGTATCGTACTTATATCACGAATGAGATCTCATTAAATTTGTGGTCTCTTTCTGCGATAAGTGCGCCATTTTTTATAAAAAATGGCGAATACTCGTATGAATACAGTAGAACTGGGTTCGTTTTCCGAGCTGGGAATAGTATTATTGGGTTTTCTAACTATCAGTTTCTCCTTAAAAGTTATCCTAGAAGTCACAGGATTAACCCTGACACTTCTTCGTGCCTAGAAAAGCACGTAAAACCCTTTATCTTTTACTGGTCATGAATGCCGTTTCATTAAACTATGAGACTGAGTTTGCGAACACACGTGTACTGTACATATATTAGGCTTGGCTAGTCACCATTGAAATAAGCTACCACTATCCAAATTTGGCGGAAAAGACTTACGCGCAGTTGTAAAGCGATTGGTTGTTGCGTTGCATGTCGTGAGTTTGAAGCCCATCGGAACAAATTTGTTTGGTCTACATAAAGATGTTCCGAGTCTGGGTGTTTGTAAAATACACTCGCGAGGAGAAGTTCCTAGTATGGCGCATAGTTTGTAAATAAATACCTACTCGTAGAACCGCAGAAACAAAAACTCCTTGAAAACTTTCTTCAATAATACTTGTAACTAAAATTGACATAGTGAAACTTCTGCACCTAACTTCCTAGTACCCCGGACTGTCATTTCGTCTGCGCGTCACGATTCGCAAAGTGGCGATGATCTTTGTTGTTCGAAAATAATATTATTATTGGTCTTTGGACACGTGTGTACGTCCATTATAGCACTTGTGCGTTTTACATATATTATCCTATATACTATAGTGTGGGGTTAACGGTTGCATTGTTAGGAGTGAGGTATTTCAATCGGTTTGCTGACTCCTATGAGGCTTGTGTCATTCATTTAATATGGTCAATGAATGGTGCATAATATTGAATTACTAGAACTGATTTTATTTTAAATGAAACCATTGACTAAGTTGAACTCAACGGCAGCGTATGTAATGTCTTATTGCCCAATGACATGATCCCTGATTAGTCTGTAATTTTTTTTAAAATGACTAGTAGTTGTCTGCGATTTCGCTCGCATGAAAATTTTGTCCAGTTTTTTTTAAGTTTAGGCAGTCATCCAATGACTGCCTCCCGATTCCCTGGGTTAAGCGGGAGGGTGTGTCAGACTTTTACTGACTAAAACCCATCCGTGTTCCATCATATGCCCTTCGTGTTCCGAGGCCGCGGTAACTCTTTCGAACAATTCCGCAATCCCGACAGGGAAATTTCGTCCATGCGGCAGTGGCTATCTGAAACCATATCGCGCATCTAGAGCATACCTGAGAAAGATTGAGGACAAACATTTATTTTTGTTCATATAGATAATGGTTTAATTAAAGTACCGAACCTTTACTTAGGAATACATTTATTTTCTAACCATTATTATTTAGGTTTCTTAATGTATTAACGAGAAGACGCCATTAAAAAATTAAATTATTAATAATAAAATAATTATCAATATTATTAATATTATATATATTATTATTATTAATAATTATATAAAATTATTAATTAAAGAGGAGAGGGTAAAAAAAGTATGGAAGAAGTGATAATGGCCTAAGGGCCCAGAAGTTAGGACAGTAAAGGGGCCCAAAAATCTAGTTTTTTTTTTATAATAGGCTCGCGTTTGACCACCATCTCACCTGATGGTAAGTGATGATGTGGTCGAAGATGAAGCATGCGTGCCTAGAAGAAACCTATTCACTCTTGACTTAAAGACTCCCAGGTTATAACTATCAGGAAACACAGACTCCGGCAGGGAATTCCACTCCTTAGCCATACGCACAATGAAAGTATTCCCAAAACGTTTTGTGCGTATGCGTGGGATGTCCACCATGTAACGATGGCCCATCGCCGTTTGTCTTGCAGTCCGATGATGGAACGGGCTTGGTGGAATTAGATTGTGTAATTCCATTGCGATGGAATTACACAATCTAATTAACACACATATATCGGTTACATGTAAACGATATATGTGTAGTTTCTGCCTGAAACTTCCCTCGCTTTTAAGTATTTTGTCCAAAAGCAGTTCCCAATGTTCTCACCTCACGGTAAAATATCCCGGACTCAGTTCAAATTATTCCCACAGTTCAGTACTTATTGCAGATTTATGAACTTTCCATAAGCCACTATAACCGCTGCTCCTGGTTGCAATTACACATCCATCAGTAATTAACAGATGTTAATTATCGATATGAATGGGCAGATGAAAAGTTGAAGGTTCAAGCTATTTGTCTTAGGAGTGTGCAAGAATTCAAAGTTGATCAAAATAAGCCTCTTCCCACGAATACAGTAAATTAGTTGTAGCCGTGCTTAAAAATCAAATAAACCATTTATTTAAAACTATTCTATCGTTCGCGTTTTCCCGCGTAAATCCCAATCCCGTATTCCGGAATAAAAAGAGTTGTGTTGTTCCACGCGCGCCTCAAAGAGCTGTCAGCACCAGTGACGGGCCCCCATAAGGCCATTGCCTGCCGGGGTTGCGGTAATATCCTAATGAGATACCGCGGCCCCGGAACTTAAGGGCAGCTGAAGGAACAGGGTGGGTTTTT
The DNA here is from genome assembly GCA_943138885.2 of Tholera decimalis. Lineage (NCBI taxonomy): Eukaryota > Metazoa > Arthropoda > Insecta > Lepidoptera > Noctuidae > Tholera > Tholera decimalis. Next base: position 2,872,868 of record OW964566.2, on the reverse strand, counting down.
AGTCAGTAGAAGTCTGACACTCCCTTCCGTTTTGCCCAGAGCGGGAGAAGTCATTCGATGATTTTCCAACCCAGGAAAAAAAATATCAAATACCTATTTACCAGATTTCATTAAGATTCATTCAGTAGTTTTTGAGTGACAGAGTAACAAACATTCATCCATCCATCATCATAAACTTTCGCATATACCTATGTATATGTAGTTTAGGGTTTTTATTTAAGTGTATATTCCATTCTTGATTAAATAAATTTGTTTATTAAGCCGGGTCCGCTGCGACGTGTTTTCGTGTTTGCAAACAGTATAACATTGTTTGCTAACAGAATATAGGCGTGGCTTAACAGTTTTGTTAGCAAAAACACAATAACATGTTTTCCGAGACGAATGGATAACATCCTCCTCGTTCGCCTGCGAGGAGGGGGAAAGTGACGCATTTTGTGTTCGCGCTCACTATCCCTATTTTTTTATCTCAGAGACAGAATTGCCACACCTAATCTCATGTCAGGAGGAATCACATCGTTGCTCCACGTTGTTTTCTTCTCTATATCTGGTAAAATTAATGATAACAGCTCTTGATAATCACTTTCTGAACATCTAAAACTAAACAAAAACATTACAACAATAGGCGCAGCGGACGGGCGGTTTTACTAACATGTTTTGCTAACACGTTTTGATAACAAGTTTTGTTAGAAAATTGGCGCAGCGGACCCGGCTTTAAAGAACACAAAAACATTTACAATGCAATAATTATATGTAGTACTCTTGTAACTCGAACTTATCTCACTATTTACTTAGCCGTATGCTTCTACTAATCCTTATCACTCTAGATCAACACATATCATAATTAAGAATGTTAATCTTTTAATTTTATTACCATATTTTTCTCAAACCATTTAAATATACCTACGTAAGCCCCGCAACATGATTTTAAGGTAACGTTCCGAAAATTTTATTCAGTTATCATTAGCCGAATCTGAATGTTTACGATAAGATAACGGACTCACTTAGTGGGATCACATATTAATAGGTGTTTATGGTGGAACTTTAAAGTGACACCCACTCTTTCCTGAGACAAATGGTCTATGAAGGTTACGGCTGTTAGAAGTAATGGTTGTATTATTCACGAACTAAAAGTATTCTCGCTTTAAGAACCCTGTTAAATTGGCATTTCAGTGTGATCCGGGTTTCGGGAATATTGCGATGAGATATTGCTGCCCCGAACGCAAAGGTAACTATAATAATAATAAATAGGAGGCTCTCGTTAGGCAGCTGGATCAAGGGCTTGATCCAGAAAGCAGTACTTCTGGACACGGCGCGAATTGTTAGGAGGTTCCTCTCTCAAGAGCCCTGGCCACCGGTAGCTTGGACCCTGTTCCCGATACCGGTGGGCTACTGTTTTTTTATATTTTTGAATGTTTTTTTTGTTTTTATAGGAATATTTAAAAATGTAAATAATGTGTATATAAAATGTAATAAATGAAATAATAAATAATAAATGTTTTATTTGCTAAAAAGTACACGTTACATAATTATGACACTTATTTAAAATTCACGGAGACATGTTAAAAATATATGATCAATAAACCCCATGCTAGGAAAACCTGTGTTACAGAGGTCACCCACCCGTTCATTATCAGCGATACATATCATAAAAAGAAGAGTACAGTGCACTTTAAAATAACAAAAGAAAAAAATAAATTTACTTAACTAACAATATTATAATGCAAACAATAAAAAAACAAAATGGTAATAATTCAATTATACATATAGAGAGATGACCGGGAGAGAGGTTGAACTGAAGGAACAGAGAGGGTTTTTATTCGGTAGGAGTCTGACACTCCCACTCCACCCAGACCGGGAGGATTCTGATGATTTCCTCCCGATAAAAATAAGTTCATCTAAAGATGGTCCCGTTTCTCCGAACTCTCTCAGTTTCATCTGAACTCAATTAATCTATCTACCCAGTCTTTTCTCAACAATACTGGGGATGACTTCCGATTTTCCTGGATGAAGTTGAGTACCAGTATTTAACAATTAATGACTGTTATTCCAACCTCAATAACTCACGGCAAAACTGGTGTTGGACTACCATTTTTTTTCCTGAGTAGGAAAATCATCCGATGACTTCCCCGCTCTGAGTAAAGTGGAACGGAGTTCAGACCATGGTGCGGAGCGAGAGGGAATGGGATGCAGTCGCCTCCTGCGAAGCAGTCATGCTAGCGAAGGAGGCCGAACGCGTGATGGAGAGACAACTCTCTTCCTCACGCCCCAGCCGCCGCGGGAGACGCATCAGGCGTCGGGGATCGCGAGCCAATCTCCGGTCACCGTAGACGCGGGCTTGCGGACGGCGAGCAACTCACCGTCCGGTAAGGACCAGGCCCGAGTCGGCGGCGCGTCGTGTTCTGCGCTCGCCTCAAAGAGCTGTCAGCACCAGTGACGGGGCCTCATAGGCCATTACCATTATAATGAGATGCCGCAGCCTCAGAACTTAAGGTGTTGGACTACCTGGCTTCCTAACTACCCGTAACGACTGTTAAAGTTCGTCAAATAATGGCAGGGAGCAAGTGCTTAAAGTATTTACTAGCGACTATCTGAAAGAAACAAAGAAAAAGAAAATACTTTATTCGACACATGCCACAAAGCACACAACACAAAGTATACAAAAGGAAAGAAACCAAATATAAAAAAAAGAGTGTGGCACTCGAGGACTGCCGCGGTAAAGCTATTGCATAGCATTTTTTATCAACTTATGCAGTTATAGTCTACACGCATACGTCTAGTCGCACGCACGCATACATGCACCGTGCCGAAGTCTGTCGAACTGAAACGACGTTAGACGATGCACGGCTTTCAACGCCGCACCGCTGTGCCGGTCGGAGTGGGGGGTGTTAGGTTTATTTACGTTACAGAATTTCTTGATTCGGTCGCCGCGCTCCAAGCCCGCAATAAAAGCTATGCAATAGCTTAAAAAATTGGCTAAGTGCGAGTCAGACTCGCCCATGAAGGGTTCCGTAGTAACTGTAATAAATATAATATACTTAATATATTTATTTGAAAAAAAACAAAAAATCTTACAAATTTCTTAAAACTAGCTTATTTACAATTTTTACAACTACGCTAAATAACTTTGTTTTTCATAGTATTTGTATGAATTACAAAGTTATATTTGTTAGAAAATATGCTGTATCTCAAAAACTACTGACTCGATTTCGTTCAAACCAATTTTGGTTGAAAGTTTACATTAAGTTCTACAGACATATATTTTTTTTAGATTTTTCACTCCATTATTATAGAAGTTAGAGGGGGGGACACACATTTTACCACTTTGGAAGCTTATATCTTTTAAACGATTGACTTTTTGAAAAAGTGGTTTTAGAAACCCTTATATCATTTTTAAAGACCTGTCTATATATACCACACACGCATAGATTTCATGAAAAAAAATATTTTCAGTTCTAGTTCCATGTATGGGGACACCCTTTATTTTAAATATTTTTTAATTTTTTTCTTAAAATCGGAAAGCGGTTCACAGAATACATCTACTTACTAAGTTTCACATGTATAGTCTTAATAATTTCAGAATAAAATGGCTGTGACATACGGACGGACGGACAGACATATCGAAACTATAAGGGTTCCGTTTTTTGCCATTCGGCTACGGAACCCTAAAAACGAAAAACAATTTAAGTACATATTTTCATTTACACGAAAATAGACAAATTACGTGTGCCTCGCGACTGCACCAAAAAGGCTCGGTTCAGCAAAATGCCATGGTACAACCAGTATCTGACCTCCGTCACCCAGTAGCTGGGTAACACGATACTCCTTGGTAAGATCAGTATCAGATTTTCTGTCTTTTGACTAGACGACTTTTAAAGATGTTCAAATGCCAGCCAGAACCAACGCCTAAACGTACTTTACGAAGCCCGGAGACATCTCATGTTTTGATGGCCACACATCCATAGCCAACCTAGACAATCGCTGCTGAACTTTTAAAATCGACTCGTACTACTGTTTTCAGCCATAAGCTCCTCTATTTAATGCTTGTATTATCTACTAAAAAGCCTCAATCTGTGGAAACCACATATTTTCGACTTCTCAATTGTGTAATAGGGTGAGTTTTGGACCTAACTGCTAAAAGAGTTTGGTTCAGTGTTTCTTCTCAGATTAGTTAGTTAGGTAAAACTGGCCTCATCTAGTTTACATTTATGAAAAAAAATACGTATAAAAGCGTTATTTATTTACTTGCAATATTTTTTTTTAATAGGCTCGCGATTGACCACCTTCTCACCTGATGGTAAGTGATGATGTGGTCGAAGATAGAGCACGCTTACCTAGAAGTAACCTGTTCAATCTTGACTTACAGACCCCCAGGTTATAGCTATCGGGAAACACAGACTCCGGCAGGGAATTCCACTCCTTAGCCGTACGCACAATGAAAGTATTCCCACAAAGTATAAAAATTATTATTTGATTATTTCATTTCATTATACATAGTATTCCATTTTGTCCATTTTTAGACCCTACACTTCCGACGATTAGACGAACGAGACATTACTTACTCACAAACACGCCTTCATCAATGTAATGAGTATGGTTAGACTATAATGCAGTTAGTCCGGCTACCGGCTTGCGTGTGCGCAGCTAATTATGATGCGAGCGTATGTGGGCCAGGGGATGTATGATGACAGCGATGCGGTAATTTGCTTTTATTGCTTTTAAAGTGACTTTCAAGGACCAACTGTAAATAAAAGATTGATTCATTGTCAGTTCCTAGGATCTAGTTAGGAGTGATCCCAGAGGTTTAATTGTACTGTTTGGTTTTTAAATGTACAGCATAAACATAATATATATTTATTTTTTTACTTATCCTAAAATCATAACTAAATGACAAACACTAAATAAAAAACGCAGAAATAATTTTATTGCACTTTTGTTTTACGATTGTTTTAATACTATAATTATCACATCTGATGCAGTTCTGATACACCTTCGATATTTGCACATATTTTTAAACTCACTTATTACTAAAAAAATTTGGATAGCTTAAATTCAGCTCCACACTAAGACCTAATCAAGTTTCCTACATTCAAGTCTAAACTATTTATGTGTACCGACTCATTGTCTCCACTTGGCAAAGTCACAAACGCACTCATTTGCCTACTTACACTTGCTGCCAGGAAAACTGTCCACCCAACCATTTTGTTCCTGCACCAAAATTATCTAGCTGCAAAACCAAGTTGGCTGTATTTGGAGTAATGTTTTGAATACAATATTAAGCGTAAATTTAAATATATCTTATAGAAAGGTAGTAAGGTTGAATTTAAAGTGGATGAAGCGTAATTTAAAGTTGGTTTCATGACAAACTAATGTTTCTTTATGCATTGTATGCAAGCCTGACGAGTGAAGCTTGGTCTCAATAGGATTGTTATTTTTTTGGTTGCCCTATTATGGTGCACGGATTTGTAAGTCTGTGTATCATTAAAATGTTTGGATGTTTTTTAAGTAGCACTAGTTTTTTTAGTAGTAACGCGTATGAAAGTATAATTCTTAGGGCTGTGTTGTTAAAAATGACAAGTCAGAAATCGTCGCCCGGTGAGGTGTGTTTGTAGATCATATGTATTGTTGGTGGTGGTTATTGTAACTTTTGTTGCTTATAAACACGTTGTGACTAAGTAGGAACTAGCAGTAAATCTATACTAATATTATAAATGCGTTAGTTTGTTTGACAGAAGTGACATAGTTTACTTACGCTGATAATTTTCAACGAAAAGAAAAGTCAACCGTTCATGGGAGCAAAGCCGCTGGCAGGCACTAGTGATAGAATATAAGAAAAATGTCTTTATCTCAAATTCTATAAAGTGACTTCAAAATCAGTCAGTGCAACGGAGCTAATTATTTCTACTGTATACTCAATAGTCATTTTGAGTATTCTATATTAGGCCGAAACCAAAAAGGTAGATATTATTAATAATAAAAGGCTATTTTCTGGCAATAGAAATAATAAAACTTGTATCACAAGCTAACTTCTTTAAAAAATAACATTTCAAACCGAACTATTACAAAGACAATAATTTTCGAAATACATAATTACGAAATGTATTCCAAATTTAATTGATAAATCTCGATTAAAAACGCGTATAATCTCAGCAGGTGTAACATAATCCTCTCGCAATTAATATCAAATATCACTTAATTATTAAATAGAGCGATCAGCGAGCCGAGTATTAAAGCAATAAATATGATGCTATCAAAATATTTAACGTTGCTCATCAAAACTAATAAAGTACAGTTTCGTAATGCATTATCTTTTATTCTTACGATTGGTGTTTGTAGGATGGTACTATTGTAGACAAAAATGGAGAAGAATCCAGATTTTTAAATTAATTGTCTCAAAAAATCATAATTAATTTTTTACGGCTGTCGTAAATTGATGACTGCTATATATAGTAGCCTCAAGCACTATGATGAGAATAACTTATTAATACGGATCTATATTGAAATCAAGATATTATATATTTATCTATACATGGTATGAAAACATAGACTAACTTTATTGAAAAAACTTATATTGTAAACAAATGAAGTACAAGAAAACACAGTTATTGTAAACTTATTTTACAAAAAAAGATTTGAGTAGGATTCACATTACTAGCTATCTTATTAACCACTCCAACTAAGCTAAACATGCTTGTGTCTGGTGGAGTAGGTTCGCGGCAATTTTTTATTATCGATCCTCCTTGATTCATCTAACACTTTTGTGCACCAGTGTACTCTTCTCCCACGCACCCTTACTTCTAGGCACGAGGGCGTACTTATTATTTCACCAAATTATCCGTAACTTGATAATCTGTGCACCCACGCCACAGTTACCATAAATCATCTTAGTTTCATTTGCGCATTGCACTAGTTTCGACTTAGAAAGTGGAGTAAAGGTTGTGAGGTTAAAATAGGGCTGTATTGTTTAATAGTGGTTTATGGCTGAGCCGAGCTGCAAATTGGTTGCGTGGGAATCTGTGTTTTCACTTATCAATGAATATAACTAGCGTTATATTATAGCCTTTGGTGTTTGTCTGCCGTTTAGAGATGATATTGGAGATATCTTTTGCGGTTAGAATGGGATTATTACTAATGATTTTGCGTTGGTAACATGACATTATGTTTACGCATTTTTTTATTCTACATCACCTTGTATCGTGCGTTCTATGCTTGTAGTAGATCAAGGTCCTTTTACCTATAGGAAATAAAGATAAGCCTTTGCCTCGCAATGTGAGTTAATCAGTCTGAAATGTGACAGACACAAAGAGGTATATTCTTTTTGTTGCCTAGTTTCTGGGTTGCAACGAGAGGCAGTCGCTGCCTATTAAATAGTGGCCGACAATTACTGTACTCAGTTAGGCCGGAAGCCCTCTCAAACATTGGCGGGAAAAGGCTATGTCGGTCTTAAGACTTGTTCGTCAAATGATAAATGATTTTTATTTTGCATGTTAGTTATTAAATAACACTTTTACGCGTCATTTTTCAATCGACGAAAAGAAAACGGAGGAAGTTATCAAGTCGATTCGTATTTTTTTTGTTGTATGATCACCGATTACTCGAAGACGGCTAAACCGATTTGGAAAATTGTTGTTTCGTTTAGAAGAGTATACTTCAAAGTTAGTCCCATTGTCACCAAGTCAGGATCTGATGATGGGATCCTGGAGAAATCGAGGGAACTCTTCAAATATAATACACCTATAGCGATTTGAGTATTTTTTATAGTAACTTGTGTAGTTGCATTCGAAAAGCACCATTTGTGAAGTGGATCTGATGATGAACACTACAGATGGCCACTGGAACTACTCAATATATTTATAAGTAGGAATAATAAGTATTTCATGTGTTCCGCTTCGATTACTTGAATGTGGTTATTAAGCACAATATGCTCGTCACAATGCATATGGTGAAGTGAAGCTGATGGTGAAGTATCAGGAGAACTCCTCAACAATTTACAGCCCAAGATTGGGAAAAGCAATATTTTGTAATTGACTTATTTTTTTGGTACTCGTAAAAAGTTTTTTTCCATAAATTTAAACTAGTTGAAGCCGGTGTTTCCTAACTGTCTACTCTAAGAAGAAACACCAAAACAAACTCGAGGTCAGTCTCTTTTAAAGTCCATATAATCTGTACTGGTCAAATTATATGTAATTTTAATGTCTGAGGCGATCTTTTGAGGAAATATGCATACAGATTTGAGTGGGCATGTCCATACAGTGCAAGCATTTATCACAAAACGTATAGCTCAACTCAGAACTATAAGGAGCTCAACGATCTGACGAACAATACTAGGGTAGGGACTAAGAACGTTGACTTATAAAATCGTAAGGCGCCAACTCGCGCGCACTTCTAAGTTCTACGCTCGCCAGTTGTCGAAGTTGCAGTTACAAGTATCAAAACCATATCCCTTATTAGGTTAACATTGAAACTATCACCAAGCTACCCTAGTCCTGCTACACAAAAGACAATTCAATAAGATAGAAGTAAACGCGAAACTATTAGCATTCCTCAGGGCCCAAGCAGGCCACCTGCCTCACTTGTGTCCCCTCTGTTTAATCTAAGCACGTCACGGCTATACGTGGCTATCGAGGAGACCACAGACAACGCCGTGTTATCTACTCTATTGTTACCGTAAAAGCTTCGCTTAAAAGTTATGTTATGTGTGCTGGTTTTTCCTATTGACTGTATAAGACTAAGGCTCTTTGTAACTCAAATCCACGAAATGCTTTATACAGCTGTTAACCTGTTTAATTAGTCTTAATAAATAAATAAAACAAAAGTTTACCATGCCATTATATACGTTTAAATAAAACTCTTTTATATTTACATATAAAACAAATTAGTGTGTGTGTGTGTGTGTGTGTGTACATGTGCGTGTGTGTGTACATGTGCGTGTGTGTGTGATTTCAAAATAAATGTGTTTTCTCAAGTCTTATTTCTCCTGAAATATTAGAATACCTAGCTAGTTCAGGTACACATATTGACGTGCGTTAAGCTAAGTAAGACTGTAAATGATTGTTTAGTTATGAAGCAAACTTTAATAAATTATTACATTTGACAACGATACTAAAACACGTAAAAACTTTTTCATATTTTCGTCTGTCTTTCTATTTGTCTGGGCTGATCTAAGGAACTGCTGAAACGATTTTATGGGACTTACACTGGATGGTAGCGGAGGTTATAGAACAACATATCGATATTCACCTTGTTATATCGGAATTCACACTGGATCGGGATTTACGCAAGAAAAATCTACCACATGAAAGTAGTAGCTGGCATAGTACCTAAATAAATTTAAAATATGGCGTCGTAAAGACAAGCGGTTTGGTCCTGATTGTTGTACTCAGGTAGGGTAGGGTAAACTAGGGCTCGCATACTTCAGTAAAAGATAAAGTTTAAACACAAAAACCCAAAACCACAAAAGCTTTAACAAAAAACAAAGCTATACTTAATCCGATTTAAATTCATATCGATATCGCTGAACGCGTGCGCGCTTGGCGCTGCGGTTTGTCAGTCGGCGCACGCGCATGCACTGCGGTGACCACATGTTGCGGTCAAACAGATACCCCGCTAAACACCGATTTGTTCGAGATTTATTCTCCTCGTAAACGTATGTTTGTTTACCTGTAAACTTTGAGTGAAAAACGACAGGGAAATTGGCAGGAGATTGTAGGTACGGCTAGAGTTGGAATATGGTTTAATTTCTTTGTTTTTGGTACGTATGGTAATGTTGTCGTGTGTTGTGCACTGCCAAGTTCTGAACCACACCCTTTGGAACTTTCACCTGAATCATTGCGAGTTTATTTATTTATTCATTTGAGAACACAAATAGTTAAAAAAAATTTGATTAACATCACATTATCACGATATTATCCACATATTATTAACGTCATTGTTATATTTGAACTAATAAATCGAAAGAGAGTAAATATGCTTTTAGTAAGACTTTTTTAATTGATAGGCTCACGTTTAACCACCATCTCACCTGATGGTAAACGATGATGTGGTCGAAGATGAAGCACGCTTATCTTGAAGTGACCTTAAACATTAATCACAAATTAAGTAAACTTCAAAAACGGTAAAAAGAAAACACATTTCAATTTAACTAAACTACCTATATTTTTTATCAAGGAATTACTTGCATTTGCGATTATTTGCATTGTCAATAAATGATGACTTATTGACAATGTAAATTAATCTATGTTTGAGAAAGCTGCAAAGTTTCAGATAGATTCATCTGGATAAATTCAACTACCAGCGAGAAGGCAAAGCAATAAGGTTGTGTCAAAGGATTGGGTAAATTATATTTTTTTTAAATTTACTTTTTCCTTGCCAATATATTTATTAAAAGGTACTTCAATGACTTATTGACTACAACATATAGAAACATAGTAACATATATTAAAGGAGGACAGTTGTGAATTGTCATTGAAAGAATTACACGTGACTCATTTCTTTTTTTTTATTTATAATAATATGCTCGCGTTTGACCACCATCTCACCTGATGGTAAGTGACGATGTGGTCGAAGCCTAACGTTTCCTATAATATTATTATTATTTTATAAATAAATCAAATCATAAACAACCACAATATCCAATATTCTAGTGTACTAGGTAATTCAATACTAGAAAGTTAGCTCCAAGCTTTTAAAACATCAACTTATAGGACTACACATCTTTACTGAATAACTAACCATTGCTAAATTGTAATTATTAAAGATCAATAAATAATATTAATATCTTTCTCGAAGCGAAACAATCGAGTTGTCCATCCATTCCGCTTGGGGCGGCACTTTACACATTACAAACGTATTAGTGTTACTTTTATAATTTATTATCAATTATATTAATTAGATACAATAATACTGCGAAAGCTTAATCGGGTATTGTGTTATTAACTGGATAGACAACCACGGCGTGACACTCATATTAAAAGGTTAGTACGTAGAGTCTTTTGCGTCATACACTTATTTTTTGTTGTACAAAGTGGAGTAGATAATACGACCATAAATTTACCATAGCCTAAATGATGATCACATTAGTCTGTACCAAAAAAATGTATTCAGAATATTTTTTCTATTTTCATATTTTTCCACAGGGTCTATTTAGCTACTGTGCTTCATCGCTAGTAAGCAAGGATCAAATATCCTGCGTTTAAACACAAAAAACTCTCACACCATGAAGGTTTTAAGTCAATTAAAAGCATCTTTCACTATAAAACGGCAATTTCATATTTTTACCTGTGTTATTTAGATTATTTGAAAATATTTATTTTCTTTTTTTTTATGTCACATCTTATTTTATCCTCACTATGGTTTCTTCGGGATTAGTATAGTCGGTATTTTCATTTATTGTCGTATCGTCTTCCTCACCTTGTATAATGTTTTTTTTTTTTTTGATAGGGCCACTCGTAGTTCAGCACACTAAGGCTGGTTACTACTTAACCGGACGATCCTGTGGTAACCTCAAAATTTAAAGGCCCCTAGCCAGGGCTTACATACTAATATTTACATTTAAACAACCGCACGCTAAGGGCACTCCCTGTGGAGTACGGGCCTCGGCATAGCGGGGTCGTTGGTGGAGGGCAGCAAAGGGTCAGGCTGGGTCATGTTATTATTAATGGGGTTATTTATTGCTACTGGCTCAGCATCGTGGGCTGGCTCGTTTGGCAAAGGTTGGGGGGACCACTGTATAATGGTTAATCTTCCAGATTTAAGCAACGCTCGCAGTTGAGTCAGTAATGGGTGACCATTTAAACATATCGAGATACCTGTGTGCTTCGGAAAGCACGGTAAGTCGGTCCCAGAGATGTACACATGACATGTGTACATCTTTGTTTGTGTTGTGTTACCCAGCTACTGGGTTGGGAGATCAGACACCAGTTGCTCCATGTAAAACACTAGTAATAATAAATAATAATAAAATACTTTATTTTCGGACCAAAATCCATATAGTGTACATTTACACACAACCAAAAAAAAACACACAAATTCAAAATAAATATAAAATACAATAATTATAAGACAAAATATAAAATACACTTAAATAAGTAAATTATTTAATGTATGTGAATGACGCTGTGTGAGTCGTCATCCATTGCCACATTATTGGACTATTCATCCTGTCGGCGACGATATCTATCAGGCTGTTGGAGCCATCGCGCACTCGCCGCATCAAGGATGCTATACGCGACCGTTAATGCAAAAAAATCAGGCACACCTGCCTCCGCAAGTATCCCCGACGCACTGCAAAAGCGCTGTAGCCCCAACATTACCCTGAAGGCATTGTTGTATTGGACTCGCAGAGCATTGTAGGAGCGTTTAGTGTAACTGAACTATAGGGCTCACGTGTACTAGTACCAAGCTGCATCCAGTTACATTGGAAACTAACTCTAATATAGTTGGGATAAAGGCTGAGCTAAGGTTGATGATAATGGTTTTCATTTTCTTGGTGGCATTACGAATTCAGAGTGTCAGCCAGCTCAGTTGCTTTCTCGGGCCGCGGTTTCTCGTTAGAACACTACTACAACCCAGGCATACATTGGCTTGTTGCTTACAGAACGGTGAGCTACGCTTGCTTGCGGTATGCAGGTCCGCCGCATATACGGAGGCCGGATATCGGCTCGCTATCCCTGGCGCCCGGGGCGTCTTTAACGGATCGCTAATTACTCAGGTGTGATAAGCCAAGCAAACAGATCTTCTGCAGTAGTTTCACTATTACAGAAGGTTATTTAATAACTAATTTTTGGCACGTTGTCTAGTTTAACCTTTGTCCAAGGTTAAAGCCAGCCCTTGGGTCACACGCTTCCGGGAATATTTTAAATTAATTCATGAGCACAAAAATAAATAAATACTAGAGTAATAGTTGTAACTTTCTCATTTTATTTTAAATCAGACATCCAAAACTGCCATACACACCTGTCCCACAATAAGTTTGGTGTCACTACAAAATTATAGCACATTCCAAATGTGTCAGCTTACTTTATTTGAGAGCACGTAGCGACGCTCCCCGTTGCCTACCGAGCGCTCATCGTATTGTGAACAGGATACTCGCACAAGCCATAATAAAGGCTAGATACTATAATATTAGAAATGACGTGATTTAAATTAAGACAGCGTATGCAAAAATGAAATGCAAACCGTAATGATTTTATTATGGAAAATCAACAACAGACACGTCAATTCAATAGTTATTCAACAAAATAATCATGTACGTCAGAACCGCGGGTGTACTTTTCAGATCTGCCTAAATTTATTGCAATTATTTGGTACCTTCTGTGTACCTTTACGTACCTCTCTTAAAAATCTGTGCACCTACACCCGTACAATAATATTTTAAAAATTAGGTACACTCGCTATCCTGATGTCAGAACCGCGGGTGTACTGCTAACCAATATATATAGCTAAGTACACTCTATAAGTAGATTTGGTACCTCTTGTGTACCTGCAGAAACACGTATTTAATAAATAAAATACTGTCAGGTTGCTGCGAAAAGTAAAAAAAAAAACAATTTTCTTTCTTTATATGAAATAGTAAGACACGTTCATACTATTTTCAACCGACAACAAAAAAGTAGGAGGTTATCAATTCGACGCGTATATTTTTTTTTAATGTATGATCACCGATTACTCAAAGACGGCTGAACCGATTTGGAAAATTCTTTTTTTGTTTGAAAGGGTATACTTTGAAATTAGTCCCATTGCCACCAAGTCAGGATCTGATGATGGGATCCTGGAGAAATTGAGGGAACTCTTCAAATATTATAGGCACACCTATAGTGATTTGAGTATTTTTCATAATAACTTGTGTAGTTGCATTCGAAAAGCACCATTTGTGAAGTGAACCTGATGATGAAGACCACAGATGGCCACTGGAACTACTCAATATTGTATAAGTAGGAATAATAAGTATTTCATGTGTTCCGCTTCGATTACTTGAATATGGTTATTAAGCACAATATGCACGTCACAATGCATATGGTGAAGTGAAGCTGATGGTTATGTACCAGGAGAACTCCTCAACAATTAACGACCGAGCATTAGGAAAAGCAATATTTTGTAAAATGTTATAAGTAGTTGAGATTTAGGCTTTTGTAACTAGGTAAATTATAAATCGACCAACCAAAAAGAGTGAAATAAAAACTTTTTACAAAAAAATTAAACCGACTTCCAAAAAATACTGCTAAGTGAAAAATAACTTTAATTTCGGAAGTCGGTGCCAAAAACGAAAATACAAAACTAAAGACACCGACTTAACGTTATTTTTCACTTTGCAGTGTTTTTTGGAAGTCGGTTTAATTTTTTGGTAAATAGTTTTTTTATAAAATAGTAAGGACGTCAAAGAATAAATAACAATCTTCGGTAATCGAACCCAGAACCTCCACGTTAAGCATGTATTGTGGCTATACCAGGAATCCCGAATGCAGAACCTCCGCATCACATTTAGTCACTACTAGCTGCGCCCCGCGGTTCACAACCTTTCGTCTTTATAATATTAGTGTGAGTGTGATTGTGTGCCCATACCGGGAATAAAAACATAAAATTAACGGACATAAATTATACACAGACTCAGGACAATACTTTGTGTGATCCACAAGTTGTTATTCTATGTGGGATCCAACCCACATTATCGTGTGACCATTAAAGTTAATTCAAAAATCCTTTAAAACTCTCTTGTTTCATTTTGATTTTGAAAACACTGACAAACATCTTAATTCTATAAATCCTTCCGACCTTTAACGTTACTACTTCTGGGAAAAAGGCTTCCTCTTTATGAGAACGAATGGGCGGATGACGTATAACTTCGGATTTTTCGGTTCTAGAACATTCCTTACGATGTTTGCGTTCACCGTTTTTAGAGCAGTGTTGATGACGAAAATTGCACAAAATAATGTACCTGCTAGAGTTTGAACCCACGATTTAGGTACAACTCGTAAGTCGTACGTGCAACAACTGGGACACCACTGCTCGATTATTACCACTTACGATTTTTGTTGAGTTGAGCTCCTTAAAATTCTAAGTTGAGCTATACGTTATGTGACCAATGCATGCACTGTTTGGACAAGTTCACTGAAATGTCTGCATATTTCTTCAAAAAATCGCCTCAGCCATTAACCTACAAGGTATAAATTAACAAGTATGGATTGAGTGGACTATAAGAAACTGATCTATGAGTTTGTTTTTGATTTAAATATACGGAGAAAAATAACGAGCGTTAGGTTAGGTTATTTAATAACCAATATGCAAAATAAACATCATTTACACTGGGAGTTTCTAAGTTTCATTTTTTCATCACGTCGGCGCCGGCCGACTAATCTTCTACACAACGTGTAAGTTAAAGGGTATGTACATACCAAGTGCACGGCTTTTTTAGATAATAACAAACGATATGGCAAGAGTTTTGTAATCCTATGTCTACATGTGTGGAGCTTATTAGAAATTTCAATACATTGACACCAGAGACCGAATTTTTCAAATTAAGAAGAACGAAAAGAATTATCGTGTTATTGGTAAGTGACGTGGAAAGTTATTGACCCTCGTAGTGCTGTGACACGTTTGTTATGATTGGTATTCAAGAAATATATGAAACCAATAATTTGGTATCGATTCTTTGAGTCAGTTATTTTGAGCTGAAACTTTGCATAGAGACTCCATACCAGATGTTGTCTTCAGTCCTTTTGGATATGTTACACGTTGTATATATAAAAGCGAAATACCATTCACTGATTAAGCACGAAATCTCAGAAACTACAAGTAGTGCGGCTCTCAAATTTTGCATCTCCTTTTAGTACGTAGATGCTCGGTAAGACGGGATTTTGCGAAATTTCCACGGGGTCGGGATTTACACGGGAAAATCTTCCCACGCGAACGAAGTCGTGAGCAACTGCTGGTTTTCTATAAAGATCATCACCATTGTCTGCTTAGTCATTTCTCAACAATTGCGGGGTCAGTTTCCAGTCTTACCAAATGCAGCGGAGTTCTAATGTAACTAGGATTGATTGCTTATCTGACCTCTTCAACTCAGCCGGATAACACGATACCCTTTGTCAAGAATCTCAGATTTTCAAGCTTCTGACAACACGTTCTTTTTTTATTGATAATAGGCTCGCTTTTCACCATCATCTCACCTGAGTGATGATGTAGTCGAAGATGGAGCACGCTTGCCTAGAAGTAACCTATTCACTCTTGACTTAAAGACTCCCAGGTTATAGCAATCAGAAAACACAGACTCCGGCAGGGAACTCCACTCCTTAGCCGTACGCACAATGAAAGTATTCCCAAAACGCTTTGTACGTATGGGTGGGATGTCCACGATGTAACGATGGCGCATCGCCGTTTGTCTTGTAGTCCGATGATGGAACGGGCTGGGCGGAATTAGATTGTGTAATTCCATCGCACACTCCCCGAAATGTAACCGATAGAAACAATATTATAGTAATAACTAGCTTCTGCCCGCGACTTCGTTCGCGTGGGAAGGTTTTCCCGCGCAAATCCCGATCCCGTGGGAATTTCGGGATAAAAAGTAGCTTATGTGTTATTCCAGAATGTCAATTATCTACTGACCAAATTTCATTCAGATCCGTTCAGTAGTTTTTGCGTGAAAGAGTAACAAACATCCATCCATCCTCACAAACTTTCGCATTTATAATATTAGTAGGATTTATTATTCGTAATCTCATCCACACAGCGAAAGTGAAACACAGAGTCCATCAGCTGTTCTGTTGTCTACCTCAAATACAAAGTCAACAAATAGAATTAGCACAATAGGTAAGTACAATCGTAGGTGACGTGCTAACAACCGCTACCATTTTCAATTTATGGTAGTTTTGACACACAATGTTCCGGTTTTGGACTTGTGAGTTATCTGTTTAGAAATCTCATTGCAAGTCAACTGTGATACCACCAGTTTAGGTTATTTTTATTGTTCTTTAAAGGCTAGAGGATCCTGTGAGCGCGTCTTGCGAATTGTAACATAGTCATGATTCATTTCTGTAGGTATTGTAGTGTGCTGCGTGTTGTGGGTTCAATTCCCGCACGAAACAAATATGTATTCGTATATCCTACAGATTTTTTTGTTTTTAAAAAGAGAACTAGCAATTTGGGTAGTCTTCACGGCAATATTGTAATGGGTTGGGTTCAAACGCGCGATATCTCGATTGCAAGGCCGACACCTCATTCATTGGGCTATTTATTTATTAATTATTAATTATATACTTTATTGTAAACCTTACAACATTTATATGGATACAAAAAATTTAAACTAGTGTACAATGGGTGGTCTTATCGCACAAGGCAATCCCTTACAGACAACCTTTGGATGGACAAACTTAAAACAGACAGATTAAGGGCTGTCAGTGTACAAACATGATTTTAATTGAACATAATAATATATAAATTAATAGTTTAAAAAACACTAGAAAAACACGCTTTTATAAATGCACGTAAAAACAAAAAAAAAATTCACTGAGTTTTAAGGTTTCTTTTTCGCGATTTTCTTTCTTTTTTGTTGTCTCCGTTTTATTTGTGTTGCTGTTTCTTCTTTTGTAGTTTTGCCATATTATACCGATCCCCCCAGATGATTTGAAAGTGACATCTATAAAAAAAAATCTATGGATTACGCGGTAATTCAAAAAGTTTAAGAAAACCGATAACGGATTTTCTTTAGGTTTGTTATAACCTTGAAACCCTGATCGTGTTCAAAGTCCATTACGTGCCTTTCTCACAAGTGCAAACACGACTATGATACAATATTCCACCATGGAATGCCAGTTCATATCTTCCGGCTCCATCATCAGATCAGTTCGACAGTACCATATTATTGTATTGTCATCAAAACTACATACAGCTGCCAATTTTCATTACGCTATGAACCTTGGAAGATGGTTAAATTAGTTACCTTAGATTTCATTACATAGTTAGTTACATGCAGGTCGACCTAATAAAAGCGTGTTAAAAATGTAAATGCCGGAGTCTGTGTTTCCTGATCGCTATAACCTGGGAGTCTTTAAGTCAAGAGTGAATAGGTTACTTCTAGGCAAGCGTGCTTCATCTTCGACCACATCATCACTTACCGTCGGGTGAGATGGTGGTCAAACGCGAGCCTATTATCAATAAAAAAAGATACATACAATACCAAAATCATATACTAATAAATATTACGTGTATAATTCAGAAAGAAGGGGAAAAGTTGTAGGGAGAGGTAATGCTCCTTCACCATTCTTTGCGCTATTGTCGCTTCAAACACATAGTTGGTCCGACTGTCCAAGTGTGTAAACAAGGATAAAATCCTTGTGTGTCCCAACCATTATGGGGTTGGCTTTTAGTCTAATAACCACCAAATGCAGCTGAATTAGAAACTAACTGACTAGCTAAAAAGAAAGTGATTGACGTCCGTACACTCACTATTAGGACCAGTTGAAAACCAGCGTTGGACACTAGTTGTCCGGCTTTTTGCTGAACTGGGCCTATTCGACGCATCCGTGAGTCACACAGTAATATTAATCATCGTGGATCTATTCAATTTCACTTTTTAAATATATTTTATTTTCATAATAATATGATTTTGTTCGTTTCTTGTAAGTTTTTTTTTACTGTGTGTACTTGTGGCATGTGTCAATAAACGTTTTTTCTTTCTTTCTTCTTTCTTTCTGAATACACTATTGTATTACATGAAGCGTCTGCTTATAACTGACTTCCAAAATCGATTAGCTGGCTTCACGGCCCCTTGGCAAGAATAACGTCAGATGTTCTGTATTCCGACTACCGGTAACGACTGTCAACAAACTGTCAATCATGATAAGCGCTTACTTATCGTGTTTATCGAGACATCAAGAAATCTCGATAATTAAGATGGTCAGTCATCCATCCGTGGACCTTTTCCGGCAAGCGTTGTTTATTCTTGAAGATCGCTTCGTGCTTTGTGTGAGACAACGATTTTTATTAAAATCGGGTTGTGTTCCCTGCCACATATGACCCGTCAGCCTTCAAAGCAAGAGTGAATAGGCATTTTCTGGGCTCGCTTGTTCGATCGTAGACCTCATCTTACACTTACCATCAGGTGTGGCCGAGGTCAAGAGCGAGCTTGTTCGTAATAAAAAAAAATACTTCTTTTTATTTTTCACACGTTCAAATAAGTTGAGCACAAAATACATAACGTTAAGTACATAGATACACCCGATTAACCCAAATATTAAAACAAGTTTTCTCATAAAAATCAGTAGATCTTGTTAATTCATATTTGTTTAGAGACACAGATTGATCCGTCTCTGGTATGGGAAACGCAAATACTGCGGTGTTGGAACGGTGTTTGATCGATTCGGTAGTTGGATGCACTGGTTTTAATAATGTTTATTTAAAAACGTCATCATCTTGTGGCTTTTTCGCAACTGTCGGGATGAAACGATGTCGGGGTCAAACTTAAACTCAAAATGTTTTATTTCACATAGGCCTACATGGGCACAAGTTACAAAACGTCAGCAGTTAGGGCACGGTTCGAAATGGGTCGTTTTCTATGGAGAAGAACCGGCAAGAACTCGAAAGTTACTCTTTTCAAATCAAAATATCATTCTTACAATATATCCATAGTACAGGTTAATTAGGTATGAGAGGACAGTATAGACCAATTAATAACAAATAGCACAGTGGAATAACAAATAAAAAATTGTAAAACAAATCTAAGAGTCACAAAAAAACCTTAATATTATATTAAAATAAACTTGAGAAGCGACAACATTAGACTTCAATAATGAAGGATAAATTAATAATAAAAATAAATCAAAAAGAAAATCTGTCAAATCGGATGGATTATAGTAGGGAAAAATAAAAAGACTCACGAAAGTGATGGGTCGGTTTCCAGTCCAATAAGATACAATTGAGTACTAGTCATAAGTCGTAAGTCATGTCATTTATTTCGGAACAATACACATCGTGTAGAATTTTTGTGAAATAAAACAATACCATGCAAATAAAACAAACAATAAAGATACATGTCAAAGAAAATAACAAATTCAAAACGATAAAAGCCCACATTCAATTTACAATAAGTAGGTAATCGTATTTACAATAAAATAATCAGTCAAATAAGAAGGAAAAACAAAAATCAGATTAGTGTAAAAAAATCAAGAATAATACAATACAATTAAATTAAATAAAAATCGTGTAAAACAGATAAATAATATATCATCTTATTATCAGTGAATGATCAATAATAAAACTAGAATGTCAAATATAAAATAGAGAAAAAATAATAATAAATTAATTTTTATAAAACTGTCCGTAATAATATGTCATCTAATTGTAAAATGAAATGTCAAAGATAAAATTTATAATTATGCTAGAAATAATAAACATTTTTTTACATGGAGCGACTGTCTGACTCCGTAACCCAGTAGCTGGATATCCCTTAGCAAGAGCGGTGTCAGATTTTGAGGCATCTGGCTACCCTTAATGACTACCACTTGACACCTTGACAAGCCTTGCTTAATCTTGAATACCCTTGCAACTGTTATTATTTAGCCATTTTATTGAAGTCAAGAGTGAATATGTTGCTTCTAAGCAAGCGTGCTTCATCTTCGACCACATCATTGCTTAACATCAGGTGAGTTGGTGGTCAAACGCAGCCTATCAACAATATAAAAAAAATGTGCTCCTCTCAGAGATTATTTACAAACATCAAGAACAGTTTAGTACACAAAACAATATCCCGAATTGGTGGTGAAGTGACACTGCATGGGATCTTTGATCTTATTGGATTTACACGTAAAAGCGCTGAAGGATATTCACATTTTAAGAACTGTGTGCACAAATATATTTAATTTGATTTGAAGGAGCCGTTTCCCCAAGAAGACCTTTACTTGATTGTGTATTCGAAAGCAGTTAGTTATCTTAGTTTTATTGGTATATTTCTCTTTTATTGATACTCGCGTTTGACCACCATCTCACCTGATGGTAAGCGATGATGTGGTCTAAGATGAAGCACGCTTACCTAGAAGTAACCTATTCACTCTTGATTTAAAGACCTCCAGGTTATAGCTATCAGGGACACAGACTCCGGCAGGGAATACTTTCAGATGTAAGGATGTCAGAATAACCTTCGCTTTAATTCTTTCATCCAGCTGCTCGCAGCTTTTGAACGCCCCTGAAAACCAATCAGAAACAATTTTCTCTCATACCTCCGCCTCACAGCCTCCAATGAGTGAGTCACACTCACTGATTAACCGAGGTTACTAAACTCGTGCGCATCTGTGGGCGTGTTGTGTAACGATGACACGGTGACTCAGTTGCGATTGATGTGATCGCCAGAATGGTAGGCCTGGATTCATTAATAATAAGGTGCTAAAAAAGTGTGGATATAAGACGATTCTTTTAAGACTTCCTGATATATCTTTAAAATATTATTTTTCTACATTTAAGTCAGCTTTTTTCGAATTGAGTAGGTGTATATCAGGAAAATACGAATTCATATCTTTAACGACGCCCAACATTTTTTGTAAGTTTATTTGTAGGGGTTTTCCGAAACTGATGATCCAAAAAAAATGTTTTATTGGTAGAAAGGTGCATTATATGTGAGTTCTATAGGCTATAAATAGTATACATTATTTCGAAATCCAAGCAGACAAAGCCACGGGTGAAGTGCTAGTTTTTGTAGACAGTAGTGCCTTCATAAAAAGTATTAATTAACAGATTTTAAACCTCGCGTTAAATTAAGAACAACAAAGATTCAGGACAATAGATACGGACTAATAAATAATAAAATTTTTCAGTAATATTTCCCAGAGCCATTCAATTTACAATTAAGTAGCACGGTAGCCAAGCGTTGCTGTGATGCGTTATCTATATTAATATTATAAGTATTTCAGTCTTTGGCATGGAGATAGTAAAAGACCAGTGGCCAAACACAGGCTAGGGATAGGCTTAAAAAAATTAATCCTTTTCTTTTCGGTGTTATGACTCCTTCCAGTGAATAGGTTACTTCTAGGCAAGCATGCTCCATCTTCGACCATATCATCACTTACCATCAGGTGAGATGGTGGTCAAACGCAAGCATATAAAAATAAAATAAAAATTGGCCAAATGCGAGTCAGACTCGCCCATGAAGGGTTCCGTCGTAACTACGTCAAATAACTTTGTTATTTCATAGTGTTTATATGAAATACAAAGTTATATTTGCGGTTTTATAAAATATGTCTATGTTTCCCGACAGTTACAACCTAGGACTCTTTAAGTCCAGAGTGAATAGGTTACTTTTAGGTAAGCGTGCTCTATCTTCGATCACGTCATCACTTACCATCAGGTGAGATAATGGTCAAACGCGAACCTATTTACAATAAAAAAAAATATATATATGCTATATCTCAAAACCTATTGACCCGATCTCGTTCAAACTAATTTTCCTTGATAGGTTAGGCTTGATAGGTTGATAGGTTGATAGGTTATCTACACATATATTATTTTTAGATTTTTCAATCCAACATTATAGAAGTTAGAGGGGGGACACTATTTTGAAGAAGTGGTTTTAGAAACCTCAATATCATTTTTAAAGACCTGTCTATAGATACCACACAACCTATGCGGGTTTCAAAAAAATAATATTTTCAGTTTCAGTTCCATGTATGGGGAGCCCCCTTTTATTATATTTTTTTTTAAATCGGAAAGCGGTTTACACAACACATCTACCTACTAAGTTTCACATGCATAGTCTTCAGTTTCGAAATAAAATGGCTGTGACATACGGACGGACAGACAGACAGACATGACGAAACTATAAGGGTTCCGTTTTTCGCCATTTGGCTACGGAACCCTAAAAAAGAAACTGGGTGGACCAGTAGGGAGTGTCTTCTACTGACTAAAAACCCACCCTGTTCCTTGACTGCCCCCTTACGTTCTGGGGTCGCGGTACGTCAATAGAACATTCCCGCAACCCCGCAGGAAAAATGAACCCCTACGAGTGAAAGATTGTAAGAAGAATCATGCAAGCAAAGTTAAAGCTTTTCAGCTAGTGCACTACACGCTAAATGAAATTAACTAAGTCCTTGCGTTCCAGACAATTTGAATGTCCTTAACTGCAAATTGGATGGCGCCTGGGGTCTTATGAATTGTAATGTTTTATACTGAGTTACGGACATTCGTTTAATATATAACTTAGACAATTTATTCGAAAACAGACTATAGTAACTTCGTGTCATATTAATTTACGTCTCGAACTTAGTAGTCGACTAATTCAAAGTATCGTAAAATTAATGAAAAGCAATGAAAATGCTTATGACTGTTTCATTTTAGGGTTCTGTACACCAAGAGTAAAAACGGGACCCTATTAATAAGTCTCCGCTGTCTCTCTGTCTGTCACCAGGCTGTATCTGATGAACCGTGATAGCTAGACAGTTGATATTCTCACAGAGGGTGTATTTCAGTTGCTGCTATAACAACAAATACTAAAAACAGAATAAAATAAATATTTAAGGCAGCCCCCCTTAAATATTTATTTTATACATCAAACGTGATTTTTTTCTTTTTTATGGATAATGGTACGGAACCCATCGTGTGCGCGACTGACTCGCACTTGGCCGGTTTTTTTTGTATCTAAGATTAGTTAAGCAATTCCTGTAATAGCGTTTGTATTGCTTTTGGCTACAGTTGGTCTTTATATGGACTAGGCTTTCATCATAACTAATTGGTAGAGGACAATTCCCAACATTTTATATACTACTTGCTATCAACGCGACTCCGCGTGAAATGTGACGAATTCATTTTACAACCTCGTCAATTTCGAAGTTGGTCAATTCAACAACTTCAACTTTTGTTAAAACAAAAAAGCAAATTCATATTATACATAGGTGTACGATTTAAATAAGAATAGGAACGTCATTGTGCTCTATTTATCATATGTCACTTAAAAGTACGGTTTGCAAAAGAAAACTTATTTGCGTAAATTAATAACGGCTTATTTAATTAAATCAATATATATAAAACGCTTTTGTTACTGACTCACTGACAGACAACGCACAGCCGAAACTACTGGGCGCAAGAAGCTGAAATTTGGCATGTATGTTCCTTTCGGTGTGTAGGGGAGCACTAAGAAAGGATTTTTGGAACTTCCCACGGGATCGGGATTTACACAGGAAAAATTTAAGATAAACCCTCATTGTTTATCCAGCCAGTTAGGTAACTCTTTAAAACCTATTAATATATTTATTTTCTAGACTACTTGTACTTTTCTGTAAACATGTTATTTGAATATAAAACATTTTTTATTTTAGTTTGTTTAACCGAGTCTCACATAAAATTGAAATATAATATTTAATTAGTTACAGTCTTAATAATTTTTATAAACCATACTTTTCTCCCTCTTATTTTCTTTGCTGGCTCGAATTCGCCTGAACGTAAGAGGCTCGCTCGTTCGTTCGTAGACCTCATCTAAAGTATATAATAAATAAATAAATAAATAAATAAATACACTTACCATCAGGTGTAATCGAGGTCAACAGCGGGCTCATTCATAATAAAAAAAAACAGTATGTATGGCGCAAAGGCCCAGAAACCATGGCAAAATAATTTTTACAGATAAAAGGCTCGCATTTGACCAGCAAAATAAAGAAAGGTGACATTTCTTTTTGTAAATAAACATGCGTAAGTAACATACATTCTTGTTTTGCTGATTCTACCCACTGGTTCGATTTGACAGCTATGACGCCACAATATTACTCTAAGTTGATCCTATTCTTAGTTGAATAACAATGTAGTTTTTTATAGATTATCTTCGTAAAAATTATACAAAACTATGCTAAAAGCTTGGTTTGTTGTTGTAAGTTGAACTTTTCATATCAGAGGAAATTATTTATTTATACATTTTTCTAACAAAAAGTCACAAGTCCAAAGTTATCGCAGTCGCACAGGTCGTGGGTTCGATTCCGGAGGAGTGAACTGCCATTGTCTCTCATACGTTCAAGGCTCTTCAATGAATTAGTGAACGTACACACGTTAGTAATTCGTTCTTAAAGGTTAAATTGTAACTATATTGATTTGTTTCGAAGACCTGTCAAGGAGATGACCGCGGGGTCGTTATATCACAATTTTATCATTGAAGGACATATTTGTGCCCATTCCTTCGTACTGAAACACGTAATGTTGAGTTTTGATGCGTGTCTGTGTAGCAATACTCGATTAACCTTCGATATCGTATAACAATTTATTGTTATTCAGAAATATGTTATTTATTTTACTTTGCCCGCGGTTTCGCTCGTGTATTGTTGTTTTTTAATAGCGAAAGAAAAAGCAGCTTATGTTCTTCTCCAAGGTCTATTCTTTCTCTGTACCAATGCTCAATAAATTTGATTTAGTGGTTTAGACGTTAAAGTAGGCAGAGGTACTTTCATATTTGAATGAACCCTATAATTATTTGTTAACCGTATTCAAACTTTTTGATATTCTGAATCATAAATAGGCTACGTTAATAATACAATGGATATTCATGTAATTATATATTTATGAAAGAAATTATTTAATCAGCTATCACTTCAGCGCTTCCACACATTTTCAACTTTCGTTTCTTTTGGGGCGCGGGAGCGGGGTTGGGCGGAATGGAGTGTCAGACTTTTACTGACTAAAACCACACCCTGTTCCTTTCCTGTTGTTTGCCCTTGCATTCCACGGTCGTGATAACTCGAAAGAATATTTCCACAATGCTTTACTAATAAGTCTATTATCATAATTATTATTTCACGAACTCATTCTTAAGATTAAGTTACTGAAGAATGCATGTAGGTACTCAATCAGAGGCAGTGATTCAAGATCACTCAGTCTGCGCATGAGTGGATAGAGTAACCTTTATAAAACTTCATAACTTTCTGAAATGGCATTCAGATGGAATGACAATTTGCTAACATTTTCTTCAAATCCTGGAAACTAAGAGGGCTGGTAATTCGGACCTATGTATGTGTTATGTCATTTTCATTGTGCGTACAGCTTAAGAGTAGAATTCCCTGCCGGAGTCAGTGTTTCCTGCTTGCCTTAGGGTCTTTAAGTCAAGAGTGAATAGGTTACTTCTAGGTAAGCGTGCCTTATCTTCCGAACGCAAGCCAATAAAAAAAAAACATGACGACAGATTCTTTACTGACTAGGAACTGGAACCCAGGTCTGCTTACTGATCCGATATGTTTAATAGGTAGTTATACAATAAATGTCATAAAGCCGTGCACTTTCACCGATGCTGATACAGCAGTGTTTGCGCTCGTGCTGTTGAACTCGCGCAGGAGTCGCGCTCCATTCACACCGCAAACATCCAGCGAGTCTACTCGCTGATAGCTGTACGCTGAAGATGGAGTTTTGATACTAGCTATACTTTTATAATAATATTTATTTCTTTCTTTTCAGACACAGTCCATGATTGTTCACAGATTTGAATTCATAGATTTTTTTTTTATAAAATCTGTACTTGGTGAAAGTCGGTACTTGGTGAAATACAAAGTTTTATTTATTTATTTGAACTTTATGTACAATTATGTTACATGGGCGGACTTAATGTAGCAAGGCATTCTCTACCAGTCAACCTTTGGGTTAAAAAAAACACATAGTGGTAGGTGTACGAGAAAATGGAATGAAATAATATACTTAATACTAATAAATATAATACACACATATTCTAAAATGACAAACTAATAAATACGGTGCTGTATAATATTGTTTCTGATTAAGAGAGCTCATAATAATTATGACGAAGACTAAGAATAACAGCCCCTTAAGTAGTGGTTTTTAATTTTACGCTTAATAGAAAATTTTGACTCAGCCTTCTTGATGTCAAAGGTTTAGCAAATTCCAGAGTTTAATAGTAGAAATAGCGTAAGAATTAGATAGAAACCCGGTGCGGTGAGAAGGAATGTGAAGAAGTTAGATTTTGGATGTGCGAAGGTTAAGATCATGAGAACTGCCAACAATTATTAGTTACAAATTATATTTTACAAAACAATGATAGTATAGACACATTAAAGACCCTCGCTAGAGTTCAGTATAGACTGGCACGCTATCCTACCAGAACCCGAACACAAGCCTTTATGACTGCCAAGTTATACTCCTAAACATTTACTTGAAAAATACCCACTGTTAGTGCCGAACCGCACAGCCCGCAGTCTGCTTATATCACTTATGTCCTGATTTAATATAAAGAAAAGTATTTTTTTTACTAGTGAAACAAACATGAATCATTTCTAGCTGTTGATTCCTGTTGTTAATTAGAAAATATTATTAATATTTATAGTGTAGTGCAGATATGTAGTGACATTTTCGACATCTGACCTGGTTGTATATAGGTATCTGTTCAAATAATTTGTAGATTTAAATTTCTAAGGAATGGTTAATTTTACAGTGACGTAAATGTGAAAAAAGTGGAGTTTTTTATACTCTTGACTAATTCCATACCTTCAATATCAAGTTGAGATGAATTAATTAGTCTTGCTATTTCATCACTGAATAACTGGTAATTTCAATATTATTACTAGCTGATATGACAAGCGTTATTTTGTCATATAAATTATTTCTACTGAAAACAAATATACTACTAAATATACAAAAAATATTTCATAAAAACGGTCTAGCCGTTTTGAAGGAGTTCGATAACAAACACTGTGACACGAGATTTTATGTATATTATATATGCAAAATAAAAGTATCAAAACTGGTCGCACCCCTCATACCGCACGCAACCCAACCCGGCAAACGTGTAAAGTTCACGAGAGCTAAATCGCAGCAAGTAAAGTGCGCGCGCAGATAAGGACACTTGACTACTGTCTGTCGGTCTATTTGTACGTGCGGGTACAAACATGCGTTATGAGATGTGTTATGTCCTGTACACATAGCGGCTGCACCCCGGTTCGCTTGTGTAATTCGTTTTTTTTTTCGGAATTTTGTTTTGTGGTGGTTTGTGGTGTCGATATACCGACTTGTCGCACTAATCACTTACATTACCCACATTCAAGCTGAATTGTTTATTCCTCGTATAGATTTTATTTTGCTATCTGTACGTCGATTCTGTAAAATTCCAACAACCACTCGCATCTCACATAGCTATTCACTGTCACTTCGCTTATGGTTCAAAGTGACCTTGATTTTGCATTCTGTAAACAGCGTCGAAGTGACGGAGGAATTACCTTACCGAATGCCACTTCTCACGTCATCTCATACTTTATCTGTCAAAATCTTTAGTTCAACTCCCTGACACGCTTGCAAGGGTAGCGCTAGTGTAAATTCGAATTAACAACCGAGTTTTTAGAATGCCAATCAATAAACTCACAGCGGATTCAGATTCGAAGTTTAGAATGAGCTCTTACAGAATAACACAGCTGATATGTAAAAGCACTTTATCCTAGAGTGCTTTTCGCTTTCTTTTCATAGCACTTTCAGTTATAGGAGAGTGGAGAGGGAGGCTCGCCATAGGATGTTCAATGTTTCTTTATTCAAGTAATTATGAATTTAAGCACCAATAGCCTAATGTCTAAATTGTCGGACTTGTGATTGAGTAGTCGCGGGTTCGAACCCCACCCATTAAATTATTGCAGTGAATCTACTCCACAAGTACAATTGGCTTAGTTGGATAGTTTAACAAGATTAACAATCTCTTTTAATGGAGTAACGTGAATTCTACCCAAATTGCTAGTTCTCTTAAAAAATATATGATACATGAGATATCATACTGCATTTGGCAGAAATAGGTACCTACATTATGCAAAACCTTTGTAACATCTCATTAGTGTCCCACTGCTAATCAATGGTCTCTGCCTCTCTTATCATTTCCAGGCCAGTAGCGTGAGAACGCAATCATAATGAAATACAAAAAAAAATCTCAACAAACCCGAATAGCCGCACAGTCTAAACCGTGAAGGTAGATCCAAATACCCCATTTTCTACTTACCATCCTCACCTTTACATAATCAATAGTCCGAACTCCAAACAGTAAATAATATAAATGCTACGGAACCATGCCTACTGCCGTGCCGGGTTAAAAGATCGGCAGTGTGCGTAAACTGACAAGTTGTGCTGGTAAGGGTGCTCTTCCACTACGTAACAATAATATTGTGAAGGGGTAAGCGAGGAAGCAAATCTGCTAAAACTAGCTAAGCTAGTTTGAATTGGTATGCTCTCATCCTTTCTTTTGATTGCTTTTGCATACTTCCCTGCTGATTTAAAGTACATAAGCAGATTTATTTGTAATTTATTTTATATACATAAATAGAATGATTCGGAAGACTTGCATAACTGCATAAATTTTTGAGTTGTGTGTCAAATTAATCCAAATGTTGTCTATAATAGCTTCGCCCATTGTATTTTTTATGATTTACGATAAAGAATATATCTATGTTTGGGCTGATTCTTTTTATTGATTAAATGATGTTAATGCTATTATATTTTGCGTCAACGCACACATCGTTTCATACATAGCTGCACAACGTATCCTTGCACCGCCTAGCTATCTCACATCTACTGGAAATGCGCCCTAATAGATGCGTCCAAAGTGACAGAAGGCCGATAATAGGTGCATCGTTATATCGGTCCTGACACCCTGGCCTGGATGTCCAGATGTTGATGGATGAGGTGTGAAAGTCTTCCGAAGAGTTGGTAATGAGACCTAGATACCGACAGTCTGGGAATTGAATTGTAATGGATAGCGAGCAAGCTAGGGTATAAATGAAACATGTTGCAAGCCTATTAGTTTTCTATCGATTACATTTCGGGGAGTGTGCGACGGAATTGCACTATCTAATTCCACCAAGCCCGTTATATTATCGTAATACAAGACAAACGGCGATGCGCCATCGTTACATGGTGGACATCCCACCCATACGCATAAAACGTTTTGGGAATACTTTAAGGAGTGGAATTCCCTGCCAGAGTCTGTGTTTCCTGATAGCTATAACCTGGGGTTATTTAAGTCAAGAGTGAATAGGTTACTTCCAGGCAAGCGTGCTTCATCTTCGACCACATCATCGCTTACCATCAGGTGAGATGGTGATATTTTTATTTCAAAAGATATGGATGATAAAATAAGAATTCATTTAAGTTAGTATATTAATGTATAATTTCGTCTTATATCTTTCAGTGTTATCTCTTGTGACATGCCTGCTGGTGATTATTTCTAACAGGTTTCTCAAATAAATATTGTGACCAAGTATTAAATTTTTAATAAGCCGTTGGTGATCCTATGTTAAATAATTATTTAAAATCAAACATCGATTGATTCTATGTAGTCTACAAGGGCATCGAAATAGAATATGATTGTATTACATCAAGTAGGTTTAGGTTTTATATATTTTGTTAAACTTAGTATGTACCTAATATTAGGACAGTATTATCGTTTTCCTTAAAAAATGTTGCACAAAAATTACCCGTAGGTATAACTTTGTCACCTTTTTCAGAAAAAAAAATCCACACTAAATCAGTCCGACCAAATCATCATCAGGTACCTAAACGCTAACAATTCAAATACAAAACAATGGTAGGTATGCAGAAATATTATTCTAATTTGCGATCGACCCAATATTTGCTTTTACCGGGAGCCATTGCACTTAGCGTTTACGTGAACAAACATCGCTTTAAATGTTGTTTTCAATGAAAATAAAAGGTAAGAAATATTTTTATGGCTTCTTTGTTGGACTCATTTTTCGGTGTGTGAAGAATGCGTGTGATTTTAACATACTTTACATAGGTATGTATACTGTATGACACTCTCTTAATTTCGTCATGCCTCTGTTTGAGATCTCCCAACAGCAAAGTCAAACTCAAAAATATTTTATTTTCCGTAAGCCTTCATGGGCACTAATACAACATCAGGGCTAATATAAAAGTTGACTTTTAAAATATTTATCTGTACTAATATTCTGGGGTATTGTTTGTTAGTGAATCTTCGAAACTACTCGTCCAATTTTGAATATTTTTTGTTACTTCTAAGCAAGCGTGCTTTTTTTCAACCACATTATCGCTTACCTTCAGATAAGTTGGTGGTCAAACGCAAGCCAATTATTAACCGACTTCAAAAAAGGATAAATGAATAGGTTTCATCACCGGGTGTGCCCGAGAATGCGGCGTTCTTTGCCTATCAAAACTCTTCATTGGCTTGGCACCGACTTCAGCCATGTGAGTAGATACCTATCCCTTATTTTTAACGGAATTAGACATCCAATAAAACAATATTTTAGGTTATTTCTCTCTTTGTAGTGCAAGTAGTTTTTGTAAGTTTTGAAGTCGGTTCAATTTTTTGTAAAAAAGTTTTTTCAATAAAAACAAAACACCAGCACATTATCACTGATTGGCATAGGTTTCATTTATATCATACACAGAAAAACCTTTCACGTGAGTAAAGCCGAGGACAGAAACTAGTTTATATTTGAGATATTATATTCGAGACGATAGAAACAACTTACTTAAAGTACTCCATAAACAATATAAATCCACAACTGTAAAAAATAATCCTAAATCTACGATTGAATTTCAATAAAAAAGAACCCCCTTCCATTACGCGTACAAAAACAATCACTTAGAAACGCATTCAACTTTACACATAAAACCACAAAAACTATAAATCTAAATAACTCACATTTACTTTAAATTTAGTTTCGCAAAACCCATCTTAGCATACGTGCAAGCAAAAGTGTATAGCGCGGTCGCGCCCTCTAGTGAATTTGCATGTGACACATTGTACTGTCAATCACGAATGAGCACGAGCGCTCAGATCACCGATAAATCTACATACAGATGGCCAAAGCGAGGAATTGGAAAACCCTAATGTCCTGGCACTAAACTAAATGATAATATTTTATTGTAAAGTTATGTTAAACGTATAAATTGTAAAATGTTTAGGGGACATAAACACCGTGAAGTGATTTAAAGAATGTGGAATGTTTCTGACTGTATTTGCTTTTATAATTAATATCGTTTCGCTGTTTTTTTCCCATCGATTACGTTAACTTTGGCCTATCGAAAAGAGTCATCTGCAAAAAATCTACGTTAATTTGAAAACCGTGTTGGTATTTTTAATTACTTAATAGCCCTATACCAGTTTTAAGAATTGATTAGCAAATTGTGTTCTGTTGAATTAGAATCAGATTTAGAAATTAAGGCCACGTTGACTTTTCGTGGTGAATTAACTGGCTGTAGAATGACATTCAACCAATATGTTTTAGGGAAATATTTGTTGTACAGGTTATTCAACAACGCTCGTTCCATCGTAGACCTCATCTATCGCTTACCATCAGGCGAGATCAAGATCAAGAGATAGCTCATTTTGAATTTAAAAAAAAAAACTAAAATAATTTACACATTTTAGTGACAGAATTCAATTTTCAACTCAATACCAATTAATTGATACAAGTAATGAATTCGTCTTATGCATTAATCAATCCTTTTTTAATCTCCGTTTGGTTTCGCAAGTTGCTCTCACTCAACACATTGAAGAGCCGGCAGAGAGTTCTACACCTTGGCTGTGCATACAATAAATGTGGATGAAAAGTGCTTAATATGACAAGACGGTATATCAACCAAGTGTGGATGGTACCCCGTGGTACGTCTGGTAGACAAGTAGTAAAAGGGAGATAGAGGGATCAATACGTGGCCATTAAGTACTAGATTCATTATAATAATTAGGTAATAGATTCATTGATTTTACTGTAATGTGCATTACGAAGTATTAATACATGAATTTATTTTAATAAAAGTGATAAATAATTTTATTTGAAAACTAGCTGACCTGCCGAACTTCGCGCCACCACATTTTTTTTTATCACCTTTTAAACTTTCCCAGGACAAAAATTAGCCAAATCAGTCACCCCATTCTCGTGTTTTAGTAAAACTATCGCTTTATTTACTTAATTGTTTTCGATACCTACCAGAAATATTTTGGCTAGCTTGTTTATGTCACCAATTTTAAAAAGTCTAGAGAGTGCCATTTTCATCACCAGATATGTAAAAACCACTTCTATTTATTTTGTTAATTTTTTACTCAGAATCCTGCAAAAAATTCGAATAGAAAATTGGACAGTTCAAATAGAAAATGATCATTTAAATCATCATCAATCATCATCATCAATCATCATCATATTTTTATAATCTTTCATCATTTACGTAAACTAAATTACCTACTTAAATTGCGTGAAATTCTTGAGTAAAATGTTGATCTGAGGAACAAAAATCAATAGAATAGTATTACTATTAAACCATAACTTAGGTAAGTGTATAATATTTTATAGATGATTCAGTCAGCATAATCTCGCAGCTTCAGAACATCTTTTCATCATTTCAGATTATACAAATATACACTGCTTGTTCCGTCCGATATGTGAAATGGAACGCACCTTTTTGCTTGGCAACATTATTCTATGTTCTTTGACTTTTCACTTGACAGATAGACTTTGCTTCCGTTGTTGGAAAATGTCCGCCCTTGGGACTTTGATTTGATTGTAATTGAAATATCGTATGGAATCGCGTGTTGAAGCCGATAATTGGGTCGCGAGTAACGATTAATTGGAATTTGTAATCCCCATTTGATGAAAAACCTGGGATATTTTGGGATTTATCGCCGGTTGGTTGCCACCGCATGGCACGCGGAGTTGTTGGAAATAAGTTGTGCTGTGATAAATAGCTTCAATCCGGTGCGAGTTTGGGCTGTGATGCTGTCTGAACCGCGCCATCTGGAGATCGGCGCCTTGTGACCGTTCAGAACACTTCACTTACATCACACTTTCAATTACTCACTCATACTTATACACACAAACACTTTGGACGTGATCAAACAGGTCCTGGTTGCCGTCTACAGCTCAGGTAAGTGTTATTTGTATATATTGCTTGTCGGCAGAAGAGCCTGTAGATTATTACCAGCAACGGTTAGGCTCCACGTACCGTGGACAAGTTCGGACACACCAGTATCGTTGCATTGGCTTCTTGTAGTCCTGACCACTGCTCCTAATGGATATGTTTATACGAATGATTTTTAGAAATTCAGGAATAAAATGCGTAAGAAAGGAGCCTATCCAGAAATAAGTAGCTTATGTTTTAGTTAGTACGAATGTTTACATCAAAATAAATGTAATTGTAGCTGCACAAAATTGGAGTTGGTAGAAAAATTTAAATATTTAGGTCTAACAATAGACAAGAACTTTAATTGGAAAATACATGTAAATGATATTTGTAATAGGCTAAGATCAGTATTAAGTAAGTTTTACCAATTAAAAAATGTACTTAATAAACAAACATTAAGAATAGTTTACTTCGCACTTGCCGACTCGCTAATGAGTTATGGACTCCTTGTGTACGGGCGAACCTTTAGAACATATTTAAATGACATTAAAGACATACAAATACGACTGCTAAAGTACCTCATTAGTAAAAATGTTAAAGATAAGTGTAACAAAGAATATAATAAGTTATTTCCTATTTGTAAAATTGTACCAATAGATAAAAAAGTAGATTATTTGGTAGGACTGAAATATTATTATAACGATGAACACAAAGTTAATGTTAAAAATAAGTACAATACACGGAGGGTTCGAGAAAATAAACTGGTTCAACCCAAGATAACTAATTATTACGGAAAGAGGACATCTAAGTATTTGGTACCTCAAGTATTTAACAAAATAGAGTTATTAAGAGAAAAAATAAAAATAAGTAAAGGAACACTAAAGAAAAAACTAAAAAATATATTGGAATGCTGATCATATATTTAGGTAATTAACACATTGTTACTGTGAGATTATAGATTATAGATATACGATTGTATTGCAACATATTGTGTAGAAGAAATTGGAATGGTTAATGTTAACGTATAAAGAGCGCCTCTCGCCATCAAACGTAAAAGTTTGGCGAGTTTAGATTTAAGTGATACCTATGTATATAAATAAATAAACTAAATAAATAAAAAAAAAAAAAAAAAAAAAAAGTTAAGAAAGTAAAGTCTATTTTCAGCCGGGCGCCGGGTTAATTAATTTGTATGTTTATAATTTATTTTACTAGTATGTTTTAATTCACGTAATCAGTATTCATACACACTGCGTCTATCATCTCTTATCTAAATCTCCTGTCGCAGGTCTACTGGAAGAAATGTCTATAAATAAGCAACAATTTGTGCTCTTTTGTCCGTAAATTATTTGTTTTTTTCTCTTGAAAGTGTCACGTACGTACATAAATTACTATATATTGTAGCGTAAATAAAATTAAGTGCACAGTAAAACACAAACCGCTACTTAACACGTTTAATTTTGATTAAAAGGAAAAAGATAGAAAACAAGTACTTAAATAGAAAATATAAAAAAGTTAAATATTGGTTATTATTGGGAATTATTATTGCCTTTCAGTGATGGCGTGGGTTAACTTAGCGGAAAGAAAAAGAATGTTATCGAAAGTATTATGCAAATATTTTTAACTTACCTAACAAAAAAATCGATTGCAATCGGTTATAGCTAGGCGAATACGCATTATTAGTAATTTTAATTACAAAAACACTAAGAGCATCCAACGCGTCTTGATAGGCCTTAGGTTAGAAAGAGTTTTTGACGTGAGAATTTTTAGATTAGAAATATACAAATTAGGTGCACTATTTAAAATAGAACTCCTGCTGCGAAAACTCGGTAATTCCTGGACGGCTGAACACGACTGTGGGAAGTAACGTAGAAATCACGGAGCCACTGCGCTGCGGAGTCCGCATCTACCTCGTACTCTCTTCAGGCCTTTGAGATGGACGTCTCAGGCACAGGATGTGCTCGGATATCGGGCGAGAGCGCCCCGACCTCCGTCGTCGATAACCGACGTCGCTTGCCCGTAGGGTGGAGCCAAAAATTGGCTTGTAACGGGATCTAAACAAAAAAGAAACTTCAGACCACCGATGCAAGCTGAATCTTTGATTAATTATGAAACTAGTGCGAAATGGATCGAAAAGAAAAAAGACGACAATACATACCAAATTAACCAGAAAATCACCCACAGACTATACTTTTGCTAGGACACTTTATATTTTTTATTGGGTTTACACCAACAGAAAAAAAACTTTCACTTCATAATTTCGATATTAATCACAAAAAATAAGGTCGACCATCACTTATCGGGTCCCAAAAATGTAATGACGCCGTCGAAAGGCAAACAACCGACGATTTTTTCACGATTCCTGGTTCAAATGTGAATAACAGCTATGAAGAAAAAAATTTTTATTGAAAAGTTTGCATTAGGATTGGAGGAGGTTTTAACCGTAGCGGTTTTACGCTACAGTACCCCATTCCCAGTAAAAAAAAAATGAGAGTAGCAACCCTAAAGGTGAGTGGCAACCCTAAAGGAAAGGTGAGTGACAACCCTAAAAGAAAGGTGAGAGATCAACCCAAGTGAATGTATCAACCCAGTGAGAGGGTGACAACGCTATAACAGATTGACATCACAACAACAGATTGAAAACACAACAACAGATTGAAAACACAACAACAGATTGAAAACACAATAACAGACTGACAACACAAAAGGGATAGCATCAACCAAGAGTGAAAACCATAATATACAAATTAAATAAACTAGCCTAATTAACTTTAAACTAAATACATCAAATCAACAACATCGAAGTGCAGCTGATACTGAATAAAATTGAAAGCCGGCCTCCAGTTTAGACGTTAACAGTGCGAGCTTCAGATGCGTCTCCTAAACCTACATTAGAATAGAAAAACAAACGATAGATCTAGAGTAATATTCTTAAATATATATATAGGAACAAAGAACAATAATCAACACGAAACAAATAAGAGTTGAGATTAAGAAATAACTTAAAAATACGACGAAAACTCAAAGGAAGTCAAACAAAAACTCGAAGTCGAACACAAAAGCTCGAAGTCAGATAAAAACTCGAAGTGAGACACGACTCAAAGTCCAACACGACTCAAAGTCAAACACAACTCAAAGTCAAACACGACTCAAAGTCGAACACGACTCAAAGTCAAACACGACTCAAAGTCAAACACGACTCAAAGTCAAACACGACTCAAAGTCAAACACGACTCAAAGTCAAACACGACTCAAAGTCAAACACGACTCAAAGTCAAACACGACTCAAGACTGAATTTAAGAGCTTAAGTTATAGAGGGATAAGTTAGAAGGTTAAGTTAAAGAGAGAGGGTTAAGTTGAAGAGGGTGGACCTTAAATCAAAATCAAAAATACGACGCCTAATGAGAGGAAATGGTTATGAATAAATATTAACTCCAGGGAGGAATGAGGGTCGAAATAATAAAAAAGGTGTCGTTGATTGAAAACTAATGGCCTAACATAAGTAATGCTGATTAAGTTAAGAATATGGAACAAATTAATTCATTTAAGTCATTTAAGTATGTCTTTTATATGATATTGTCCAATATGATGAGAATCACAGTCTTGTAGGACATATGTAGTCATGGAGATGACTCTGATCACACGACATTTAATGAAACGAGGAGCAAGCTTTCCTGTAAAGTATTCAGCAGCTGACGATTTTGAAAAATTATGCCTCCATACAATGTCGCCGGCATTAAGTGTAATAGCCGTCCGGTTCGTATTGTAATTTCGTGAATTACGGAGAAAAGCAGAAGAAAGGTTGTCCGCTACTTTTGCGTAAATCTCGGCGAGCGAAGTCAGATTACTCGCGTGTTGTTACCGACTTTCAGCTAAATTAGTGCTTAGAGTCTGGTTATTCGCACGCGATGAATCCATACAGACTTCTCTACCGAATATGAGAAAGTTTGGCGTAAACCCTGTGGCTAAATTAATACATGAATTGAGGTAAAGTTTTACCTTGGGTAACAATTTAGCCCAATTCCTTTGGTTCTCGCCAACCAATATGCTCAAACAAGTAACGACACTTTGGTTATAACGTTCTACCGTGTTTGCTTGTGGAGTGTAATAAGGGGTATATGTAGGGGATTCAATGCGAAACGATCTAAGAAAGTTTAAAAACTGATTACTACGAAAAACGGTAGCATTATCACAGAGAATAGACCGTGGAACTCCGAAGTTAAAAAATATTTCAGATTCCAAAGCTTTTATAACTGAATTGACGTCAATCCTTTTAAGGGGCACTAACCAAACATATTTAGAAAAAACATCGACCATAGATAAAATGTATTTGAACCCATAATAAGCGATTGGAAGCGGTCCAATAACGTCGATAGAAATCATTTGTAAAGGTAAAGAAACTTCCTTTGGATAACACATATGACCACGTGGTTGGGAATTCGCGATCTTATAAGCTTTACAAACCTCACATTGCCTTAAAGTCTCAGAAACATCTCGAAACATATTTGGCCAGTAAAAGTTATCCTTGAGCTTAAAATAAGTCTTTGAAACTCCAGGATGTATAGAGAGAGGATTATTATGAGCTTCCCATATAGCGGATTTAACTTTTTCAACGGGTAAAACTACGCGCCAAGGATCAGAGCACAATGGGTTAGTGATTGGCATGCGTCTTAACAGAACACCGTTCCGAATGGCGTAAGCTGGAAACGTTTGAGGGGAGTCACGAGCCCCTAAATACACCTTTTTATACCATCTATCATTGGTATGGTCAGGTCCTTGATCGAATGTAACCGGACTCGCGTACATTCTAGATAAAGCGTCTGGAACGACGTGTTGCGACCCTTTGCGATGAATGATATCAAACGTGTATTGGGAAATCACAGTAGCCCATCGCGCCAAACGCCCTGAGGGATTACATAGTGTGAGGAGCCATTTCAAGGCCATATGATCGGTTATAACAGAAAACTTCATTCCATCTAAATAACAGCGAAAATGTTTAATGGAATCAAGAACGGATAAAAGTTCACGTTCAGTTGTACTATAATTGCGTTCTGCTTTTGAGAATAAGCGTGAATAATAAGCGATAGGATGTTCAACACCATCGAACTTTTGAGAAAGAACTGAACCAAGACCAACAGCTGACGCATCACATTGCAAAATGAAGGGCTTCGAGAAATCTGGACATGCCATAACGGGAGTATTGATGAGCGCATCCTTTAATTTTAGGAATGCTTGATCGGCGGCATCATCCCAACTTATAGGGTCACGACCCTTCTTTTTTCCTATAAGGGCAGTGAGTGGAGCTATAATAGAAGAAAAACCATCAACAAAACGCCTATAATATGAGCATAACCCAATAAAACCACGTAGTGACTTAGCTGTAGTAGGAACGGGATAATCCCTAATAGCATCGAGCTTGCTGGGATCAGTTTGTAAACCCTTTTCGTTAATGATATAACCCAAATATTTCAATTCGCTTTTACAGAACTCGCATTTTTTAGGTTAATAGTTAAACCGGCCTCCTTGAGTCGGTCTAGTACTTTTCTAAGGAGCGAGAGGTGACTATCAAAGTCTTTTGATTTATGATTAGATCATCGACGTAACCGAAAACGCAATTATCACTGGTCGAAGTGAATTCAAAATTGACGATCATATCAGTAAGGCGCTGCATCTCGGAAGCTGCATTCGTGAGACCAAATGGCATTCTGACGAACTCAAATAAACCTCGTTGTGGAACTATGAAAGCGGTTCTTTCACAACTCTCATCATCAGCGAGGGGAATCTGCCAAAATGCACTCCTAAAATCAAGAGAACTTATATACCTTGCACCTCGAAGGTTGTCAAGAATATCGTGAATACGGGGGAGCGGATAAGAATCTCTAGTAGTAACGCTATTCAATTTCCTACTATCAACGCAAAAACGTACAGAATCGTCCTTTTTGGTAACCATCACAACAGGACTGGCCCATGGAGAACGTGAGGGATGAATGACACCCATCTCCAGCATCTTATCGATTTCCTCATTGAGCAACTTTAACTTAACAGGTGAAAGAGGGTAAAAACGTTGTCTAATTGGTGGTCCAGTAGTGTTTATTTTGTGTGATAGCCAAGTAGTCTTACCAAGGCCAACTTTATCGGATGAAATCACATCGAATTCCTCAATGACCCGTTGTAACTTTAGCTCTTGGTCTGGTAATAAAACGTTACGAGGGTAAATGTATCGAACCTCGCTAATGCAATTAATCTGAGGAAGGGATTGAGAGTCAGAGGGAAGGGTATGTGAGTCAGGAGGTAGGGAATTAGAGTCGGGAGGAAGGTACATATTACCTTTGATATTTTTGTTAAAAGCTTGACTAAAAACTGAAGTCAAACTGAACTTATTCCAAAATTCGATACCTAGAATAACTGAAGAAGACATAGAACGTGCTACTAAAAATTCGTGGACAAAAGTCGTACCATTAAACTTAACTGGGAGAAAGATAGTTCCTAAAATATCAATAGGAGAGTTATTAGCGGAAATAACACGTGGGAACTGAACGTTTGATTTTAAAGAAATACCCAGTTGTTGGGTTAAACAATCACTAATAAGGGACATTTGTGCACCAGAGTCAAGTAGGGCTTTAACGACCCGGTTACACAATATGATCTCGATGAAAGGACGGTTATCAGACGAATCGGACGCTATCACCGGTGACACTGTACGGAGTAATGCGTGTCGCTGGTGGGCTAAACATTTTTTTGGATTGCATTTTGGACAATCACGAGTTATAAAACCAGGTGTGCGGCATTTAAAACATAGCATACCAGGGAAATCAGGGCAAGTACGATAGGGGTGTCCCGTTTTATTGCATTTTGGACAGATTTGTGATTGATTTGTTGCGCTTGAAACTAATTTTGTAGATTTGGGCAAAAAACTTTCAAAATGCGATGCAGTGTCAATGAGCGCATCTAAGTCAGTAAATTTATGTATCGATAAGCATGGAAAATATCTAGGATGCATGTTGTGAGTGATAATTTCTAATAGTTCAGATTTATCGACTGGTTTACGTAATGTATCATTCAATTGAGAAATCTGATGCACAAAATGTAAAACAGGTTGATCTGATTTCTGTTTTGTATTTCTAACTTGTTGACCGGTTTTAAACTTGAAATCAATTTCTCCGAATGTATTGAAGAAATTTTCTTTTAATTCGGGGTAAGTCATATCAGGTCGACGGATTGACCTATAATAATTCAAGGCGCGACCGGATAACACTTCGTGGAAGCGTTTAAGCAGATATCTGTCAGTTATGTCGTCTGAATCCTTCTCTTCTTCGATACTGGTAAAAAAATTTCGAACACTGGTATCTCCAGTATAATTTATGTTCCATTTTCTTAGCGAAAATCGTTTTAGAAAGTAACCGGGACAGTCCTCGGATTCCATAGGAGAAGGTAAGTTAGAACGACTAGTACCCGGAGTGGGCCTAGGTGGAATGGGAGGAGGTCTAGAAATAATAATACTTTCGTGTAAAGGAGTCTCACCGATAGAACCTTCTTCAGACATTTTTAAACACAAAATAGAAATAGATTAAATGAAAGAGAGCGGGACTTAGCAGGAAATCGTTAGATATCGTGCCGTAATATCGATACGGGAAGAAGACAACAAAATGAACGTCAAAGGAATCCGCTGGGCTAAGAATCCAACAAAAACAGATACTAGCAAATAGCAGAAAAGCAAACAGTCGGGCTAAAAAAAATAAAAATGGTAGACACTAGCACACGACCATTCAAAAAGCTTACCTTTGGTCACGATGCCTAACCATCCACACATCAAACACACTCTACGGGAAACTAACTACCGCTACCTACTGGGATGAAATAAAACTCGGAATAGATACGTACATTTTGGGAGAAAAATAAAAGAATTGGAAATTGGGTATAGTTACAAAGTTAATCTTTAAAATTGAATTTCACAAACATCACACAATTAAGCAAAGAACATAAATTCAGTTAGCAATTCCGTAGTCCAGTCGTATGAATCGGGAAAACATTCAAGACAGGTAATCCTTTTAACTTCCATACGGGTATGTGACCAATTCTAAAACCTGAAACTCACAACAAGAAAGGTGAAAATTAAAGATTGCTCTCAAGAGCAACCACACAGGAGATAACAAAAAAAAAGGTATTTTAGTAATAATTAATATGCAAACTTACTTTAATTCGGGCGCCATATTGTAGCGTAAATAAAATTAAGTGCACAGTAAAACACAAACCGCTACTTAACACGTTTAATTTTGATTAAAAGGAAAAAGATAGAAAACAAGTACTTAAATAGAAAATATAAAAAAGTTAAATATTGGTTATTATTGGGAATTATTATTGCCTTTCAGTGATGGCGTGGGTTAACTTAGCGGAAAGAAAAAGAATGTTATCGAAAGTATTATGCAAATATTTTTAACTTACCTAACAAAAAAATCGATTGCAATCGGTTATAGCTAGGCGAATACGCATTATTAGTAATTTTAATTACAAAAACACTAAGAGCATCCAACGCGTCTTGATAGGCCTTAGGTTAGAAAGAGTTTTTGACGTGAGAATTTTTAGATTAGAAATATACAAATTAGGTGCACTATTTAAAATAGAACTCCTGCTGCGAAAACTCGGTAATTCCTGGACGGCTGAACACGACTGTGGGAAGTAACGTAGAAATCACGGAGCCACTGCGCTGCGGAGTCCGCATCTACCTCGTACTCTCTTCAGGCCTTTGAGATGGACGTCTCAGGCACAGGATGTGCTCGGATATCGGGCGAGAACGCCCCGACCTCCGTCGTCGATAACCGACGTCGCTTGCCCGTAGGGTGGAGCCAAAAATTGGCTTGTAACGGGATCTAAACAAAAAAGAAACTTCAGACCACCGATGCAAGCTGAATCTTTGATTAATTATGAAACTAGTGCGAAATGGATCGAAAAGAAAAAAGACGACAATACATACCAAATTAACCAGAAAATCACCCACAGACTATACTTTTGCTAGGACACTTTATATTTTTTATTGGGTTTACACCAACAGAAAAAAAACTTTCACTTCATAATTTCGATATTAATCACAAAAAATAAGGTCGACCATCACTTATCGGGTCCCAAAAATGTAATGACGCCGTCGAAAGGCAAACAACCGACGATTTTTTCACGATTCCTGGTTCAAATGTGAATAACAGCTATGAAGAAAAAATTTTTTATTGAAAAGTTTGCATTAGGATTGGAGGAGGTTTTAACCGTAGCGGTTTTACGCTACAATATGTGCACCCGCAAGTGTGCGAGAGGATACAGGGTGGTTTTAGTCAATCAGAGTCTGAAAAATTCTTTCGCCCTCACAGGATAACTTCCACGTCGAGAAAAGAAAAACATGATCATTTGAGTTGTCCTCTGTCTCTCTCTTCTGTTACAACTCTGTTAAAAGATTTCGAAATAAAGGAATAATAAATAGAAATAAAAATATTTTTATGGCATATTTCCAATACGTTCGTTTACCATACCTTCGTAACTTGTACAGATGCTATACCATCCATTATACTGGGTTGATTCAGTAACAATGGCCAGGGATTCCCCGTACAAATCACGCACCATAAACTAATGAGAGTGATTGTCCTGCCAGCTCCACAGACACCTTTGTTCTAACCGCAGTGAGTAACACTACCATATCGCCAGCCCACCGGTAACATTAAAGTAGCTTCTGTTGCCATGTAGGTAGAGGTAGGAACACGTGGGTAAGATTGTATTACC
The DNA here is from genome assembly GCA_943138885.2 of Tholera decimalis. Lineage (NCBI taxonomy): Eukaryota > Metazoa > Arthropoda > Insecta > Lepidoptera > Noctuidae > Tholera > Tholera decimalis. The sequence goes on along the minus strand of OW964566.2, from coordinate 2,829,304 downwards.
AATAAAACTTCAATTTTTATTTAGCCCCTTAAACATACTTTCATTGTGCGTACGGCTAAGGAGTGGAATTCCCTGCCGGAGTCTGTGTTTCCTGACAGCTATGAACCCGGGGGGTCTTTAAGTCAACAGTGAAAAGGCTACTTTAGGTAAGCGTGCTCCATCTTTGACCACATCATCACTTAATATCAGGTGAGATCGTCGTCAAACGCGAGCCTGTTATCAATAAAAGAAAACATAACATCTTTATAAAAGCACTATCTATATATGTAGTTCTTTTATATTAATTTCACAATTTACTAGTAGTAGTAGGCTTCTTTTTTTCTAGCCGAAAATCATAAAGGTGTGTCCAAACATTGAGCAACAAGAGCGCGGCAGCAACACGCGGCATTTCTAGGATACATTTCTGCCACGCTCTAGTTAGGACAAAGCCGACTAATGGCACGGCAGTCGTCTAAAGACGAGGCGACGGGCCGCGCGCGGATAACGCGCTCGATTGCCGCTCGATGTTTGGACACATCTTCAAATTATTTCACCTATGGTAAGCTATCCCTGTCCGCTGTCCGCAAACCCACGCCTACGGAGGCCGGAGATTTGCTCGTGATCCTCGTAGCGAATGTGACTTGTGGAAGAACATTTTCACTCCCTCACGCGTTTAGCCTTCCCCTTCGCTAACATGTGCTAACACCACTACCTCTCACACACTCCCTGCCACTCCAGCCATAGCGGGAAGAGTCATTAGATGTTTTTCCCACCGGTAAAAAGGGGTAGATTATAGCAATGTGAATTTCCACCACTAGACAAAAATACGATATGTTATGTGTATATGTAATGTTACATTACCCTTTTTTCTGGTAATTAACCTGAAAACATCCAAACCAAAAAACTTTAAAACATCCGTAGGTAAACAAGAGAAACAATTACCTACCAAGTCTTCCCACCCATTTCATATTGAGTTTATCGGATCAAGGGTATTGCTCGCTTCACATACACAAAGATCTTACCTTTCACAAGAGAACGATGCCGGTATGATTCATATTGACAAACAATCGCATCAAGTCGCAGTACTAACAGACGCCCTTCGTCGCATTATGTTAATGTACCATTACTCATGGACGTAATGCTTATTGAACATATTGTGTTTTGACTTTGTCTTCAGTCGTATTTATTGATGTGCTTTGTCAATCAATTCAGCGTTTATGAGTACGAACTCAATAGGAGGATAATATAATGATCCTAGGAAAACTACGAAGTCTTCCTAGCCTCATCCTATTACTGCGCTTTTATAAAACTACATTAAAATTAGTCGTTTACACACAGGGTTGCCATCACCAAATTTGCCGGCCCCAGACAAAGACTTATAAACCCCGGATATTTGGGTAAAATTAAAAAACACAGTTTTTCCCCGGACACCGTAGAAAAATACATTTTTGAACTTGAAACTAAAAACAACTAAGTTTAATTAAGGTTTTTATTTACTGATAAAGTGATAACATTGTAGAGCTTTAGAACATTTTTAATAAGTCTCTTCCTTTTCATTTAATCAACGTAACATAAACAATGAGATGAAATACCATAGTAAAATAATAATACAGATCGTGCTTTTTGGTACCCGTAAGACCAATATTTGTCCGGGTTTTACCCGCCGGACGCTCTCCAAACTAGGATAAATTCGGGAAAACCCGGACGGATGGCAACCCTATTTACACAGAAGACATATTTACGGTACATTTTTATGTATTTAGTTTGTGGAAAACTTAAAGCTTACAAAAACACGAAAAGAGGAAAACCTAGTCGCCAGAGAGCCATCAATTACAAGTCCTCACGTATATACTAATAATAAAACTTACGATAGAAACTCATACTATTATCATAAAGAGATAAAAATTGTTTGTATGTAAGGGTCAATCACTGGAACTACAGAACAATTTAAAAAATATTTTCATTGGTAGTAAAGCGCATTTATTGGTGAATGCTATGTAGGCTATAAATCATTTTAAAATCCACGCATACAAGGTCGCAGGCAAAGAGCTGTAAAATAATATAATTAACATTTGCTTGCATTGAGCAAAAAAAAAACAAACAAACTAACATTTTACAAAAATTACGCGAACGGAGGTATACGAAATTTTGCACCATTAAAGTTTACCTATATCAAGAAGATGTATATATATTTAAAATACCGTTCAGACTTTATATGAATCTTGGCCAAATCCCAACGCTTAGGCGACTACTACTTTTTATAAAAAAACTAAAAGACATGAATTAAATATATCACTTAATAAAACGCCCACAAATGCGAGCTATCCTCTCACTTACCGCCACCAACATTAGGGTCCCCCCACACGACAATTACTCGCCATCATCAGTCACTAGGCAACGTGTCGCATCGCGAATGTTCAGCGTAAGGGCGACATTTGTTATGCGCGGTGATGCATTGCGCGCGCGACGCTGCTGATCGACGGCATTTATCGTGGCCGGACAACACTCACCTTTACACTTTGGGAGGGCGTTAACTATGAGTGAAACAGTCAGGATTTTAGAGAAATTATGTACAATAGTGGTACATGGGCGGACTTAATGCAACAAGGCATTCTCTACCAGTCAACCTTTGTGTTAAAAAAAACAATGTGGTAGGTGTACAAGTAAAATAAATGTCATTATCGAAAGAGTATATGGTATATTTTTAGTATTTTTTTTTTAAATTTTGCCTCACATAACCGATTTTTCCTGTATCGTGAATGCATTTATATAAGCACACATACCCGGAACAACTTTTTGTAGGTGTCACAAACATTTTTTCAGGTGTGGAACCCAACAACTTCACGGTGTTTCCCATGTTTTTCATGTTGAAGTCGGCTTCCAGTCTACTGCAGTCTACTCTAGTACAGGGAACTAGTGTTCTACATGAAGTTACTGCCTATTTGACCTCTACAACACAGAAGCTAGATGAGACGATACCCCTTGGAAAGACCTGCATTAGATTTGGCTTCTGACTACCCGACTGTCAAAGATGTTTACGAATGACAGCCAAGACCAACAGCTTACCATGCTTTCCGAGGCATTAAAGAATCTTGGTCCGTTAAAATATTCCAAGATGACCCATCCACAGACAAACTTCGGCAAGCGTTGCTTAATCTTAAAAATCGACCCGTGCGGCTCATGTGCGCCTCAAACTTTCAAGACTTTATTCTTCAAAATTAATAAAAACCTATTTAAATGGGACGTGTACCAGACACATACGAGTACACATGATACGTAGAACTATAATAATATAATACATTTATTTTCTGTACAAACTTATAAAGTAAGTACATAAGCTGTTAATACTATGCTATGTTAACAAATTTGTAAGAGTCTGGTGCCCATGGTAGGTATATCAATACATATATTACAGGTCACCAGGTCCCCACTCCGCTGACAAAACTTGGAAAGCATATTGTGAATGATAAGATTACAATTAAATAAGAGAAATTCAAAGGATATAAAGTAAAATATAAATAAAACAAGCATGATAATTTGTATGCGTGAGGGTGTGTGTGTGTGTTCTTGTCTTCTAGTATGTGCCTGTGTGTGATTATAGTCCTCTCAACTGATTTCGGCCTCGTACTTGTAATGTAAATCCTCCCCGACCTTTGCCAAACGAGCCAGCCCGCGATGGTGAGCCAGTAGCAATAAATAACTAAATATAATATAATTAATAAAAATAAAATATAATTAATAAAAAATTATAAATAAAAATATAAATAATAGAGGTCACCATAGGATCGTCCGGTTAAATAGTAACCAGTACGTCGATTCTGTAAAATTCGAACAACAACTCGCATCTCACATAGCTATTCACTGTCACTTCGCTTATGGTTCAAAGTGACCTTGATTTTGCATTCTGTAAACAGCGTCGAAGTGACGGAGGAATTACCTTACCGAATGTCACTTCTCACGTCATCTCATACTTTATCTGTCAAAATCTTTAGTTCAACTCGCTGACACGTTCGCAAGGGTAGGGCTAGTGTAAATTCGAATTAACAACCGAGTTTTTAGAATGCCAATCAATAAACTCACAGCGGATTAAGAGTCGAAGTTTAGAATAAGGTCTTACAGAATAACACAGCAGCCTTAGTGTGCTGAACTACGTGGCCCTATCAAAAAATAAAAAAGATTTCATTCCCTGGCTCAGCGAAGATTAGCCTATATTTTAGTGCACAAGGATGTGCGCGGATACAGGTGCACTCTCTGTTCCTATACTCCCATTGTCCGATGGGGCGGCAATCCACCTCACCACATCCACACGACTGTGCTTTCCGAAGCACTAGATTCAGTGTATATCATACCGCCAATTACTAAACTCCGGGCTACTACTGAGAGCTTGGAAGAAAAACCCGATTGCACTTTTTGTCCGCTCGGGTATCGAACCCGAGTCCTTACACTCAGCAGTCAGACTACCGAGAACTAAATAATTAAGAACTATTTCGAAAACGAGTTTATAGTTTATTTGTCACTTTATACAGAAAACTTAAAATAACTTACTTTTGCAAGTATTTCTTAATTATTATGTCTTGTATATGTCCTGTGCGCGTCACAAATTAACATTTCCTTTCTTACTTTTAATCCCTATATTTCCACATTATCAGTTAATAATTACAGTTGTTGCATTCTCACATAACCCCATCCTGTTCGACCGCACGCAGCTCGGCGCTCGCGCAGGTGTCACCGCCTCACCGCTATCGACCGACCATTTTTACGCACACCCACCTTTGACACCGCTTTCCGCGCCTGGGAATCGAATCCACATACCTTACCGATGAAACGGGAAAGTTCTTCTTCAGGTTGGATACTGAGATGGGTAATTTGCGCATGTATACTTTGATTATGTCTTTTACACCGTTCACGTTAAAGTAGTGTATATCCTCGATTTTTTAGACTTCTATCAACATTATTTTCTAGATAAACCAATAAAATTTATCAATTTTATAGTTTCGTTTTAATGATATTGTAGAGGAAAGTTTAAAATAAGCAAAATTATGAACTTTTAATGCCATAATTCCGATTAACAGAATTGAAATTCCACATTAACCCTGTTAGAGCAAGTGATTAAAAGCTTATGAAGAATGTCTAGAAAATACTGTTCTACCTTTGTTTATCAGCAAACTCATGAAATGACAATCTATTAAAGAAAATACGCAATACTTAAAAGCTTCATAAATCAGTAATCAAGCAATCATAAAGGTTTGCACAGATAGAAACGACGTGACAACGCGACAAAGATGCCACGAGTTTCCATAGAAATTCTTGCATAGATGTATGTTATGTTTTCCTTAATTTTCTTACACGAAACACCAACAGTAATGTGCTAAGTAAAGTTTTATCACTTTTAGTATTATTTATGGAGTTATAGTTCTCGTCAAACAACTTGGCAAGAGCCGGTCGATGCGCAGAAGTCGATTTTTAGGTGTCAGCGGTTGTCAACGAGACGCGGGATATGACGTAGCGCCGCTCCGAGCACGCGAAATACCGTTTTACGCAGACTATTAAAACGTCAGAAAGAACAGTTAGACACTATAATTAAGGAAGGTTGAAATTCTGAATTTGTCACTGTCTTTAGGACACCGGGAAAAAAGAAGAATAAAAGGGGTAGCGATTTTATTAACTAATTGTGACGACGAGAACATATTATTATTCTTCTTTTTTTTTCTCTTTTAAATGTATTTATATATTACATCTATTTAACTTATAATACCGAATTAACGAATGAATTCCTCTTCTTTTATTTAACATTCTTCTACGCCAAAACCTTGCCAACTTACGTGACGAGCACTATAAGCTAAGTATCTAGTACCTGATTCTTCTTCTGCGTAGTACACTGACAGAGAAGCCCTGGCCATACCTAATCATGGTGTACTGGGTGGGTCTCAATTGCTATCGTACCTCTTGCCAATGGTCGCAGCGTTTGCAATGAGGTTCCACATTTGAAGTTTTATAGCATTACTAGCTTCATCCCGCGACTTTATACGTGTGTTAGGATTTTCCCGCGTAAATCCCGATCCCGTGGGAATTCTGGGATAAATAGTGTAATTCCAGGATGTCAACTACCTACTTTTATTACTACCAAATTTTATTCAGATCCGTTCTGTACTTTTGTGTGAAAGAGTGACAAACATCCAAACTACCATCCTCACAAACTTTCGCATTTATAATATTAGTAAGATAGTAAGACTATCTCATCGAAAGTTACCCCACGCTTATAGTTTATTTATTAAAAGCTTTCACGTTGGGGCCCAACTGAATCTTTATTTTTTATGCTTATGTTTACAGCATTTCTTAGGTATATGTAACAAACAACCTTTTTTATCTAGAAAATGGTCAAACAATAACTCCTCCTGCTAAAAACCTACACTGTTATTTTTTATGGATAAGAGGCTCGCGTTCGACCACCATCTCACCTGATGGTAAGTGATGACGTGATCGAAGATTGAGCACGCGTACCTAAAAGTAACCTATTTACTCTTGACTTAAAGACCTAAAATTTAGTCTCTAGTATCCCCGGCAGGCATTGGGTGTCCTCACTATAGCTGATTTCTCTTTGAGGCATGCGTGGATCATGACGCGCTGTCATGAATCAAACAGCCTTAGACTCATACGGTCGCCAATTAATTATAGTGTTCTGCCGTGTTCCCTACTGCATTATGACTCTTCTGACTTTAAAAAAAAAGTAAACAGGCATCTTCAAGTTCACTCGTTCGAGCGTAGATTTCAACTATGTATATCCGTGATGACGGATGTTATCAATCAATATAAAACGCTTCCGTTACTGACTGACTGACAGACAACGCACAGCCGAAACTACTGGGTGCAAGAAGCTGGACATGTATGTTCCTTGGGATGTGTAGGGGAGCACTAAGAAAGGATTTTTGGAATTTCCCACGGGATCGGAATTTACACGGGAAAAACCTCCCACGCTAACGAAGTCGCAGGATACAGCTAGTAGAATATACTTTATTGTACACCAATAATTTAAAAACACCTTTCACAATATTGCTTAAACTATTGTTATATGCGGTAGCGCAAATCTCTACACACAAAAACAGTAAATAATAAACATTCAACAACATTTCATACTAAATACTTCTTGTTTGATCCAGCCTGTCCCTAGCTTCCTCCAGTGACACCTTAAGCCGTGGTCCGTACCCCACTGGGGGTAAGGGGTACCTCTCAGCGTGTAGTAGCCTAGTGCGAAGCTTGGGTGTAGGCTTTAATTACTATAAATAAGGCCACCTCAACAATGTCAACATCATGACCTGCCTGCTAAGAATACTGGAAGTTTTTGGTCACATTTTTTTTATTTAAAATAGTTTCGCGTTTGATCACTATCTCACCTGATGGTAAGTGATGATGTGGTCGAAGATGGAGCACGCTTACCTAAAAGTAACCTATTCACTCTTGACTTAAAGACTCCTAGGTTATAGCTATCGGGAAACACAGACTCCGGCATGGAATTCCGCTCCTTAGCCGTACGCACAATGAAGGTATTCCCAAAACGTTTTGTGCGTCTGGGTGGGATGTCCACCATGTAAAGATGGCGCTCCGCCGTTTGTCTCGTAGTCCGATGATGGAACGGGCTTGGTGGAATTAGATTGTGTAATTCCATCGCACACTCCCCGAAATATAACCGATAGAAAACCGATAGACTTGCAACCCGAAAAGATGGTTGCAAACTAACACTATTGCCGTGACCCCACTCCAAACACAAGCATATTTAGCTTAGTTGGAGGGATTAAAAGAGGAATGTGAATGTGAATTATATCTGCTAGTAATCTTAAAAAAAAAAAGAAACTGCCTCATTGGTCGAGTGGTGACAAGCGCGATTGCAATGCACGAGGTCTCAGATTTGATTTTTTTGATTTGATTCGGAAAAAAGTACTATTGGGTGTTTCTGTAAGGAATTTCTCAGTAAGCCAGGAGTTTGGAACTTGGCGGTGTGATACATCCATGCCTTGGCAAGCACGTTAAGCCAACCCAAGAGAGTTGGAAAATGGATAAGCAGATGTTGACTGCCCAGAAAGATGAGCATAACCTGGAATAGCTCATTGTTACTGGCAAAGTTGATGGTAAGCATTTAAAAAGAAATTGCGGATCCACTTTCTACACCAAGCAGAATTTCGACATTTAATTTTCATTTGCTTCTTAAGGGCCTATACTACCTCAGCGCTTCTCACTCTTTATCTCGCTTGCACACTACTGGCCGCGGTCACGCGAGCAAGCGAGACAGGGTGGAAGGGAAAGACTCCAAGACACCGATAATTTAGTTTATTTCTTTTTACGGTGAAAATAATGGTAATTTAAAAAAGTAAATAACATAAAACCTGTTCAATTAATATGCAAAGTTTCATTATCTAATTTGAAGATATTTTTGAATACCAGCGGTTAAATGTTCCGTTTAGAGGTAACTTTGGTTTTTTTTTCTATCAAGAAAATTTTATGGAATCGTGTTTTCGTCAAACATAGTACCTACCTAACATTAATCCTCAAATTTATCATATATTTATTTCAAAATTATTGCTGCAGTATTTTCGACATAACGGAGGATCATGCTAAGCCAAGCCAATGTATGTATATGTATTTATATAAGTATTTATTCATAGATATTATTTATGTAGGTTTCTATTTTATGATACTAGGTTTTTTGTGTTATAACTATTATTTTCTTTATTCAACACATTTCTGAAAAGTTACATTTTTTAATATTTTCTATAAAAAATTTACAATAAAAAAAAAATATTTAAAAATATAAAAAATGGCAGTCCACCGATGTTGGGAGCAGGGTCCAAGCTACCGGTGGTTAGGTCTCCAGAGAAAGGAACCTCCTCACAATACGAGCCGTATCGAGGAGAGCTGCCTTCTGTATCAGGCCCTTTATCCAGCTGTGCAACACCAGCTTCGACAGATGGTCGTCGAAGCTTTTAGCTATCAACCCGTTGACTGATATGACAATCGGCACAATGACAGCCGAGTCCACATTCCACATGTCAACAACCTCATGAGCTAAGTAGAGATTCTCGTCATGTGGGATGGTAACACATTGAGTTATAATCTACTACGTACGTACGTAGTACATTATAACTCAATGTGGTAACATCGATTATCATTGCGCGGCGCACTAATCGGTCTATCACCACTATATCAGGCTTATTGGCAACAATAGTCCTGTTAGTGATGATAGACCGATCCCAGTACAACGTGATATGGTCATTTTCGAGAACTGGGTCGGGCACATACTTGTAATACGGTACCTCAGAATCGACGAGTTTGTACTTCAAAGCAAGTTGCTGATGGATAATTCTGGCTACTTGGTTGTGTCTATGCCGTTAGCAAGACGAGAACAACCGGAGACAATATGTCTGATGGACTTACCAGGATGATGGCATGCCCGACACATGCCAATCGTCCCGTCCTTCATAATATGTCTCCGGTAATTATTCGTCAAGATAACTTCGTCCATAATTGCACAGACAAAACCTTCTAACTATTATTATTATTATTTTTTCCAATATCATTTTCACATACATATTGCACCTGTGACACTATCCCTTCAATACTCATGGTGGACTGGTAGAGAATGCCCACGGCATTAAGTCCGCCTTTGTACCTATGTGCATAAAGTATAAATAAATAAATAAGCGGTCGAGTGATCGCAGCCCAACTAGATGCTCTGACCAAATCCGCTCAGCACTAAACACCAAGCTGCACGATGCACTCCACGATGCCAAGGATAGGTACCGATAGAAAAAGATCGTCAACATTTTAGTATATCAATGATCGTCAAAGAAAAATTCATTTCTCATCACGACCCTGCGTAATGAGGTACACGACACGAAGAAGAGAAAGAAGGCCACAACAGGCAAATCTGGTTAAGCAGCCGACAACCCTATAGGTTGACGTACGATAGGCCTTTCAGAAAAAAAAATACATTTCATGCTTTAAGACAAAGCTTAGTCTGTGCTGAGCTTTAGTAGCTCGTGAAAAGCCATTTAACCCGTAATCACGGCTAGGGGACAGTAAACACTTACAGATACTTTACAGTTAAATAATGATTAACAATTTTATTGGGGCTATCGTGTTTGCAATAACTAAATATGGCGTACATTCAATAATTATTGTTTTTATTGCCCATGTTATGTTCAACCTAAACGTCTTTAGAGGACTGTTCCCATTTGATCTCGGATTCATTTCTACGTAGGTATTTCCAATTATTTTGTTGTTTATAAAGGTATAAAGAACCGTTTATTCTGTCAGACGAATCAGAACAAAATAAATATAATAAAAACACAGTAAAAAGACATAAAAAAGTCAAAGCCAAGTGCGAGTCGGACTCGCCGATAAAGGTTTCCGTAGTAGCAAGCATAGATTCGCGAAAAATAACTTTGTTTTTCATAGCGTTTATTTTCCCCTCCAATAACAAATTTTAAGCACCTTGGCACTTTCAAAAGTCGTTTGCGGCAGTATCTCATTGACTCCAGAAACAACTAGGTGAGACTATTTCTAACACGTCCATTATATAGTACAATATAGTTCCTTAGTTATAACAATGCGCTTACTTGTATTATTGAATGATAATATGTAACACACACACACCCCCATTATATATTTTTTTTTATTTGTATCTTTTTTACAGTTATTTTATATTCCACTCATAAGTACCTATTAATAATTAAACACACAGAACACTACAAAATTACACATCATATATATTACCCGGCATCCGTATGTCACCAGTCCAGCAGAATATCAGCGCTAAGTATTTCCTACCTGGCACATGCTGAGCTGGGCACCCACTTGGTGCAAACTCGAGACACACAGCGCACTCGTCTCGTTTAAATGTTTTTTTGTTTAATGTATGAAATTTCACTTTATTTCATTATGTTTGTTCCTACCAACTGTACGTTTTATTATTTGTTTTTTTACGTGTTTTATGTAAATTGTATTTTTAACCGACTTCAAACAAAGGAGGTTTACAATTCGTCTTGACCTTTTTTTTTTATGTATGTTACCTCATAACTCGGAGACGGCTGGACCGATTTTAAAAATTCTTTTTTTGTTTGAAAGTGTATACTTTCTAGTTGGTCCCATTGTCGTCAAGTTTGGATCTCATGATGGGATCATGGAGAAATCGAGGGAACTCTTCAAATATTATAGGCACACCTATAGCGTTTTGAGTATTTCTTATAGTACCTTGTGCAGTTGCTCTCGAAAAGCACCATTTGAGAAAGTGGAACTGATGATGAAGACCCCAGATGACCACCGAAACTACTCAATAATAAGTATTTCGTTGATGCGATTAGATTACTTGAATATGGATGTTAAGCACTTTATGCTCGTCACAATGCATATGGTGAAGTAGAGCTGATGGTGATGTACCAGGAGAACTCCTCAAAAATTAACGGCTCTGCACCGGGAAAAGCAATATTTTGTAAAAGGTGATAAGTAGTTGACATTTTGGCTTTTGTAACTAGATAAATTACAAACCGACCCAGTAAAAAGCGTGAAAAAAAACTTTTTAGCAAAAAATAGAACCGACTTCCATATAAAAACACTACAAAGGCAAAAATAACTTTAATTTCGGAAGACGGTGTCTTTAGTTTTGTATATATTTTCGTTTTTGACACCGCCTTCCGAAATTAACGTTATTTTTGCCTTTAATGTGTTTTTATATGGAAGTCGGTTCTATTTTTTGCTAAAAAGTTTTTTATGTGTCTCCTGTTGTTGTACCAAATAAGTTTTGTCTATCTATCTCTGTTTGTATAAAATACAAACTTACATTTGCGGTGTTGGCTGTATCTCGTTCGAATCCACTTTCGTTGAAAGATTTCATTGTACTTACATCTCAATGAAAACTTTCAACGAAAATTGGTCAATATCTGCTGAGCCATTTCCTAACTATGATGGAAACGATTTCTAGTCTAGCCAGATGCCCTGGAGTATAAGTGTTTTACATGGAACGACTGATTGATTGGTTTTCTAGTTACCTGTGTGGCCGCCGACAAAGTATTTGAATTGAAGGTCCGTTGTCTTCATGGTGCAATACTACTGCTGGCGTACCACAGGAGACGTTCTGTCTCTTCTACTTTTCGCCAGATTTGTATATTATATTTTAAACTAGCTGACCCGCCACGACTTCGTTCGCGTGGTATCCTACCCCTACCCAACCGATACCACTACCCCTATCCTACCGATACCCTACACATACCTTACTCTACCCCTACCCTAACCCTACTCTACCCTGCCAACACCCTACCCCTACCTCTACCCTACCCCTACCCTTGAGACCTTTCCTACTTTTTTTTTTTCATAAGTACCTTCTCCTGACAAAACCAAACAAAACAAAAAAGAATCAGCCAAATCGGTCCAGCCGTTTTCGTGTTTTGCGCTTAGCAACACATTTAGCGATTCATTTTTATTATACAACGTGTAACGGAAACCCCATATCTATCCAAAAGGGCTGAAGACAACATCTGGTCAGTCTCTATGCACAGTTTCAGCACAAAATGACTGACTCAAAGAATTGATACCAAATTATCGGTTTCATATGTTTCTTGAATGCCAATCATAACAAACGAGTCACAGCACTACGAGGGTCAATAACTTTCCACGTCACTTGCCAATAACACGACAATTCTTTTCGTTCTTCTTAATTTGAAAAATTCGGTCTCTGGTGCAGTGTATTGGAATTTGTAATAATTTCTACACACGTTGACTTAGGATTACAAAACCCTTGCCATATCGTTTGTTATCATCCAAAGAAGCCGTGCACTTGGTACACGTTGTATAGATGAACGTCTCTCATCCTACCACCTTTATTCTGACGATCTACAAATTTATTCGCATTCTGACCTCCATAACCCAGAACCTGGGTAACACATTACCTCTTGGCTATATCAGTGTCAGTTTTACGGGCTTCTGACAACCTGTAACGACTATCAAAGATGTTCAAATAACAGCCGAAAACAACGGCTTAACGTGCTAATCAAAGCATGGGGGTATCACACCACCAACACTACACAGAAATTATTTACAGAACGACCCAATAGCACTATCTTTGCCAGACCCGAGAATCGAACCCGAGACCTTGCTTTCGACAGTCACGACGACCACCCGAGGCAGATGCACGTTTGAAAAAAATTGTTTAAAAAAACACTAGAAAAACACGCATTTATAAATGCACGTAAAAAAAAACATACGGTCAATCCCCCAGAGGATTTGAAAGTGACATCTATAAAAAAATAAATCTAGAGATTACGCGGTAATTCAAAAAGGTTAAGAAAACCGATTACGGATTTTCTTTAGGTTTGTTGAAACCTGATCGTGTTCAAAGTCCATTACGTGGCCTTTCTCGTAAGTGCAAACACGACTATGATACGATACTCCATCATGGAACGCCAGTGCCCATCTTTCGGCTTCATCATCAAACCTTGAAACCTAATCGTGGTCAAAGTTCATTACAAGAATTTTCTAAGAAATCCAAAACAGCTATGATACGATTTTCCATCATGAAGTTCTAGTTCATATCTTCCGGCTCCATCATCAGATCAGTTACACAGTACCATATTATTATATTGTCATCAGAACTACATACAGCTGCCAATTTTCATTACGCTACAACCCTTGGAAGGTGGTTAAATTAGTTACCTTAGATTCCATTACATAGTTAGTTACATTCAGGTCAACCTAATAAAAGCGTGTTAATAAATTAATCGATATTAATTCCTATTTCAGATCAACTAGAAACAAACCGAGCCGGGTGGGCAAGGCATAAAGGTACTAGAATGGATCGTAAAGTCGATTCCCTTTTAAATGATGTTACTCGAAAAGGTATTTGATACGTTTCTATATTTCAAAAATTATTGTTTCCTAGGGAAGACAATACGTGGCTTTAGTAATGGTTGGTTCTAAAAACTAACGGCTCTCTCCTATTAGACCACAAAAGCTGCTTTGTGGAATCTGAAAGTTTTAGTCGATTCTCCATCATTTCTAAAGGACTTTTGAAATTGAAGAGGTTATAGGTACCGTGAAGGAAATTTAAAATGGCGGTACGATCGTATCGAACGGGATTGGTTCTATGGCTCTGTTTGAAAGCAATACGTGTATATCGAGATACATCTAAACCTTAAATGCCTGCAATGTTATTGGAAATACTTGGAACTGAGAACTGTGGACATTTATCGCTACAATATCACTGTAGTGGCTTCAAACTTGGCAAAACGTAGGTATTTTTTAACGTCTAAATGCCTGGTTTGAACATGCTTCTTAGAGTCATGTGTAAGAAAAATTGTTGTTGTGTTTTATTTGTAACTAAATGTGCCTGTGGCTTCGTTTGCGTGCCATTTTTTGAGCGTGTTAAGCTGTTCCACAGACTAACCCGGACAAACAGAATGACAGCCATTTTTAATGTGTCTGTTTGGTTCACACAAATAACAGTTATTTTGAATTCATAAACAGAAACTTTAATTGTATTTATATTTATAGATAGACTAGTATTTGCGTGTTGCGCGAGGCGCAAGCACCTCGCGTGCTTGCGAAAAAAAAAATGGGGGGGGTGATGGGGGGGGGTTGCACAATTATTTCGACTAAAGCATTGCCCCTCTAAATGAATCTGAAAATAAAAATGTTCCAAGTCTCTTAATTTCCGAGATCCGCCTAAAGGGGGTGAGAAGGGGGGCAAGAAGGGCGACTTTGAAAAATGGTTTTTACTTTACCGAGCTTCCTCTATACGAATCCGTAAAAATAAAAATACGGGTCTCGTAGTTTCCGAGATACGATAGGGAGGGGGGGAGAAGGGGGGTGAAAAGGGAAGGTTTGGCACTTTTCCCGTAGGTTTGAGAGTTACTTGTTCACGAATCTGTCAAAATATACCCACCTCCCCATCCACCATCTGGGAGAACAATTATGTCAATGAGTGAGTGAGTCAGTCAGTCAGTGAGTGGTAATTTAGCTTTATGTATATTTATAGGTAGATAGAATTATGTGCCACGTATTAGTATTTCATAAAACCATAAGGGTTCCGTTTTCTTTTGATGCTAAATCAAAGGAAAACAGAACCATTATAGAAACACTGGTGTTTAATTTGTTTGTCACACGCAATATGCTCCAAATCTACTGCACCGTTTCAGATGGAATTTGGTACACTTATGAAATTCTGAGAAATGAGGGAATTAATTTCGAGTCTTCTTAAATATCAAATGAAAAAGCTTGTTGAGAAGGTATCAAATATATATTTTCATAATAATTATGATAACATAGATTTAAAGGTTTTTGTATAGAAAAGGCGAGCAAAACAGAAAAACAAAAAGCTTTTCATAAATACCCCTGACAATATCAGTTACAAATAATGGATACCATATCAACTTGGTTATAATAATCAGCTGACCGATCCTGTATAGGCCAGCATGGAACTAAAAAACGAAAAACTATGTCAGATAATAATACAAATCATCTAACAACAAAAGGCAAAGACAAAGCCAAAAGCAATTGATAAAAAACATCCCGTTCCACACATCACCAAGATCGGTGCCGAGATATCGATTATTTTAGATCGTGTTAACACGAATATCAATAATAATAACACGACAACGCTTGAGAATCGATTACAATCGAGAGAATCGACTCGAACGGATGTAACATTATATTCGTCGCGATAAACGATTGTTTCGAGTTATCCGATTCGGGTGTCCGCGCCGTTCTCGGAACCGTTTCGTTTTTGACGTTTTAGGGTTAATTAAATTTATTTTCATATCACTATCTTGACCTTTATATCTTGAGAAAAATGTAATCGTGCATTCCATTTTATTGGTTGAGACATTTTTCATAATAAAATGTACCCTTAATTTTTTTTTTCTGGACTATGGATGAGCATTCAAGGTTTTAAAATAAATCTAATCACGTGTGGTTTAAATCATAGCGGACAGCTGTGATTTAATTGTGGCTTGTAAACAAATATAGAGATTGGAGGATGAGTTAAAGTTACCACAATCGGTCCCAACTGGAGAAGGGTTGCCATAGATCGACAGCAGTGGAAGAGGCAAAAGAAGGCCTATGCCAAGAGGCACTGAACTTAGAGACATACATACATATACAACGTGTAATTTAAAGGGTATATACATAATAACAAGTGCACGGCTTCTTTGGATGATAACAAACGATATAGCAAGGGTTTTGTAATCCTATGTCTACATGTGTGGAGCTTATTAGAAATTTCAATACATTGATACCAGAGACCGAATTTTTCAAATTAAGAAGAATGAAGAGAATTATCGTTTTATTGGCGAGTGACGTGGAGAGTGATGACCCTCATAGTGCTGTGACACGTTTGTTATTACTGGTATTCAAGAAACATATGAAACCAATAATTTGGGGTCAATTCTGTGAGTCACTTATTTTGAGCTGAAACTTTGCATAGAGACTCCATACTAGATGTTGTCTTCAGCCCTTTTGGATAGATATGGGGTTTCCGTTACACGTTGTATACTACTAGCGTTTGTCCGCGACTTCGTTCGCATGGGAGGTTTTTCCTGCGTAAATCCCCACCCCATGGGAATTCCGGAATAAAAACTATCCTATGTTTTTTCCAGGGTCCTAATCTATTCCCATACCAAATTTCATCTAAATCGTTTCAGCGGTTTAGGCATGAAACAGTGATGTGTGAAGTCACGAGTTCGAACCCGACCCATTACACTATTGCCATGAACCCACTCCAGACACAAGCATATTTAGCTTAGATGGAGAGGTTAACAAAATTGCTTGTAGGTAATGTGAATTCTGCCTTCATTGCTAGTTATCTTAAAAAAAACGTTATTTAAACAGGGTAGGTTCAGAAAGAAAATCCAATCGCATGATCAAACGTATAGAATATACAGGTTATAGATATTTCGCTGCTGAAAATATAAAATATAATCCTGAGTTTTAGGTTATTTATTTGTATTCAGGTCATTCAATATCTACATATCCAAATTATTTAACCTAAAGTTAACAACGAGCTGAAATAAAGTATCAGAATTTTGTCCTCTTCACTGTAGGCTGATAATGCGCCTAAGGGTGCGTCCACATCTGGCGAATGTGCCGCGAATGTGCAGCTCGCGAGCCGTTCGCGAGCTGCGCGCGCGCATTTTAGTTCGAGCGCGTCCTAAGCGCCGTACGCGATCAGCGCGCGGGCGGCGCGGAGGAATAATAATACTTATACTTTGCTTAGAAATTCTAAAAAGGTAAGTACTGCAAGCTTGTGTAGGAATCTCCAGTGGCCAAGAATCGTAATGTCAAACTTAATTTATTTTTAACTGAAATTGGTAGCCTAAAATGCGTTTCCTTTTTATCAATCTTGAAACTAACCATCTGTAGTAGATTTTGATATAATTCTGGTGACAATTTAAAAAAATTTGCAATGTCCGCTTAATTGATGGATTTTCAACTCCGCTACTATATTCTGTTTTTTTTTTTTTTCAATAATAGGAATTTGCCACCGACGCCGTTGTCTCTTTTTTTTCCTTTTTATCAGTAATATAGTAGCTAATGATGCAGCAATTATATTAAAAGCACTAGTGTCGTCCGACAACTTCAAAAGTACTGAGCCAGTAAACGGAACTGTAACTGCGAAAATTGATTGCGCGCAAATCGCGCGCCGCGCGCACGCCTTTAACGAGCCTTGCATGAGTTGCGCTAAAGAGGCGCACCAAACCATTGCCGTGACTGCACGCGCGCAGCTCGCGGGCAGCTCGCAAACGGTTCGCGAGCTGCACATTCGCGAGATGTGGACGCACCCTAAGAGACTGGCGTAATTGATACTTTGTGTATCAATGCTCAAACTCTGACCAAAGTGAAATCCACTCCTTGATGTAGGTACTGCAAGTGACAAACAGGCTTGAAGTATGCAAAGGTTCAACTCTATACTGCTCGGAAAAAGAGAACGAAAAATAAAACTTTATTAGTACGTAAATCAATAGTTACTAACTCAAGTCATTTAGATCAAACCACCATTAATAATATCGTTTTTAACCGACTTCTAAATAAAAACTTTTTTGCAAAATAATAAAACCGACTTCCATATCAAAACACTACAAAGCCAAAAATAATTTTAATTTCGGTAGTCGGTGTTATTGGTTTTGTATTTTATTTTTTTTCACACCGCCTTCCGAAATTAAAATTATTTTTGTCTTTGTAGTGTTTTGATATGGAAGTCGGTTTTATTTTTTTGCAAAAAAGTTTTTATTTTCGCGCTTTTTAGTGGGTCAATTTGTAATTAATCTAGTTAGAAAAGCCAAAATGTCAACTACAAAAAACTAAAAACGCGCGAACAAAAAACACAATATAGAGTAACCGAAAAGATCATCAATGTAAATATTTTTTTTAGACTTTTGTTGATTTTTCAGAAACAGCTTGTTCGATGTCGATAAAATTTTCATGGGACTATTTGGGAAGTATACCCTTTCCAACAAAAAAATAATTTTTCAAATCGGTTGGCGAGCGACGGAGCTATGCCCGAACAAACTTAAAAAAAAACAAAAAAAACAAACAAACAAACATCCGAATTGAGAACCTCCTCCTTTTTCAGAAGTCGGTTAAAAAGGAGTTAAATATCGACTCTAAAAAATTGATAAATTTTATTATACATAGGCTAATCGTAGGTTAGGTAAGGTTTATTAATATAGGTAGGTTATAGTATTATTTTTAACTTTTTAGTACTTTTATAGTTTTTTGAAGTCGTTTCTTTTGTAAAAAAAAATTTGTCAGATGTAGGTATCGAGGTCGTTTACATAAGTTCGTTATTCATTAAAAAAAAAAAAATAGCATCATAGCGAAGACATACAACTCTGTAAATTATTACTGAGATCGATTATGGTAAAAACATAAGCTTGTAAACTACATATATATGTTATTAGGTACATTGAGTATAAACTCACCTTACAAAATATAAAAGGAAACTCATACCTAAAGATCCGTTTCAACTTTGTCAGAAGCAATAAAATCAATACCTATGCAAATTAATTAACTACAAGTTACAAGAAATAAATAAATGATAAAAAGCCGAGTTAACACCGTTTTCTCATACAATATTTCATATAAATACGAACGACATTTGAGCTCCGTGCTACATCGTCGTACGAAACTGGTTATAAGTATGAAAATTAACAATATAATTTCATAACCGAGGCTAGAGTTTCCGCGACTTGTCTTTGCTGGTTATTGCGATCAAATTCAATACTACCTTTTGATAGTGGGTTTGCTTGTTAAGCTCTTACACTTTCTTTTTTCAATATGTGCCAATATATTAAACGCCATTAAGTTATTGGACCCTAATGGCTTGTTATCGAAAGCTCGCGGGTTCGAACTCCACCCACTATTGCCACTCTAAACGCAAGCGTATTTAACTAAGGTGGAGAGAAAAACAAAATTGCTAGTTATGCGAATTCTACCTACATTGTTAATTCTCTTTGAATATATAATATATATAATATATAATATATTTTATTGAATCCAAGTAAGTACAGATGAAGTATAAATCTTAAACTAGGAACTATGATGAAATATACAATCTTATTGACTATAATTATGGTAAAAGGTGATGTACATCTGCTAACAATATACGTACGCTGCCTCTTAAACTAGGGTATACCTGTATTTCAAGAGACAGTGGACGGCCATAGAGATTTGTCTTTTTTTTTTTTGTATGGACTCTGTTGATCTACTTACAATTGTACATAAATAAAAGAAAGATAATTTAACTTAAATATGAACAAAATTTTGTGAATAAAGAAGCTTAAATTAGAATATATGGGTGTGTGTATATGGGGGTGGGTGTGTGTATGTGTATGGTAATGTGTGTTTATGTGTGAATGTTATACTGGGCTAGCAAGTGTGAAGAAGCGTGTTATTGTATGTGTGTGTGTGAAAATATTTATATATATATGAGTACACGTTAGTGTTTGTCGCTAAGTTACGAATGTTAATAAGGATTCTGTGTGATTATAATCTTG
Source organism: Tholera decimalis (assembly GCA_943138885.2). Classification (NCBI taxonomy): domain Eukaryota; kingdom Metazoa; phylum Arthropoda; class Insecta; order Lepidoptera; family Noctuidae; genus Tholera; species Tholera decimalis. Next base: position 2,809,292 of record OW964566.2, on the reverse strand, counting down.
TTGAAGTAGCCACTCTGTAAGTTTACGTTTAAGTTTCCATTTTGTTAGATCAAGTATGTTCAGGCGTTTATGAATTTTCCGGTAAATGAATGAGCTCAGTATAAGATACTGACGTTTAGCAAAGGTTGTCCTGTGGGGAGTACTGGGAGGGATATACGTGCGCTTTTTTGGATTGGAAGGGGGTGTGGAAGAATGTTTTTTAAGGACTGAGTTGAGCACAAAGAGCTGACGTACTGTGAGAACTTTACAGTCAGCGTACAGTTGGGTTGTTGGATACCTGTAGGGTTTTCTAGTCATCACTTTGAGTATGGCTCTTTGTGCTCTCTCTAGTTTGAGAAAGATAGTTTTGCTCGCCCCTCCCCACACCGTAATGCAATATCCAAGTACCGATTGACACAGACCAAAGTAAACCATCTTCAGAGTGTCGAGGTTTGACGATTTCGTCAAGGACTTGAAGATGTGTAAGAGGCGGAGGGATCTGGTGGTAAGAGTATCAATTTGTTTATCCCATTTTAATTCATTATCTATTTGCACACCTAGATATTTCACGCTAACTGTTCTAGTGAGATTAGGACAGGAACACAACGTGGGCGAAATAGACGAAGTCCCGCATGAGTGAGCAGTTATTGAGAAAGAGTCTGGAGCTGAGTTATTATGTCTTAACGCAAATGGTATGTAGCTGGATTTATGTAAGTTGAGTGTTAGTAGGTTAGAGTTTAGCCATGCCATTATCATATTTAATGCAGCAATGAATAAAACATTATGACAAGTTTAATTGCATTATAACCTCTACAAGTCAAGTCAACTGGTCGAGACAAGGCTCCAGAGCCTAGAACATCGGCGACGTGTTGCAAGCCTGTCAGTTTTCTATCGGTTACATTTCGGGGAGTGTGCGATGGAATTGCACAGTCTTATTCCGCCAAGCCCGTTCCATCATCGGACTACAAGACAAACGGCGATGGGCCATCGTTACATGGTGGACATCCCACCCATACGCACGAAACGTTTTGGGAATACTTTCATTGTGCGTACGGCTAAGGAGTGGAATTCCCTGCCGGAGTCTGTGTTTCCTGATAGTTATAACCTGGGAGCCTTTAAGTCAAGAGTGAATAGGTTACTTCTAGGCAAGCGTGCTTCATCTTCGCTTAACATCAAGCCTATCGACTGTAAAAAAAAAGTCTACCTAGACAAAACAGCAGTGGGGTGTGGATGCAAAGCTGCAAAGCAAGATATGCTTCATCTCCTATCCTGTCCTCTTAGCCGACCAACTTGCAGCTACAAAGATCTTTGCGCCACGACCAATGACGCCGTGAAAGTGACGAAGTTCTGGGCTAACAAACTAAGTACAAAATATCGTGCCATCGACACAAAGAAGTAGAAGAATTGGCATAAATATATTAGTACAGAAGTAATTATGAGAACTTAACTTTCTTTGATACACAGTTAAGCGTCCCTTAAATAATTAGAACGAAAAATATTCCTGTCATTGTCAAGTATAAGATACTTTTAAGGAGGAAGCAATCAGAAAGAAGAAGTAGAAACTAGTTGTGACTCAGTGGTTACAGACACATCTTACGAATTGTAGACCGAGGGTTTGATCCCTCAGGCACTTTATGTTATGTAATTAATATCGTCACCCCTGTTCTCAAAATGGTGCAAAAAACATCATGAGGAAATCTGCATGGCCTTTTTTTCTGTGTATGTGGGTATCCTCTCTCATAGAAAGGATACCTATGACACAACAGTGGAAAAGTAATAGGCTGATCACTCAAATCACTAATATACCTACTATACATATTCGAACCTTGAATGAAACGCTAATAAAACCTAAAAACACACATACCGACAAAATTAATACTCCAAACAATATTAATACATATATCGATGTCTTGTAATTTAATACGATGCAATAATTATCAAAAAATATGCATTAGTTGGGCAGTCGCCCAAGAGGCAGGCCTGTCCATAAATTAGTTTATTTAATTATGAATTTCTTTAAGTACGATTAAAGATATATTTGTACAACCTGAGTCGGTCTGCCCAGGTCATATGTAACACGTAACGATTTTATTTCTTTTATAGTTTGTACAGAGTAGTTTTACGTTGAATGATGAATAGGGCTTGGGAGTTTATATTTGAAAGTTATTAGACAATTATGATAAAAACATAGAAACATCTTAAACATCTTTGTGTTGTGTTTCTGTTCCATTGGACTTATTTTTTATTGCTGAAAATTATAAGGATGAACATGACTTGTTCTGGTTTATTTACTTATTTATTTCTTTTATTTCTCATTTTTAAGTTGGTTTATTTTTAATTTACCTAGTTACAAGAGCCTTAACGTTAACTACTTCTAACCTTTTACAAAATATTGCTTTTCCCAATGCTGGGCCGTTAATTGTTGAGGAGTTCTCCTGGTACTTCACCATCAGCTCTACATCACCATATGCATTGTGACGAGCATAAAGTGCTTAAAATCCGTATTCAAGTAATCGGATCGCAATCGACTCAATACTTATTATTGAGTAGTTTCGGCGGCCATCTGTGGTCTTCATCACCAGTTCCACTTCCTCAAATGGTACTTTTTGAGAGCAACTGCACAAGTAACTATAATAAAAACCCAAAACGTCATAGGTGTGCCTATAATATTTGAAGAGTTCCCTCGATTTCTCCAGGATCCCATCATCAGATCCTGACGTTTATGAAAATAGGACCAATTTCAAAGTATACCCTTTCAACCAAAAAAAGAATTTTCCAAATCGGTTCAGCCGTCTTCGAGTAATCGATGATCAAACATAAAAAAAAATAAAGAAAAAAAATATACGCGTCGAATTGATAACCTCCTCTTTTTGTCGTCAGTTGAAAAGACCACAATTAAATAAATCAAAATCATTCCATCAATCACTATGTGAATTTTGTGAGTTGTATGTAAGTTAGTCATATTTTGATTTCTATATCTTATACGTTTTTAATGCTAGTAGCAATGTTTTCTTCTACAGTATCGCGTGTGCAGCTGTGCTGTATGTTACACAGTACAGGAAACAATAGCCAATATTTTTTTTTAAACAAACCGACTGATAATACAAATATTCAAGCAATCTGATAAAATTGATCTCATTTATTTTATATTTATCTAGATTTTTTGCCATCAAGCCAAGGGTAACGGTATTTAGTATTTAAATCTAAGTACAGAATTCATATTAAGTAAGCATGGTGTATGAACAGTTATATAAAATGGACAAATTATTGTTCAAATATTTGTATGCCAATAAATGGCGAAATATGAATTATCTCTATGTAATAGACCTATAATGTACCATGTTTTATGCAAATAAATATACTTATTCTTATTCATTTTATAATAGCTGTCTCTGCATCTACAAACTACTCTGTGGCGAGCCGGACGATCGGCCGAAGTCGGGCGTCTCCGCGATCGTAGCTCGAGATAACTCCGTATAAACATTATAAATTATATTTATTGCATTATATTTGGGCACGGCCGATATTTGTTCGCTTCTATCGAGGCCCTCGGCGAAAGCTATCGATTTTCATTCAGTTTTGTTAAAACGATGTATTGATTTAATTCGTATCGATTTGAGAGTAATGATTGGCTGAATAGTGTCGTCAGGGCCGAACGCGCGAGGGAGAGGCAACTCTATTCTTCGCGCCCCAGCCGCCGCGGGAGACTCCCCGGGCGTCGGGGATCGAGAGCCGATTTTCGGCCACCGTAGGCGCGGGCCTGCGGACGGGGAGCAGGGGTCGCTCACCGTCCGGTAAGGAGCAGGCCCGGGTCGGCGGCGCGTCGTGTTCCACGCGCGCCTCAAAGAGCTGTCAACACCATTGACGGGGCCTCATAGGGACATTGCCTGCCGGGGTTTGCGAGAAGGTTTTAGCGAGATACCGCGGTACCGATACCCATATCTATCCAAAAGGACTGAAGACAACATCTGATATGGAGTCTCTATACAAAGTTTCAACTCAAAATAAGTGACTCACAGAATTGACCCCAAATTATTGGTTTCATATGTTTCTTGAATACCAGTATTAACAATCGTGTCACATCACTATGAGTGTGATCACTTTCCACGTCACTTGCCAATAAAACGATAATTCTCTTCGTTCTTCTTAATTTGAAAAATTCGGTCTCTGGTATCAATGTATTGAAATTTCTAACAAGCTCCACACATGTAGACATAGGATTATAAAACCCTCGCTGTATCGTTTGTCATCAATTCATCATCCAAAGAAGCCGTGCACTTGGTATGTATATACCCTTTAAATTACACGTTGTAGTGCACAAGTATGAGCAGGTACACTCTCTGTTCCTTTACTTTCATATTCCGATGGGACGGGAATCCGACACGCCCGAAGAGAAGTCAGACATAGGACCAACAAAGGTATCACACCACCAAATTCCAACTACTAAGAAAATTTCTATTAGAAAAAACAAATTTTTAGCCCGACCTGCAAATCAGAAACCACATCCTAGTTTACTCTGAGTTAGTTCTTATTACTATGTGCGCTCTCTCATACTAACAATTTTGAGACAGAAAGCATTGGATAGAAAAAACTTTTTTGCAAAAACTAAAACCGACTTCCATATCAAAACACTACAAAGCCAAAAATAACTTTAATTTCGGAAGGCGGTGTTATTGGTTTTGTATTTTCATTTTTTTTTTGACACCGCCTTCCGAAATTAAAGTTATTTTTGGCTTTGTAGTGTTTTGATATGGAAGTCGGTTTTATTTTTTACCAAAAAGTTTTCTTTTTCACGCTTTTTAGTGGGTCGTTTGTAATGTATCAGTTACAAAAGCCAAAATGTGAACTACTTATCACCTTTTACAAAATATTGCTCTTCCCGATGCAGAGCCATTAATTTTTAAGGAGTTCTCCTAATACTTCACCATCAGCTCTACATCACCATATGCATTGTGACGAGTATAAAGTGCTTAACATGCATATTCAAGTAATCGAATCGCAATCCACGAATACTTATTATTGAGTAGTTTTGGTGGGCATCTGTGGTCTTCATCATCAGTTCTACTTCCTCAAATGATGCTTTTCAAGAGCAACTGCACAAGGTACTATTAGAAATACCCAAAACGCTATAAGTGTGCCTATAATATTAGAAGAGTTCCCTCGATTACTCCAAAATCCCATCATCAGATCCTGATTTCATAACAATGGGACCAACTAGAAATTATACCCTTTCAAACGAAAAACAAATTTCCAAATCGGTCTTCGAGTTATGAGGTAACAAAAAAAAATCAAGACGAACTGAGTACCTCCTTCTTTTTTTGAAGTCGGTTAAAAAGTATTAAAAACGAGATATTGCCATTATTACATACAGTCCGTCACCGCCTACACTGGACTATTGGCGCCACCTCTTGTACTCTAATCTGTCCATGACAACAATCATTCACATTTAACCCCATATATTCGTCATCATACGTGGGAATCCTAGCAAAGGTGAGACGGTACTTCACACCGGAACAGTTGCTCAATTGATATCAAGCCCAGGTTCGGTCGTGTATGGAGTACTGCTCTCATCTTTGGGAGGGATATGACAAATACCAAGATAGATAGATAGATATATTCTTTATTGTACACCATAACAGTAAAACAATAAGGACTTTACAACTAAAAAGGGTGAAACAATGGGCGGTCTTATCGCTAAAAGTGATTTTTTACAGACAACCTTTGGATGGATTTGACACAGGAGAAAATAAACACGCTGGTAGTCCACGGTGTACTATTTATCTTTATAAAATATAAAAACAATAAATAACATTCTCAAAACATATACATATAAATATAAAAAAAAAGAAACAAAGACATACATAATAACAACAATTTAAGAAGAGATATAAAGATCTTTACCTAGTTTTTGAAAGACGATAGGGTTTGTGCTTGTCTTATTGACACTGGTAGATTATTCCACAGCCGTACTGCTTGAGCTGCGAACGAGTTACCATAGTAATTGGTGTTGTGACTCGGTACCGCAAGCCTTAAGTTTTCTGATGATCTCAGAGATTTTGCATGTGTGTCATGAAGGAACTTGAATCGTTCTTTAAGATAAGTGGGGGTTTTGGGATTAAACAGAACACTGTAAATCGATCTTTCTATCGAGAAGCGGGCCAAGAGACTCATTGGCAACGATACACTGGTCGAGTCAAAGCTCCAGAGCCTTGAACATCGACGACGAGTTGCAAGTCTATCAATAAAAATAAAAAAAATCTGCTAACTAAGTTTTACCATCGTCGACAAAGCCAATAGCATAAAAAAAACAACAAATCCATTATGTTAAGGTAGCGCACATTAAGAGCAGTAGCTTTGTATAAACAACTATTATTGACCTAGCATTAAGTATCACGGCAGTTTATTTACCCTTGCTACTCAAAAACCCATCTTTAAAACCACATCTCTTAGAGCAAAGTCAACTTTGAACACGTAAGTGTATAGTTGGTTTTTGAACGGTAGGTCACTAAAAGGGTTTCGTGTTAGTGAAAATGAATTGCAATGTATTGAGTTCCCATTATGCCATTAAGAATGTAATGAAATGGTCTGTTATCTGGCGCCTGTCTCAATAGCCTTCTGTTGATGAGATGTTAATTTATGCTTGACTGTTTCCGAACTTGTGTGAATGACCTTTACTATTGACTTTTCTAATAATAAAGAAGTAATTATTAGAATAGTAAACTATTTTTTTTATTGATTATATAGGCTCGCGTTTGACCACCATCTCACTTGATGGTAAGTGATGATGTGGTCGAAGATGGAGCACGCTTGCCTAGAAGTAACCTATTCACTCTTGACTTAAAGACACCTAGGTTATAGCTATCGGGAAACACAGACTTCGGCAGAGAATTCCACTCGTTAGCCGTACGCACAATGAAGGTATTCCCAAAACGTTTTGTGCGTATGGGTGGAATGTAACGATGGCGCATTGCCGTTTGTCTTGTAATCCGATGATGGAACAGGCTTGGAGGAATTAGATTGTGTAATTCCATCGCACACTCCCCGAAATGTAACCGATAGAAAACCGATAGACTAGCAACTCGTCGTCGATGTTCAAGGATCTGGAGCTTTGACTCGACCAGTGTATCGTTGCCAATTAGTCTTTTGGCCCGTGTCTCGATAGACTCAAGCGCGTCCAGTTGGTACTTGGCAGATCCATCCCAAAGATGAGAGCAGTATTCCACACTCAACCGAACCTGGGCTTGATACAGGTTGAGCAGCTGTTCCGGTGTGAAGTACCGTCTCACCTTTGCTAGGATTCCCAACTTTTTTAATGCTAGTCGAGCCTTCGCCTCGATAAACGGACCAAAATTGAGGGTGGAAGTTAATGTGACCCCAAGAAGCTCAATGCGATCGGTTATCATTTATACTATACCATAATAATAATAGTTCATTTATTTTTAGACTAGCTGTGCCCGCGACTTCGTACGCGCGGAATAGTGACTTTCGGCAGCATTTTTAATTTTTTAGGCTAATGATTTTGAAAACTAAATTCATACATAATTTGACTGTCGTATTTATTAATATCTAATCAAAAGTCTAAAAAATAAGTTTCAAGCTTCTAGCTTTAAAAATAAATATTAATAATTTCGTAATTTCTATACAAACTTTCATCCCCTATTTCAACCCCTTACAACCCTTTTTTCGTATTAAAAAGCGTGCTATGTCCTTTCTCAGGCTCTAGACTATGTTCGTACCAAATTTCATTTAAATCGGTTCAGTAGTTTAGGCGTGATTGAGTAACATACAGACAGACGGGTTATTGTACATTCGCCACAAAATAAATTCGTCACATATTTTCATATTTTTTTTGGAGATAGTACTCATAAATAGAAAACTTTTTACATATTTTTAAGTTGCGGAGATTCATGATTTATTTGGAAATATAATCGATTATTTGCATCGATTTTTGGTCTTGATCAATTTAATTTTTTACTACCTTATTTATTTTGCACTTAAATTAAAACATGAATATAATAATTATGATCTTTCAGATCACATTTACGAAAACTGAAAGAGGACGGCGAATGCTTGTGAGACGTGTTTACATGTACAATCTGCATCGGGAAAATAAATCTGGAAGTGTATGGAGATGTTCTAATCGTTCGTGCAGCGCAACTATCAAAATTTTGGAGAATATTGACATCAGAATTTTGCATGAAGCGGCCCACAAGTGTCAACCAAATATAGAAAAAATAGAAGTTATAAAGATAGTAAATCTTTGTAAGGCCTATGCCTCAAGTGTATGAAGAAGCTTTTAAACCAACCAAGGATGCGGGTTATGAGATATTAAATGCCATACCGAAATTTTCGAATATTTCGCGAACACTATACAATGTGAGGAATCGTAAACTAAACGTGCCCAAAACGCATTTTTCAAGATGCAAAGATGTTATTATTCCACAAAAATATGAACATTCTTTTGTATTATTCGATGATGACAGTTAACCTGAAAATAGAATAATAGCTTTCTGCACTCTCACTTGAAAAATATGTTTATTTAGGATTAGGCATGTCACGCGGGTCACGCTGTCCTTGACAACGTGGGCTTAAAAAGCACAAAACCAGATAATATTAGCGTATATTTTAGCTGTAAGTAGAACTGTGATTATTATGTGAATTTCTGTGATTATGTAAAATAAATAAATAACGTTTTATTCTTTATTGTTTGATTTTTCTGCTGTCTGTACGGTAATAAACAATATGGCGGATTTTTATTCATAAAAATAGAGTTGTGGCGAATTTACATATACTTTTTTTTGGGGCGAATTTACTTAGTGACGAATGTACAATAACCCAGACAGACAGAGTTACTTTCGTATTTATAATATTAGTAAGGATTATGCAATTAGGAGAATTGGATTTTTTCATTAAGAAAGCAAACTTTGCTGATGGATAGTGTCCGGATTTTTTCCAACTATGTCGAGTTCAGTTTCCAGTCTAACAGGACTCAACTGAGTATTAGTGCTTTATAGAGAACGACTTCCTATCTAACCCCCACAGCCCCGTAATCATTGTGTAACCAGATCATTCTCATTAATCATTAATTCAGATCATTGTCTGCCAGACGCACTACTGTACCACCTACACTTGGTTGATATACCGTCTTGTGGTACCAAGCGCTTCTCCTCCACATTTATTGTGCGCACAGCCAAGTTGTGGAATTCTCTGCCGGCTTCTGTGTTCCCTGCCACTTATGACCTTTCAGCCTTTAAAGCACGAGTAAATAGGCAACTTCTGGGCTCGCTCGTCGCATCTTAGACCTCATCTATCGCTTAACATCAGGCGAGATCGAGGTCGAGAGCGTGCTCACCATGAATAAAAACATGTCCAAATGACAGACGGGCAGCTTTAAGTGTTTTTCACGGAAGAATCTCGATATATTAAATGATAACCCATCCAACAACTGACCTCGGCGAGCGTTGCTTGACCTTGTAGATCGATGCATGCGGTTGATATTATGTAGCCTGAGTTCTCCAGAAGAAATATGTCTTTTGTTGTATGTTTTGATGTGTTAACAAAGTACCTACCAATTTCAATTAAACTGTGATACGCTCAAATCAAATGACTTCATTTCTGTAGACCTGAATGAGATCAAGTATGTATGATATATATTTATATACTTATACATAATGTTTTTTGACTATGGCTACCTCCATGTTTGAATTGTAAATCTTTTTTAAATATTTTTGGTTTTATATTTTTAACCGACTTCAAAAAAAAGGAGGAGGTTCTCAATTCGTCTTGAACTTTTTTTTTCTTTTTTTATTAATGTTACCTCATTACTCATAGATGGCTGGACTGATTTGGAAAATTCTTTTTTTGTTTGAAAGGGTATACTTTCTAGTTGGTCCCATTGTCATCGTGTTTGGATCTGATGATTGGATCATGGAGAAATCGAGGGAACTCTTCAAATATTATAGGCACACCTATAGCGTTTAGGATATTTTATAGTACCTTATGCAGTTGCTCTCGAAAAGCACAATTTGAGGAAGTGATACTGATTATGAAGACCCAAGATGGCCACCGAATCTACTCAATAATAAGTATTTCGTGGATTGCGATTAGATTACTTAAATATAGATGTTAAACACTTTATGCTCGTCACAATGCATATGGTGAAAAAGAGCTGATGGTGATTTAACAGGAGAACTCCTCAAAAATTAACGGCTCTGCACCGGGAAAAGCAATATTTTGTAAAAGGTGATAAGTTGTTGACATTATGGCTTTTGTAACTAGATAAATTAGAAACCGACACACAAAAAGCGAAAAAAAAAATTTTAGCAAAAAATAGAACCGAATTCCATATCAAAACACTACAAAGGCAAAAATAACTTTAATTTCGGAAGGTGGTGTGAAAAAAAAGCGGTTCTATTTTTTGCTAAAATTTTTTTTTTGTATACAACGTGTAACCCCAACCCCATATCTATCCAAAAGGACTGAAGACAACATCTGGTATGGAGTCTCTATGCAAAGTTTCAGCTCAAAATAAGTGACTCACAGAATTGACCCCAAATTATTGGTTTCATATGTTTCTTGAATACCAGTAATAACAAACGTGTCACAGCACTGTGAAGGTCATCACTTTCCACGTCACTTGCCAATAAAACGACAATTCTCTTCGTTCTTCTTAATTTGAAAAATTCGGCCTCTGGTATCAATGTATTGAAATTTCTAATAAGCTCCACACATGTAGACATAGGATTAGAAAACCCTTGCCATATCGTTTGTTATCATCCAAAGAAGCCGTGCACTCGGTATGTATATACCCTTTAAATTACACGTTGTATATGGATGTTTTCCCTGCAATCAACGATAATTATTATTATTTATCAGCGTCTTCACTGACATTCTCAATCCCATCCATTCAGAAATAATATCATCATTTACTCACTCCATATTCCACACTACTTTAGTTCAGCCGACATTACTCTACCCTTGTTTTCTGTACCACATATCTCTGTTTTATCACCATAACTCCTCAGTGTTAAGTCCACACTGTCTAATCCCATCTCTGACTGGCCTGATAACGCCGCACGTACTATACATCCATCAAAGAGTTTCCCACAACGCCAATAGGGCGACAGTTCCGACACACAAATTTGTACCGACCGTCGGTCAAACATTTGTCCAATATGTTTGTGGAGCGTGTTTGGCTCAACTAAAAGGCGTGACGGTTCGCCCAACGCCCCGCTTTAGTTGGCCGCGAGAACTCATCATTAATGACACTTGGGGTTCGATGACCTGCTAAGATGATACAAGGAGATAAATGCTGGTGTTGTCCATTGTCTACGAAGAGTTAAAACTATGATTAACAGTAAAACTGCCTTTGTATTGACCTTACAAGTTACTTCAAATAATAGTACTCATAATCTTCTCTTTCACGAATATAAATAAATAATAAATAAAATCTTTATTGACATAAAATTAAAATTACATTTAACAATTTGTAATCCGGGCTCCTGTGCTACTATAGACTGTAGTACACGAACACGAATACAAATTTATATAAGGTATCTTAAAAAGATAAACAAAAATCTGCGATGGTATATGGCTGTTTCACTAAGGATAACCCACAGTAACCATCTTGAACATTTTACGAAAAAGGAGTTATTTACGAGGCCGTCTACAAAAATACATTTTTATTCCTAATATTGAGTATTTCAGAACATATATGAGAAATTTAAAATTCGGGAGCAAAGCGGCCGTCGGCGTCGGGCCGTACATGGATACCTATCATAATAACAACATTATAAATCACTACACCCTGACTTACCACATGTGAAGACGGGTGGGTTGCTAGTATCTATATTCTGGAAGTAGGTAGCAATAATCTCTGTAACTACAGCGAGTTGCAAGCCTGTCGTTATCCTAACGGTTACATTTTGGAGAGTGTACGCTGGAATCGCACAACAAGCTCGTTCCATCGTTGGATTACAAGACAAACGGCAAAGTGCCATCGTTACTTTGGTGGACATATCCAACTCATACGCAAACAAAACGTTTTTTGAATACGTTTATTGTGCGTACAACTAAGGAGTGTTATTCTTTACCGGAGTTTATGTTTCCTGATAGCTATAACCTTTAAGTGAAAGTGAAGTCTAAGTGAAGAGTGATTAAGTTTCTTCTAGACAAGCGTGCTTCATCTCGACCACATCATCGTTTACCATCAGGTGAGATAGTGGTCAAATGCGAGCCTATCACAATAAAAATTGGCCAAGTGCGATTCAGACTTGCCCATGAAGGGTTCCGTAGTAACTATAATAATATAATATAATATGTATATTTATTTGACGACTAAAAAGAAACCTTATAAATTTCTTAAAAATAGCCTATTTACATTTTTACAACTACGCTAAATAACTTTGTTTTTCATAGTGTTTGTATGAATTACAAAGTTATATTTGCGGTTTTAGAAAATATGCTGTATCTCAAAAACTGCTCACCCGATTTCGTTTAAACTAATTTTGGTAGAAAGTTTACATCAAGATCTACAGCTATGTATTTTTTTTAGATTTTTCACTCTATTATTATAGACGTTAGAGGGGGAGGGACACACATTTAACCACTTTGGAAGCTTATATCTTTTAAACGATTGACTTTATGAAAAAGTGGTTTTAGAAAACCTTATATCATTTTTAAAGACCTGTCTATAAATACCACACACGCATAGGTTTCATGAAAAAAAAATATTTTCAGTTCTAGTTCCATGTATGGCGACCCCCCTTTATTTAAAATATTTTTTATTTTTTTTCTGTAAATCGGAAAGCGGTTCACAGAATACATCTACCTATTAAGTTTCAGATGTATAGTCTTAAAAGTTTCGGAATAAAATGGCTGTGACATACGGACGGACGGACAGACAGACAGACGGACAGACATATCGAAACTATAAGGGTTCCATTTTTTGCCATTTGGCTACGGAACCCTAAAAACAAAACCTCCTTACAATTTAAAGCAGTAAAAGCATACGGAGAAGAAAACTAAACCATATACTCACACCATCTAGTATCTCGAAGCATATTGCCAAAGTATATTTCTTCGGCCGTAAAAGTGCTTCGACCCGGTACATTTCAGATTATCTTTAAGTCTAGCAAATATATTTCGAACATCTATTACTGCTGTGAAGTATTATAGTATGGACTGTGTTGAAAATTCGCATGTATTTCCAGTACTATAATTAAATTCATTAGTAAAAGAACATAACCCGGCCTCATGAGGCCATTCAGGTTAAAACAATCTGTTTTTTGAAATGTTGTTGGGCTTCGAGAAAGGCGGAAAGATTGTTCTTTTAGAGATAAACGTTACAATTTTTGTTTTATTTATGTATTTAATACACTACACATTAATTAATATTAGTTTATTTACCCTCGTCCGTGTGTCACTGCGGGGTGCCAACTGAAAACCAGCGCTGGGTGTCTTTCGCCCAGCAAATGCTGAGTTGGTAACCCTTTCGGTGTAGACATGCTCTGCGAAATTCTTAATGTAATTTTTTTTTTATTTTTTTTATTTTTATGTTTGTAATTTTCTGTTGTTGTGTGTGTTTATAACCGAATAAATGGTTTTCAATTCAATTAAATTCAATTCAATTCAAAGACATCCCAGTTACAGCGTATTTTATGTTAAAGTAAGTGTATGTAAAAAATCCATACTTTTTGTTTTTTTTTTATTCAGAATGAGCTCACTCTTGACCTCGATCTCGCCTGATGGTAAGCGATAGATGAGGTCTACGATGGAACGAGCGAGCCCAGAAGATGCCTATTTACTCTTGCTTTAAAGGTTGAAAGGTCATAAGTGGCAGGGAACATAGAAGCCGGCAGAGAATTCCACAACTTGGCTGTGCGCACAATAAATGTGGAGGAGAAGCGCTTGGTACGACAAGACGGTATAGCAACCAAATGTGGATGGTATCCAGCCGTGCGTCTGGTAGACCGGTAGTGAAAGGGAGATGGAGGGATCAAGTCATGGAGCTCCTGCTAACACTCTCCGAAGTACAATCTGTAGAAAACCGACAGACAAGCAACGGTTCGCCGATGAGCCAGGCTATGAAGCTTGCCCGATAACGCCTCGTCGCCTATAAGCCTTTTAGCCCTGCGCTCGATCGATAATGTTTTAAAGCAGAAAAGTTTATTTGTTAAACGCGATAATCTTTGAAAGTACTGGGTGGACTTGGATGAAATTTAGTGTGCAAGCTTAGCTTAAGCTTGAGGAATGTTAAAGGCTTATTAACAGACTGCAAAGTAAAGGAGTAAATAAAAAAATCTTTACAGTCGCAGTTGTTACAATTATGATTACCTTAATCTAAAATATGCCTCAGATGTATGAATAGTTACTAATAGTCTATTTTTAGTTTATTTTAGATCTGTGTGATCTATGAGTGTGTGAAATATAAGTGTTATGTTTCTATCGAGATAAAGTTCATAGGAGCATATTAAACTGCGCGCGTCTGTTAGTAATAATATATAAAAACCAGCAAAATGCGTGTCGGGCTACGAGCAGTGTAGGGTTCCGTAATTTACTACAATGACAAGTGCGACTCGGATGAACATCTTAGCTGGCAACCTTACTTAGAAACACTATACGCCCGAATAAGGAAGCACATATTTATCTTCAAGAACTCTAATATTAAGCTGACCGCAACTCATTATTCCTCATTTATCAGAGTTTTTGTGTCTCGATCTTTACCTCCTGTGTTTCTGAGTGAGAAGGAGCCTATAAAACCATATATATTCAAGTTGATCTAGCTCAAAGGGTTATTCTTACAGTAATGCAATTTAAATGCAGAGATTACTCAACTAGCAAAATACCCCAACAAACAAAAGCTTGTTATTATATTAGGTTGTTGTTATATTAGGGTTATATATGTTCTGATTAAGCCAGAAACTCTAATAGTGTTATTTTATAAGTCTATTTAAGTTTTAAGAGCATTCATACTTGTAACATTATTCTTATAGACGTATATAAGAAAACATTATATAATATTAATAAGAGCAGTGGCATTATAAGCCCCTTTTACAAGTCTAATTGCCTTTGATTCTTAATTAAAACTTATAAATACATTTTATAAGTACATTCATACTTTGAGAAAAATAATTTATTTGTTGATAACCAGAAAGGCTTTAGAAGAATAAATCTATTGATGTAGCCACATACGATTTCTTGCAAACAGTTAGCAGCAGAGTCGATAAAAACTACCGACTCTAGCGCTTTACATGGATATGTCA
The DNA here is from genome assembly GCA_943138885.2 of Tholera decimalis. Taxonomy (NCBI): domain Eukaryota; kingdom Metazoa; phylum Arthropoda; class Insecta; order Lepidoptera; family Noctuidae; genus Tholera; species Tholera decimalis. Next base: position 2,794,050 of record OW964566.2, on the reverse strand, counting down.
AAAGCTTTTAATCGCGTAAATCATAAAATACTAATTAATAAACTTAACAAATACGGAATAAGAGGAAATGTACTAAATTTAATCGAATTTTATCTTAGTTATAGGCGGCAAATAACTGTAGTCAGTAGGATTTGTAAAAAAAATGAAATAATTTTTAAATCTAACCAGAGAACTGTAACGTTTGGAGTGCCACAAGAAAGTGTACTCGGGCCGCCCCTATTTATTATTCATTTACTTTCCAACAGCTTCAATTTATCCAATGACTATGTTTGCAGACGATAGTAGTTTACCTTTTAATAGTGATGAATTATGTACACTAGAGACAGATATTAATTCTAGCATAAAATCGGTTGTGAATTGGCTACAGAATAATAATTTGGTTATAAATCTAGACAAGACAGTTATAATGAATTTCCAATAGAGGCTTAACCGGAATCTGAACTTAAATATTAGTTACGATGAAAAGCTATTAATGAGACCAAAGTGACGAAATTGCTCGGATTAAATGTAGAAAACACATTAAAATGGCATACACACATTGACAATATGTGTACTAAATTAAACAAATATTCCTATGCCTTGCATATGTTAAGTAAAACCACAAATATTACAACAGTCCTAACAGCATATCACGGCCTGGTTGCCTCAACATTTATTTATTTATTATATACTTTATTGTACACCTCACAATATTTCTATGGATACAAAAATTTAAACTAGTTTATTATTTACTTATTTTGGGGTATATATGTGTCTATAAGTCTGATATGACTGAAAAAAATATGGTCTTGGGATATTTGTAATATTATTTTTTGCTAGTTGGGTACCCAACCGCCCTGCTCTACTCTGAATCAAAAGTCGTCAATTTCCAACAACTTTTCATCCTATGTGCTGTGCTACGCCACCACTCCTTACTTCTCCTGGACGGTCTAGTTTTAAAGAAACACAAGGGTCACTTGGTGTCTGATACGGCACCATGTTAGACCTCTTTCGCCAGCCGCCACTTTAATGTGCTTAGTACCCGCATTTACAATAAAATCCATTGACTTATTGACCTTACCCACTAAACATCAGAAAACCAAGCTTACCAGTTGGCTGCAATAGTTATCCTATGAAAGCACTGAGAAATTCCTGGAAAACATCCCGTAAATATATTCAAATCCATAACTCACCTTCTGCCCATTGCTTCCTCTATTCTTCCCTCCACAAATGACACGCTTAATCACACCTGCTTAAATTCAACTACCCACCACCTCAATCATACTCAACCTCAACCACACACTACCTTCACGTACACACCACACATACAATCGCACAACACATATCCGCATTACAGTCGCTCATTATTGTTTTGTATTGCATAAATACGCGAGGACTTTGTAAATCGGGAAGGAGACCTGGTGACCTGAAATACGGGCTTTTGGCCTAGCTCAGGGACCAGGCTCCCACAATATACGTATGATACCCATTATTGTAGTACTATCTATATATGTGATTTAATCATATTGTGGTGAGTAAATAAAGGCATTTATTATTTGACTAAGAACTTCGTACCAAACTTAAAAAAAACAAATAAGGACATGATCGAAATAATTTTTAGATCAAGTCCTTATTTGTGAACGGAACCTTAAAAATGCAAATGTCCTCAGTATTACGGTGTAAACTCGTTAAACAATAAAATAAACTCATAGTAAAAAAAAGCTTTTTTTAAAACATTGGTGAAGTTTCCAAGTTAGTCATCCTCCGCTGATTCTAAAGCCTGTGTCCATCAAACCGAGAATGCAATCATTCAATACACACGACAATATGTAACATCTAATATTTCCTGGACTTTATGGCCACCATTGTTTGTCTGACTCCATACAAAGGACACCTCAACTATGCACGGTTTTTGCCACCATTTTGCTCTTGAAACTACTTTGACCGAGCCTCAACTGTGCTAGTCCGAACTAGGAGATATAAAGAATAAGAAATACTTTAAATTACTCAGATGAGACAAGTCGATCATGTCCAAAAAATTAAGTCCTTAAGTAATATGTGTAGAAGTGATGTAACGTTAATTATTATACACACTATCATTATCAAAATATTTTGGGGTTGGCTTCAAGTCTCACTAGATACAGCTGAGTACTAATGTCTAGATGGAGTGACTGCCTATCTGACTTCCATAACCCAGTAACTGGGTAACACGATACCCCTTGGCAAAGCTGTTGTCAGATTATCTGGCTTTTGATTATGCGTAACGATCTACCAAAGCTTTGACTGTCAAATTTTAATGACAGCTAGCGCTGGGTGTCTTTCGGCCAGCAAATTCTTAGTGTTATTTTTTTTGTTTGTAATTTTCTATTGTTTGTTGTTGTGTGTGTTTATCACCGAATAAATGGTTTTCAATTTCAATTTACCAAGTGGAAGGAAAAGGTGCTTACAGGATGATGTAGATTATGAGTCCCTTCGATATGAGTACCCAGCGCGCTGGTTCAGACGATATTTTCTCCAAGCTTCACGAGAGAGGAGAGAGAGTTTGAGGATTTACTACACAACACCAGTAATTTATCACTTTTTAGAGTTATGGCGGGGAGCGCAGGCGCACTTTGATACGTGTAGCCGGTAAGCGAGCGTGTTTGCGAGTGGTAAAGACTTGGGTTGTTAGGAACAGGAAAGAGTGAGTCAATGAGTGAAGTGTAATACAATGTTGCAAGTACGCGTTTATGATAAAATACTAATAATAACAAGCATAGACAAAATAATGCGAATGGGGCATACACCAAGGGTTTAACATGCTTTCTGAGGCATCGACAAACCAACCTCAGCATGAGTTATATACTAAATCCGGGTTATTTACTGCCAGCTTCTGTGTTCCTTGCCACTTATGACCCTTCAGCCTTTAAAGCAAGAGTGATCAGGCAGGCATCTTTTGGGCTCGCTTGCCTCATCTATCGCTTATCATCAGGCAAGAACGAGGTCAAGAGTAGACTCATCTGGATTTAACAAAAAGTAATTTAAAATTAGTAATACCTGTAAAATAATAAGTAGAATATTATGCAACATGATAAAGATATCGAGCTAATGCTGCTTGCTTCTACTTTAAATTTCGTTTGTCCCATCTCTTTTAAAACCTCACCTGATCTATGGCTAGTGCACTCGCAAACCCTGGGTACGGACGCAGTAAAAGTTATTCTAAATAGTCGTAATACTGCCAGCGGCCGTAAACTGGACGAAGCAAGACACAGACGTACATTCACATTATTTTTTATATTATGAAGGTTCGCATGGGTCGAACAAAGATAGGACAGGCTTTTAGCTACTTTTTGCTACTTAGTGACCAGAGACAAAATTACGTTTGTTATAGATTATTTTAACATACCTATAGGTACAAAACAATAACTATTTTATTTATCTTAATATGACCGTTCTATTACCGTTTTTTATTTATGACCATGATATGTTGTAATATAACTTAGATTATTAAAAAAAAACACTATTTTAAATACTGTTTTAAGAGACATTGCCCTTTTTTGTCGCTGCGAAAATAATCTTATGAATCCTGCCGCTCTTCGTGGAACAAAAGGGTGTATCAGACTTCTACAGACTAAACACTCACCATGTTCGTTCAACTGCCCTTATGCTCCGGGGCCGCGGTACCTCGTCAGAACATTCCCGCATTCCAGCAGGCAATGACCCAGTCGGGCCCTGTCAATGTTGCAGTCCACTCTTTAAGGCGCGCGTGGAACACGCGACCCGGGCCTAATCCTTACCGGATGGTGAGCTACCCCTGCTCATCGTCCGAAAGCCCGTGCCTATGGTGGCCGGGGATCGGCTCGCGTACTCCGACACCCTTACGGCATTTAACACAAAATATGAGACAGGGTAGTAGGCTTCTTATTGTTTTTTTTTGAAGTGAAAGCTTCTTTAGCGGCGTTGTGCACTTTTTTGTAATAGGTAAAAAATGTTAAACTCGCGTCAGGACACGTGACCTGATCGAAAATTCGTAAGACGGACGGAGAGTAGACAGCCGGCGCGGCGTAGGAGAGGAAGTATCCCCCTCTCTTTCTACGGCGCGGCGAAAATGTATGCCTGCGCAAACTTTTTAATGTAATATAAATTGTCATGTTTGTGTACGATAGCGCAGTAAATAAATATTGTATTCTACCACATAAATGATAGTACTTTTATACTGATAATTAAAGCAATTCGTGCAAAATTATTCCCTAACTATTCCAAAATATCAGAAATGCACAAAGTTAATATTCAAGTTTTCACTTCTGCCGGCACTCCCGGAGTGCAACCCGTTTTTGAAGTGAAAACTTCTTTAGCGGCGTTGTGCACTTTTTTGTAATGGGTAAAAAATGTTAAACTCGCGTCAGGATACGTTACCTGATCGAAAATTCGTAAGACGGACGGAGAGTAGACAGCCGGCGCGGCGTAGGAGAGGAAGTATCCCCCTCTCTTTCTACGGCGCGGCGAAAATATATGCCTGCGCAAACTTTTTAATGTAATATAAATTGTCATGTTTGTGTACGATAGCGCAGTAAATAAATATTGTATTCTACAACATAAATGATAGTACTTTTATACTGATAATTAAAGCAATTCGTGCAAAATTATTCCCTAACCATTCCAAAATATCAGAAATGCACAAAGTTAATATTCAAGTTTTCACTTCTGCCGGCACTCCCGGAGTGCAACCCGTTTTTGAAGTGAAAACTTCTTTAGCGGCGTTGTGCACTTTTTTGTAATGGGTAAAAAATGTTAAACTCGCGTCAGGACACGTTACCTGATCGAAAATTCGTAAGACGGACGGAGAGAAGACAGGCGGCGCGGCGTAGGAGAGGAAGTATCCCCCTCTTTTTCTACGGCGCGGCGAAAATGTATGCCTGCGCAAACTTTTTAATGTAATATAAATTGTCATGTTTGTGTACGATAGCGCAATAAATAAATATTGTATTCTACCACATAAATGATAGTACTTTTATACTGATAATTAAAGCAATTCGTGCAAAATTATTCCCTAACCATTCCAAAATATCAGAAATGCACAAAGTTAATATTCAAGTTTTCACTTCTGCCGGCACTCCCGGAGTGCAACCCGTTTTTTTTTTTCAATCAGGGGACTGACGGTACTTAAAGACACCAATAGATATCATTAACATCATCACCCCAGAAATATTACCCCTTGACAAGCCTACTGTCACATTCTCGGGCTTTCGACTACCCATAATGGCCATCAGAGACATACTTTTCGAGGGAATCTCCAAATTTTAGGATGGTAACCCGTCCACAGTGCAAGCTCGGTAAGCATTGCGCAGCCTTAAAGTACGCCCCGTACGTCTATAATAATTTGCCCACAAGCTATTCTGAACCGATCCCTATTACTGGAGATTAATTGGAGAAGTCCACAGCGAAATATGGACCACCTCCACAAAGATTACTGATCACAGGCGAACAAGATCTGACTTAAGATAAATACTTAACCATTCATTTGATACAGTCGCTTCGCTCGCAAAACGCCCACATCAGATTTGTAATCTGTAGAGTCGGAAGTGAACAGGAGCATTGGTTTAACTAAGGTACCTGCATTGTTTTCTAAAGATTACTAACTTTATGGGTCACACGAAACTTGAAGTCGGGCTTCAGGGAAACACTGTCTGTTATCGTTTTTAGAGAAACGTATTTTATTTGCTAACTTGCTTCTGCCCGAGGCTTTGCTCGCGTAAAAAGGTATTTTCAGTGAAATTACATGACGTCCTCTCTATGACAGGTAATGGGCCGTAATCAAAGACTATATAACCACTTGACTGCGCATACAGTGCCTCGACGCTCGAAAACTATTAGAGTTTTGTCTTTTATGTATAGCCTACGGTACAGGAACCATTTTAGTTATGACCAATTGTTAGACCTTTTTATGCAATTTATAACGCATAAAAATGCCTTCATGCGCAGTAAAATGATGTGGGAAACATTCCAAGACACGAAGTTACAAAAAGGATGGCAGAACTTTTTTATTTAATCAGATTATAAGCTATCGCAGAGGTTGAAAATGGTGGTTTGGGTGAACGAGCACACGCGTTGATGTCTTTTGGAAAAGTCCCTTTCTCTCATTGAGAAATTCTAATTCTTTCATCCCTTTTTTTTCCACGGCTGAATACGATATCGATAATTATAAAATTAAACTTTGTTTCTTTTTTTTTTTCTATTCATATAATGTCATAAAATACCAAATTTTTTTTTTTCATCTTTGTGACATGCATGTTTTTAATTTTAAATTTCCGAAGATTCCAGAATTGAAAGTATAATGAATAATATAAGGCTACTAGTGTAAATTGGTTTCTAACAAAATACAGAGCTGTTTGTTCAAGGCTCTAAACGCCGACGTTTATTTAGTTCGGCGATATCCACGAAGTAGTTTTGTGTTTATTGATATAATGTTGAGAAAAGTGAAAGCGTGAATATAAGAAATATTCAATATTTATAGGCTTCAAATATTTTAACGGACTCTAATACTATTTTTATTATGTGGTTTTTACTCAGTATTTTCATAATGTTAAAGTTCATTTTATCGATATCAACTACTTTTTTAATCAAATAGAGCAATCCCTAACATGGTATATCTAAACAACTTAACCTTGAACTGACCAATTGCAGCCCTGCATTTCTTCCTCGTCACCCGGCCAGTAGTAGTGAGTCGTGTTCTTCAAAGAAATCGGCCTATACGCTCTCCAGTGGTTATATACTCTGTGGCCGTAATCCAACACATGGGCCCAATGCAGGTTGGTGGATCTCCCATGTCTTCGAATCTTTGGTCCTGGGACATGCAGGTTTCCTCGCGATTTTTCCTTCACCGATTTCAGAAGTAGTGATGATATGCATTATACAAAGTAATGTACTTGACTGAGTTTGAACCGATGATCTAGTTAGCCGTGCCTCTAACTACTAAGCCAACACTGCTTACTAAAGTTTGCCAGTGTTCGAAATTCGATCATAATTTAAATTATTACCAATACATTATTATATAAAAATATTAGCTTTCTGGGCTCTTTTTCCATATAAACTTAGTCCCCAATTTCATAGTCCACCGTCCGCCTAATTTTCGTAAATAGGGGTACTTATAAAGTTTTTGTTTCACTTATTAGTAGGTATATCTATTAATATTTATTTTTATTTATAATATTGCAGTGACAGTTTACATAACTCAACCAATTGCTTGGTTGCAAACAATTTTACTACTGAGAATTTAAATTAGAAATTTTGACAACAGAGGGAATCTCTAGCAGTAATGAACTTTTAAACTGCAAAGAGGACACAAATATAGTTTTAAAATCAATAAATACTATTAACCTGGTACATCAAAATATTCAAGGATTTTTAAACAAAGAGTTAGAAGTTGAGTTTTTTCTTAATTTTAACCATATTGATATTCTTTGCCTAACTGAACATTGGCTTCAAAGCCATCAATTTATTTTCAATTATAATAATTTAATAGGTTATAATAAAAGAAATAAGGTTGGTAGTTCTTTCAGCAGAGTAAATGCTATACATGGTGGCTCTTTAATTTTAATAAGTAATAATCTTAAATTCAAGAACAGAACGGATATTGTGAGCCTCTCTGTTGAACGATCTATTGAAATAGCCTGTATTGAATTGGAGCAGTTTATTATATTAAGTGTGTACAGACCACCTTCAGGATTGTACGATTGCTTTGAAAAAGTAATGGATGAAGCTTTGCATAAAATCTGTAACTCAAGTAAATATGTCATTGTTTGTGGTGATTTTAATGTTAATTTATTAGAAAATTCTGGTTTGAGCTCTAACATTATTAGTTTATTCCAATCATACAATCTTGTAAACCTATTTATGGAGCCTACTAGAATAACTCCGACTAGTGCCACTTGCTTAGATAATATTTTTACGGATGTTGTACCGACTCACGAAAAAATAATTAATTTAATAGACTCTGATCATTGTGGACAATTAATTACTTTACCAAAAAAGGTTAATAAAATGTTAAAAAAGAATATCACTGTAAATCCAAAAACTAAATATCGCCTGGAAGCATTCAAAACTAAACTCTTAAATAAAATGCCCTGTTTGTTAACTAATGAGGACCCTAATAAACATTATAATGATTTTTTCAAAATATATTGCCAACAATTTGATAACACATTTATTCCCAAAATTGCTTCAGTAAATAGTAACACTTCTTTCAGTGACTGGGCCACTGCTGGTATTTATAAAAGTAGAAATCGGCTTTATGAACTCTATGAGGAGCGGACTTACACTAACTCGGTAGAATTTAATTTATATGTCAAGAACTACTCTAAATTATTTAAAAAAGTCTGTTATATTGCCAAGTCTCGCTACTTGAGTTCTAAAATTAAAAATAGTAGTAATGTAATTAAAACGACTTGGGAAATTATAAAAAACGAAACGGGAAGGTCTTGCAACCGAAATAGTGATTACACCCTCACTATTGATGATAATATAATAACATTAGATTCGCAAGTCGCCACAGAATTTGAAAATTTTTTCACTGACATTCCCGTATCGACAACCAAGTCGCTAAAATCATGTCCCATTGCTGCAGAAACATTACTTAAAAAAAATGTTCCAGTTTGTAGTTCAGAGTTTAAATTCCAATATGTTACTTCTAATGACATCATTAAAACTTTTAATTCTTTGAATATGAAAAAGACTGCAGACCTGTGGGGTAATTCTGTTGAAGTTACTAAGTCAACTATACACATTATTGCTCCTCCAATAATTGTATTGATTGCGGTGAGTTTCCTGATCTAATGAAATATAGTAAAATAATCCCACTATTTAAATCGGGTAGTACATCTGACCCTACTAATTACAGACCTATTTCTGTACTGCCCACTTTCAGTAAAATTTTTGAGAAAATTATTCTAATGCAGATGCAAATATATTTTAATAAACACAAATTGCTACATAATAAACAATTTGGTTTTACAAAGGGTCGTTCAACAACTGATGCCGGTGTTGAACTTTTAGGACACATTTATAATGCATGGGAAGATAAGTGCGATGTGTTGGGCATTTTTTGCGATTTGTCTAAGGCATTTGACTGTGTTCCCCATGAGACATTAATCAGGAAACTGCACCACTACGGATTCCGGGACTCCTCTCTGAATCTTTTAACCTCATATTTGAGTGAAAGAATTCAAAGAGTCGATGTGAACGGCAAAAGATCGCCGGGATCTGTGGTCAAGATGGGGGTCCCCCAAGGCTCAATTTTAGGTCCCTTTTTGTTTCTTATTTATATAAATGATTTGCCGTACCTGATCAAAAATCATGACATAGTGTTATTCGCTGACGATACTTCTCTTTTATTTAAAATTAAACGTCAACAGCAGGTTATTGAAGAAGTAAATAGAGCCCTTGCAACTGTAGTTAGCTGGTTTAATGTTAATAATCTTCTTCTTAATGAGAAAAAACCAAATGCCTAAAATTTACATTACCTCATGTTAGACAAGTGAATACTAGTGTATCAATAAAGGGCGAAATATTGAAACCCGAAGATACCACAGTATTCTTGGGCATAACTTTGGATACGAAGCTTCAGTGGGGCCCCCATATAGATAAACTAGTACTCTCGCGGGGCTTCGCTCCCGTGGATTCTATCACGGTAAAAACATAACTCTCCTTTTTTGCAGTCGGTTAAAAAGTAGCCTATAACCTTCCTCAAGCTTCAAGCTACTTCCATACCAAATTTCATCCAAATCCACCCAGTACTTTCGAAGATTAGCGCGTTCAAGCAAACAAACAAACAAACAAACAAACAAACAAACTAACAAACTTTTCCGCTTTATAATATTAGTATAGATTGTCAAAAAAGTTAAGTTCTGCAGCATATGCCGTTAGAAAAATACGTGGATTAACTGATATCGAAACAGCACGTTTAGTCTACTTTAGTTACTTTCACAGTGTGATGTCATACGGCATTTTACTTTGGGGAAATGCAGCCGACATTCACACAATATTTGTATTACAAAAAAGGGCCATTCGTGCAATTTATAAATTAAGTCCCAAGCACTCCTTAAGAGACAAATTTAAAGAGATTAATATTATGACTGTGCCATCTCAGTATATTTATGAGAATCTCTTGTATGCACACAAAAATATTAATCTGTTTAAAAAATACAGTGATATTCATAGTGTAAATACAAGGAACAAAGACACATATGTCATTCCTAAAACAAGGTTAAAAAAAATAGGTGGTTCGTTTAGATGCCAATGTATACGTTTTTATAATAAAATTCCTAGCCATATTCAAGAACTAAGTATTAATAAATTCAAATTATTTATAAAACGTAAGCTATGTCAGAAAGCGTTTTACACTGTTAAAGATTATATTGAGGACAAGAAGGCTTGGGAATGAACTGCTCCAGTGATATACGTGAGCATTTTTTATTTTTAAAATTTTGATAGTTGATTTATTTTTTATTGATTAAAATATTTGTTTTGTTAAGTATTGTATATACCTATTTATTTTGTTTTTGTTTTTTGTTTTTAACATAATTATTTCATTATTGTTAATGTGAGGACAATGTAGGTTATTCTTTCATCGTTGTTTTTACTTTGACTATAATTTATTTAATGATGTCAAGCAGTTTGAGTACTTGTGTGGCCTACCCAAATGTCCGTTGGTATTTTTTGTCAAATTGTTGAGCTCCTTAAGGTCTAAGTTGAGCTACACGATAACTGACAAATGCTTGCACTGTCTGGACAGGTCCGCTCAAATTTGCGTGGTTATTTCCTCAAAAGAATACCACAGACATGAACCTACATGCTTCTCATATAAAAATACAAATTGTCTGGACTATGACCTCTGAGTTTGTTTCGGTGTTTCTTCTCAGAGAAGTCAGTTAGGAAATACCGGCCTCATCTAGCTAAACTTAACACGCAAAAAAACATGACGTGTAAAAGTGTTATTTATAACCAATTTACAAAATAAATATTTCATTTCATTTCATTTCATTTCATTTCATTGACAAATGACTGAACAAAAAACCCAGACACAAACAGTACTCAAACCTGTACCTATGTGCCCTCGCCACCTAAACACCTTGTTATTCGAACTTTATTGCTCCGTAACACATAATAAAATGTATATAAATGACTATTTTACACTACAACAACGGTACAGGCACTAAAACAACACAAGGCTGGGTTTTATTTGGTACCTAAATAGTGTTGTTTCAATTCCTGTAAATGTAGATGGCGCCACTTGTGAAAGAAGTTTAATAGTGTTGCCAACATAGACGGGCGGCTTTAACCCGCGATTAGTCGCTACTGGATAAAAAATTCCACAGAGGTTGTAAAACCAGATATATCTGCTTTTTATGTAGTTAATATAATATAATAATTTATTTTCCAAAATAAAGTACAGAGTGTGCACAGCTATTTACAGGGAAGGACTTGCAGGTGCACAGTATATTATTTTGATAAAAAAAACCCTTAAGCTAGGTGGTAAATGTGGTCATCCATTCGTCAATTATGTAGTCATTGTAATGGTATTAATTAATACATAGATTACTTATAGAAGAATAAAATATACTTAAAACTAACATTCAGAGATTATTAGTGGTATTTGTGATATTTCAGAGCACCACTTGTACCAATGGTTTATGATTGATATGTTATTTGACATGATACATTTTAGCAGTAAACTGTGGTTTTAATTTGAGACGCGATCGTAAAAGTGTCTAATGCTTATTTCATTACTTCCCTATAAATAAAATGTTTTGCTTTACTGCAAAAGCCTGTTGATATATCGAGCCTGATAAGGAAGAACATCGTAAGCGACAAAAAGTAAAATTTACAGGAGACGTATTTTATTGATTATTTTTTATAGTTTACTTATAGAACTCCAATTTTTGTATATGTTGCAAAACATGTTAGGCTTTATTTATAATCAATTAAATAATAGCAAAAAGAGTTGAATAATTAGTACTATTGTCGCTTACGATAAAAGAGAAGTTCATGATTTCATATTGTTTTTCAATAATCGTCACTTACGCTCTTGTTTTTCTGCATAAATTAGTCAATTTATTTGTGTTAAACGATTGTATTTTACTTTATTATAATCTTTATCAGGTATCAAAATCACCTCTTCAAAATAAAACGCCAACACGTCATGCATAATCAATTTTCATTTATATTTAAACAATTTAAATTATATCACTCTTCATCACTTTCTTCCGGTAGTATATATAATATATATCATAAGGTAAGGTGAGATATTCCTGTGCATATTGTGCTGGAATTATACCCTTTTCACACATTCTTTTCAGGTCCATATACTTGGGGTTGGCAATAGGTACTTTTGCCGTATAAGCTGCCGTGGGTGCCTGGAGACGCTGTCGACTTTGTCGAGATCTTATTAAAAAGCCCAGGTCCACACATTGAATTTCTGAATCCGTACAAAATCCGTAATTAAGTTGAATTTTTTTTGGATCATTTTTTTAAAAGTAGGCTGATCTTAATTTAGTAATAGGAATCTTAATAGATTTTGGTAAATAGTTATCTGCAAAACTTTTCTAGTCTAAGATGTCGGCATTTTCTAGCATTATAGTTTCATAATTCTTCGGATTGATCCTGGCATTTTAAATTAACGTGGGCCACTGGGATGGAGCTCAAACTGTTTTTCCTTTTATAAAAGATTCTATTGTGGCATGTACCGAATCGACTGGCATCATTGTATGCCCCGGAACCAAAATGTTTATAGTTATATCCTCAATGAACATTGCAACATTACTTATGAAATACGACAACATCGAAAGCATCGCCCTATTTTTATTTTGCCCGCAACAACTATCACAATACAAAGCTATAGATGAATGTTCGCCCTTCTCATCAATCATTTTTAAATACTTAAACACAACTGTACAAACTTCATTACAGCCCCTTTTGGCTTCAGACTCATGCCATAAATAACAGTATCCATTCCTGCTTCCCCTTTCGTAGATAGTTTCATTATAATAGGCCAGTTTTCTTGAATAATATAAATTTATACTTTCTCCGTGCGGAGTAGTTAAAACCTTTTCAAGATCAAAACTGGCACACAAAAAATCATTGGAACTCTTGCTACGAGCTTGGTCATTTAAAAATTTATGTTGTAAAAAATGCAGCAAGCATTTTTTTCCTGTACGTGATTTTTATATTCAACTGTTTTCATAGCATCATTCTGTTTTTCAGTATCTAAATTTTTTATACGCTCACACATTTCACATTTGTCCTTTTTCGGTAAATGAAACCCTAAATTGAATTCCTTTTTAAAAATGTTTTTAAAAGTTTGTTTTTGCACTGAACCTATTTCTTTGATAATCTCATCTTGAAGATAAACCTTATTATAGAGGAACGAAAGATTCCTAAACTCAGATGGCAAATACAACTTATTTCCTTTATTACGACAATAGTGAGACTTGACAGCTGGGATTTTTTGAATAAATTGCTTAACTCCTTGAATGACTAACTCGCTATATTTGTTAGAAGGTGTTGATTTTCCTCTTTCATCTGGCCTAGAGACATTCAAAGCAGTTATATTCTTTATGGTATATCTTAACATCATTTGTGATATACCTAGCGTTTTTAATAGAAACTGCTGACACACTTTCTTTCTGCTACCATCTCCCCAAGGAAAATAATAACGATATGAGACTGATCGCCTACTACCACTTTCTGCTCTTCGTCGACGAACGTTTGTTTCCTCGACTAATGCCAGTAGCCAGTCTCGTTGCCTCCGAGAACTTCCTAAACCCCAGTAAAGTTCGTGAATACTCGTCCTGTCTTCTTCAGTAAAGTTCGTTTCGCAATTATTACCACACTTCTTTCCTGCACATGGATTTGCATGAACTTTTTTACCTTTACCAGACCACCTTTCTGCTTTAGCTTGCAAACGCTTGGGTAAAGGACGTTTCTTTCTTAATCCTTTTCTACCTACTATTTCATCATCGTCATCAATTTCATTGTTGGATTGATCAGTAGAACTGCTGTAAGTATCAAAAAATGTGCGCAAAGCTGTAGAAGAAGCTGTGGATGTAGATGCTGTATCTGTGTGTACAGGAGATTTAAAAAGGCGTTTTAGTGTAACTGCGATTATAATTAAACGCATCACAGGTTTTGAACAGATCTTAAAACTATGTTTTAGCGTAAGTGACAAACGTTACTTACGATAAGTCGGATACGATAATTCTGATTGTTCGTTTATATAAAAGTTTTACTTTTGTCGTTTGCGATAAAATTTATTTTTAGTTATTATTTTGAAGTTTATGCGATTAGGAATATAAGGATTTTTTTATTAGAACCTAAATTACTTTAGCAGTACATTACAATGAAAAAGTGAAATACCTACATTTTGTCGCTTACGATGTTCTTCCATATCAGGGTCGATATTTTGTCAACCATAGAAGTATTTTACGTGTTTATAGAGCAACCTATTTACGTTCTACGATATCTTAGCAATTTGTATTTTTTATATATTTTTTTCTACTTCTGGATAATTTTACTGATATTATAAACGCACAAATATGTCTAGTATGTTTGTAATTCTTACTCATAAAAACTCCTAAGTACTTCAATGTTTATCAGCCTTTCACACAAACAGTCACTTTAAAGTTTCATTCAAATCCAATGTATGAAACCTTTCAGTCATAGAACTTACAAATTAAGTATAAAATTGTTTATTGGAAAATACAATTTTTCGAACAATAGAAATTAAATCTTATCTTACTAATCCTACTAATCCTACTCCTACTAATATTATAAATGCGAAAGTTTGTGAGGATGGATGGATGTTTGTTACTCTTTCACGCAAAAACTACTGAATGGATCTGAATGAAATTTGGTAAGTATATAGTTGGCAGCCTGGAATAACACATAGGCTACTTTTTATCCCGAAATTCCCACGGGATCGGGATTTGCGCGGGAAAACCTTCCCACGCGTACGAAGTCGCGGGTAGAAGCTAGTATTATAAATGCGAAAGTTTGTGAGGATGGATGGATGTATGTTTGTTACTGTTACACGCAAAAACTACTAAACGGATCTTCATGAAATTTGGTAAGTAGATAGTTGACATCCTGGAATAACACATAGGCAATTTTTTATCCCGGAATTCCAACGGGATCGGGATTTACGCGGAAAAATCCTCCCACGCGAACGAAGTCCTAGGCAAAAACTAGTAATATGATAATATGATTGGATATAATATGTAATAATTATGATTGGAGTCTCCTTTTAGACATTAATGCCTGTATTAGGAGAACTCGTTCTTCATTACTTTGATTATAATTATAGGTACAAATTAGTAATTAGATACAATTAAATTTTTATTATTATGTTAAACATTAAATAATTTAATTTATAATATTATGTTCATTAAACAGTGTGTGTTTGAGTACAGATGTGGCGTTGTATGTGTGTGTGTGTGTATGAATGTCTATGTTTTATTATAGGTTTTTCTTGATAGTGTTTAACGAGCCCGCAAAGTTGGAAGCATATGCATTACTATCGAGTTTTGTAAAAAAAAATACCACGCACCTTATCGTTGTCGTACAAGCATCATGGCAAATACAAAAATATTGTACTCATAGGCTGTATAGGAGTAGGCAGTATAAGTAATTCCCTTATTTGTTTCTTACTTGCTGTAACCGCAACTTTGTTCATGCGGAAGGTTTGAGTTAATCACGATGCCGTGGAAAATCCGGGATAGAATTACCTATATTTTTCCATATAACCTCTTCCATCTTCTAGTGAAAGCGTGTTTTTTGTTTTAACACCCTTGTTGTTGTTGAACAAAATTGCTAGTCATGTGAATTCTGCTAGTTCCCTAACTAGCAGAATTCACATGACTAGCAATTTTGTTAACCATTCCAACTAAGCAAAATGTGCTTGTGTCTGGAGTGGGTTCACAATAATAGTGTGAACCTGCGACCCCTCTCTATCGGTGATTGCACCTCTTCAGCTCCAAAATATTGCAAATCCACGTCTGCCGCTCGTCTGCCAGTGTATCAGCCGGAAACTGGCTATTATCGTAAAAGTGTCATCGTCTATGTGGGATGACCTCATAAACTGACTGATACTGAGTGGGCGGGTACTCCGTCGTGATATTTATACTGTTTAACGCTTTATAGGTACCATTGATAAAGGTTCAATGTTGAGCTACGATTGTACTACAATACCGCTATATTGGCGCTGGCTTTGAAGATGTCAAATGCAAGACATTAATTTAATTTGTCTCATTTTATCATTTTGCATGCCTAGTTAGAACATTGTGTCCAGCAATAAAGATTTTATTGATTGATTGATATACGTCCGTACTCCGATACGTAGTATATGCGAAAGTGTAATTGTTTTTCCTTTTTTGCTAAAACGTTAACCAACATAATCCTACGTTGTGTGGAGAGCAAGCTCGATTGTGCGTTCGTGAATCGCTGCTGCAAGTTCTCCACGTCAGTGTTGAGTTTGTAGCTTCCACTCGCGAAACAACCTTGTTACTGTTATACTTAACCTAACGGTTAAGTATTAATATAGGATTAAGAAAGATTGTTACTAACCAATTGAGTTTTGTTACTTGTATTAAAAAATTAATTGAATTAAGAGAGATCAGGGGAGATATTTTATTGATCATAGGTTCGCGTTTCGCCACCATATCACCGATGATGTAAGCGATGATGTGGTTGAAGATGAAGCACCCTTACCTAGAAGTAACCCATCCCCATTATAGCTATCAGGAAACACAGACTCCAGCAGAGAATTCCACTCCTTAGCCGTACGCACAATGAAAGTAATCCCAAAACGTTTTGTGCGTATGGGTGGAATGTCCACCTTGTAACGATGGCGCATTGCCGTTCGTCTTGTAGTCTGGTGATGGAACGGGCGTGATGGAATCGACTGGGCATTTCCATCGCACACTCTCCGAGATGGAACCAATAGAAAATCGATAGACAGATTGGGGGTCAAACGCGACCCTATATTCATTAAAGAAATAATCAGTGGCCTAAAAATCTGACATAAATTTTCTAGTTTTATAATACCTCTCTATTGGTAAACTACAAAGGTAGCACAAGCTGTAATCAAACCATTTTATAAGGATTTGCAACTAATGGAACCCTTACAGTTTCATCATGTCCATCTGTTTGTTTGTCTGTCTGTCTGTCTGTCTGTCTATCCATAAGTATGTCACAACCTTTTTATTCCGAAAATATTAGGACTATACATATGAAACTTGGTAGGTAGATGTATTCTGTGAACCGTTTTCCGATTTTAACAAAAAAAATATTTTAAATTGAGGGGGGCCCCCCATACATGGAACTGAAATTTAAAATATTCGCGTTTGACCACCATGGTAAGTGATGTTGTGGTTGAAGATGGAGAACGCTTACCTAGAAGTAACCTATTCACTCTTTATTTAAAGATTCCCAGGTTATAGCTATCAGGAAACACAGACTCTGGCAGAGAATTCCAGTCCTTAACCGTACGCACAATGAAAGTATTCCCAAAATGTTTAGTACGTATGGGTGGGATGTCCACCATGTAACAATGGCGCATCGCCGTTAGGCTTGTAGTCCGATGATGGAACGGACTCGGTAGAATTGTGGTAGATTGTGAAATTCCATCGCACAATCCCTCCAATATGTAACCAATAGTGGCAAATGCGAGCCTATAATCATTTAAAAATAGTCAAAGGCCTAAAAATCAGACACAGGTCTTCTAGGATTATAATCCACACATAAAGGTAGCACAAGCTAGAATCAAACCTTTTAATAAGGATTTACAACTAATTGATCGAATACATCTTTGGGCATTGTCCTACTAAACTTTATTTTCCATCTAAGAGGCATATAACGGTGACATTAATGTAAATTCTTCTATTGTCACGTCTTTTTGTCCTTATAAATTAACTATAAACATCAGCATTATATAGCTGGGTTTATTTATGGTAAATTTATTTAAACTGTGCTGTTAAAAGGACAATAAATAACGTCTGATACTAACAACATCGATAAAATTGTCGGTTGAGATGACACGCCCTGTGTCCTTCTTAGGTTACTTTAACAAAACTGTTTTTATTAATATCGATTGACCTACAAATTGCGAAGGTTTGACCGTGATCAGTGTTTTGTTAAAAAGAAATACGTCTTAGTTAAGAGCCTTTTGTGAAAACTATATTATTTAAGTAGTGAATACTGATCGTGGGAATTCCAGAATAAAAAGTAGTTTATGTATTATTTCAGGATGTCAACCGTTTCCGTTGACATACTTGCGTGAAAAGGTAACAAGCATCTATACACCTATAAATCCATCTTCACAAACATTCCCATTATACAACGTGTAATTTAAAGGGTATATACATACCGAGTGCACGGCTTCTTTTGATGATAACAAACGATATGGCAAGGGTTTTCTAATCCTAAGTCTACGTATGTAGAACTTATTACAAATACCAATACACTGATACCAGAGACCGAATTTTCAAATTAAGAAGAACGAAGAGAATTATCGTGTTATTGGCAAGTGACGTGGAAAGTTATTGACTCTCGTAGTGCTGTGACTAGTGTTGCCCAAACGAGAGTCTCGCAAGAGTCAGAACAATGTAACAGAGTCTGTTACATTGTTCTGAGATCTCAACTACCGTTTAATAAATAGCAATAGGATAATCGCTAATTGCAAGACTCTTGCGAGACTCTCGTTTGGGCAACACTAGCTGTGACACGTTTGTTATGATTGATATTCAAGAAATATATGAAACCAATAATTTGGTATCAAATTTTTGAGTCAGTTATTTTGTGCTGAAACTGTGCATAGAGACTCCATACCAGATGTTGTCTTCAGCTCTTTTGGATAGATATGGGGTTTCCGTTACACATTGTATAATATTAATTAAATTAACATTACGT
Source organism: Tholera decimalis (assembly GCA_943138885.2). NCBI lineage: Eukaryota > Metazoa > Arthropoda > Insecta > Lepidoptera > Noctuidae > Tholera > Tholera decimalis. The sequence continues at coordinate 2,775,135 of OW964566.2, read as the reverse complement.
CAAGCAAAACTTTAATACACCTCATTTTACTGGAGGATGGAGGATTATGAAATTCGGCACAGTTAGGGTTTATATGGAAAATGATTACAAGTACAAAGCATATGCTTTTATATAGTCCCTTCTCCTTGCGTCGTTTTCCTCAATGTTGTGGGTCGTAATCTCTATGTAAAACTTTCTTTAAGACTATATCCCAACATTTGCTGATACTGTAGTCGAGTGTCGAGCAAATTCGGTCGGAGCACGCGCTTAGGGCTCTGTCCACGAGGTCTCTTTCTTTCTATTTTCCCGTGACAAGCACATTTTCAAGGTTATCCCACTCTTTCTAGAACCCTGTAATTTTGCGGAGACACTAGGGGAAATAAAAAAAAACTTAATTTATAATTTTATAATTTGGCGTTCCAGTGGTACTTATTAAATCAACATAGAGTTTCCAAATTGCATAATCACTGTTCATTAAATGCAATGGAATGCTCCATTAGATGCAAGTTAATTCAAAGTCAGTTTGGGAAAATTAAATCAAGAAACAAAGGAGAAAAGTCTGGTCTTTATATAGAGTTCCTCAAGTACCGATCCGTTTATGCAATGTTTCGTCCATTAAATAATAATTCATTCAAAATTACTAAAATTATGTTTGAATTTTGTCCACTGGCTTAGCAAAAAATGAGGCACAACAAATGTAGGTACTTTCAGGTACCTATTTTATTGAACACTAGCTTTTGCCCGCGACTTCGTCCGCGTGGAATAGTTACTTTGGGCTAACGTTAAATTTAACCCCGATTTTGAAGCATTCTTCATTGGCGCTCCGCTCCTATTGGCCTTAGCGTAATGATACAATATAGCTGTGCCCGCGACTCCGTCAGCGTAAGTTAATGTATTGGTAATATTGTTTAGATCACGTTCACATGAGGCTTAAGTACCTAGAGAACGCTTCAACCGCGAGACGCGTCGAGCGCGACGACCGATTCTCAAAAATAATCCTTATATCATGATTCAGTATTCACGCGCGATGGCTTATTATTATAAGCGTATTTCATGTATAACTTTGGTGTTTCTATACCGATTTATATGATTCATTTTACGGTTTCGTAGCCGAATGGCAAAAAACGGAATCTTTATAGTTTCGACATGTCTGTCCGTCTGTCTGTCTGTCTGTCTGTCCGTCCGTCCGTCTGTCACAGCAATTTTATTCCGAAACTATTAGGACTATACATGTGAAACTTGATAGGTAGATGTATTCTGTGAACCGCTTTCCGATTTTGAGAAAAAAATTAAAAAATATTTAAAATAAAGGGGGGCTCCCCATACATGGAACTAAACCTGAAAATATATTTTTTTCATGAAATCGATGCATGTGTGGTATCTATAGACAGTTCTTTAAAAACGACATCGGGGTTTCTAAAACCACTTTCCCATAAAGTCAATCGTTTAAAAGATATAAGCTTCCAAAGTGGTAAAATGTGTGTGTGGCGGACACAACCTCTAACTTCTATAATAATGGAGTGAAAAATCTAAAAAAAAATATTTCTGTAGATCTTAATATAAACTTTCAACCAAAATTAGTTTGAACGAAATCAGTTCAGCAGTTTTTGAGATACAGCATATTTTCTAAAACCGCAAATATAACTTTGTAATTCATACAAACACTATGAAAAACAAATTTATTCGGTGCAGTTGTAAAAAATGTAAAAAAGCCAGTTTTAAGAAATTTGTAAGGTTTTTTTTTTTCAAAACAAATTTATTTGGCGCAGTTGTAAAAAATGTAAATAAGCTAGTTTTAAGAAATTTGTAAGGTTTTCTTTTTCGTCAAATAAATTTGCATATAATATTATAGTTACTACGGAACCCTTCATGGGCGAGTCTGACTCGCACTTGGCCAATTTTTTTATGGAATAGTTAATAATGTTAACTTTTTCAATTAGGGGTGACTGTTAGAAACGTAAGAGTAGACAAATATTATAATCAGAAAGCTTCGAACTGCTAAGCTATCGGGAGTTACACGTGTTATTGTGAGTCAACCATAAAAGTTAGACATATGCTGTCGTGGGATATTTTTTATATAATTTTAAGGAGAACATTTCCGTCATGAAATGATTTGTGTAGCTTTAACCATTAAGGTTGCACACGCGACGGAAGCTTAAAAAATGGAGTAACTTCTCCCGTTTTCCCAACATTTCCCTTCACTGCCTCTGCTCCTATTGATTGTAGCGTGATGAAAAGTATACTATAACCCGCTCAGGAGTATGAAAAATAATTGTACCAAGTTTCGTTAAAATCCGTCGAGTAGTTTTTGTTTCTATAACGGTTATACAGACAGACAGACAGACAGACAGACAGACAGACAGACAGACAGACAAAAATTTAACTGATTGCATTTTTGGCATGAGTATCGATCCTTAATCACCCCCTGATAGTTATTTTGGAAATATATTTCATGTACAGAATTGACCTCTCTACAGATTTATTATAAGTATAGATGGTACCATAAAAAGATTCATCGCACATCTGCTCACAAAATCTCGCGATCATTTCCAGCCCACCCTATATATAACAACAAAAAACACAACGCAACAAAAGCGGGACACGTAAACCGTGACTTTGGCACCCGTATTTTTGTCGCGCGACAAAAAAAAACGCAGCGACATTTTGTCTCAAGCTCGTGTTATGTTTTTGAGATAATATAAAACAGAATGCGCGAGACGCGATTCCGTAAGGACTTTTTTTCTTCAAATGAACACGTCCTGTACTTTGCATACAATGCGCCTGGGTGCAATATGCGGTCGATAATGTTTTTGCCTTTAAGAGATATATTTAAGTATTTGATGGGCTCTGTTAGCCTTTAAAGAAGAGTGATGGTGGATAATACTGAAATGCTGACGTTAACTTTTAGTAATTTTATTAATTACGGCAAAAGCATTTATTTATTAATAGACTACCCTCTACTAGCGTCTACCCAAATTAGGAAATGTTATGTAAGAAAAATTCTATGGGGGTAAAACGAACCTCAGTCATTGGGCGTGCGGGCGGGAGGTATAAGACAGAACAACGCATAATCTTCGTATTAAAGTAAGACTCGTATATATAAATAGCGTATAATATATGGATCTAATAATTAGATCCATATATTATACGCTATTTATATATACAAAAAAATATTATTAGAGGTACGTTGGTAAAAAAATAAAGGTAAATATATTATAGGTTAAAGAATTAGATTCTAATTCTTTAACCTATAATATATTTACCTTTATTTTTTTACCAACGTACCTCTAATAATATTTTATTAATTTTAAGGACGCGTCCGGCTCCGAATGCCTCCTTAAAAATAGATTAATATCTGTTATAAATATTTTTAATTATTCGATTCAAATAAATAACCTATCTCAACATACCAAATCAGGATTTGGTAAATTAAAAAAACAGATATAACTGTAATAACTTTATTCATTTTGTCATATTTATAACACAAACCTATAAAACCATTCTATAAAATAAATATAATTTATCAAATAACGCTAAGTTTGCTTAACGTAACCATTAGCCAAAGGTTTTGTTCCATTTTTAAAAGTCTGCGCAGACGATGTTCAGGAAACATTTTTTTTTTTTTTTTTTGTGAGTGGCATCTCGCAGGTCAACCTCTGAGGTTGTCGGCTGCTTAACCGGGCTTGCCTGTGGTTGCCTTAATTAATAAATTAATTAAAGCCTCCAGCCAGGGCTTATTAAAAAACTTACAAACTAGGCGACTACACACTAAGGGCACCCCCTGTGGGGTACGGACCTCGGCTTAGGGCGTCGCAGGGGGAGGGCAGCTAGGGACAGGCTGGATCATATCATTATTATTATTAATAAGGGAATTTAAAGCTACTGGCTCAGCGTCGCGGGCTGGCTCTGGCAAGGGTCGGGGCGGACTATTACGGGGACGTCGCGGCGGGCCTCGGCGGCGAGGACGGAAAGACGGTCGATTTTTGTTTTTGTAAACTGTGCTGGTTTCCTTACGGCTCTCTTGGAGCAGGGTGAGTGCGTCATCGGGAGTGACTAGGGTATGCCTTGGTTGGCGAATCTTAGAGATACGCGAGGGTTCGTATTGGGCGGCCGATACGATAAGGGGATTCCTATGTTGGATTGCAGTATCAAAGAAACGCTTGGAGACACGTTTCATGAACTGCTGGATGGTGGGCATCTTGAGGTCTACGTGAAGAAGCTCATTTCGAACATAAAAGGGGGCTCCCGTGACTCTACGGAGGAATCGGTTTTGAAGGGTCTGCATCTTATGGAGGAGGTAGGGCTTTGCGTGTGCGAAAACAACGCAAGCGTAGGTCATGATGGGACGGATGACCGCGGTGAAAATACGCAGCTTGCACCTGAGTGATAACTTGCTGCGGGAGCTAAGAATGAAGTGGAGCCTACCTAGAGCGAAAGCGGCGCGCGAACGTGCCTGCTTTATGTGCTCAGCGAAGGAAAGGTGTTTGTCGAGGACCACGCCTAAGTATTTGGCTTGCTTTTCCCAGGGGATCGGCTTGCCGTACATGGTAATCGGACGGGGGGAGGGTGGGTTTATCCGCGGCTTAGAAAAGAGGACTGCCTGGCTTTTGTCTGGATTGACTTCGATTCTCCATTTCCGGAACCACTTGGCTAGAGTGTTTGCGGAAGTTTGGAGAGTGCGAGCGATGGCATCGGGTTTAAGACCGGTATAATAGATAGCCGTATCGTCGGCAAATAGGGCTAGCTGAGTATTTTTATGCTTGGGGATGTCGCTAGTGAATAGCGTGAAAACGAGGGGGGATAGTACGGAGCCTTGAGGAACTCCTGCGCGAATGGGATGGGGGGAGGAAAGCTCCCCCTCAATTCGGTAACGAAAGGTGCGATTCGATAAAAAGTCCCGTAAGATGAGCACGAGACGGTCAGGCACGCCGAGTTGGTATAGCTTATAGATTAAGCCATTGTGCCAGACTTTGTCGAACGCTTTCGCTATGTCGAAGAATAAGGCTCCCGTTATTGCGCCCCGTTGGAAGCCGGCGCTGACGTGTTCTATGATGCGGTGGACTTGTTGGATACATGAGTGTTCGGTTCTAAATCCAAACTGCTCATTGGGTATAAGACTCTTTGCTTCGGCAAAATCTTTGAGCCGCTTATATATAAGCCTTTCATAGATTTTACCGAGGACGTTGAGTAAGCTAATGGGACGGTAGCTAGACGGGTCAGACTTGGGCTTGCCTGGTTTGGGAATACCTATGACGGTGGCCTGTTTCCAGGTTGCGGGGAACATATTATTGCTCAATGCGCCTTTGAAGATGGCAGTCATTAGCACTATAAGCTGGGCGGGGAAAAGTTTGAAAACCCTATTGGTGATGCCGTCGGAGCCAGGGGCTTTTCGCGGTTGGAGACTTTTAATGATATCCTGGACCTCATCAGGTGTGATGGGGGCCAATGGATTATCGGGATCTTCGACGGGCGGAAGGGAAGTTCTACGTTCGACTTCGGCGTTCACCATATCGAGGTGGGCTTGGTCTACTGGTTGAGAGCTGGGAGAACACTGGGACTCTAGGCTGTCGGCTAGGCATTCTGCTTTTTCAGAGTTATCGAAGGCGACACTCTTATCGGGACGAATGAGAGGAGGCATTGTGGCCTCTTCAGTGGATCGTAACTTCCTCTGAAGCTGCCAGAAGGCAAGATGGGTGGGCTCAAGTTCGCTCAGCATCTTGTCCCAGCTCGCATTACGCTGCTCGGCAATGCGTTTCCTTACAGCACGCTGTAAGTTGCGCATGTGAGCTTTGTTTGCGGCGCAGGGAAAAGCGCTGTACGCACGGATGGCTGCGTTCTTCTCGGTTATCAGATTCCGTACATCGTCCGGGAGTTTCCAGCGGTGGTCTACCGCTACTGGAACTTCCCTTGAACAATCGTTCAGGACGGATTGTACGTGATCTGTAAGCGAGTCGATCGCCGCCGTCGTGTCAGCGACTGAGACTATGTGGTCAGGAATGGTGTCCAAGTGAGGCGACGTGGTGGATTTCAGTTTTTCACTTACTTTCCTCCAGTCGGTGATCAATTGGGTCGGAGGAGGTTGGGTAGGATCATGGTTACCCGAGCGGGAACCTAGGTGTAGGATAACGGGACGGTGATCCGAGTTGAGTTCGTGAAGCGCTTCTATGGAGTGTAAATGGAGGTTTACATTCTTTAGGAGCGCCACATCGAGGACATCGGGCCTATGGTTGTGGTCGTGTGGGTAGTGGGTGGGAGTCATCGGAGCGATGACGTCATAGTTTAGGGTCGCGCCTAGGTTATACACGATTCTGCCTCTGGCATTTGTCGTGTTGCTGTTCCAAGCGGGGTGTTTGGCGTTGAGATCGCCCGCTAGTAAGACGGAGTCACTCAGGCCAAAGAGAGTCGTGAGATCGCTGGTGAGCGCGATAGGGTCGTCTGAAGCAAGAGACGCGACCGATGGTGGGGGATGGTAGGCAGAGATGATGGTTATCGGAGGATGACCAGTCATGCCTAGTCGACAGGCAGAGTACTCTAGGTGAGAGAGAGGCGCGGGTGGGGTCAGAGGGATGCAGTATAACTCCTTCTTATAATAAATGAGGGTACCGCCGCCGTGGCAGCGTGTTCTGTCATTGCGAACTAGACGGTAATTCGCAATTTTGGGGTCAGCGCGGTGGGGTTTCAAAAGAGTCTCCTGTATAAGGAGGACGTCTAATTGGTGGTCGCAGAGGAATTTAGTTATTTCGGCGCGTTGGTTGAAAATGCCATTGGCGTTGAAAAAACCTAATTTGAGGGATCGAGGCCTAGTGTGGTTTGTGCGTTGGGAATCCATTGGATCAGTCCATCGCATCCATCTGGTCGAGGCCTAGCACGACATCACTGTGTGTGCTGAATATTTGGCTGTACATTGCCGTCGTAATTTTGCCGTTATTCTGCTGCTCGGCAGCCAGAAGGGCATCGCGGAGAGACCTAGCTTGGCGGGTCATAAATATTCTATAGTGGCGCAGTAGAGTCTGGCCGCAAGACTCGCCGTGCGCGACGGGTGAGGGATTGGGCGGTTGTTTGGCTGCAGGAGCAGCAGTGGTTTGAGGCTCAGGTTGGGGACTGGCTGTGGCCTCTGGAGCCACGGCTATCGGCAGGATCTGCGCTGCGATGGGTATATCCATCAGTGCCTGCAAAGGTTTGGCAGGGGCCAAGGAGGGAAAAGCTTGTTCGTGGTTTAGCCTGTTCCACGGGGATGGTCTCTGAGGAGCGAGACGTTGGGGAATTTGAGAGGAAGGTGCCTCTCTTTGTTGGCGGGTGTTGGCGCGCTTCGCTAATTTAGGAGCGAGTTTGGGGGCTTTGGGACAGCCGCGGTAGTTTGCCGGGTGACCGGTCTGGCCGCAGAGAACGCAGCTGGGTGGTTCCGAACAGAGGGTTCGGTCTTTGGGCCGAGGGCAGTCCGCAGTGCTGTGCTCGCCCAGACACTTGACGCATCTGGGAGTCGCATAGCAGTTGCTCTGCGCATGGCCATACAGTTGGCAACGGTGGCATTGTCCCACTGTTGTGGTTTTGTAGGGCTTTTCAATTGAGATACCGGATAGGGAGCAAATGGACTTAATCTTGAAAATCGGGTGATGACCTTCGGTTGGTTCACAAATGACAAGAACCATGTCGTACAATTCACCGCCTCTCGCTTTATGTAAGCGATGGACGGCGATCACTGGTATACCTTGATCGGCAAGGTCGTCTTTAATATCCTGTACTAGGATTTCTTTAGGGACACGTTTAATAATAACACGAGTGGGCGTATCCTCGGGGAAGGAGAAAGTGTGAAAGGAAATATTCCTTTCACGGAGGGCGCGATATAGTTCCCTATAGTCGTTCGACGTAGGGACGGTGACTTTAATGCCATTTTGGCAGGCACGGGCGTTTGTGTAGTTGATCTTTCGATCAACACACATCTTGGACACATCAGTCCATTTACCCTTGTCCTGGATGTAAAAGGGGGGCGGAGGGCGTAGCTTTCTTTGGGCTGAGGAAGTTTGGGCTATCGGGCTGGGGGGACGACTATTCTGCGCGCGAGCAGAGGTAGTTGGGACGGGGCTAGCGGGTCGAACGGGCGTTTGAGTTGGGGACGGGGGCGACGCGGTGGTCTTTTTGGCCTTGCTGGCCTGGGAGGTTTTCCCTTTCTTCCTCTTGCCACCGGTGACGACTTGAAAGTCGTCTTCCGAGGACGAGGGGCATGATGACAAATCATTGTCGGAGTTGTTATTGGACACAGGTTCGGTGGTGTCCATTTCACGGAATTCAACTGCAGCGCACACCTGCGCGGCGTCCATTGTTTTATGAACAATGGGATTAGTAGGTGGGCCGGAAACAATGGATGATTTCGGGAATTGGGCGGTCGGCACGACATTGTCGGCGGGCGGGGGCGATAGAGGGCTATCTACCTGGAAGTCGTTCGTTGTTCGATGAACAATGGGATCGGAGTTGATAAACACTTCCGTGAATTGACCAACCGGAATGCCTTGATCAGCAAGCGGGGGAGATAATGGGCTGTCAAGCGCGTCACTAAAATCAGCGACGTTGGCTTCGGTAGCCGGAGGACAGTTAGCGATTTCACGCTGGATTATTCCGCCATATTTGGCGGAAATAGCAGGGTTTTCCTTAAGGATTTTTAGCAATATCTCCAAAATATTGGAGTTTGCCATGATTGGCGAATGGATCAAAAATTTAATGGGGAAATTTTGGAGATTTCTCTCCCGCGGGGGACCTATTTAAAGCCTAACTGACCTAACTCCCCGGATGGATGGGTCCGGGGATGTGTAACCCTCCCAGTCGGGTAGAGACTGGGAGGTGAGTACCTAATGGTGAGCCCTAAGCTTGTAACCGGTCGCCAGTCTTATTGTGCGAACCGGGCCCTATTGGGTCTAGTGCGAAGGGGTAGACACACCCAACCGACACTAGGTGTGTAGCTGAAAACGAAACTCAGTAACTAGGTTTGACTAGGAGATCCTCCAAGGCCAAAACCTAGCACTCGACTCCAATTGACTGCTTCACCCTGAAGGGGATCAGCGGGTGCGTCGGGTCAGCACCCCCTTGGTATTGTTGACACCGTGAGGTTTCCAACCAAGGACCACGAAACTGTGGTTTTACCCTGAAGGGGCCAAACCAAATTGTTTTTGACGTTACTCTGTTATAGAAACAAAATATCCTTCACTGCCTTGAAAAAGGCGGTTCCGGATCGAGATTTGTAGTCGGCGACTACGAATGACGTCACGGCGAGCGCGACGAAGCGATGACACAGACACAGAACGATCGGGAGCGCAGAGCGGCACGACCGTCTCGGGCGAGCGTCGGGCGAAGAGTGTTCAGGAAACATACTCATCGTTATGTACTATCGACCAATCTTCCGCATGCTCACCTTCAAGGCTATAATCACAATTCGACCGCCCAATGCGTGTATTTTGACCAAAAAGATGCACAATGCGTATTTTAGTATTGTTCGTAATAGTAAGTATTAACATAATGTTATACGCCCTGTACTCACACAAATGCATATTGTCTCTAATTGGGCGAAACCAGGAAGGGATGTGGTTTGTCACTAGCTGCGCTTCCACAGTAATATTTTCTTAAGTGAGCATGCGTAACTTTGGCCAATAGTACTTATACTTTTCTCAAGTATGTTGGGTTGGCTTCTAACCGGATGTACCTGAGTATTAGTGGTTTACATAGAGCTTCTGTCTATGTGACCTCCTAGCTGGGTAACACAATACCGCCATGGCTAGACCAGTATTAGATTTTCTGGCTTTTGAATACCCGTAAAGATTATAAATAAATATACCTATGAATAATCATTTATTTCAGACTTAGTCCATGGAGTATTAGTAACAATTTAACCTTATGCTATGTTAGTACAAAAAAGACAAAGACATAACTAAAATAATAAGATTTAAAAAAAACGTACATTCAACTTAAACCTATCGCTACCTAGAGGTAGCGATAGGTTTAAGTTGAATGTACGTTTTTTTTATAACTTTATAATTTTAGTTAGATCCAGTGTCGCTGAATAGGGCAGTCAAATCTCGCCGCGATTGTCCTGGGGAGGCTGTTGTCGCTGCTTCGTAAGCTGCACTTTTTTATGGATTATGGCCTGAAAGCCATTAGTATCTAGCCGTTAGTAGTAGAATGCTTCTGTAAACATGCCAGACGCACTGCAGCGCCATGGCAGCCCCAACAGCCTCCTAAAGACGTTATTATATTGGGTGTGCAGGGCTCTTTAAGCTTATTGCGTATAGTTTTAGGTATACTGTACCCACCGACCACTCGAGTAAAATGACTGGCGAAAAAAAAAAATATATATATATATATATACGCGTCGAATTGATAACCTCCTCCTTTATTTTGTCGTCGGTTGAAAGCCATAAAAAGTGTTATTTTCACTTCACTAGAGCAACGAAAAAATCTGCGAGCAAGCATATTGCCTCTCACTACCAAAGCCCTGCGCTCCCGCTCTATATCCTCATTATCCCTTAAATCACTAGCGACTATGTGGCCTAGATACTTAAATTTATGAACTACATTCAGTGGCACACCATTGAGCATGATAGGAAGATTATACTATACTAGATTTTATGACAGCCAGGACTGGGGTCAACGGCTTACGAACTTTCCGTGGCACGGGGGTATAGACTCTTATAGCCCGATGAGACGAAAGTCGACCGGCAAGATATCAGGTACAGGACCGGCGGTGCATACTTCCCAATGCACGCAGGTATCACGACGCCAACGTCCATTCTCCGGAATATTACTTAGAAATTTCTTATAAAAAAACCCAACAGCACTTTAGGGAATCGAACTCGAGTCCTCGTAGTCAACAACTCGACCAACGACGCAGGTTCGAGAAAATATACTAAACTATAATCATTATTATTAAATTATAATGTTTGTAAACTTTTTCGATAGCATTTTATCGAAAAATTTACAAAGATGGACTTGTAAGTAAATCAATGGCATATTAAACTCTATCTGATAATGTCAACTTTAAAGTACATTTATCTAAAGGCCTTGTTTTAAAAACATTGTATCAATGCCCAAAGTGACAGGTCACCGGCTCAATGTCTATTATCAACGTGAATTAGTGAGCTCTTTGCGTCGATGTCCCCCATTTGCATCCAACTATCGGCTAAAACCCTCCAAATTTTCCTTTTACCAAATAAAAAACACAACTTATGCACTGATATCGAACAAAACCGATATACCGTGAGCTTCTCGACAAAAATGCCGACATTATTTATGTATATAAATGTATGTTAAATAGATAAAATGTAACCGATTGAACAATACCCATACACATTGTGACTTTTCCCATCATTCACACCAATTTAACTTTTACACATGAGAACCAGAACGCCAAACTTAAATGTACAAAAAATAGAGTTCACTTTCCTTTAAAACAAAGTTTCTCGGCGACATATCTAAATATGTAACATCAAAGTCACCTAAAAGCGATGACCTCTGACCACGAGACTTGCTACACAAATAATGTCAAGAAAAGATTTTCTCTTAGACAGTTAAATGAACATACACTGATTTACATCCCGTTTGTATGTTAACGGAGTTCCGAACGTCAATAGGTCACGACATATTTTGCCGGTCTTATGAACGCTACACAAAGATTTTGTAAGAAATTGGAAAAGAAAACAATGTTGTACTGTCACGTGTGCGAGAGTTTAAACATAATATATTGTACCACGTGCTTGTAGCTGAATAATAACGGCCACACGGGTGGATCTTCAAGGTTGAGCAACGGTTACCGAGGTCAATGGGTGGATGGGTAACCATTTTTTTTTATTAACTACTTCTAAAAAAGGAGGAGGTTCTTAATTCGGATGTTTGTATTTTTTCTTTTATGTTTGTCCGCGCATAACTCCGTCGCTTGCCAACCGATTTGAAAAGTTCTTATCTTGTTAGAAAGGGTATACTTCCCAAATAGTCCCATGAAAATTTTATCAAAATCAGACAAGCCGTTTCTGAAAAATCAACAAAAGTCAAAAAAAAAATATTTACGTTGATGATCTTTTCGTTTACTCTGCATTGCGTTTTTTGTTCGCGCATAACTCCGTCATTTACGAACCGATTTGAAAAATTCACTGACCGACTAAAATGCACGAAAATAAAAACTTTTTTCCAAAAAAAAAAAACCGACTTCCATATCAAAACACTACAAAGCCAAAAATAATTTTAATTTCGGAAGGCGGTTTGAAAAAAAAAGAAAATACAAAACCAATGACACCGACTACCGAAATTAAAATTATTTTTGGCTTTGTAGTGTTTTGATATGGAAGTCGGTTTTATTTTTTGCAAAAAATTTTTTTTTTAATCGAGATCCATCCGTATCTGACCTCCACAACCTAGTATGTGGAGGTCAGATAGGCAGTTGATTCTTATTAAACAGTTTGCTGCTCCCGGCGTAAGGATTCTATCTACCAAATGTTCGGTGACAAACTTGTTGCCCAGTTCTGGGCAGACTCCATCTAGCTATTTGCCAAGCCCTGGCGAGCTAGTTATTTTAGAATATAATTATTTAGGCACAGCTGTTCTTATTTATAATTCTATACCAAAATGTATTACCGATCTTCCCTACAGAAAATTCTGCATAGTTTTAAAAAAGTGGCTCATCTCTCACAGTTTTTATTCAATAGCTGAGTTTAAAAAAAAGGTTCTTGTCAGTCGTACCATTACAGAAATATATTGTAAATTTATTATTATTGTATAAACTCTGGTTGGAAATTTTGGTTTGTTTTTATATTTTGTTTTTACTTCATGTTTTTAAAATATTATTGTATTCAATTAGTTATAGTTAAGATTATATTAGGCACCCTATTATAGTTTAATATTCGCATGCCAATTTATGGCGAAATGTGTCATTTCACTAAGTATTATATTATGCTAACACCTTTTGTACTACATTTTAAGCAAATAAATGGATTTGATTTGATTTTAAAGATTAGCTATATCGAATGTTTTCGTAAATAAACTGTAAATCTACAAATCGTGTTGAGATTTTATCTCTGACCACTCAAACTCATAATCTCGTCGAAAATAATCGGTTAGGAACTCACACACATCGCCCACACAATCTCTTCGCCCCGTACAACAAAGACGTGTGCTTTGGGCAAACGGACCATATTGAATATTCATAAACCTCGCACGCAATGGCATTCGACAAATTGACATAAAATTTCACACAAACGTAAAGGAAAAGACGTTTTTTTTATACACATAGTGGTTGTTGGCGCCGCCGCGAATTGATTTACATGACATTTGAATAATATTAACTTATGAGATGGATGGAAGAATTGATTTTATTTATTTTTAACCGACTTCTAAAAAAGGAGGAGGTTCTCAATTCGGATGTTTGTATTTTTTTTTTTTTTTTTTTTATGTTTGTCCACGCATAACTCCGTCGCTTGCCACCCGATTTGAAAAATTCTTTTTTTGTTGGAAAGGGTATACTTCCCAAATGGTCCCATGAAAATTTTATCGAAATCGGACGAGCCGTTTCTGAAAAATCAAAAAAAGTCGAAAAAAATAATTTACCTTGATGATCTTTTCGTTTACTCTACATTGCGTTTTTTGTTCGCGCATAACTCCGTCATTTACGAATCGATTTGGAAAATTCACTGACCCACTAAAAAGCGCGAAAATAAAAACTTTTTTGCAAAAAATAAAACCGACTTCCATATCAAAACACTACAAAGCCAAAAATAATTTTAATTTCGGAAGGCGGTGTGAAAAAAAAAGAAAATACAAAACCAATAACACCGACTACCGAAATTAAAATTATTTTTGGCTTTGTAGTGTTTTGATATGGAAGTCGGTTTTATTCTTTGCAAAAAAGTTTTTATTGGATTATAGGAATATATGGATGTCATAGACGTTTCTTTTCTCTTACAATGTTTTTGAAGAGCATGTACTTTATTTCTAACACTAGCTTTTGCCCGCGACTTCGTCCGCGTGGAATAGTTACTTTGGGCTAACGTTAAATTTAACCCCGATTTTGAAGCATTCTTCATTGGCGCTCCGCTCCTATTGGCCTTAGCGTAATGATATATAGCCTATAGCCTTTCTCTATAAATTGAATATTTAATTAAAAAATAATTTTTCAATTCGAACCAGTAGTTCCTGAGATTATCGCGTTCAAACAAACAAACAAACTCTTCAGCCTTATATCATTAGTATAGATAGCTGTTGCCCGCGACTTCGTCAGTGTTTATGTCTTTTTTCATAAAAAAAAAGTAGCCTATGTCCTTCTTCACGGTTCAGTGATTTTGATGTAAAAGACAGATTTACTTTCGTAATTAAGCAGGGAAATATAATATGTCAATCTATAATACTGTTGAAAAATATCGCAATACGGAAAATATTATTGTTAATAGCTGTGCCCGCGACTCCGTCAGCGTGTAACTCCTTGTGTGTTATTAAGTTAATGTATTGGTAACGTTGTTTAGATCACGTTCACATGAGGCTTAAGTACCTATAGAACGAAAATACTTCAGCGCAAAGCTTCCGGGTAAACTATGTTGAAAGTTGACCCGTCCGGCACGTGAGCATAAAGATTTCTAGAACTGCTAACCCGGGAAAGAGCGACGTACAACTGACCATGCGAGAAACAACTGACACCGAGATCTACTCCAGGAACACGAAAAGTCTGCCCTTGAGCCTTATTAATTGTCATTGCATAACACACCGATATTAGGAATTGCGTTCTTTTAAATTGGAATATAAAATTATTTGGTATTATGGGAATTCTGGGAATAATGACGGTTTCTCCTGCACCGCAACCTGTTAAAATTTGAGTCTCGATTATATTTTGTTGCAACTGGGTTACTTTTAGCCAAGTTCCATTGCAAAGTTGTGGTGGTCTTAAATTTCGGAGCAGAATAATCGGAATGCCAATTTTAACTTTGGTGTTTCTATACCGATTTATATGATTCTTTTTTATGGAATAGTTAATAATGTTAACTTTTTCAAGTAGGGGTGACTGAGAGTGCTATAAACGTAAGAGTAGACAAATATTATAATCAGAAAGCTTCGAACTGCTAAGCTATCGGGAGTTACACGTGTTATTGTGAGTCAACCATAAAAGATAGACATATGCTGTCGTGGGATATTTTTTATATAATTTTAAGGAGAACATTTCCGTCATGAAATGATTTCTGTGTAGCTTTAACCATTAAGGTTGCACACGCGACGGAAGCTTAAAAAATGGAGTAATTTCTCCCGTTTTCCCAACATTTCCCTTAACTGCTCTGCTCCTATTGATTGTAGCGTGATGAAAGTATACTATAACCAGCCCAGGAGTATGAATAACAATTGTACCAAGTTTCGTTAAAATCCGTCGAGTAGTTTTTGTTTCTATAACGGTTATACAGACAGACAGACAAAAATTTTACTGATTGCATTTTTGGCATCAGTATCGATCCCTAATCACCCCCTGATAGTTATTTTGGAAATATAATTCATGTACAGAATTGACCTCTCTACAGATTTATTATAAGTATAGATTATAAAGAAGTAAAATTTGTTTGTATGTAGGGGTTAATCTCCGAAACTTATGACCCGATCCTAAGTTTTTTTTTGTCGCGGGCGAAGAGCTATTAGATAATAAAAGGATTTTGAAATTTTTGTTGTGGATAATATGATGTATGATATTTTCTTTATTTATCTGTTTAAAGGCAGGTTTTTCTATGTCTATAATAAATGCCTCATATCTTATAAATGATATACAACGTGTAATTTAAAGGGTAACCCTATAGTCGGATACTGCCCCCTAAGACACAGGCTTTGCCTAGTTTAAGGGGCAGGGTTGAAACTAGTGTACATATCTGTAATTAATTTGTTAATATATAAATCTGTGTAATGTAACATCAAATTTGTGGTAAATAAACTTATTTATTATTATTGATATGTACATACCAAGTGCACGGTTTCTTTGGATGATAATAACGGCAAGGGTTTTATAATCCTATATCTACATGTGTGAAGTATAATAGAAATTTCAAAACATTGATAACAGAGGCAGAATTTTCAAATTAAGAAAAACGAAGAGAATCACCGTGTTATTTTATTTTATTTATTCATTTGGGAAAACAAACAGTTACGCAAGTGTGATTAAAATTATGAATGATTACAAAAGTATTGGTATATGTGTAGCTCACGACATTATCCACATATTGTTCACATCAATTTTATATTTGAACTAAATAAGCGAAAGCGAGTGAAGCGAGTGTTATTGGCAAGTGACGTGGAAAGTTATTAACCCTCGTAGTGCTGTGATACGTTTGTTATGTTTGGTGAATTCTTCTTCTTCTTGAATAAGAAACATATGAAACCGATAATTAGATATCAATTCTTTGTGTCACTCATTTTGAGCTGAAGCTGTGCATAGAGACTCCATACCAGATGTTGTCTTCAGCCCTTTTGGATAGATATAGGGTTTCCGTTATACGTTGTATAGGATATATATAACTGTCTGGGATTTTGAGTACTTCATGCAGCCAACTCAGACGTCCTAACTTTGGTATTATCCGCCAGATCGTTGAGCTCTAAGTTGATCTATACGTTATCTGACAAACGTTTGCCTTATCTGGACAGACTCACTCAAATCTGTGTGCATCTTTTCTCAAAAGATACTAGGTACGTGGTTCTCATTATGAAACATGATTTAACCAGTACTTACAGATTGTATGGACTTTAAAAGAGGCGTTGACCTCTGACTTTGTTTCGTTGTTTCTTCTCAGAATAGTTAGTCAGTTAACACTCACCACATCTAGATTAAATTTATTAAAAAATTAAGAGTGTGTTATTTAATAACCACTTTGCAAAATAAATAAAATTTATTCAATTATAGGCACAATCCCAAATGGTATAAGTGAAATATAATTTAGAAGTTCCGTATTTTATAGAAACCCGTATTTTACTTGGAGTAATGAGGAATTTCGCCGAATAAATACTAAAACGATCCCACTAAAACATACATCTTACTTACGGAAAAAAGATTATTATTCAAATGGCAGACACAAGTTAATGGCGATTATAACAGTGACGCTAATAAATTCAACTGCACTCCGTTTCTTTGTAACACTTGCGATGAATTTTGAGCAGGATGAGTCAGGTACTGCAATGGTTAAGCATATTTTCTAAGTGGTTTTCCCAAAGTTTTTCAAAAGTTCTTGAATAAAAGATTTCAAGAACTGTGTATTGCTTTGAAGTACTTTATTCCGGGGTTCGATTGAAAACCAGCGCCAGTCACCAGTTGTTTGTTATTTTGCAGAATCGGGCTCCTTAGCGCAGCTGTGAGGGACACGAAATTATATTTATTTATTTACACTTTATGCACATAGGTACAAAAGCGGACTTAATGCCGTACGCTTTCTCTATTCTGTGTTCAGAAGTTTTTTTTTTTTTTCAGGTTGTGTATTTTGTGGTGTGCCAAATATTTTAAAAACTATCAGTGCTTAGACCCTAATCTGTGCTATATTATTAAGGTGAAAAACAAGATGGATATAATGGTTGACGGGATTGAGTAACAAATACTCAATCCCGTCAAAATGGTTAAACGGACATTGACGAAACTTGAAACAGAATTAGGTTATACCTAATCTATTTATATACAACGTGTAACTTGAAGGGTATACACATATCAAGTGCACAGCTTCTTTGATGATATGGCAAGGGTTTTGTAATCCTATGTCTACATGTGTGAAACTTATTAGAAATTTTAATACATTGATACCACAGACCGAATCTTTCAAATTAAGAAGAACGAAGAGAATTATCGTGTTATTGCCAAGTCACGTGGAAAGTTATTAACCCTCGTAGTGATGTGACAGGTCTGTTATGATTGGCATTCAAGAAACATATAAAACCGATACTTTGGTATCAATTCTTTGAGTCACTTATTTTGAGCTGAAACTGTGCATAGAGTCTCCATACCAGATGTTGTTTTCAGCCCTTGTGGATATATATATAGGGTTTCCGTTACACGTTGTATATAAAGCATAAAATAATAAATAGTATACCATAAGTAAAGAGAGAGAGAGGAACTATATATGACTTCTCTCTTTGTAGCAAAAGTCAAAAAAATATTTATTTCTAAAATATTGTTTATTAATATTTTTTGTATCACCAGTGTCGCCCGTCAAATTATCTTCTCATTTTTAGCTCACACTATTTTATAACTTGTCCCACATCCATCATAGTTATGTCAACAGCATTCCTTTCAATCATTTTGGACTATTCTGAACCTTAGTACTTCGCAATAAGGTGAATGAATAGATAATATAAACAGTAGCACCGATCCATCAAATGATTTAGTTAAACGACAATTTGTTAAAATCAGTGTAAAGTTGATCGATTAGTATTGGCATTTTATTGTTGGTAAAATATCATATAAAGCGTGAATTTGGCTCTAGTTAGCAACGATTCAACTTATGAGCAAGAGGGATTTTTTTTTTAAAGAGTACTGCGAAATACCATCTGTACGCGCTTGAGTCTATCGAGAAGCGGGCCAAGAGACTCTTTGGCAACGATGCACTGGTTGAGTCAAAGCTCCAGAGCCTTGAACACCGACGACGAGTTGCAAGTCTATCGGTTTTCTATCGGTTACATTTCGGGGAGTGTGCGATGGAATTACAAAATCTAATTCCGCCAAGCCCGTTCCATCATCGGACTACGAGACAAACGGCGAAGCGCCATCGGTACATAGTGGACATCCCACCCATACGCACGAAACGTTTTGGGAATACCTTCATTGTGCGTACGGCTAAGGAGTGGAATTCCCTGCCGGAGTCTGTGTTTTCCGACAGCTATCACCTACTATCAGGTGAGATAGTGGTCAAACGAAAACCTATATTCAATAAAAAAAAAATACTGGCAATGTGTGTAGTATTCACATTACTAGCAATCTTGTTAACCCCTCCAACTAAGCTAAATTTTCTTGAGTCTGGAGTGGGTTCACGACAATAGTATAAAGGGTGAGTTTGAACGCGTGACCCCTTGATCACAAGTCCGACAACTTAGTCATTAAGCTATTAAAAATTCTCATATTTACAAAGAGCAGACGCAGTTAAAGTTTATGTCATGAGTGAATAGGTTACTTCTAGGCAAGCCTGCTCCATCTTCGACCACATCATCACTTACCATCAAGTGAGATGGTGGTCAAACGCGAGCCTATACTGAATTAAAAAAAAAACATAACAAAATTGCGAAAGCAACATTTTGTTTATTTTGCAAATTAATAACACTAACACGTAAATTTTTCATTTTACATAAGACTTTTACACTAGAAATATGAACTGTTGCTCTGATATATTTCATTTCGTTTCGTTGCTCAGATTTCTCAAAATTTACATTCGAAAAAAATCGTGGGGAATAGCTAGTTAAACAAAGCTCTTATAAGGTAACGTAACACGTATTTATACTTTATTTATATACTAATAGAGGTAGAAATGTTTTGGCCCAAACGTCGTTAAATTTTGAGTCAAAATATTCGTAAGTTATTTGATAATAATAATTCAGCCTGTAACTTTCCCAGTGCTGGAACTCCCCTGGAGGACCGCTCTCTATGAGAGCGAGAGGGCCATAATCCAGTCCAAAACTGTTACTGATAACAGTGCGGGTTATATTAAGTTATATTGAACTTAACTAAACAATACACTCTATTTTGTAATTTTGGACATTTTTGTGCCAGGGATTTTGATTTTTTTTTAACCTTGATAAGGCTTCTGTAGTGCGTCAGAGATGTTTGCGAAGACGCATACAGATGGGTTCCACGCCATCATGCGCAAAAATACTCTGTTCGCTGGTCAGCAGAGTGCGGGCGAGTAACAACAGCATTCTGTCGACTGTGGCGGAGAGATCAAACTCTCCTTTTATGATTCACTTTATGGGAATGACTATCAACCGGGGCACGTTTCCCATAAATTGATGGTCCTTCGCATAAAGCTAGTTATAACTAATTTTGTATATATTATGTACTAACCCTAGCCTAAGCATTATACTAACACATCTATGGATTTTTAATCCGAAATAAAGAATTTGAATTTGAATTGAATAAGGGCATTGTGCACTATGTCCAGGAGTACTTCTTTCTGAATCAAGCCCTTGATACTGCTGCACAATGACAGCCTCCTCAGATGTTTGTCGAGGTATTTAGAATCATGAATGTTAGTTAAGTTATAGAAGTTAAGTTATACTTCTGTAAGTTTACAAGTGGATCTTTATTTATTTATCTCAGAGGCTATTGGCTGTGACGACTATCGACACAATGATTGCTGTATCCACATCCCACAAGACGACAACCTCGCGCTCCAAGTTCTGATACTTACTTCGTTTCCTTGATAATTTCTGGTTTTCTTAAAATGAGAATCATGTAAAAACTAAGTTATTCCGGTCTGACCCCCAGGGGTATGCAAATCACATTGCTTCGACATTTGAATTTAGTATATTTGTAGCACAGAAAGATATAGATAATATTTTGCGTTCGAATTGACAAAATAGTTTGTGGGTACTCCTAGAAGAATAGTTACGGCGTATAATCAAAACTACTTTGTTTGGAGAAAAAGAGCGTGGTCTCGAAGTAGTTTATTGTTACACATAATGTTTTTTGCAAGTGCTCAACTGCTGTAAAAGGGAAGCGCGTGTCTAAGTTATAACAGCCATTCGGGACATCCTCTGAGGTTAAGCAACGCTTGCGAAGGTTAGTATGTGGATGGATAACCATATTAACATAATTATGTAATAGATTTCACCGTGCCTCGGAAAGCACGGTTGTTATTTCACATAGGCTTACATGGGCACTCATAAAACGTCAGAAGTTATTACACGGTTTGAAATTGGTCATTTCCTATGGAGAAGAGCCGGCAAGAAACTCCACGGTTAACTCTTTTAAAAAAAATCTTGATTTTCACAATCTGCATAATACAACGTGTAATTTAAACGGTATATACATACCAAGTGCATAGCTTCTTTGGATGATAACAAACGATATGGCAAGGGTTTTGTAATCCTAAGTCTACGTGTGTAGAACTTATTACAAATTCCAATACACTGATACCAGAGACCGAATTTTTCAAATTAAGAAGAACGAAAAGAATTATCGTGTTATTGGCAAGTGACGTGGAAAGTTATTGACCCTCGTAGTGCTGTGACACGTTTGTTATGATTGGTATTCAAGAAATATATGAAACCAATAGTTTGGTATCAATTCTTTGAGTCAGTTATTTTGTGCTGAAACTGTGCATAGAGACTCCATACCTGATGTTGTTTTCAGCCCTTTTGGATAGATATGGGGTTTTCGTTACACGTTGTAGATACAATTCTCTATTTTTTTTTTTTTGGTATGAGAGGACGGTATAGACTGGGTTGTGGACGTTTGGTAGACAGTCGTTGCTCCAGTTATTTTCTTCCTCCTACCGTATCCGATTTGACCGGAAACCAACTGCAATATAGTCGGAAAAAGACTAACCAGATTATTTCCACTACTGTACGATCAGACACTTTTAATTAATACGGGACCACTTGAAATCTAATCCAATATTGGTTTAAGAGCTCATGAATCATTTCCTACATTCGACATCCTCTAATCAGGGTGTTTTACACTATCATGGGAGCCAGTAATTATACCCAGTAAATCAAATGGGCCACACACAGTTTATGTCGCGTATAAAATTTGGATGCGTAGCCATGAATCAACTGGACAATACTAGACAATTTATTGATTGAACTGCGAGCTTTAGATACTCGGGGCACCACGTTGTGGATATATTTAGGATAGTTCTTAGTCCCGTTAGCTATTTGCTTTCTTGTATGGACAAAAGTGTTCTGTTTCAAAATAACTACTCAAAAAGTAAAACTTAACATATTTCTTTCTTTGGCAGACCGCAAAGGAGATGGCGGGATGACCTGGATGGCTTCCTGAAGAACTGGCAGGATAAGGTGCAGAATCACGACTGCTGGATGAATTTGAAGCCTTTGCAGTGGGATATCGCAGGCTAATAGTACACACAAAATAATAATAGTTTCGTGTCTTAGCTTTCGTTGTCTTTTGTTATAACTGTATAGTTTTTTCATGTAATTATTGATAAGCTCGCGTTTCTCCACAAACTTACCTGACGGAAAATGATGATTGACGAAGAAGCTCATATGTTAATACTAGTGTTATTTTTCTATTATACAAGGTGTAACAGATTAAACGCAATACCTCAGACACCCCAATTAGAATATTAAATTATAAGTCTAAAACAACATCCGTAACTAAATAAGTTGAAACCAAGCCGAGACATTTTTTTTATAAAATAGTTATCCTTACTAAACGCAAAACGTATGTGCGTCATACAATATCCTTACGCAGACGCATACACTCATGCAATGTTAGCGGCCGACACGACTACGAGCGCATTTTTTTTAATTAAAGATTGTATTAATTTGTCATGATACTGTGTTTCCATTTTAAGTTAAATGAAAGATTTTTCTGTCAAAATTTAATACCAATTTTTTCAACCGACGACAAAAAGAGGAGGTTTCAATTCGAAGCGTATATTTTTTTTTTTTATTGTATGATCATCGATTACTCGAAGACGGCTGGACCGATTTGGAATATTCTTTTTTTGATTGAAAGGGTATAATTTGAAATTGGTCCCATTTTCATAAACGTCAGGATCTGATGATGGGATCCTGGAGAAATCGAGGGAACTCTTCAAATATTATAGGCACACCTATGACGTTTTGGGTATTTATTATAGTTACTTGTGCAGTTGCTCTCAAAAAGTACCATTTGAGGAAGTGGAACTGATGATGAAGACCACAGATGACCGCCGAAACTACTCAATAATAAGTATTGAGTCGATTGCGATTCGATTACTTGAATACGGATGTTAAGCACTTTATGCTCGTCACAATGCATATGGTGATGTAGAGCTGATGGTGAAGTACCAGGAGAACTCCTCAACAATTAACGGCCCAGCATTGGGAAAAGCAATATTTTGTAAAAGGTTAGAAGTAGTTAACATTTAGGCTCTTGTAACTAGGTAAATTAAAAATAGACCAACTTAAAAGAGTGAAATAAAAACTTTTTACCAAAAAATTAAACCGACTCCAAAAAAACACTGCAAAGTGAAAAATAACTTTAATTTCGGAAGTCGGTGCCAAAAACGAAAATAGAAAACTAAAGACACCGACTACCGAAATTAAAGTTATTTTTCACGTTGCAGTGTTTTTTGGAGACGGTTTAATTTTTTGGTAAAAAGATTTTATTATGACGGAAATCGATTCAAAAGCCGATTTAGGAATTGCGTTTATTCTGTTACACGTTGTATACATATAAGATGCTGTAACAAATGTGTACTTTACTGTTAATCATTATATTTTCAGAAAAAACTTCACAAATAAAGAATTAAAAGGACTTGATCTTTGAGGTTAAGCAACCATTGCCGAGGTCAGTCTGTGGATGGTCACCCATCTTAAAATATCGAGATTTTTCTAAAGCTGGTCATCTCGGCTGTCAATTGTATATATTTGACAGTTATAATTATTATTTAATTTATTACAATTTATAAACCTATTATTTACATTTTTAAATAATCCTATAAAAACATAAACATTTAAAAATATAACAAACAGTAGCCCACTGGTATCGGTAACAGGGTCCAAGCTACCGGTGGTCAGGGCTCTTAAGAGAGGAACCTCCTAACAATTCGCGCCGTGTCCAGAAGTACTGCTTTCTGCATCAAGACCTTGATCCAGCTGCCCAACGAGAGCCTCCTAAGATGTTTATCGAGGCTCTTGGCTATTATTCCATTGGCTGAGACGACTAGCGGCACAATGATTGCTGTATCCACATCCCAGATGTCAACAACCTCGCGAGCCAAGTCAAGATACTTAATAATAATAATTATTATTTTATTTATTTCTCACCACAACACAGTGTTTTATAATATATTAGGTATATTAGATCTGAATGTTAAGCAAATTTGATAAAGTACTGTAGAAGACTGGTGCCTAAACTAAACGGAGAGTCTGTGTTGCAGGACACCTGGTCCCCACCCCTCGGACTTGTTGACATTTCAACATAACATATAGAGGTAAATATAAAAAATATGTACACATACACTTTTAACTACGGTAAGGATTTTTTTTAATATTATTTTATATTATTTTCAAAAGTAGTGATTAGTATTGATGTGTACAAGTGGTGCGCATGTGTGTGTGTGTGTCTGCATGTGTAAGTTACGTGCATGCTTGTGTGCGAATGTGTTGTGTGTGTATTGTGAAGTGTGTAGTATGCCCATGTTTATGCATGTGTGTGTGCTTGTGTATAAACATTTTATATGATATTCTGGTTGTATGTGCTAAACCTGAACAGATAGTAAGTTTTCCGTATTCTCGTAGCTCAGGTCCTGTAGCCAAGAGTTTACCTTCATTCTGCACTTGGTTTTCGTGAGATGGTATACTGAGAGTATCCCATTTATTTCATTATAATGGATGGTTAGAAGCCAGGAAATAACTAGTCTTGACAAAGAGTATCGTAATACCATTGATATATTATAAGGTGGAAGATATGGTACTAGACACAGCGTTTGGTCCTATAAAACTAAGTGATTGCCCGTAGTTGACGAGCGCTCACTCTCAGTCGCGTACAGAACGTTGTTGATCATACAGCTCAAGAAATTCTCGTCTCTTCGTGTTTTTATTGATTTTTTTGGAATAAATATGCATCAAAATGACTTCTTGTATAGTTAGACAGTGTTTTAATTACACCAGGAAGAAAAATAAGAGACATGGGTCATGGGATCACTTATTACGTACTTACCTAATACATGCAATCTTATTTCATTCATAAGCGCAAACATTCGGCAGCTGAGACGATTTCGCTCGCACTACAGCGCCGTCTCCTATCTCTATTCTTGTCTATCGGTAACTGTAGGTTTGGGACTGATGACGACACTGAACACAGATGTGTGAGTTACTGTGCATGTATTCGTGCGATGAGCCCAGGTTTACTGATTGCGATGTTAGAGAGTAACATATCTTCCTCCTTTTAATACATCAATGTGTAATACCAAGTTTCTAAGTTGTAGTAGATGTCATATAGGCCGACGTTCCATGTAAAACACTAATACTGAGGTGCTTCCGGTTAGACTGGAAACCGACGCAACATAGTTGGAAAAGGCTAAGCAAATGATAATACAACGATCAACTAGCTGTCGTACTCGAAATGATTTGCATAGAAATTTTTCTCATGTTCCCGGAATCAAACTGTCGAATTTTCCCAATCAACCTTGAACCTAATTTCATTAACAATAAAGTTGAAAATCTATTAAAGAAATTTGACAGATTTTTGTAGCTTAATATGCTGGCGTTTGTGCTATGTGTTATTCCCGAATATAATCTTTTTCGATGCCAAATTTCATCAATTCCTTTCAACTATTTTTGCGTGATAGTGTATAAAATAACAACATATTAAAACTTGCGCGTTCATAAAATAAGTACCTGTAGATGGGAACAGAGGTTTTCTTTTCGAATAATTTTTTGGGTTGCCAGCTGTTCTCCTAGCTAGGTTGCTGGGTAACCTGTATTAAAGAGAGACAGTTTGCCTCACCGGAGAGTTTTTTATGAGTGGTATTACGAAACAACATGGTCACCCTACACTTGTCACTTTATACAACACTTCAACGATTTTACGACCCGAATTCCGTTCGGAACTTAATTCGTTTTTTTTTTAAGTTAACGTCGCTGTAATAGTTCAAAATAGGTCCGTATTAAAAGTGTCCACCTAATTTATGATTTGGATACGAATGAATCAAATTTTATTGTTTGAGCAGCTATTTAGAGTGACTTCAAGACATTGATGAGCGGGTATATTATTTACAATAGCCTCTTGAACCCATTTTTTAGGTCGTAATACGTTTTATTTGTTTAGTCGTAAAACTTTTGGAGACGCCACTGGACAATAAGTGTAATTTTTTCAATCAGCTGTAGCATAGATTCGTTTTAGGAAGCCATAAATCCTATAAGACTTTTATAGCCAGTGTTTTACTTAATTTTGCTCTCAGTGACCTGTCGGTAGTTAAATTTGTTTAACGGTTTCACGGTACATTTTACTATTAAAACATACTTAATCATTTCAACAGTGTTTTTCATTCATAGTTTCTGCTTCTAGTTCCACTTTTATAAGGTAACCTCCTTTTCTTTTATAACTACAGATAAACAGTTATGGTGATCAAATTCTTGGCAAGTTTAGATAGCTGATAAGATAAGATATGATCATTTTATTTGGCCAAACATGAGTATACCTACATACAAAAGGTGAGTAGGTATATGTCAATTATTATTAATAAAGTAAATCAATCAAATCAACAGCTAATAAAGTTATCCAAATAATTAATAAAAACAATTCAATTTTATTTAGTCACAATTTACTTATATAACGTAGTCAAAACAAGTAAGTAAAGTTATTACAGTAGTCAATTAATATGTAAAAGTTATAATAGTCATAAATTTAAATACTTTTCATGTAAAAAATCATTAATTTTACCATCATCTCACCTGATGGTAAGCGATGATGTGATCGAAGATGAAGCACGCTTGTCTAGAAGTAACCAGTTCACTATTGGCTTAAAGTACCCTAGGTTATAACTATTAGGAAACACAGAATCCGACAGAAAATTTCACTCCGTAACTGTACGCACAATGAAAGGGGTGATATTCCCAAAACGTTTTATGCGTATGGGTGTGATATCTACCAAGTAACGATGGCGCATCGCCGTTTGTCTTGTATTCCTATGACGGAACAAGCATGTTGGAATTAAATTGTGTGATTCTATCGTACATTCCCCGAATAGAAACCGATAGGCTTGCAACACGTCAACGATATGCGCACAATTAAAGTGTTCCTAAAAAGTTTGAAAGAAGATAAGAATGACATTAATACAAAGATACACTGTATGTATATACCCTGATTGTGTCAGTATTTTCACCCTATTTAGACTCTAATGTGCAATAAGTAAAACATAAAACTCTAAAAGTATGAATGCTTTATCTGTGTGTCTGTGTGAGTGAGTGATTGATTGAAATATTTAGTAAATTAATTTATATGTTATTAATTTAAATTAAAAATATATTTACTTAAATTTATATTAAAAATGTGAACAGTTTTTCCAACGCCACGATTCCCACAGCCAGGTCAAACATTTATGTGACGCAGGTTATCTAAGAGAGCGCGTGCGGTGCCGGGGCGATGCGCTCGTAAATCGGACGGTTACCGCGCGTGTCGCGACCCGGGTGGTCCAGCCCGCTCCGTTTTATTTAGCGTGATGATATGCTGCTGCAATGAGCTAACTAACATATAGCTATTGCTCTTTGTGCGGACGGGAATAAAGGTGTGGGAAACGTTTGCGTGGTTTGTTGATATATTTTTGATTCCTTGCTAATCTTTAAGTCAAGAGTGAATAGGTTACTTCTAGGCAAGCGGGCTTCATCTTCGACCACGTCATTGCTTATCATTAGGTGAGATGGTGGTCAAATGCGAAACTAGCAATAATAAAAAAAGAATGCCTAGTCTTTTATCTAAGACTGCCTCGGAGGCCCAGTCGACGCAAGCTCGTCTACTGAGCAAGAGATGCCGAGTTCGGTACCCGGGTCGGGTAAATAAGTACCTACTGATTCTGTGCCTTTTTGTAAGGATGGGAAATCATCCAATGACTGCCTCCCGATCTGAGCGAAGCTGGAGGGTGTGTCAGACTTTTACTGACTAAAACCCACCCGTGTTCCATCATATACTCTTCGTGTTCCGAGGCCGCGGTAACTCTTTCGAATATTCCGCAACCTCAGCAGGCAACGGCCCTCTTGTGGGCCCCGACAATTTTGCTGACACTCTTTGAGGCGCGAGTGGAACACGACGCGCTGTCTACACGGGCCTGGTTTCAGTCGGACGGCAAGCCACCCATTACTCGCAGCCCGCAGGCCCGCGCCTACGGTGGCTGGGAGTCACCCTGCGACTCCCGACGCCCGGAGCGTCTCCTGCGGCGGTTGGGGCGCGAGGGCTATGAAGGCCTTGAGACCCGCCTCTCCCTCGCATTGGTATCTGTGCCTGATCTTTTTTCGGTCGTGTTGGATTGCCATCCCGTGACCTAAATCGGTTAGAACTCGTGACTTTCTCCACTTGTAAAAAACTTCCTATAACGTTGTTTTCAGTCAAAATATTTCTCCTGACTGAAACTTATAAGTACTAATAAACTCATAGACGCGTTTCTTCTTAACCCCAAGATTTTTGCATATAATATTTTACTTAGCTTACCTTACAAATTTTCCTTTAAAAACTTATATGTTTCGACTTAAGTTTTGTGTTTCTAATTACTTTTATAACGTGGGTGTGGTTTACAGACATTTAAAAATGACATACACAAATCCTGAGACCAAGAGCAACTATCTCATATAAATATTTATTCCGAGCGGGAATCAAACCTACGATTCGCAGTGCAGCAGCCAATAGCTCAACCACTGCGCCGACCATGACATCAACTAGGCTGTACAATAATTGTACAAACATTCTAGGAATGGACGCTGATTTTTTTATTTTAGCAGAACATTTACAATATTCATTTCTTCGGACAGAGAATCAGCATTGCCATCCAACGTGGCAATGCAGCCAGTGTTTTACGCACTTTTTCCATTGATTATGACGAATTTTTCGATGCCCAACAAATGCTTTTTATTTTCGCCTGTATATATTTTTAGAGCTTTGTAAATCTATAGTAATTAGTATGTCTTTTGATGAAACAAACGCTTTATTTTAAAACAGAGAATACTTGGACCGTTACCAAATGATGCATTAGAAACTCTGCCCCATTTTTGCATACAACCATCCTACGTGGTGTGTCATCGCTAACCACAGCGGTGCTATAATTCTACGATATCGCTTTGTTTAATGCCCCGGCGTCGTCCGAGTGCCATCCCGTTAATCAACACAGGTGCACAGACAAACATGCACTTTTTGCATATATTTATGGTGCTATGGACGAAATGTGTGGCGTTCATTTAATGTTTTTATTGATCAATTTTCTTTTAAGAGTATAGTAAAAGCAAAATTTGCGACGCAGGATCAATCTCACAACACAGGGCATACCAATATGAGGTGCAAAACTCTGAAAAAAATGTAAATCTTTTTTAAACAAATTAAATAAATAACAAACAGGAAGAAATTGCACAAAAATGACTCTTATCAACTTATGCAATTATAGTCTACACGCATACGTCTAGTCGCACGCACACAAACACCGTGCCGAAATCTGCCGAACTGAAACGACGTTAGACGATGCACGGCTTTCAACGCCGCACCGCTGTGCCGGTCGGAGTTGGGGGTTGTTAGGTTTCTTTTCGTTACGGAATTTCTTGATTCGGTCGCCGCACTCAAAACCCACGATAAAAGCTATGCAATTGCTTAAAAATTCACAATAAAATACAATACACACGTAATGTCTTTTCCTGACTTTGTTTGGGTCGGATCTGAGTATAAGTGTTTTATATGGAGTGACTGTCTGTCTGGTTAGATAGAAAACGTGTTATCCAGCTACCGGGTTGTGGAGGTTTCCACAACCCGGTAGCTGGATAACACGTTACCCCTCGGCAATACCAGGATGAGATTTTCGAGCTTCTGACAACCTGTAACGATTGCTAAAGATGTACAGGGTGTCAGCACATCAAGCTACAACAATCTGTCAAATTTCTTTAATAGATTTTCAACTTTATTGTTAAAGAAATTAGGTTCAAGGTTGATTGGAAAAATTTGACAGTTTAGGGTAGCTTTATATGCTGACGTCTGTATAATGGACACCGGCACCAACGGCTTATCGTACTTTCGGATGCACAGAGAAATCTTCATACGCAAAGATGGTAACCCATTCACATACCGTCCTCGAAAAGTATTGCTTAACCTTTAAGATCGATAGGCGCAGCTATTATCATTTAGCCCCAAGCTTTCAAAAATTTCACAATTAATAAAATACTTAAGACCAGGCAGTGCAAAATAATATTCACGCAAGCTCCGCCCCATCCACCCGGTTAGGCCGTTGTATACTAAACGCTAACGCAGCAGTAATAAAGTTGAATATCGCGTGCGCTCTTTCACCATGTTCGGTTTCGAAACTGCCGTTGTGTGCTAAACGCTAACGCAGCAGTAATAAAGTTGAATATCGCGTGCGCTCTTTCACTATATTCGGGTTCGAAACTAAGTCGCAATTCTTATTTCGTTTATAACTAAAGTGATAATTGATCTAGAGAAAAATTGTCGTATATTTGGATAATAAACTATATTTTCTTACTGTCAATACTAATTTTAGACATAAAAGCCGAGTAATCTTGATTAAATTTTGATTAATCTTTAAAAAAAGACAAGATTTTCGATTAAAAAATGAATCGAGCGAAAATGTTCCAATTACCAAACTGGTCTAGACATGGAAAGAAAAAGATCCAATAAATCATATACTAAAGTTCCATTTTGATTATATGCGTAATTGTTTCAAAATATTAATACAAAATTACAAACAATTTAGGGAGCCTCCTCTTAATTCCTTTGTTGACGAAAATTTCAGTAAATTCATAATTATATTAGGATTTGTATTAATTAAAGTACAGGTTAGATTTATTACTTACTAGCTTTTCCTCGTGACTTCGTACGCGAGATTTTTTCCGCGTAAATTCTGATCCCGATAAAAAGTAATCTATGTGTTATTCTAGGATGTCAACTATCTACTTACCAAAATGTCATTGAGATCCGTTTAGTAGTTTTGCGTGAAAGAGCAACAAACACACATACACCCTCACAAACTTTCGCATTTATAATATTAGTAGGATATTGGAATAATCTTTGATCTTTGACTTGCAATACTCGTAGCATATATACTATATTTTATAATAACCAATTAATATAATAATTCCTATAATATACAATTGTAAGATTAGAGGCAAGGGTTTGGCTAATTCAGTACATTTAGGAGGTAAAGTATGCCACTAATAATGGCTAAGTGTGTGGAATGTTGGTGTGGTACTTATACAACGTATAATTTAAAGGGTATATGCATACCAAGTGCACGGCTTCTTTGGATGATAATAAACGATATGGCAAGGGTTTTCTAATCCTATGTCCACATGTGTGGAGTATATTAGAAATTTCAATACATTGATACCAGAGACCGAATTTTTCAAATTAAGAAGAACGAAGAGAATTATCGTTTTATTGGCAAGTGACGTGGAAAGTGATGACCGTCATAGTGCTGTGACACTTTTGTTATTATTGGTATTTAAGAAATATATGAAACCAATCATTTGGGGTCAATTCTGTGAGTCACTTATTTTGAGCTGAAACTTTGCATAGAGACTCCATACCAGATGTTGTCTTCAGTCCTTTTGGATAGATATGGGGTTTCCGTTACACATTGTATATCAGTGCTGTATAAATCCCGGTTTCTATATGAATCGTAGAGGTCAGGCGGTGACGTTAACGTATCATATGATACAGAAACTAGATAGGCTGTGAAATATGTGAGACTAGCTTCTGCCCGCGACTTCGTTCGCATGGTTTTCCGCTTAAATCCCGATCTCGAAGGAATTTCGGAATAAAAACTTTCCTATATCCTTTCCAGGGTCCCAAGTTATTCCCATGCCAAATTTCATCTAAATCGGTTTAGCGGTTTAGGCGTGAAAAGGTAACACACAGACAGACAGAGTTACTTTCACATTTATAAAATTAGTATGGATTAATAAGTCGCGGCTAATCTAGGTATCGTACCCAGTTACTGGGTTGTGAAGATCAGATCGGCAGTTGTTTCACGTAAAACATAAATACTCAACTGCATCAAGTTACACTAGAAGTCGACTCCAATTCATCTGGAAAAAAGCAAAGCTGATGTTGATTAAGTTGCGACTAAAAATGCACCAGAATTCCAGCAATTTTTGGGACGTATCATCTTGGATAGCAGCAAGTTATATTTTTTTTAAATTACTTATGAGGCCACTCTTGACCTCAATCTCGCCTGATGGTAAGAGATAGATGGGGACTAAGATCCCAACTAGCACAAATAGGCTGCAGTAGGGCTTTGGAGCGTATCCGATTATTACTTATGGTAATAGACGTAAGCGCTAGAGCGTCTACTACAGACTTAAAGCAGCCGCTTTAGCGCTATTTGGGCGCCATTTTATGCAACCTAAAGTTCCATTTAACCTGCACAACGGTTGCATAAAGGTTCCTTAATAGCTATAACGATTTATTAACGCTATACTAAAGCTCTCGTAGCGCTACTTTTGAATGATTTTGAACTACTTTGAACGAATGAATTGATTATAGTTCTTTATTGTATATCTTCAGTTGACATTATTTGTAATATTTTGGTAAAGTGTTTTCGTCGCCATCATGAAAATAAAACAAAAAGAAGTAAAAGTTTGTATTCTGTATTAGCAAGATATATAAAGGTACTTAAAACGCTGTCCAGTTTACTGTAGATATATAAGATAATTTTCGAGTAATTTTAACGCGCTTTTATGATATTTAAAAAATTAACAAAAGATATGTGATATTTTTTATTTGTTATACAGAATCAATTTTATTTCCGTATTTTTACTGTTGATAACTTACTATTCGCAAGTGGCCGATTGTTTACCGGTACATTTAATGCACATTTAACTGAAAAACCAATGTATATCAACTCAATTTTGCAAGTGAATTATAAGTTTTCTTATAAAATCATGGCGTCATTGTAATGTAGTCATAACCTGCAGGTTTAGCTCTAATAACTCCCTTTTGAGAATCATAGCGCTAATTTTCACCCTTCTAACGCTTCCAGTGATTTTTGTTCCCCTAGTACAACTCAAAGCCACAAAAAGCTCCTATTTTCCTGTTTTTGAGGTTATAAGATCTAGTTACGTACTTATTCGTTTAGCATCCATTTTTATTAAATTTTTTATAATAGTTACAAAAGCGGCTGTAAAATGGCGAATGGATTGAGACTGCAAGGAATGACTATTGCTACTAAAGGCCTTAGTTACACTGATGATTTTTTTGTAACTATAGTATGCATAAGAGTTTCTATTATTTCTATAATGAAACTTATAGTAGTATAATAGTGGTTACTATAACTATAACCTATAAAAGTTACAATGGAAACCACTGTGCAGCTGTGAGTGGCAGAATGACCTTCGTAACTCTCATATAAAGGTGTAAGTGGTAAATGAGTTCTACCGTGGACTACTGTGAAGGCTAGAGTAGTATTTGATTCAGCTTATAGCACCTTAAGTAACTTTTATAGCTATAGACGTTTACGGATGCAGATATGCAACTTTGAACTGCTTTTTGAACCCTTAAACAGCTATTTTACAGCCCGAAGTAACAAAATAGGCTGATATTTCCACTAATGTGCTCGTTGCGATGTGACGAGCGAGCCCAGGAGATGCCTATTTACTCGTGCTTTAAAGGCTGAAAGGTCATAAGTGGCAGGGAACACAGAAGCCAGCAGAGAATTCCACAGCTTGGCTGTGCGCACAATAAATGATAACATGGATAACATACAAAAATCTTATCATCCGCAGCGCATTCAGCCTGTAATGTTCCCACAGCTGAGACACAGGCCTCCGCTATAAATGAAAGGGAATGGGCCCAAGGCTAGATTGGTTGGTGCCATGTCTTCGGAGTTTTCAGTCCTAGGTCATTTCTTCACATTACCTTCACCGTTTTGAGAGCAGTGGTCATGGTGTTAATTACTAAAAGTAGTACCTGCCTTTTTTTTATCTCTAGGTGGGAAAATCATCGAATGACTTCTCCCGCTGTGGGTGGAGCGGAAAGGAGTATCAGAATTCTACTGACTAAAAACCCACCCTGTTCCTTCAGGTGTCCTTAAGTTCCGGGGATGCGGTAACTCATTACAACATTCCCGCAACCCCGGCAGGCAATGGCCCTAGGCCTATAGGACCCCATCACTATTACTGACAGCTCTTTGAAGCGCGCGTAGAACACGACGTGCCGTCGACCCGGGCCTGGTTCTTACCGGACGGTGAGCTACCCCTGCTCGCCGTCCGCAAGCCCGCGCCTACGGTGGCCGGAGATCTGCACGCGATCCCCGACGCCCGGGGTTTTTCTCGTGGCGGCTGGAGCGTGAAGAAGAGAGATGCCTCTCCCTCGCACGTTCGGCCTCCTCCTTTGATAGCATGACTGCTTCGCAGAAGGAGGTGACTGCATCCCATTCCCTCTCGCTCCGCACCATGGCCTGAACCAGTGCCGGGCGCGAAAGGTCACCGCCGTTGATCGCCTCCACGAGGACACGGCGGTGCTCCTCCCAAGCAGGGCACACCTCGACTGTGTGCTCCAATGTAGTAACTGCCTAGGTTTGAAACCACGAACTTTTATGGCGTGCCGTTAGGCCACCACAGTTCAGTTCCTGTTATCATTTCAATTTATTCGGCGCAGCAAATCCTCTTTCACATATCTGTCTTGTTAATAAAAACTAACTTTCCAGCCAAATCAACTCTTAAACAATACTCCAAACAATACTTTAATAAAAATCTCACTTCACACTTCAAAAATCGAAGCCATACGCAAAAGTACCTATAATATAATCAATATATCCGATCGCAATTACCAACTCAACAATACTCTTACCATAAATAAAAAGCTGCACATTCATAACAACACAACTGGCCACAAATCAACAACAGCGGGTGTCGCGTGGTCGCATCAATACTCATTAAAAAATAAACACATAAAATTTAATTCCCAATCGTCAACAAATTATCGAAGTCCTGTGATGGTTATCGCGGGATCTCGCCGGGGCACGGTAGCGCGGGATTGCGTATCGGCCGGCTGACATCACTAAATATAAATTTAGTGCTGCGCCCGACCTAGGGTTAACAACGTTAGTTGTACCGCACTATTTCTCGCCGATTCACCGATACCGTTTATGTAACAACCTGTTAATGGTTTGGAAATAATGGGATTTGTTATTTTTGGGTGATCATTGAACTGGTAATTGTAGTATTCATTTTGAATTAAACAAACAAATATTAAATATTAAACATTCCGTACATACTCATTACTAATTATTAAAATACATTATGTTTTTTCTATTTCTTTATATGCGTAGTTATAAATTGCAGCGCTATTGTAACAATCACTTTTACTTTTTAAATATGCCATACGCAAACTTTCCCATCTTAAAAGTTACTATTAGTGCGTATTTTTGGTCATTATTTTTTTCTCGACATCGTTCAATTAAAAAATCCAGTCACAATCCAGACAAATCTATGAACTGAACTTAAAACTAAAAACCAAATGCTGAAAACCTTGAGTTCTAAATCATCACGTTCGCGACTTTTTATTGCTAATTCTTCTTTTACACCACAAAAATGTCAAAGATTTACGATATCAGCGCACGCGGTATTTGTCCCCGCTATATTTATCGATATGTATGTAGGTATCGCTCGAATGCTCGATACCATGGTCGTAACTTGGATTTTTCGAGCTGATCTCTCGATACGTTGACTCGGTGTAATTTATATTTTTGATTTTCTCGATATTAATCGATATTTGAGACGTTTCTAAGATACGTGCGCGCGTTCAGCCTGATAGGGAGGTTTGTGCGTGTTACTCGTATTGTGGTGCGGTATGGACTTATTTAGTGTATTTATTTCGAAACTTTTTATTTGTTATTCAATAAAAGAGCAAATAAATATCCAAAGGTTTTTGCTTGGTGGATCTTAAGAAAATTGAACAGAACTGAAGAACCTACCCTACTATATGTAACAGCTCGCTTTTAGCGATAAGACCGCCCATTGTAACACCCTTTGTAGTTTTTAGTCCTTATTTAATTCTGTTATGGTGTACAATAAAGAGTATATCTATCTATCTATCTATCTTATGAAATTTTAAAAATACGATAACACCAATATCAAGCATCAATTACAACTTCAAAAATTATTACAAGAAAATAAGAAATTAAAAATACTTGTTAATGAACAAACTACGACGAAAAAAATTCAAGGAAATCATATTAAAGTAAGAAATTTAGTATGATAACGTAAGTATAACGGTAATCTCTTTAAAACTAATTCCTTAAACGTTAAAATTCAGTTCAATTCTATAATTTGTTTTAAGTTCTAGAGTACTTACTGTTTCATAATGAATACTGCCTCAATTTATTTTAATTGATCGCAGAGCAGAAACTTATCTATAAACTTAAACTAAGCATCAAGAGAAGACACCAGGACCCTCGCAAGTTGGTTTTTTTCTCCAACTTAGTATGCATAGATAAAATCAATTAGGAATCGTAGTGGTGATTTGCTTAGTGGCGAGATCAGTACGAGCGGACACGTCCCGTGCGATGTCGTACCGTTATCGTACCGGGATCGCGTGCAGGCGCATCACTAAACTATGGTGAGCTTTTTGTTTAAAGAACCGTGCAGTTTTGGACACAAAGAAAAGATTATGAAATGAAGCAACAAAAAGATTATGAAATGAAGTGTCATTAGCCTGATGGCTTAGATGTCGGGCTAGTGATCGAGAGTTAACAGGTTCGAACCCCACCCACTACACTAGCATATTTAGCTTAGTTGAAGGGGAGAAGATTGCTAGTAATGTTAATTCTACACCCGGTGCTAATCTCCTTAAACAAAATTAAACATATTATGTTAATAGTATAAATAATTAATAGCTGTCTGAAATAATAATTATCCATCTATTTATGGTATGTATAATATAAAATACTTTGAGATTTGTACGTAAAATAAAAATGAAGAAAATTAAATATTGTTAATGCAGATCTGTATATTTATTTTAATACTAAGAGAGGTGCGGGGCTTCGCTTCCGTGAACTTTATCACGACAAAGACATAACCTCGCTTTCTATTGCAGTTGGCTAAAAGTAGTCAATAACCTTCCTCTAGCTTCAAGCTCCATCCATACCAATGTTCATCCAAATATACACACCTAGTATTATTAAAACAAAGTGTTTAAAAGATACTAGATATATACAACGTGTAACGGAAACCCCATATCTATCCAAAAGGACTGAAGACAACATCTGGTATGGAGTCTCTATGCAAAGTTTCAGCCCAATTTTTTCCCAAATTATTGGTTTCATATATGTTTCTTGAATACCAGTAATAACAAACGTATCACAGCACTATGAGGGTCATCACTTTCCACGTCACTAGCCAATAACACGATAATTCTCTTCGTTCTTCTTAATTTGAAAAATTCGATCTCTGGTATCAATGTATTGAAATTTCTAATAAGCTCCTCACATGTAGACATAGCATTAAAAAACCCTTGCCATATCGTTTGTTATCATCCAAAGAAGCCGTGCACTCGGTATGTATATACCCTTTAAATTACACGTTGTATATTATGCGTTTAAGCAAAGATACGCACTTTTCCGCTTTAAAATATTAGTTTAATTTTAATTGGATAATTGATTTGAAAAAAAGTAAACTCTCGCACCGTACTGGAAGCTTATCACGGTCTGGTTGCATCAGTTTTGAGATTTGGAGTTATATTCTGGGGTAACTGTACTGACAGGGAGAGGATATTCAAGGCTCAGAAGCGTTGCATAAGATCAATGACTAGTCTTAAAAATACCGACAGCTGTGTACCTGTGTTCAAGTCTCTAAAATTACTCACCTTTCCGTCTTTATATATATTAGAAGTTGCATTGTTTGTCAGAACAAATTTACACCTTTTTACTCGAATAGACGACATTAGAACATGGCCGGGATCTGTTAGATCACAATATAAAAATCTAATGTTCACAGGTAGGTACAAAACAGCGTTATTAAGAAAAAGCTTTTTATCAATGGGGCCTGTAATTTATAATAAAATACCTCATGCGTATAAAGAAGAACCATTAGGTATATTTAAAAAGAGGCTAACATCCTTACTTTTGGATAAATGTTATTATTCTATACGAGATTTTTTGAATGATAAAGGATTATAATGTTATATTGTTTAATTATATTTTATTTAAAATTTAATGCAATGTTTTATAACTGTAATTTAATGTAGTGTTTTATAATGTAATTTAATGTAATGTAATGTAGTTTTTGTTTGTGTGTGTTTTTGTAATGTAATGTAGTTGTTATGATCCAAAGACATGTCATTTTTTATTTTATTATGCTTGAATAGATGTAAGTTTTTATACTTTTGCATGCCGTAAGGTAGAGTGTGATGGAACTATTATTTATTAAAATATTCGACATCTTATTTTGTATACCCACATTCTTCGCAAAATAAATTATTTGATTTGATTTGATTTGATTTGATACCATTCAGTTCAATGATCTAGACGTAGCATCATTAGTTTTTTCGTCTGGGTTCATTGGATGGATGTGGATGAATGGTATATGAATACCTTGTTACCGCAGTAGTTTTCCAAAACTAGATATCACTGTATTCCGTATTTATAGTCCAGTCCAGTCAAAGCCAGGGTGGGCCGCTATTAGATACAATAAAAGTAACCCACACAAACATATGAAATCAGATCGCCCCAATAAAACAATAAAAGCGACTGTTATTATAATACGAATGACCAAGGAAACCGTTTTGCAGACTTCCTATCAATAACCATTTTATATAAAATGAATATATCCATCGATTTAACATCTCAATGAGGAGTAATTATTTAGATACACTCCATGAAATATAAGATCTTTTATATTATTATCTTCCTAAATTACTCACTCGGTTCAAAAACTGTAACGTTTCTAACACGCGTTATAAGAAAACGTATAGTTAACCTTTTGGTTAATCGTTCTAAATTTTATTTTGACCTGTTAGTATGTTTATTTATTTACACTTCATGCAAATAGGTACAAAGTTGAAATTAATGTTGTGGGCATTCCTTCTTATCACAGAAATCTTAATAATAAGGCCTTATTATTAAGATTTCTGTGCTTCTTATGTTTAGGTATTTTTTCTTCGGAAAGTTATTTACGAAAAACCGGCTTCATCTACGGAATTTACGGAAAAATGACAAGTAAAAGTGTTATTTAATCATTACTTATTCAAACAAACAAAAATGTCATTTGATTTTCTTATAATTCCCTATTTTCAATATTAGAAGATTTTTGGGATTCAATAACTCTAAAATTGCATATTTCATAAGATTGTGATTTACTGCCTATTAACGTCAAATCTATCACAGTTTGTCTTACCATGTTAATATTTTGTGTTGGCTTTCGACATTTTCCATAGAGCGGCTTGATTATACTCAAATATCATATATTAAACCAGTCCTATGAGAGTCTTATGACCAGCACTAGAAGACAATATGCAAAGGTTATTAATCAGGGATGTTGCGAATATTCGCATCCGCATCCGCAAATGCGGAGCTTCCGTATGGATTTGGACATCTGCATCCGCATCCGCATCCGCAATAATCAATGCGGATTTTCATGCGGATGCGGATGTAAGACAAGTTGCAACCAGAAAGAAATTGAGCGGGGCCGGCGAATGGCACGTGCTGTTCGCCGGCCCCACAAGATCCGATGCGTTTGTTGTGGTGCATCATTTGTTTCTTGTAAATAAATCATTACGTGTTTGTTTGCGCTGTGGGATACTTATCGTATAGATATGTAGCCTATCTACCCTTCGCTTTTGAGAAGATGCCGATCATAAACAACGTCTGAGACACGCGCACTTAGAACCGTATATTAATTTATTATATATAATATTATTATATTTAATATTATTATAAATACTATAAATTAAATATAATGTAAACAGACATACGACACGCGTGCCTTGAGAGCGCGCTCAAACAATGACCACTGTTAAACTTTTGTAAACACAACTATTACAGTGTTTACAAAAGTGACGTTTCCGATTCTCTTAATGCCAATTACGAAGGGGCTAAAAGAATGAGAATGACAGATTCCACGGAAAAGGATATGGGACAACTAGGACCAGGGACGTCAGGTTCCCTCAGAAAGCCATGCTTAAAAAACGATCTTGCCATGATGTTAGATTCCTCAAGTGAAGATGAGAGTCAAGAAATACCAGAAAATGGTAGCACTGAAGCTGTACTCAAAAAGGAATTACTTTCTTATCGCACTAAAAAAAGAGTCAATGTGGATGAGAATCCTCTTAAATGGTGGAGTGTGCATCGAGAGGAATTTAACATATTATCACCGATAGCACGAAGATTTTTATCCACTCCACCAGGCAGTGTTCCTAGCGAACAATTATTTAGTAGCGCGGGTTTAATTTACGAACCTCTGCGTAATTGGCTTGAATCAGAGAAAGCGGCAATATTACTTTTTATTAAGTATAATGCTCCTGTCCGGAACGAAGCAGAAAGATATTTGATTGAACAAGAATATAATATAAATTTACATCAAATAGGATTATGTAATACCATACTAGCCTTTCCAACATCTAACACTGCTAGGATTATTTATAAATTTGTTAGATTAGGTCTTAAGCGTAGATTGTAAGTTTTTTATGTTCCTCAAAAGTGTTCCTATGAGGGTGGCATGTTCGTATTGTGAACAAACCCTCTTTAATAAATGAAAATAAAAAAAATAAAAAGTATAATGCTCCTATCTTTAACTTCAGATACTAATTCTAATTAATAAAAAAAAATATGATTACTATATCGTTATTTTAATTCTTCATTCTTATACTTTTTCATATGGGCTCAAACATCCGCATCCGCATCCGCGGATGCGAGCTTTCAGAAATCCGCATCCGCATTCACATCCGCGGATGTGAAAAAATCGGCATCCGCAACATCCCTGTTATTAATAGTTGAATTCATGCAGCAAAATAAAAAAGCAGCGTTTACAAAACCCAGTGCGTAACTACTCTCAATGTTACCAATACCCATATAATCGTGCACCCATTAAACTGTCTACTAACATCACTTTGAAGATCTTTTCCAAATTGGTTTTAGCTTTAGTTTGTCTACTTCAAATTTGATGTTTTCTAGAAACAACAATTGGACCGTTCGACATTTCTCAATTTGTAACAGATATCGAATCAATATCACTTTCCAATGAAATCATTTAGATATCGATTCAAATATATGTATTAGAAACTATGGATCGTTCGAACACGTCTGGTAACAAATTTAATTGTTTACGATTATTGCAATGATCTATATTTACATATTTTTAGTGTATACTTCCTGTTTTATAACCTTAGATTGATATAAATGGCAGAAATTAGTGTGTTATTGTGTGAATAGAAAAACATAAACTCATTTGATTTAACGTGGTTTGCCGTGGGATATACACTTTACAATCTGATTAGCCCTTTCTCAACGATGGTGAGGACGGCTTTCGTTCTAACTGGACGCAAGTGAGTTTTGTTGTTTTACATGGAGCGATCGCCTGTTTAACCTTCACAACCCAGCAACTGAAACCTCTTGGTAAGAATGGTCAGATTTTCTGGCCTCTGACTACCCGTAATGACTGTCAAAGATGTACATATGAGAGCCGGCAACAACACGTCTTGATGTGCTCGAGAAATGGAAGAACTTTGATATATTAAGATTACCGCTCATCAGAAGACTACGAGACAAAAGGCATTGCGCCATCGTTACATGGACATCCCACCCATACGCACAAAACGTTTTGGGAATACTTTCATTATGTGTACAGGCTAAGGAGTGGAATTCCCTGCCGGAGTCTGTGTTTTCCGATAGCTATAACCTAGGGGCTTTAAGTCAAGAGTGAATAGGTTACTTTTAGGTAAGCGTGCTCAATCTTCGACCACGTCATCACTTACCATCAGGTGAGATGGTGGTCAAACGCGAACCTACTGTCAATAAAACAAAAGATCGATCTCGGTATGCGGAGGTGGCTAGGCAGACAATGAAATATTCTGTAAGATTTCGAAGCTCTAAAACAATATCAGAAAAGAAATCCTCTAAAGACTTCTGATAGGTTCGGTAGCTAATGCTACATTATTTTCAGAAATAAATAAATCAGAAATAAACCCATTTTTAACAACAGAACAGCGCACCGCATGCCCGTGTGCACTATAATCGCATGCGCAACTCGTGATTTACAGGCGAGCAGCAACGATGCGCGATAGCAGTTTACTTATTGTTACACCGCATTGATCGGCTAACGACGTATGCAGATACGAACATCTCGTATTTATACGCTGTCACCCGCTTTTATTGCGATTAATTCCATTTTTGAGCACCTGTTTTTTGGTCTACCTTCTTCTTGGGTTATCGGCTTATCGCTGCTAAGTTGAGTATGGACCGTGCTTGGGATCTGCTGGTGTTTATACCTTGCTTACTTGTGCCATTTTCATTCTTTCAAATTTTGGATCCATTAGCATCATTTTGATATTATAGCTGAAGTCTAATTAGTTGTTTCGGTTGGGAAATTGTTCAAAAGAGTTACCGCGGCATGCAAAGGGCAAATGTCAGAACACGGATGGGTTTTAGTCAGTAAAAGTCTGACACACCCTCCCGCTTCACCCAGATCGGAAGGCAGTCATTGGAAAATTTTCCATCCATAAAAAAATCTGTCGTTTCAGAAGCTATGAATTAATCTAAGCCACTTATTAACTGATTACCATTTCTAAGGTGGTTAAAGAAGACAAAAGTAGGCTCAAATCGTTTCGTTTCTCTTAAATCTTCGCAAATCCCTGAACTATCATTAAGCGTATCATCCAACACGATCGAATCCTTTTTCATTTACCCACCCGGCCAATTAAGCCGCAATAAAACAATACACAGAAGCCTATTCTATTTTTTAAATCGGAAACACCGTCGCTCCAAGGCAAAGGTACAGGGCCTTGTGGTAACAAAGATGCATTGTGAGTGCATCGTTCTTTGGAACAAATCCAATATTGTTGACTGTCTACTGTTAAGACAATCGTGACCTCCAAATTCCACATTTGAATTTGTGAAACATGACTTAGGACTTAAGAACCGAACTTTGTACCACTGAAATTTGTACTTTACTAGTTTTATTTTAAGGTGCATTATCTATTGGAAGGTGGATGG
Source organism: Tholera decimalis (assembly GCA_943138885.2). Taxonomy (NCBI): domain Eukaryota; kingdom Metazoa; phylum Arthropoda; class Insecta; order Lepidoptera; family Noctuidae; genus Tholera; species Tholera decimalis. The sequence goes on along the minus strand of OW964566.2, from coordinate 2,732,113 downwards.
ATTAAGTGCATCAAATATGCCAATTAGTTTTAAGCATTAAAAGGCCACGATGGGTAGATCGACGCCATTGTTTTCCCGACCTCGACAAAGAAAGACTCGATGACAAATCCCATGGTCTGGTCTGTCAAGGTTACTCTTGGTTGTTTACGGCCAAGTTTGGTTGCTTGTAGTAAATTATGTTTGATTGGTGTCTGATGCGTACGTGACGGACCGGTGAGGCTACCGTGTGTACTAAGTGGGGTCAAATTTTTAGGTACGACTTTTTTGTACCACTTATTATTTTCACGCTTTGATTTATTTATATAGAAATTAATTTGCTCAAATAACAACAACACAAAATAATACGTGACACTTAACTAATTACAGTTATATTATACTTACTATAATATTATACAAAACTACTAACTTATACAGATAAATAATGACATTTCAGTCCATATGTTACAGGTACTCACTGAGAAATGTATACTTATGATGAAACAAGTTAAATTATTATTGTTCACAACAACGATACATAAAATACCTATAGTTTAGAATATGTGTATTACAGTTTTGAATAGATAATAATAAGTTTCCGAGTTTACTTACATGAATTAAGAACATGCGAAAACACTGGATAAGAGAAATACTAATGATAAATAAATCAATGTCTTTATTGGCATAACATTATAACATATTTCGTGAAATCCTGACTCCCGTACTAGGTATAATAAAATACCTGTATTTCAGTAGTGAATTCATTTGTTAATTATCTTCATTAAAGCTTTTTTATTAATTTATGCTTTTTAATTAGGTTTCATGCAATTAAATAGATCTAAACGTGTCCATAATAGTTTTTCTCACGCTGAAGTCTACTTAGTATTTAAAATAAGATTATGAATGTAGTATAAACCACCTGATTTTCCCATTAGAAAAACCTATTGTGGTCGGTTAACCACAACAGGTCAACTATTTTCCAAAGATTCCTATGACTCACTGCGACGAAGTATGCTAAGCATTTGACCACGTTCAGTCTGGTTCCATGTCGATGCAGTTCAGTGCATATAACACAACTACAAAATAGTTTATAGTGCGTTAAGATTAAATAGACGCTAATAAGAACTAGAAAATATTATGGAACTATGCTTATGGATATAAAAACAATCACTAACACGCCAAAAAACTAACTTTAGTTCATTTACTGGATTTCTTTTTGTTTCAGGGGCTCTGGATAGTACGGAAGGGAGTGCTGTCTTCTATTCTTGTAAAACCCACAATGTTTCTTCAGTTTTTTTTTAAATGTGTTATTTAACACTTTTACACGTCAGTTTTTTTCGTAAATGTAAACTAGATGAGGCCAGTGTTTCCTAACTGACTACTCTGGGAAGAAGCACTGAAACAAACTCAGAGGTCAACGTTTCTTTTAAAGTCCATACAATGTGTATACCAAATCATATGAGAGCCATGTAGGTTTATGCCTGTGGCGCCCGTTAAAGGACAGAATCACACAGATTTGAGCAGGCCCGTCCAAACAGTGCAAGCATTTGTCAAATATCGCGTAGCTCAACTTATATCTTAAGGAGCTTCAACGATTTGACGAACAATACCAAAGTTAGGACAGTTGCTGCAGCGTTCCAGGGCAGTGCTATCTCATTAGAACATTCTCCCATAAAACCAACCAGCAAACCTAGGACGCTCCATATTCGAGCCATTTGGGATAGAACCGTTTAGAGCATAGGTTTTTGAGTCGTTTTATAGTGACATCCTATAAGCACTTTGTTATTTTTCCATTTTCTTTTATAAAAACCACACAACTAGATGTTTTCCTGTATCATGGGCGTATTTTTACAAACACCATAATTATATACATTTGTTCCAATGCGAGAATTGAACTTGCGACAGGCCGTGCAGCAGCCAATAGCTCAACTACTGCACCAACTGGCTATAACATGCGGATTTTGAAGTCAAGATTAAAAAGTTACTTCTAAGTACGCAAGCTTCATCTGCGACCACATCAACGCTTACCACAAGATGAGATAGGAGTCAAACGTATAACTAATAAAAAAAATGTCTTATCTTATTTTTTAAGTCAAAGTCAAGTCCAAGGATATAACCAAGTCCGCACTATACTAAGTCAAACCACACAGTGATATATTAGATTACGGGTGTCTCTTGTATGACACGACATTACAATGTACCGTGGTACAATCACCCGAACCGTAACAAAGGATTTTACGATGAAATCGAAAGTATACGAGTTGAATTTTAACACCTGCCTACAACCATTTAGTGTGTACTACAAGTACTTTACTAAGGATTAGTCAGGATTTTTGTGGTATTTATTTTAGTACATCTGTGATTTCTTTTTGTCATGCGCATTACCGATTACGGCTGGTTGCTTTTGCCAATTTTGATTTACGTTATGGATTGTGGTTTTACGATCTTATCTTCGATCATTGTCATTAGGTAAGTACATATAGACTGTTGTCATATCATGATTTATTATCTTAAGCGATATGTTTTCCTTATAAATATAAGATCTATATACACAGTAGTGTAATGAGAGTACCTTGGTTTCTAGCTGGGCAGCTGTGATCTGCCCAGCCAGAAACCAATCAACTCAAAGGTGTACGTTTTATAAAAATTAATTTACAGTACTTATATAAACTTTTCGCTAAATTACTATGTCTATTTACAGGTCAGTCTTCCTCTGATTACATTTGCATGAAGTCAACCAAGAATGAATAGACATCTTCAGGGCTCGCTTGTTTCATCGTAGACCTCATCAATCACTTAGCATCAGGCGTGATTGAGGCTCTCTTCTTCTTCTTCTTCTACCACGCTTGCTCCCTTTACTTGGGGTCGGTTCTCCTCGCTTTAAGGCGCCAGGACACTCTGTCCTGGGTTGTCTGTGCTTTCAGCTGAGCTCGCTCCATGTCCTTGGTAGCGGTTGTCCACCAAGTGGCTGGCGGTCTTCCTCTGCCCTTTCTGGTCTCTGGGATAGCCAGTGCCTTTTTCACTGGATGTCCTTCTTCTCGCCTCATGACATGGCTAAACCATCTCAACCGGCTCTCGACCATCTTTTCTGCAATGGGAGCGACTTTGAAGGAGCCTCTGATGTACCTACTCATTGCGTACTTTATCGAGTCTGGTCACTCCCGCCGCCCATCTCAACATCTTCAGTTCGTTTGTGCTCATTTTCTGTTTGTGTGCTTTTTTTACGGCCCAGCACTCAGAACCGTATAGCATCGCAGGTCTAACGGCCGTTTTGTAGACTTTGCCCTTGAGTTGTATCGGCATTCGATTGTCACAGAGTACTCCTGTCAGCGTTCTCCATCTCAGTCATGCAGCGCTGACTCTATGTGTAACATCGGCGTCTATGTCTACGTTATTAGATAATATTGAAGCGAGGTATTTAAATTGGCTTACTTTTGGTGCTGGCTGGCCGTCAATCTGTATCACGGTGTTATCTGGTTGGCTATTGAAGCTGCACTTAAAATACTCGGTTCATCCAAAATAAATAAAACAAGCCCTTTATTTAAGATAGAATATGTGTTTAATACGTACGTATATGTCTACCTCTTAGGTAGAATAGAATTATTCCATTATTTTAGTTCCTTGATACAAATTTATTATTTATTTATTATGCAGCGAGGCTATTAAGTTATCACATTAATTGAAACCACGTACTCTATATTAGGTATTTTATCATATACAATGAAAATAATTTAATAATAAACAATATTATAGCCGTGGTACCTTTTTTTTCCATTTTAATATTTCACATCTTGTATTGCATAAACGTAATCAGCTGACCAATCACTCGGCACGTGCTCCGCCGGCACTGGCGCCACGGCGTTACCGCTTTTACAGGTCAGTAAACTAATATTATAAAGGATTATTTATTTTTTACCAATAACGCCCTTTATTTTGTTTGAAAAATGCAAAATTATTTATTTTATTATTTTAACGGTCTGATAACAACATGTAATACCTGCTGTACAATTTAATGTGATAACCTAATCGCCACCCTGTATACTTTATTGTACACTTTACAATATTTCAATAGATACAAAAGAAACTAGTGTACAATGGCAGTCTTAATATTTTGTACGTCAATTACTTCAATATTTTTAAGTCAGTAACCATATTAAATGTTGAGCTTTTACCTTATTAAACCTCTAACTATAAAAATCTCCCCACAAAATACACTCCACATTTCAACAAAGCCGATTAAGCACAAAAGTACAGTAGCAACAGCCAACAAATAGATCACAGCAGTGCTCATTACCAAAAGGCGCTACTAGTTGCGCACGCGCCGATAAGATCGCGCCGGCGCAGCGCGCGTAAATCACGATACCTATCGCTGTGTCCCTACATGAGGACCAGACCTAATTGTAGACGAATTTATAGAGCTTTAGAATTTAACTTGGGAAAATATTTGCTTTTATTTTGATTTTGTTAAAAAATATGGCTACCATAGGTATGTAGAGCTTAAATTATAAGTAGTGTGTTGCATTCTGTATACTCACTTAGTGAGTTCTAATTTTAAACTTAGAAAGAGGATGGCTTCCATGGTCAGCCGCCTGGTAACATCACCAACAGTTACCTAAGCATGTTTGTAGACCGGTGGGACTCTCCTCTGCTGTGTCACTGCATGAGGATCCACACTAGTCGAGCATGTCTGTTATTTGTAGGGTTCATTCCCGGGAAATCGTTGGGCTTTGTTCCTGGGAAATTAAGTGTATGTTTACTAACATAATAACGCATGGAAGCGTGTCTGAATTAAATAATTTTAATTTTAATTAAGGTCTCATTGTGATGACTTATTAGGGTTTCTGGCGACTATTATTTTCTTTTTGTATCATTTTATTAACTGTAGGTAATAAGACCTATCATTGTGTCTTTACGTGAGGACTAGATCTTCCTAACCTTTTCCCAACAATTTTTAAACCAGCTAACCAGTTGCATTCAAATGCCAAAAATTACATGAAGCTACTGCCTAACTGACTGCCACAACTCAGTAACTGGGTAACATTGTACGTCAGGTTTACTGGCTTCCCGACTTCACGTAACGACTGAACAATATTAAAAAATGACAGCTGGGACTATCGGGTTTAATATAACTTCCGAGGCATGGTTGATTATCGCTATGTGGATTATGAATAGTTAATTAATGACATAACAGAGCTCTCGAATTTCAATGCAAAATCTAGCAAAATACTTTCTTGCGCAGCCTTGTAATCTGCGGCATAAAAATAAAATAATCAGTAAAACTGACGACCATTTAGTTCAGGTTCAAAGGTAAAGGCTAGAGTAAAGTATTTTAATCAATCAATCAATAATTTATTTTTGAAGTTTGTATTACTAATTCTAAAAGTCAACATGACGTGCAAGTGATCGTAAACATTAGCGTGATTACGTATTTACTAAGTTGTTTTATTACTATAAGTTAAAAACATAATATTTACTACATCACCTTATCTTGTTCGTTCGATTTAATAACTGAAGATATATAGTAAAATATCTCAGAAATTATAGTTACCGTGACCAAGTATTTAATTAATTCCAGTAGAATTCCTTGTCTTGATTATTGTCACGATTCGGTTGGTTACAAATTGAAAGTTGTCATGGTATGCTTTTTCTTAAACACGTGTTATTAACTAAAGTATAAAATTAATTGTTCGTATCGACGTTCGATTTCTTAAGACAACCCAGCATGACCACGAACATACCATTATTAATAAATCGGTACTATTATATTAAAAACAACGGTCTTCCCAAATATCTAATTTCCAAAAACACTTGTATCTTTCTATCGGTCTGCGATATCCCTACTAATATATCAGGTTAATATCTAAACATTACTCAAAGGGACAGTCGATTTTTAAAACAAAATATCGATAGTATGAGACCAACTTTCTACAATAAATTTAATTCACACCGTATCACAATAATTCTTTATCTAATCACAAGAACAATATTTCTGAAATCTATGGATTGATATTTGATTTCACTGTTCAATAAAACATCTGGTATAGACATGAAGAAATGTCATAAATTGATTAACAAATCAATATATAATGTTCATTCATGTTTTGTAAACTTTTATTCAAGGGATATTCAACCTTATGTGTCAAATCATAAAGGTTTCAGAAATGTGGGTGTATCCATGTCGGGTTTATGAAATAATAAATAAAATATAGGTGTGAATATAGAAAGCAATAAAGCACATCGCACATTTAGGCTCTAATATGGTGACAAAACTGTGTTTGGCACTTACAATTCGGAAATGGAGGGCAAAGTACTAAAATCCAACTTTCTCTATACGTTTTTGGCATTATTTCTGATTTATAGATGATACTTTTTATTTTTAAAAGGAAGGTACCTACATTGTGAGTTATGACCTCACACTGTGCGAGTAAGGTGGAATATTGCAATATGATTTATTTACCTTCAATTGCAAAAGCTAACGCTATAAATAAAATTGACTACAAACAAAATTTTAATGTTATACTTATTAATAATATCACATTTATTTAGATTACAGAATTGGTAATAATCAACATTTATATATTATCATTTATTTTATTATTATTTTTAATACATTCGTAAATTATAAATACTTGTGTCGCAATCACATGTGTAGCTATTGTTTAGATATAATGTGTTTTTTAATTTTATATGTAGTCCTTAGTTCCATTTTTAACCGACTTGAAAAAAAAGGAGGTTTACAATTCGTCTTAAACTTTTTTTTTTTATATATATGTTGGAGATGGCTGGACCGATTTGGAAATTTTTTTTTGTTTGAAAGGGTATACTTTCTAGTTGGTCCCATTGTTACGAAATCAGGATGTGATGATGGGATCCTGGAGAAATCGAGGGAACTCTTCAATTATTATAGGCACACCTATAGCGTTTTGGGTATTTCTTATAGTACCTTGAGCAGTTGCTTTCGAAAAGTACCATTTGGGGAAGTTGAACTGATGATGAAGACCACAGATGGCCACTGAAACTACTCAATAATAAGTATTTCGTGGATTGAGATTCGATTACTTGAGTACGGATGTTAAACACTTTATGCTCGTCGGAATACATACGAGTATGGTGATGTAGAGCTGATGGTCAAGTACCAGGAGAACTCCTCAAAAATTAACAGCTATGCATCAGGAAAAGAAACATTTTGTAAAAGGTGATAAGTTGTTGACATTATGGCTTTTGTAACTAGATAAATTACAAACCGACCCACTAAAAAGCGTGAAAAAAATTTTTTAACAAAAAATAGAACCGACTTCCATATCAAAACACTACAAAGCTAAAAATAACTTTAATTTCGGAAGGCGGTGTGAAAAAAAAACAGAAAATCCAAAACCAATAACACCGACTACCGAAATTAAAGTTATTTTTAGCTTTGTAGTGTTTTGATATGGAAGTCGGTTCTATTTTTTGTTAATTTTTTTTTTATTTGTATAGGTACAATATTTTCTCTATTAATGTACTCTGACTTCTAATTTTAACTCAACGGGGACAACGAGCATAATATTTGAAAAGCATATATTACAAGAAATGAACGGGGACAACGTATGGGGACAACGGGAAGTAATTTGAATTATTTTATTAAATTCCCTTTGTCCCCTTTAACGGGGACATGGACTACGGGGACAACGGGAATACACCTCAACGCAAACCCTCGTTTTAGCTGCGAAAATTAGAGCTCGGAAGTAGTTCTTCTGTAGTTCTGATTAGAATCACGAGCTGACGCTAGCCGCTAGTAAGCTGTACCGGTCTAATACTCTGTTTCAAAGGAATTATCTACATTTATATTTAAAAGTTAATAGACTAATGTTGTTGGATTTGTGATTGAGAAGTCGCGGGTTTGAACCACCCTTGAAACTATAGCCGTGAACCCACTCTAGACACAAGCATATTTAGCTAAGTTGGAGGGGTTAAGAGGAGGCTCCCTAAAATGTATGTAACATTGCATTAATATTCTGAAACAATCACGCATACAATCAAAATGGAACTTTAGTATATGATTTATTGGATCTTTTTTCCATGTCTAGACCAGTTACGTAATTTGAAAATTTTCGCTCGATTCATTTTTTTACCGAAAATCATGTCTTTTCTAAAGATTATTCAAAATTTAATCAAGATTACTCGGCTTTTATGTCTAAAATTAGTATTGACAGTAAGTAAATATAGTTTATTATCCAAATGTAGGATATTTTTTTCTCTAGATCAATTATTACTTTAGTTATAAACGAAATAAGAATTGAGACTTACGACATTTAGTTTCGAACCAGAACATGGTAAAAGAGCACAGGCGATATTCAACTTTACTACTGTTGCGTTAGCGTTTAGTACACAACGGCAGTTTCGAACCAGACCATGGTGAAAGAGCGCTTACGATATTCAATTTTATTACTGCTACATTAGCGTTTAGCATACAACGACCTAATCGGGGTGCATGGGGGCGGAGCTTGCGTGAAAATTATTTTAGACTGCCTGGTCTTAACAAGAATACTGGTAATGTGAATTCTACCCACACTGCTAGATCTCTTAATTTTTTTTTTGTACTGTTCCATTTATATTACTGAAAATTTAACTTTTTCGATGCCAAAGGCAAATCGAAAAATAACATTGTTATTAGCTACCTTTTTTTTGAGGAAAAATAATTAAATGCCACCTTCCCATCTAGGCGGTGGAGCCAAAGACTTATCCTTGCGTTCTGGGGGCCGCGGTATCTTTTTAGAATATTCCCGCTACTCCTGGTATTCTATTACCTACCTACTTTACGGGAGCAGAGTCACGAAGAAAAACTAGACTTGCAAAAATTATAGGATGTATTATAAGGCATTTCTTTCACGAAAATATAAATTTTCATTCAGCAAACTATAATTTCGTCGCACGGAAATCAACCTTTATAATTTATTTTATTGCCTTTTATTAATAAGATCAAGCTTACAGTATCGAATGATCGAATCGATACGATGCATACTATTTTTACTTATTCTTGTACACAACGGAAAGAAATACAGAAGGTCCAAATATAAAGTGATACACAAAGCTAATAATGGCAGATATCTATCTTCTTTTAAAACCTCATTATTAATTAATTTCTACTGCTTACTATATTTTTTACGACAATAGATTTTAATTGTTTTTAGAGCAATGCTGACTAAACAAATGGACACATTACGATTCGTAAGCGCATGTCATCAAATTTTTACTTGGTAATTATTACCGTCATTTATTGAAACTTAATAAAAAATCTGCACTTTTTAACATTAATTTGGGTTTTTTGTATATCAATGATTAATTTACATTAAGACGGTTCCCGAAAATATCCACCTTACACTATTTAGTGCTTGAATTGACTCAACAAACTCTCCAGTATCTGTCCGTGAAGAACTTGAATTTATAATATATAGTTCAATTAAACATTTTTAAATTAGAAAATTACATTGCTATATATGTTAGCTGGCGTACAACAACCAAGTATAAAATATCATTAAAAATAAATGTGTTGAATGTGACTTCGTTTTATATGCTTGACGAAGTGGTCTTTCGGGAGATGTTTTTCTTGTACATTTTTATGTTAAACGCCTCTTCCATGTACCCGAGGTCAAGTCGGACATATTTCATAAAAATAAATTGTGATACCCATTGTAATTTGAGAGCTATTTCAGCTAACATACCCTTAAACATCGATTTGTAGTCGATAGTATAAGAATTATATCGATATAAATACTCTTGATTTCTATCGATTCAATTTAAAGTTGCTCGATATACATTTTTGGTCATATTTTAGACTTAACGTTTGCTACTGAATTAATTTATGCTTTCAATGAATTAGTAATTTAAGTCACGGTGGTATTTTTTTAAATATTTTTGGTAACGATTAAGCATAATTTGAAACACGTTAACTGTGATTGTATGATAATTTCACGCATAATTCTTTAGCAGTTCCTGTTTTATTTAATAGAATATCGATTCCAAAATCGATATCAAAATGGACCTTCCTATCGATAAACCACTAATTTTCTTTTATGTTGATCAGACGGTTTTAATATCAATAGTTTATGTTGTATCCAGCACCGCAAGAGGCACCTGTGTGGTCGTTGCGTCTTTGTTTTCAACCATTATAACAATATCTTCTCGTTATTTATTCGATATTTAGATTAGAAAGACACTCGATTGTTGTTTAAAACTAAATTGTTTCGGTTGTTTTGTTAAAATGTTGTTGTAAGTTATAATAAATTGTTCTTAAGTGCTTTTGACCACCTAATGGGTAATGAGTGATTTTTATGATCATGAAACGGTGATTTTACGTCAGTAGTACGCATGTATATAGTAGTTGTATCAGAATATTTACTAACTCAAGTCATAGCTGACATCATCTTTTGGATAGGTAGATGTAATAATAGCATATTTATGACAATTCTGACACATCATATTTAACCAGGTTTCGCCAGAAGGGTCGTGTGATCATGTATGCGTGTGTATTTATATTTTTGGCACGCTCAGTAGCTTTAAAAAAAGCTTTGAAGGTTGCCTGTAAAAGATCGCTTTTAGCGATAAGACCGCCCCTTTAGTTTTTAAGTCCTCATTTAATTCTGTTATGGTCTACAATAAACAGTATACATATTATGTATCTATCTATCTACACGACTCTATGGATTTTAGCATGAAAGTCATCGTTAGATTCATCTCAACAGTGAGAGTTACACACATTAAAAAATCTAGACTCGAATCTTTCTACCTAACATATAATATAAATTAAATATACAACAAAAAATATGTATAAAACGTTTTGGGAATACTTTAATTATGCACACAGCAAAAGAGTAGAACTCCCTGCCGGAGTAAGTGTTTCTTGATGGCTACAACCTGGGAGTCTTTAAACAAGAGTGAATAGGTTACTTCTAGGTAAGCGTGCTTCATCTTCGACCACATCATCGCTTGCCATTAGATAAGATCGTGGTCAAATGCAAACCTATAAACATTTTTTTTTTTTAAATGCGTCCCATCTGTAAAGTCTCTATGTTCCGTACTAGAATTTAATATCGGTTTTATTTTATATTGTTATGAGGACATTTAATTTATCAACGCTTCAGACTGAACTTTTTTTCAATATCAGTGTTTGCTTTAAGCTATTTTACGAAGTCTAGTTTTTATATTTTTTGTATTCTTAAGTTTTTTTTGTAATAAATTTAATTCATAACTTAATTAAAATCAGGTTTCCATTGTGATACTAAGTTTCACGACGTCAATAGCTTGGTTTTTATTTTGTTTTTTCATAACCCGACCACCTCCAACCCACACGCCTGTTCTGAACTAAATTGCTCACGGAAATCGACCCACAAATCAAATACACTAAACCAGATACCAAAACAATCCAAAAACGATTCGAGACCAATTTTCTGTATCTAATTTGTCCAAATTCTTATCCTGGTGTTCGGCGATTAATCCGGGCTGATTTCGTAAACATTCACCATGAAACCTTTACACCCAGAAAAGTAAATAGTAACTCTTATTGCATGAGACTTAAGAGTGATTTTCTAATTTTTGATCGGCAAAATAAAATTGGTTAATTTGTATGGGTGTTGTCAACAGAATATTTTTCAAATGTACGTATATATTTCGGTTTTATAACATCCATGTTTCGACACGATCGCTAATGGTTATAATCAATCCAACGGTCTCACACTTGACATTGGGCTTCGAATTGTTTTGATAACATTCAACTTGGAATATCGATAATGGGAGTATGAGATATGTGTGAAGTTATTGGAGTTAGTGACTGGGCGTGGGAAACGTGAGGTATGCTAAATAGTCGAACTATGCCTCATCACCTGCTAACCTTTTCCTAATGATTTCGGGGTCAGCTTCTTACATATCGAAAGCAGCTAAGCACTACATAGAGCGACTGACCTGCACAACTCAGTCAGTAGCGAGGTAACATGATAGATAGATTCTTTATTGAACACCATAACAGTAAAACAAATATGGACTAACCAACTAAAAAGGGTGATACAATGAGCGGTCTTATCGCTAAAAGCGATCATTTACAGACAACCTTTGGATGAATTTGACACAGAAGGAGAAAATAAATACGCAGGTAGTCCACGGTGTACTATTTATCTATATAAAATACAAAAACAATAAATGACGTTCTCAAAATATATATATACATATAAATATTTAAAAAGAAAAGAAACAAAGACATACATAATAACAACAATTTAAGGAGAGAGATAAAGATCTGTTACTAAGTTTTTGAAAGAAGATAGGGCATGACATGACATATCCCTTGGCCAAACTGGAGTCAGATGTTTTGTCTTACCTCTCTCTGACCCGTAACGACAACAAATGATGTTCTTATGGCAGCCGAGAGTCACAGTTTAGCGTGCTTTCCGAGACACAGAGGTATCTCGATATTATATAAGATCAGGAAGACTAAACTATTATTATTATACTATATGTAATATAAGTTTCTTATTTTTAAAGTACTACTCTCCGCCCGATCACTATGTTTGGCAGGCCAATCCCTTGGGATAAGCAAGCTAAATACTTAGGTGTGATCCTAGACCAAAACCTCAATTTTAGAGAGCATATAAAGTCGGTTCGCTCGCGAGCCGCTTTCGCTCTCGGTAGGCTTCACTCCATGCTGAATGCACGCAGCAAGCTCTCCCTTAGATGTAAAATACGCATTTTCACGAGGTGCATACGCCCTATCCTGACATACGCCAGTCCGGTGTTTGCTCAATCCAGTCCGTATCAGATCCATAGGATGCAAGTAATTCAGAACCGTTTTCTCCGAAAGGCCACGGGCGCGCCCTGGTACTTGAGGAACGAGGATCTCCATGTAGACCTTAAACTCCCGACCATAAAGCAAGTGTTGAAACGCCATTCAGTGCGTTACTTCACCTCTGCTGAAAATCACACAAACCCCCTGATCGTATCGGCCGCCCGATACAGACCCTCAAATATTTCTCAGGTTCGTCGCCCGCGTCACGTTCTAGACGAACCCCACGACCCCACCACCATCCGACAAGAGAGCAGTAGGGAACACAGCACTCTTAGAAAATACGGAAACAAAACGCGTTCCGTATTCCGGCCTCGCCGAGATCTATTCCCATCCAATACCAAGTGCTAATACCATTTGGTATTGACGAGGCCCATCGCGACGTCCGCGTACTTGTAACGTAAAGCCCCAACCTTTGCCAAACGAGCCAGCCCGCGACGCTGAGCCAATAGCGATAAATAACCCCTTAAATAATATGACCCAGCCTAACCCTTTGCTGCCCTCCATCAACGACCTCGCTATGCCGAGGCCCGTACTCCACAGTGAGTGCCCTTAGCGTGCGGTCGTTTAAATGTAATTTTAGTATGCAAGCCCTGGCTGGGGGCCTTCAAATTTAGAGGTCACCACAGGATCGCCCGGTTAAGTAGTGACCAGCCTTAGTGTGCTGAACTACGAGTGGCCCTACCTAAAAAAAATGTACTACTAACAAACTACACACACCAAAACTGTTTGTGTATACTAATATTATAAAGAGGTACAATTTGATTCTAAGTTTGCATGTTTGTCAAATTGTATGTTGGAGGTAATCTTCAGAACTAATGATTCAATTCTAAAAATTCTTCTTTGATAGTTAGCTGCATTATTAGGGACTGCTATTGGCTATAAATTATACCAATAACCACGCAAACGAAGTTGCAGGTGAAATGCTAGTTGTGTATTAATGTATTACCAATGTCTTAACATAATTTGCCTTTAATTATGAATTTGTCTTTAATTTAAGTCTTTGAAATAGCCCTATGCCTGATTTAAGATTAACTATCTTAATATTAGATGGTTTAGAAATAAAATTACAATAACAGTCTAATTAGATAACACTATACTTCTAACCTTCATAGGCCAAAGAAATCAAAAGCCAACTAAATAAAACAAACAAACAATAATTATTATAATACTAAAAAACGTTCACAGCGGGGGTCTGTCTAAGGCCCGGCACACACTAGAGTGTATCGACGTCAGCGCTAATTGAACCGCTCAATTGAGCGCATTAGGCAAGGGCAAGATTAACGCGGAAAACTGTGTCCAATGTTGGACACGATATTGTTTAAAAGAATTATGATAATACACTTTGTTCTCCGGCCCAAGGTACTGGTTTACGGGGTCGTGTAAAACAAAATCAAAAATATTTTATTTCACATACGCACTTACGCACTCACACTATAAAACGTCAGAAGCTAGTACATGGTTCGAATTGGTCGTTTATTATAGAGAAGACGCGGCAAAAAACTCCACGTGTTTACTTTAAAAGAGTAATCTTTTAAAGTAAACAAGTTATTATTTATTTATTAAAACTTTATGCAACACAAAATGTACAAAGGCGGACTTAATTAAATAAGGCATTGTCTATCAGTCAACCCTTTCACTTCACGAATTTTAGTAGCAAATGGATGTTTGGATATTGCTGGAGTGACATTTCTGCGCTTCTGAATCTATTTCTAACTGTTGGTCCGTGTCAATGGACGATGACAGAATTGACAGAAGAAAATCAAAGATCCAGTAACCAATGCTTATTTTTTTTTTTATTGAAAATAGGTTCGCGTTTGACCACTATCTCACCTGATGGTAAGTGATGATGTGATCGAAGATGGAGCACGCTTATACACCAAACTATGCGCTAAAATATCACCCGCTTACTTAGCTAATGTTCTTTGAGTTTGTCTACCGTGGTCAATATTCAGTTAGCATATGCTTGTAATGTACATACATATATTATTTACGAATCACCAAACTTGGTCAAGATACGACAAAAACCCATATTATCTACTTTTATAAATTTTGTAAAATGAAAGATCAATACTCGCACCGATAAAATATTAAAATGATGTTGTCATGTCGTATATGCAGTGGAAACATACCCCTACAATCACGCCCACGCATTGGTTTTTGTATTAATATCTTATAATTGTGGTTCATCGCGTTACCTTTTATTATACATTAACTGTTGTTGTGTGTGTTAATGTTATACATTGTTAATTTGATATATTTTATGCATTACTTTGGCTATTGACTTGTTTATCTTCAAGATTACCCAAATCCATGATCAGTTAGTTTGAAAACGTAAAGAATTATAATTTCTAGATGATTTATTTGATGATAAGTAATAAGTACTTTTAAATGATTTAAAAACCCTTTTAACTTTTGTTTAAACTACGCGTTGATATATATTTATTGATCAAATTGGAATGCGACTTAACAAGACCGCTTAGTAACTCATTCTCACGCCTATAGACATTTTTCGACACTAAATCTAACATGTTGACAAAACAGTGGTTGAGTGATTGGCTGCTGCACTGCGTAATGTGGGTTCGTTTCGTCCACCGGAAAAATTATTGACTTCAAATATTTTCCCGATCTGGATGTTTTTTTTTTTTTTAATGCACTCACGTTACAAGAAAATCTCCTATTTTTTTTAAGCAATCTTATAACCTTACCTAATAACAAAATAACATCTCATCAAAAATTTAAATTAGAATCCGTCACAGTGACACTGTTGTGAACAATACGATTTCTCAAGATGACATTCACACATGACCTCGCTACAGCCTTGCACTAAATTGTAATCATGCCTTAATTATTACATTACAAACGTTATGTCACATACAATAATCTTCTCACGACCAGCCTTTGTTAACAGACCTTCGGATAACTGATATAGTTAAAAGAACAATGGTCCTGATATGCCTTTGGGACAGTTGACATTTGATTTGATTTAAGTTTTTGATTATTTATTTGCATATTGTGTGTACACCTAAGTCTTTATTGCAGTGTGGATGGCTTTCAGTGCATGTTTGCTGGATTTATTTAAATAACACACACAAAAACATACAGTTACTAGAGGACAGCTTATGAACAAGGATTGTCAAGAAAAAACTCCAAAACACGTTGTTTTCGTCTGGGATAGAATACACGCTCTTAAACTTGGCGCCAACCCTCAATGTTTTGTCTGATAAGTTTTGGCTTGAGACTTTTTGGAAATTAGTTTGGTTAATTAGATTAGTCGACTCCGCAAGTGACCAGACGGCTGGCCTTTTCTTCGGACGGAGAATCAGCATTGCCATTCAACGTGGCAATGCAGCCAGTGTTCTGAGCACTTTTCTCATTGATAGCGATGTTGACAAATTTTCCGATGGCCTATAGTTCTTTTTACTTTCGCAGGTATATACTATTTTAAGGGCATTCACAATTTTTTTTATCTAAGTTCCGTAATAAAAGCAAATACATAGTTCAGTTTCCAAATTCTTAAGATTACCTACTTTACATTTCACCCTTTAAATTAATAAACTTAACGAAACAATAATATAAATAGTAATCTCATAGTCTAACTTAGATAGTATTAAAATGTGAAATATAGATGTATCGATAATTTTTAGTGGATCTAATTTCAAACTTTCCTATTTCAGGGACGAATAACCATAGAAACTTGATTCAAAGGAGGAATACAGAAAACAGAACCTTTTGAACTTTATTATGTATTTACTATTTATTGTTATTTTTTTATAAAAAGTTTCACTTAGTACATCATCATAAAATATGCAAAACCAATGAAAATCTAGGACAATATGAGAACAGATTACTCAAAATCTAAAGCTAATAGAAATATATTTTTTAAGATTTATTATTTCGCATCAACAAAATAAGTTCAAATTTCCTAAGCTTGTGGAATCCCTTAAATCTTTTTTTCATCAGTTCCTCTTCAAAACGTAACGTAAACTTAAACGTTATCATTGAAACTTAACTTAAATAATACCACATTAGAAGCGTTTGCCATCAACGTATATGCCGTACTAACCTTCTTTGCCATTAGTATCAGTAGGTACGTATCAGACCAGTCCTATTGTTTTCTGCTTACCTTGAAAAATACCTGAAAATACTCCAGCATCTTAAGTATTTAGGTTACAATACAATCCACATTAAACAGATAGCGTTTAGTTCGCACATAAATGTTCGCTGTCTGGTCTAGACATTCTGCTGATTAATTAAAATTCTTTTTGTGTTAATGTTTTATTTTAGAGATAAGTATTTGGTTACTATGTTATTATAAGAACAAAATTTGTGTTGATTATATTTATTTTAACTTATCTAAGATTCAATATCATCATATCGAAACGGTGAAGTAAAATATGGTGGATTACGCGCGTGGCGGATTACGCGCGTGGTGGATTACAGCCCACATAGAGAGAAAGCCAGTGTAACAGCAGTGGGAAAGTACAATAATATTGTGATTATGAATGAACTTATAAAAAGCTTTTGCTTTAGTTTAATCTGTATACTAAGTATAGTTTGCAAATTTCACAGCCATTTCGTGCAAACAAGTTTGTGGTAAATAAATTTTGTTTGGTTTGTGGTTTGGGGTGGCAATATTTTTTGACGGTAACGGTGAAAACGGTATTTATAAAAGACCACTGCATTTTCCTACATCAAAAAGCATCTAATAGAGACTAGATTATGAATTTCTCGCTACACTGCACACTATTTTGGAGTCTTCCAATACAAGCATAAGAGACTCCAATCATTTTGACTAATGTAAGAAATATTTTGTAACGGAAATAAAATATTTTGTTATGTATTTTTTTGTTTTGTACTTCTCACTATACTTTTTTCCTCCTTTTTCTATTACGGATATGGTATTTACTAGTATATTTTTGTTTTACTTACTATTTAAAATGTATTTTATTTTCTTATGTTTCATTAATATTTTTATGATAATTATTCTCTGATAGCCCTTAATCAATCTCCTTTCATTTCTGACCATCCAAAGGTGGTCTATACGAGACTGCCCTGTGCGATAAAATTATCCATTGTACACTCGTTTTATTAATTGTATCCATATAAAAATATACTGCAATCAAATATAGGAATCCACTAATCGCATCCACTGCTCGATACGATCCTTCCTGCATCTCCAAGATACGCCAAGGCATACTTTAATCACTCCCGATGACGTTATCACCAAAATCTGCTATCACTCTGCTCCAAGAGAGCCGTAGAGAAACAAGCACAAGACACAATATCAAATATTGGCCGTCCTTCCGTCCTCACCGCTGAGGCCCGCCGCGACGTCCCCTTAATTCTTCTTTTTCTTCATTACAAAGAGAACTAGGAATGTGGATAGAATTCAAATTACTAGCAAACTTTGTTACCC
The DNA here is from genome assembly GCA_943138885.2 of Tholera decimalis. Lineage (NCBI taxonomy): Eukaryota > Metazoa > Arthropoda > Insecta > Lepidoptera > Noctuidae > Tholera > Tholera decimalis. The sequence goes on along the minus strand of OW964566.2, from coordinate 2,713,907 downwards.
TCCAACTCGTACCCCACTGGGTCTGTCCCTAGCCTGCAGTCTCCTAGTTTGTAAGTTGAATATAGGCCCTGGCTGGAGGCTTTAATAATAAATCAGTAAGGAAGTGGACCTGCGAGATAAAACAAAATAGAATTCTGAATAATAAACATTTTGCATATACAACGTGTAATTTTAAGGGTATATACATACCAAGTGCACGGTTTCTTTGGATGATAACAAACTATATAGCAAGGGTTTTGTAATCCTATGTCTATATGTCGCACCTTTAGAATTGAAGTGGCTTAATTCAAAATTTTAAGAAAATGTCTTTTATACACAGAACGACTTAAATACATGTTTATAAGTCGTTCTGTGTATAAAAGTCATTTGTGTGTATGTGTATAAAATGTTGAATTAAGCCACTTCAATTCTAAAGGTGCGATGTGTGGAACTTAGTAGCATTGATACCAGAGACCGAATTTTTCAAATTAAGAAGAACGAAGAGAATTATCGTTTTATTGGCCAGTGACGTGGAAAGTGATGACCCTCATAGTGCTGTGACACGTTTGTTATTATTGGTATTCAAGAAACATATGAGACCGATAATTTGGGGTCAATTCTGTGAGTGACTTATTTTGAGCTGAAACTTTGCATAGAGACTCCATACCAGATGTTGTCTTCAGTCATTTTGGATAGATATGGGGTTTCCGTTACACGTTGTATATTCTTAAATAGCTCACTACCAAAATAAATTCATCACACTATTAATAGACTAACATCTCCTAAATTCTTTGACGCAAAACGGTCACGGTTTTGTACGTATGAAAACACAAGTACATGCAGTTAACAGCCCGAATCGACTCCCACGTAGGTACATTATACATAATAATGCGAACAAAAAAGCCATGCTTAGCGATCAAACAGATATCTTTATGACCTACATTAGTTTGTCAAGACCTTGAAACAGCTCTTATTAAATCCTAACTCATAATTAATAATGTTTTTAAAAACAATTGGTTTAATCACAGATTTTGTTTTAGGGCTCCGTAAGAGAATGATTAACGAGGAGGAGCTCATTGTGATAACATGTGATAGTGACAGCACCTTGGTATACCTACGTAAATTAAATTCATAGGGTTTTGTTGTAGTTTAGTAAACTTTATAATTAACTAGCTGTGCCCGCGACTTCGTCCGCGCGGAATAGTGACTTTCGGCAGCATTTTTAATTTTTTAGGCTAATTATTTTGAAAATAAAACTCATACATAATTTGAATGTCATATTTATTAATATCTAATCAAAAGTCTAAAAAATAAGTTTCAAGCTTATAGCTTTAAAAATGACGTAATGTCCATACAAACTTTGATCCCCTATTTCAACCCCTTACAGACCTTTTTTCGCATTAAAAAGTAGCCTATGTCCTTTCACAGGCTCTAAACTATGTCCGTACCAAATTTCATTAAAATCGGTTCAGTAGTTTAGGCGTGATTGCGTAACACACAGACAGACAGAGTTACTTTCCCATTTATAATATCATATATAGTAAGGATTTAATACAAGCTTACACTATTACCAGTTTGAATAGCTTCTAAGCTGAAAGTTTGTATCTTACCTCCACCGACCTCACGTTACGAAACAAAAGTTCAAAATTATGTAGAACAATTCATTAGTTCCTGGTTTATTGCTAGACCTATGTAGGTATGAATATGGTGGTCAAGTTAATAGTAATTTGGTAGCTTGTGAAATCTTTTTGAGGAATAGAAAACTGTCCTATGTGGGGTATAGTTCATTTGTTTAATACCTCCGTACTCCTTTCTCGTATATTATACACAGGGTTAATTGTAAAACACCGTTAACCACTCAGGACTATGTTACTAACATCATAATCAACAACTTTTATTATATGACTTTTAAAAATTCGTCACATTTTGTTCACCAGATTTTCATACAAAAATAAAAATATTTAAATTGAACGCTAGTCTACCTAGCAAGTCTATGCGAAGCAAAAGAAAGCGATAGTATAAATGTCTTTCTTTTGCTCCGCATAGACTTCGTAACATTTAGGGTGGTAAAAATATCTGGTGGTAAATAGAACAAAAGAACCCATTGGTATAGTGGTCAGTGGCCCTGACTGCTACGCACAAGGCCGTGGGTTCGATTCCCACCTAGGACAAATGTTTGTGTGATGAACACGGTCATTTGTTCTTTGTTTGGGTGTAATTTATCTATAATATGTATGTATTTAGAAATATATATGTATGTTTATCAGTTGTCTAGTACCCATACCACAAGCTCTGCTTAGTTTGGGACTAGACGGCGTTGTGTGAAAAAAAAAAAAAGTTGTGGAATATTATTAAAAAAAAAAAAAAAGTTGTTGATTTGAAGAAATGTGGATATGTTAAGATAGCCACCCATCCTCGGAACTACCTCATCAAACATTGCTTGCCTTAAATATTGAACTAGCAGCAGCTTTTATTATTTAGGCAAAAGTTCTTTTATTGCTGTATTGAAAATTATGTAAAATAAATTAATCCCTTGTACGGGTCCGTAAAACCGTTGTCCTAACTTACACTTGGCCATTTTTAGGGTTCCATAGCCGAATGGCAAAAAAACAGAACCCTTATAGTTTTGTCATGTCTGTCTGTCTGTCCGCCCGTCTGTCCGTATGTCACAGCCGTTTTATTCCGAAACTATTCGTGAAATGAAAAATGAAAGCTATGCGTGTGTGGTATCTATAGACAGGTCTTTAAAAATGAAATTGAGGTTTTTAAAACCACTTTTTCATAAAGTCAATCGTTTAAAAGATATAGCCCCCCCCCCCCCCCCCTAATTTCTATAATAATGGAGTGTAAAATCTAAAAAATATATCTCTGTAGATCTTAATGTAAACTTTCAACCAGTTAGCAATTTAACGGATTTTATAACCACGAATCTTGATAAAGGTAATAAATGTTTATCCATATTCTTAGACCTCGCCAAAGCTTTCGATACGGTTTCTGTCCCAATCCTTGTGCAAAAATTGGAAAAAATTGGTATCAGGGGGACACAGCTCAGCCTCTTGAGCGATTATCTCACTGGTAGAACTCAGTGTGTGAGGGTTGGTCCCTTCATTAGTAGTGACCTTCCGGTGACCTACGGTGTGCCGCAAGGCAGCATTCTTGGGCCAACTCTTTTTCTCGTTTACATAAACGATCTCCTTTGTTTAAACTCATTTCATGGAAAAATTATCTCATACGCAGATGATACTGCCCTTATTTTTGCTGCTAAAACATGGATTGAGACCTATCAGCTGGCCCAAAAGGGGCTCGATAAAGTAAAAAGATGGCTTCATGAGAATGTACTTACTTTAAACATTGTTAAAACGAAGTACCTGACCTTTTCGATTCGTGCTTCTTCCCATGTAAACCTAAATCTGACTGCGCATAGCTGTCTTCTTGACACTCCAGTTGATTCGAATTGCTCTTGTGGTCCGTTGGAACGATCAAAGACCGTTAAATATTTGGGAGTTATAATTGACGAAAATGTTAGCTTCAAGGAACACATTCAACAGTTGAGTAAAAGAATTAGAAAACTTACGTACATTTTTAAGACATTGAGACATGTAGTGACTTCTGGTATCCTTAAACAAGTGTACTATGCACTTTGTCAGTCACTGATTACATATTGCATAACATCTTGGGGTGGAGCACCGAAAACGACGCTAAAACAACTTGAAGTGTCACAAAGAACTATACTGAAACTCTGTACTTTTAAACCTTTCCGTTACCCAACTACGCTACTTTATGAGTACTGTGAGGTCCTGACTGTGCGCCAGCTGTTTGTCTTGGGTACAGTATTAAAACAACACACTAACCTTGACTACAGTCCGAGCCTGGTTACAAGACGTAGAGGTTTACCAGTCTGTAAGCGGTTGGTACAGTCAAAGACAACGTTTATGCGTAAATTCCACCCCTTCTTAGGTCCATTTATATATGACAAGGTTAACAAAATTATTAACATATACTCACTGAACAAGTCAACATTGAAAAGATCGGTATCTCAGTGGCTCTGGAAATTATCCTATGATCAAACAGAAAATATACTTACCATCTTGAAGTAGGGGTATATGTTTTGGTTGAAACAATGGTTTGCTTTGTTTGGGATAACCCAAACAAAGAAAATTATTATTTTTTATGTAACCATAAGGTTAGATCAAAATAATCTACAGGCTTTCTTTAACTTTCAACTCACCCTCTCACACACATACACTCACCCTTTCACTTCACTCACCCAGAGGACTGTAGACTTCTAATATATATTATATATATTCTACTACTATTCTGTAATATTGTACATTGCTAAATAAAACTTTTATAATTTGTATGTAAGATCATATAGGGTAGGGCGTAATGCGCTGCATGCTGAGACACAGGCTATAAGCCTAGTTTGGCAGCAGATGCTATTAAATAGGCACAATTGTTTTTGTTATTAAGCTTACCTTCTGTTATTAGAAAATTGTGTTGATATGTATAATTATTTTTGGTCTTAATAAATATTACTATTACTATATAACCAAAATTGGTTTGAACGAGATCGGGTCAGCAGTTTTTGAGTTACAGCATATTTTCTAAAACCGCAAATATAACTTTGTAATTCAAACAACACTATGAAAAACAAAGTTATTTGGCGTAGTTGTAAAAAATGTAAATAGAGGTTTTTTTGTGAAATAAATATACATATTATATTATATATTATTATAACTATAATAATATATAATATATGTATATGCATATATGTGTATGCATGAAGGGTTCCGTAGTAACTACTACGGAACCCTTCATGGGCGGGTCTGACTCGCACTTGGCCAATTTTTTCAGTTTTCCGACTAAAATCCCCTTCAGAGTTATGTTTGGGAAAATTCATTCGACCTTGCAAAGACGTTATTTATACGGGCGATCAAAACTTTTGATAATTAATGATTATGTACATTTTGTGCTCGAATTTGTGTGTAATTAATAAATGATTACTGCCTGTATGTCCGGCTATGGTTACGAATGTTTTTTGTGAGATGGATTCTATGGCGGAAGATTTTTCTCATAATTATGAAGGAAGCTGGGCATAATGTATCAAACAAAACACATGTCCAAAACAGGAAAAAATCTCGTTTTACGGATTGTGTAGAATATACATAGTATGAGCATACTGCCATTATTTATAAAACACAAAAGTAAAGAAAGAAACTAAAGTTCTAAGTTCAGCTACGCGATAACTGTCAACTGTTTGCACTATTTGGTCATATCGGCTCAAATCTGTGTGTTTCTTTCCTCTAAAAAGCACTTCATACATACACCTACATTTTTCTCACATTACTTAATCAATACGGATTTGTAAAGGTATTTCTTCACAGCATATTCAGCTAAAAAACAACGGCCTCGTCAAGATTAAATTTTAAATAAAAATGTTATAATTGTATAATATTTGTAAAATAAATACCAGTTACTTTATTAAATTCATTAAACGATTTGAATGACACACACAAATAAAGTCACGGACAAGAGCCTGTATACCCGTGGCAATAATTGACACTGAAGGTAACCTATGACTCATTCCACACGTCAATTAATAAAAACCGAACAATGGCTCTGCTATGAATTTAAATAGTACACAATGTGGAGTAAATGAGCGCACACATGCGTCTATATTATGTATGTATGCAATACAAACTGTTGTGTGTGCCATAGAAATAGTTTTGCACAAAATAGATTAAACATTTATATCATTGAAGATTTTCTAGACACGTGTAACTAGGTAGGACCTACAGATAATTAAAAGAGTGTGTGATACATTTTATTTTATCTCATCTGAGTAAATGTACTTCTTCTTGTAAGCTGTTTCTTCATATTAATAGAATGCTATTAATATGAAGAAACAGCTTTCGTTAGGAAAAAAAACCTTAAAATATAGCCATTTCTACATTTTCTAAAAACCTGAAAAGGAAATATCTCAGTTTATGGAGACAAAAAAAAATTTTTGTAAAAAATAGAACCGACTTCTATAATTAACTTTTAAAAATATAAAAAACTTTTATTTCGGTAGTCGGTGCCATTTGTTTTGTTGCCTTTGCAGTGTTTTTGGGAGTCGGTTTAATTTTTTGGTATAAAGTTTTTATTTCACTCTTTTTAGTTGGTCGATTTTTAATTTACCTAGTTAAAAGAGCCAAAATGTCAACCACTTATCACCTTTTACAAAATATTGCTTTTCCCAGTGCAGAGCCGTTAATTTTTGAGGAGTTCTCCTGGTACATCACCATCAGCTCTACTTCAACATATGCATTGTGACCAGCATAAAGTGCTTACAATCTATATTCAAGTAATCTAATCGCAATCCACGAAATACTTATTATTGAGTAGTTTCGGTGGCCATCTGGGGTCTTTATCATCAGTTGCACTTCCTCAAATGGTGCTTTTCGAGAGCAACTGCACAAGCTACTATAAGAAATACACAAAACGCTATAGAAATGCCTATAATATTTGAAGAGTTCCCTCGATTTCTCAAGGATCCCATCATCAGATCCTGATTTCGTAACAATGGGACCAACTAAAAAGTATACCCTTTCAAACGCAAAAAGAATGTTCCAAATCGGTCCAGCCGTCTCCGAGTTATGAGGTAACATACATAAAAAAAAAAAACATTCAAGACGAATTGAGAATCTCCTTTTTTGAAGTCGGTTAAAAATAGCTAATGTGTTGTTGTAGGCCTGTGCCAAACTTTTGACTTTTGCGCCTCGAAGAGCAGTCAGCAGCATTGACGGGGCCCGATAGAGCCATTGCCGTACGGGGTTGCGGGAATATTGTAACGAGATACCGCAGTCCCAGAAGGCAAGAACAACTGAGGAAGTAGGGTGGGTTTTTAGTCAGTAGAAGTCTGACACTCCCTTTCGCTCCACCCGCAGCGGAAGGAGTCATTGCATGATTTTCCCAATCAGAAAAAAAAATATTTTGCCATCAACTTGGCCAGTAATGATGAGTTGTTAAAGATTGTGGCTAAAAAGGAAAAAATAGAAACATCGCTTTTAGCGATAAGACCTCCCATTGTAACATCCTTTAACTTAAAAAGATGATACATGGGTAGTACTTAATTTTGGATATCCTAATACCCAAAATTAAGTACTTATTTATTTCTGTTAAAATATAGTATATTTATCTATCTAATAAATAAAATATTATATATTTTAAAATATGGTGGGCACCAATTGCGTTAGCCAACTGTACATTTGCACGAGCGTGACAAAGTAACTTTGCACCAATTCGTGTTTAAATACAATCGTATCATTATGATAATCAGATACATACATTTGACACAAATCTCTCATAATAAAAAATGTAATTATATTGTTACGAATTATTTAGTAATTAAATATGAAATATAGACATACACTTCTGGACACATCTATTGGCCCACCTTAGAGTTTAGGTTTCGATGGCCCCTACCGAAATATGATTGCTAGATTGAACAAAAACTGTTGATGCAGTTTTAAACCTGATACATTTTACCATCTTTTTCGATCGTATAGTTTTAAATTTGAATTCAGAATACCATACGACATGGACCTACGCCTAACAAGTCGGATATGCGCCTTGTTAAAGGCAATTAATTTTTGAATAAAAAACATGTTTTATCAAATAAAGGTTTAATTTAATAACGCGTGTTGCCTCCATGGGCATCTACCACAGCTCTCATACGATTAGGCATAGAGTTTATCAACCGCTCTATGAAATTTTGAGGGATCATCTCCCATTCCTCTTCTATGGCAGTTTTCAACTCCTGCATCGTCTGGGCAACTGGCTGACGAGCCCTAACACGCCTTTTTAGCTCGTCCCACATGTGCTCAATGGGGTTCATGTCTGGGCTTCTGGCTGGCCAGTCCATAACTGTGATGTTCACATCCCGAAGATATTCCCTGACGATGCCGGCCGCATGGGCTCTTGCATTATCATGCATAAAAAGGAAATTTGGGCCCACATAGTCCGCGTATGGTATCACGTGAGGTTCTAAGCACTCACGAATGTATCTTTCAGCATTTAATGTTGGCAGCCGTGGTCCTGTAACAACCTCAAGTTGAGTTTTGCCGCTCGCGGATATACCGCCCCAGACAGTCCATGAGCCACCGCCATAAGCAACCCTCTCTTCAAAGCAGCATTGTGCGAAACGCTCTCCCTTACGCCGGTAGACCTTCTTCCTTCCATCATTGCCATGTAACACAATTTTAGACTCATCAGAAAAGAGTACACGGCTCCAATCTTGCTGTGTCCAATTTAAATGACTGCGTGCGAAATGAAGGCGCGCTGTTCGGTGGGCTCGCTTTAGTTTGGGCCCATTAGCTGGCTTGTGTGGTACCATATCGCGTTCTTTTAACCTTCTCCGAACAGTTCGAGCGCTCACAGATACTCCGTGGAAGTCGCGAAGTTGGTTTTGTATCTCAATGGAGGTAAGGTGACGATTTCTCAAGCTGGTCGTCACGATGAATCGATCCTGCCTTTCAGTTATGACCCGAGATCGTGGCCTTCCTTGGCGACGAACAAAGCCGCCAGTCTCTAGGTACCTCCGATAAACATTTCGGACCGCAGATCGACTTAAATTAAGTTGAGCACTCACGTTTCTTTGGCTGTGTCCGGCCTGAATAAGTGCCACAGCTTGGGCGGCGACTTCAGGTGAAGTATCCATAGATTATTGATAGAACCTCACCTTAATGTTAAGAATAAGTAATGTTTGTTGCAAAAGCAAAGATATCAATCACTTTTTCAAGAATTAAATCCAAGTAAACCAATAAAACCAAGTTTTCTTAGTATTCGATTGTTTGATATCAACAAACAGGCTCCAAATTGTCTTTTGTTTCTTTAAATTCTGTGTTCGAAATTCAAAAAAAGACTATTGAATGAAATTGTGAATGTGCCAGGTTCAAAACTGCATAAAAACTTTTTGCTCGACCTAATATAAAATTTTAGCTAGGACCAAACGAAACTGAAAATACAAGGTGGGCCAATAGATGTGTCCAGAAGTGTATTTTAAGACACCATAATAGGCTAGTCAGCAGGTTTGATATAGTGTGTGAAAAGATTGTAATATCTGCATGGTCTATCTATTATTATTATATGTATAATAATTAATTATTATGTTTTGCAAAGGGTAATGTTTAGGGTAGGAGTTTCTTGTCGGTTCTTCAATATTGTTCAATCCAGGAATTGAAGCCGACACCTCACACTCAGCAGTTGTGCTTGTGACCACTAGCCTAACGAGTCATTGTAAGTTGTACCTAGATAACTACTAGGCAACAACTGCTCTCGAGATCTACCAATTACGAAAAATTCCGAACAGAATTCCATAGTTTACCGTTAAAAATCTAGCCCAAACTAGACAATATATCACTGGCTCCAGTGCAGTGAAGCGAGGCATCCACTCAGCCAGCAATAAACCTCGGCACACACCTTACGACTAGTCGTATCATTCAGGAAGCGCCCACTGCGACCGACAATGTGTCTTTCTATTCACCTCTGGAACGGTTTATAGTTTTTCTTGCAAGTTCGCTCACGGATTATGTGGACTTGGCTTTTTTTGTGGCGACGCTATGAAGGTTGAGGAGTATGTATGGTACTTGTGAGTGAAGATCAAGTGGGATCAGTCGTTTGTGATGCGGGTTCTCATATTAACAAATGATAAATGATCTTTATTTTGCAAATTGGTTATTAAATAACACTTTTACACGTCATTTTTTTTTAAATTATAGCTTTTATAAATGCACGTAAAAACAAAACATTTGTTCGCGCTTTTCCTTGTCTTTGTAGTCTCCGTTTTCTTTGTGTTACTGTTTCTTTTTGTAGTTTTTGCCATATTATTCCCACAAGTAGTGAACAATTAAACGGTCGATCACCCCAGAGGATTTGAAAGTGACATATATAAAAAAAATAATCTATGGATTACGCGGTAATTCAAAAAGGTTAAGAAAACCGATAACGGACTTTCTTTAGGTTTGTTATAACCTTGAAACCTGATCATGTTCAAAGTCCATTACGTGGCTTTTCTCACAAGTGCAAACACGTCTATGATACGATATTCTATCGTGGAATGCCAGTGCCTATCTTCCGGCTTCATCATCAGACCTTGAAACTTAATCGTGGTCAAAGTTCATTACAAGACTTTTCTGAGAAATCCAAAACAGCTATGATACGATTTTCAATCATGAAGTTCCAGTTCATATCTTCCGGCTCCATCATCAGATCAGTTTGACAGTACCATATTATTGTATTTTCATCAGAACTACATACAGCTGCCAATTTTTATTACGCTACGTCCCTTGGAAGATGGTTAAATTAGTTACCTTAGATTCCATTACATAGTTAGTTACATATAGTTCGACCTAATAAAAGCGTGTTAAAAATATATGAGAACCCTGTAGGTTACCATCTGAGGCGATCATTTGAGGAAAGATGCTCACAGATTTGAGTGGGCCTGTCCACACAGTGCAAGCATTTTTCAGATCGGTTTACGGTCCTATAGGATATACAATGCATGTGAACAGTGTGTCAAACGTCGTACATAAGTGTAAGGTGTTCATGTACGCTGACTTTTTTTTTTTTTTTTAGGTAGGGCCACTCGTAGATCAGCTCAGTAAGGCTGTGCGTCTACTTAACCGGTCTTTCCTGTGGTGACCTCTAATAATTAAATTAAAGGCCCCCAGCCAGGGCTTACAAACTAAAATTTTACTTACTACTAATGACCGCACGCTAAGGGCACTCCCTGCGGAGTACGGGCCTCGGCATAGCGGGGTCATTTTGGGAGGGCAGCAAAGGGACAGGCTGGGTCGTATTTAGGGGAGTATTTATTGCTACTGGCTCAGCATCGCGGGCTGGCTCGTTTGGCAAAGGTCGGGGAGGATTTCCATTACAAGTACGCGGACGTCGCGATGGGCCTCGTCGGCGAGGCCGGAATACGGAACGCGTTTTGTGTTTGTGTTTTCTAAGAGTGCTAGTTTCCCTACTGCTCTCTTGTCGGATGGTGATGGGGTCGTCGGGCTCGTCTAGGACGTGACGCGGGCGACGAACCCGAGAAATTTGGGATGGTCTGTATCGGGCGGCCGATACGATCAGGGGGTTGGTGTGGGTATCAGCAGAGGTGAAGTAACGCACTGACATGCGTTTCAACACTTGCTTTATGGTAGGGAGTTTGAGGTCTACGTGGAGATCCTCATTCCTCAAGTACCAGGGCGCGCCCGTGGCCTTTCGGAGAAAACGGTTCTGGAGGACCTGCATCCTATGGATCTGAGCCGGACTGGCATGAGCAAACACCGGACAGGCGTACGTCATGATAGGACGTATGCATGTCGTGTAAATTCGGATTTTACACCTAAGGGAGAGCTTACTGTGCTTATTCAGCAAGGAGTGAAGCCTACCGAGAGCGAAAGCGGCTCGCGAGCGAACCTTCTTTATGTGCTCAGTGAATTTGAGGAACTGGTCTAAGATTACACCTAGGTATTTGGCTCGCTTCTCCCAGGGGATCGGCTTGCCAAACATAGTGATCGGGCTGGGGAGGGTGGGTTGTCTATAGCGAGCCCTGCGAAACAGGACTGCTTGACTTTTGTCAGGGTTTACCTCAATCCTCCATTTCCTAAACCAATCGCCTAGTGCGTTGGCTGAGGTCTGGAGGGTATGAGCGATGCTATCGGGACTTTTTCCCGAGTAGTAGATGGCCGTGTCATCGGCAAATAGGGCTAACTCTACTGGAGGGCTTTTTGGGATGTCGCTAGAGAATAGCGTGAAGAGTGGGGGAGAGAGCACGGCGCCCTGAGGGACGCCGGCTCTGATAGGGCGGGGAGTGGAAAGCGCTCCTTCGATACGATATCTGAAGGAGCGGTTCGACAGCAAGTCTCGAATGATGAGCACGAGACGATCCGGCACACCTAGTTGGTATAGCTTATAAATTAAGCCATTGTGCCAGACTTTGTCGAAGGCCTTCGCTATGTCGAAGAATAGGGCCCCCGTCATCAGACCGCGTTGAAAGCGGCCGCTAATGTGCTCTACGATGCGGTGGGCTTGGTGGACACTGGAATGATGGGCTCTAAAGCCAAACTGCTCGTTAGGGATTAGGCTCTTTGCCTCGACAAAGTCCTTGAGCCGATTAAGAATAATCCGCTCGTAGATCTTGCTGAGGGCGCTGAGCAGACTAATGGGTCTATAACTAGTCGGGAGGTTCTTGGGTTTTTTGGGTTTTGGGATACCTATCACTATAGCCTCTTTCCAAGCTTGCGGAAACAAGTTGTTGGACATGGCGCCATTGAAGATGGCAACCAGTAGGACTATGATCGTACGTGGGAGGAGTTTAAGTGCCCTAGTGGTCAGTCTGTCAGTCCCGGGAGCTTTCCTAGGTTTGAGTTTCCTGATGATCTCCTCCACCTCGTCTTCCGTGACGGGGGGGAGGGGAGCATCAGGGTCCTCGACAGGGGGTAGGGCAGATCTACGTTCTACCTCAGCATCCACGTGGGTAAGGTGGGCTGGGTCGACTGGTTGGGAGCTGGGAGAGCACTGGGCCTCCAGGCTGTCGGCTAGGCATTCGGCTTTGTCTTCGTCGTCGAAGGCAATGCTTTGATCCGGGCGGATAAGGGGAGGCATTGTGGTAACCTCAGTGGCGCGCATTCTCCTCTGAAGTTGCCAGAAGGCAAAGTGGGTGGGTTCCAGTTCGCTCAGGGTCTTGTCCCAGCCGGCTTCACGCCACTCTCTGATGCTGTTACTTACTTTGCGCTGTAAGTACCGCATGAAAGTTTTGTTAGTCTGGCAGGGGAAGGCTCTGTAGGCACGGACTGCTGCGTTCTTCTCAGTCAGCAGGGCCCGTACATCGTCCGGGAGCTTCCGGCGCCAGTGCTCTGACACCGGAATCTCCTTTGAACAGTCGTTCAAGACAGATTGTACGTGCTCTGTGAGTGAGTCGATCGCAGTCGTCGTGTCGGCGGCGGACTGGATGTGGTCGGGGATCTTGTCCAGGTGAGGAGACGTGTTGGATTTCAGCAATTCGCCTACTTTCCTCCAGTCAGTGATCACCTGTGTGGGAGGGGGGCGGTTAGGGTCATAGGGACCCGATCTCGGAGTTAACTCCATGATCACCGGTCTATGGTCAGAGTCAAGTTCGTCTACCGTCTCTAAAGAGTGCAAACGTAAGTTCACATTCTTCAGGAGGGCAATGTCAAGTACGTCGGGCAAGTGGGATGGCTCGAACGGGTAATGAGTAGGCCGCATAGGACCTATGATATCTATGTGGAGAGGTGTGCAAAGGTCGTATAGTACCTTCCCACGGGGGTTGGTAATACGACTACACCAAGCGGGATGTTTGGCATTGAAATCCCCCGCCATAAGGACGGAGTCACTCATGTCTAGAAGGGCTGTAAGGTCGCTTCGAAGTGAGGCGTTTATCGAAGAATTTGAATCTACGTCGTTGTACGGTGGGAGATACGCGGATACTATTGTGATAGAGGGATGGCCCGTCATGCCTAGCCGGCAAACGGATACCTCTAAGTGGGCAAGGGGCGGCGGATCCATAGGGATGCAGTGCAGGGACTTCCTATAATATATTAGAGTGCCACCTTTGTGGCATCTAGTCCTATCGTTCCTAACTAACCGGTAATTGGCTATCTTGGGATCCCTAAGGTGGGGTTTGAGAAAGGTCTCTTGGGCCAGAAGGATGTCGAGACTATGATCGCGAAGGAAAGTCGCGATCTCGTCCCGTTGATTGGTGATGCCATTGGCATTGAAGTAACCTAGCTTTAGGGATCGGGGCTTTAATCTCTTACTAGCCGTGTTATTCATTTTGGCTGTTTAAAAAGGTTGTCAAAGTGACTTTTGACATCGGGATACTTAGAGTATACCCGAATCAGGGAGTTAATGCTGGTGCAGGCCACGACCTCCGTTGCCATTTCGATGGCGCGGGGGGACTGGAAGAAACTGAAAGTATTCCCTAGGATGAGGAACACATCGAGTTCCGGCTCATCCGAGCGAGGGAGTGACTGGGGAGGAGGTGGAGGCTGAGAAGCCACAACGACCGGAGCGGGGGGCATGATGGGTTGATACATCAGCCCTGGGACTTTCGGCCTTAGTGCCGGGAAGTTTTGGGCGTGATTCGCCGCCGTCCAAGGAGTTGGACGCTGGGGACTGAGGGTCTGGGGGAGCTCAGACGAGAGTGTAGGACACTCTCGTCCCTGGCGTGCGCCAGCGCGCGTTGCCAGTTTAGGGGCGGAGGTTTTCGGGGCTTTCGGACAGCCTCGGTAGTTGGCGGGGTGGCCAGATTGCCCGCACAGCACGCAGCTGGGCGGGTCTGGGCACTGGGACCTATCTTTTGGGCGATTGCACTCCGCGGTGCCGTGATCGCCCAGGCACTTTACGCACCGGGGTTTGCCGAAGCAATTCCGTTGCGCGTGCCCATAGAGCTGGCAACGGTGGCATTGGCCTACCATGCCACTCTTGTGTGGCTTCTCAATGAGAATTCCTGAAAGACTGCATACAGTCTTCAGCGCAAAGATGGGGTGGGGACCTTCGGAGACGGGGTGGCAGATGACGAGGACGTTGTTAGACGCCCTGCCACCTCTGCCGTGCATACGGTGCACCTCAATCACCGGGATGTTCTGTGACTCTAAGTCGCAGACGATCTCGGTGGTGGGGATCTCACTGGGGATCCGGCAGAGGACCACCCGAACGGGCTTGCTCTCATGGAGCATATAGGTATGGTGAGGGATATTTCGAGCCTTGAGTAGCTTCGAAAGCGCGCGGTGGTCGTTAGCTGTCGCTAACCCTACTTTTATGCCGTTCTGAACGGCGCGGGCATTCGTGTAGGCGATGCGTTGCTCGCCACACGCTTTGGACACGTTTGTCCAAGCCCCCTTGTCATGGATGAAGATGGGTGGGGGAGGGATGGTCTTGCGCACTGAGGCGCTGACGACTGGGGTTTGGGTAGGGCTGGGCCTGGTGGCCGAGGAAGTGGAGGGCTGGCTCTGCACTAAGCGTGCTGGCTCGGGAGGGGAGGGTTTTTTGGCCTTAGGGGCCTGAGTGGAGGACGAGGCCTGCGACCTCTTCTTCCTCTTTCCCTCGACGAGGATAAACTCGTCGGAGGAAGAGGTTTGGTCGGAGGAGTGCTCGGCCTCCGCTCGCTCCGAGCGCTCAGAGTGTATGCTCTCTGCGCGCTCCGAGCGCTCGCCTTCCGAGCTCTCTTTTTCTTGTTCCTTCTCCTCAGAGTCCATTTCGACGTCTGGGGGGGAGGGGGACCTATCTGCGATGGGCGCGGGGGTGGGATCTATCTCCGGCTGCGGGATGGGTGGCAACGCGGGAACGTGTATGAGACGGGGATTGACTTTTATGGAGTCAATCTCCACTTCATACTTTTCCTGTAGAGCGGGGTTTTCGTTAAGGATATTTCCTAGTATTTCGGTTGTTCGATTCAACCGAATCTGTAGGGAGTCTACCTTTGTCATGAGATCCCTTACTATGTTTGCCATGTCCTCCATGTTGGAGGCGACAATGGTGGGCATCCTACTCTCCTAACCCTAACATATGAGCCTCGAGGAGACACGTCAAACGTGAGCTCCCCGAGCAGACGGTCCCCAAAGAGCCCTGCCCCGGAGTTTCTCCTAACACTTCGCTACCGAGAAGAGAAACCCAGACAAACTCGGTAGCTGTGTTGCCGTCTGATGTGGCCTGAAGGGCCCTATTTGCCTAACCCTCCGGGCGGGAATGACCCGGAGGTGAGTTCGCTCCCTGCGGGGATAGCAGGGAGGTGTGTGCCTAATGGTGTGCCCTAAGCTTGTAATCCGGTCGCCAATCTTAATGTGCGAACCGGGCCCTATTGGGTCTAGTGCGAAGGGGTAGATACACCCAACCGACACTAGGTGTGTATGCTGTGAAGAGAACTCAGTGACTAGGTTTGACTAGGAGATCCCCCAAGGCCAAAACCTAGCACTCGACTCCAATTGACTGCTTCACCCTGAAGGGGATCAGCGGGTGCGTCGGGTCAGCACCCCCTTGGTATTGTTGACACCGTGAGGTTTCCAACCAAGGACCACGAAACTGTGGTTTTACCCTGAAGGGGCCAAACCAAATTGTTTTGACAATTCTCTGTTAGAGAAACACGATATCCTTCACCGCCTCGAAAAAGGCGGATCCGGACCAGGCGTCGTAGTCGGCGACTACGAGTGACGTCACGGCGGGCGTGACGAACGGAGCGATGACTCAGGCACGGAACGATCGAGAGCGCGGAGCGGCACGACTGTCGCGGGCGAGCGTCGGAGCAGAATGATGTACGCTGACGATATGTGTCTGGTTTATGCATCCAAGGACATAGCCGAGATACAAAAGTGTATACAATTTGATTTTGAAAATATTAGCAGATGGGCACATGACAATGGCATTATATTAAATCTTGCAAAAACAAAATGTATGCATATACACTCGCCATATAACCAAAAGGCCAAATCTATAAATAAGGAAGATCTCACAGTGATAGGGCATACATACGAATGTTTACATCGAAATAAATGTAATTGTAGCTGCACAAAATTGGAGTTTGTAGAAAAATTTAAATATTTAGGTCTAACAATAGACAAGAACTTTAACTGGAAAATACATGTAAATGATATTTGGCTAAGATTAAGAAGTAATTTTTACCAATTAAAAAATGTACTAAATAAACAAACATTAAGAATAGTTTACTTCGCACTTGCCGACTCGCTAATGAGTTATGGACTCCTTGTTTACGGGCGAACCTTTAGAACATATTTAAATGACATTAAAGACATACAAATAAGACTGCTAAAGTACCTCATTAGTAAAAAATGTTAAAGATAAGTGCAACAGAGAATATAATAAGTTATTTCCTATTTGTAAAATTGTACCAATAGATAAAAAGTAGATTATTTGGTAGGACTGAAATATTATTATAGCGATGAACACAAAGTTAATGTTAAAAACAAGTACAATACACGTAGGGTTCGAGAAAATAAACTGGTTCAACCCAAGATAACTAATTATTACGGTAAGAGGACATCTAAATATTTGGTACCTTAAGTATTTAACAAAATAGAGTTATTAAGAGAAAAAATAAAAATAAGTAAAGGAACACTAAAGAAAAAACTAAAAAATATATTGGAATGCTAATCATATATTTAGGTAATTAACACATTGATACTGTGAGATTATAGATGTAGGTTTGTATTGCAACATATTGTGTAGAAGTAATTGG
Source organism: Tholera decimalis (assembly GCA_943138885.2). NCBI lineage: Eukaryota > Metazoa > Arthropoda > Insecta > Lepidoptera > Noctuidae > Tholera > Tholera decimalis. The sequence goes on along the minus strand of OW964566.2, from coordinate 2,696,683 downwards.
AATGGTTCATTAATGTCAAGGTATAAAGAGCGCCTCTCGCCATCAAACGTAAAAGTTTGGCCAGTTTAGATTTAAGTGATACCTCTGCATGTAAATAAATTAACTAAATAAATAAATAAAAAATAAAAAAAATTAAGAGTTTTGGCAGTGTGACACAACGCTGTGGCGTCGAAGTAGTTTTACTTACAAACACAATATTGTTATTTTATGTATACTAAGGTATATTTCCATATGGGTCTTTGAAATCTGAAAATAATTAGAAAAAATTAACATGAAAACTTTTTGGTCAGGAATTTATCAAAACTCATTCAGAACAGGGCACTTAGCTCAAGGAACTTGTACTAGAAGATCCTTGACTTAGCTTTAACAAATTATTTTAATCGATTAAACAAATTGTTTTAATCGATTAAGAAATTATTTTGTTAGAAATCACTTAGGTATCGAAATCATATGTACGAATAGGGCGAAACAAAGATTTTGTTGACACGGACTTCTGGTGCTTTTAGCAAATAAGCTAAACATGTATGTATTTTCATTCTTTATGTAGTTTCTTTACATAGTATAAAACTAAGTCACTTCCCGTCTCGGTATGTTTAGATCATGTACAACTGCAGGCTAAAACTTCACGAGCTATTTCAAACCCTACATAGGTACCTAATTGTCTATCTTAAAAAGATCAACTAAAAGGTTCGCAGCGGTGTACATATATGACGGTGTTTTATGTTTAACATTATCACACAAAAAATTATGCGTATTTTATGAAGCTTTTTCCAACAATGCAGTATTTTTTTAACCAATGAAACAGGTTTTTTTTTGTGTGGCATCTCGCAGGTCAAACTCTGAGGTTGTCGGCTGTTTAACCGGGCTTGCCTTAATGAAATATGTTACATATATTGAGCATTTAATATGCGATTGCGGTTATTACAGACAGTTGCAATAGCATCCTGAGAATTGTAGGTGAGAGTTTCTGCTTTTCGATTATGAAGCAGATGTGCGGAAAGTAATAGGTACTAACACTATGAAATGAAATGAAATATTTATCTTGTAAATTGATTATAAATAACACTTTTACACGTTATGTTATTTTGCGTGTTAAGTTTAGCCAGATGAGGCCGGTGTTTCCTAACTGACTAATCTGAGAAGAAACACCGAAAAAAACACAGAGGTCAACGTCTCTTTTAAAGTCCATACAATTTGTGCTGGTCCAATCATATGAAAAACATGTAGGTTCATGTCTGACTAGTAATAAGCTATTAGGCACTTATAAGTTACAGTTACAGTTAAAAATTAGCCTGTATACAACGAATTAGGAATGATACCTGTATATCATTAAAAGGGATATCTTAGAAGACAACAGAGATTTAAACGAACAGAACAGCTATCGGGCCGTACGTTTACATTTCACCTGCGCGAAGCCGGGGCAAGTCACTAATTTTTAAATAAGGTAGGTTTCTCCTTTCAGGGCATTATTTCACCTCAAGTCCACACACATCGCACTAAGATTCACGTAAACTCGCAAACTCGTAACGTTCGCAATAAACCATTTAGTGAGCACACGTTAAGTCTTCCTTACAACTGAGCCTAGTGCTGATACCTGCAAGTGTCCGTAAGGCCGCGTGTCCACTAGCCTACCAATAAGGACTACAATAACTCTTGTAATAACTTCCTTACAGCGGTCTTTTGTGTTAAAAATGGCAGAACAGCAATATTATAGCATTAATTACCGCCATACCATTTCGTAGCTCGTCAAATTGTGCTATAGATGGACATCACAATATAATTGCTATATTAAATAGTCTTGGAAGAAATTGCTATTTCTAATCGTCGTGCTTTTTAAGGAAAGCTTTCTCTTTTTTCTTAACATTGTAACCACACTAACACTCGGTTCTTAGAACTGAATTCAACGACCAAATAATTAAAGGGCAATAGGCTAAGGACTTGTGATTGATAGGTCACAGGTTCGGACCTCACCCATTACACTATTTCCGTGAACCTACTCCAGACAAGCATATTTAGCTTAGTTTGTAGGGGCTAATAATATTGCCAGTAACGTGAGGTTTACCGACAAAGAAAGCCCTCTTTCTAAAAAAAGCAATGATAAAAATTAAACGGATGCCAAATGAGCCAACTGGCTGCCAATAATTCAGTTGACCAATCATAACTGTTTACTGACGCTTTACAATATAATATGTATTCGTCTTGGTATTCGTATTCATTTTTGTTGTCTAGAATGGCTTGTAACTAGGTGTCAAATATGTCAAACACACAAAGAGCCATTCTTGTTTGAAGCAAAAAGAAGGAAATTCAAAGTTATAAGTTAAATATACAGGATTGGCAATTTTCTATATTCAGTTTGTCTCTAGGCTTGTGAAAGACAGAAAAGATCACAAAGTATTGTACCGAAATCTACAAAAGTTATAATACTTGCTTTGTTTATCGGGGGATAAGTCATCAACTGACTTCTCCCTCCCTAGGAGGAGTGGAAGGGAGTGTCACACTTCTACTGGTTTAATGACTAAAAACCCATCCTGTTCCTTTAGTTGCCCTTACTAGGGCTGCGGTATCTTCTTAGAATATTCCCACAACGTAGACAGGAATAATACTCACATAATAAAAATATTCTTTTTAAAAAAAAATTAAGTCAAATGACAAGGAGTTACAAAAACGTAAAATACAAAATGGTCCTTCAACCAAACACGGTAAATTCGGTGTCGCTTGAGCACTTTTGACGAGTATAGATTTTGCAATTCAGTACAAATAAATCTTTGGTGCAGGTGACTTTTTCATGCTAGAGAAACGATACTAAGACCATTTGAAAGAGAAAAAAAATTCAATTGGGGTCAATAAAAAAGTGCCTATTTGCCGTCACCCATCCTCTTATTCGTATATCGTAAATCTTGTTAAAATGTCCAAATATTTAGTCACCATTGAATACGCGTCTTAAGAGCCACATCTCCGGAGTAGGTACGTCCAACATTTAGTGCGTTTCAATTGTACGTTTAGTAAGATTTTGCAACTAAATTGTTTGGAATTTTCAGCTCACAAAGCTGTGCTAACTTAATTGTTGTAAGTTTTAAATTACTTTAGAAATTAACTCGAGAATTTTGTTTTTATAAAACTTTTCTTCGAGAAACATGTTTTCTATATGTTTTTGAATGAAATTTAGAAAGTTTAATAAGTTTTTCTTTTTCTAAAATTAGCTATAACTATGTAGAACCATGCCACGATTTTATTCCACCACCTTTGGATTAGGCACGCCACAAAGGTGGCTATTATTTACCTTTTTGAAGAGTTGAGCGATACCACGGCGTCCTCATCTTCCGACTGAAGCAGGTGCTGACGGGACGCGGCTGTTTCGTGAAGTACCTGTTTTGGATACAGCGGTCGTAATTGGGAGGACTACCTGGAGGACACGGTTAGCATACAAAGAGGGAAGAATAATCACTTTTGGATGGCTTGTACATATTGCCTGAAGCTTTTATATAATACTGACCATTTATTAATCTATCTTACAATAAAAACGAACCGAAAATCTAGCACTGATACGCCAATTTCTCGCGCTGACTGCCGATTTTTACGACCACAGTTCAACATCCGATTTAAACCGTACGTAATAACACAATAACTTGTATGAATTCCTTACGTTTCCCATATATCGTTCTCACGTTAATCAAGCTTATAATTCGCAATACCAAATGTATATCAAATTGGTAAACAAACATGCCAGCGTGACCAATTAACGGTTTTATACAGAAGTTTAACTTTGTGTAACGCACGCATGTCCATGTTTGTATACGAGTGTTTCGGTTACGGTAAGAAACCGTCTTTAGGCTGAAATAAATGAGCCTTAAAAACCAGTGAGAAGCTGTTGAACTCGCTTGAGCCGTTGAAAACGCTAGTCAAAAGTATCAGAGTCAGTCAAAATTATAAGTTCACGTGTACAATCAAATATGGAATCAAAATCGGAATGACAATTTTTTTTTTCATCAATTTTGATCTCGCTCTTGAATCCGATCATGTCTGATGGCACTTTAGATAAGGTCTACGATAAAAGAGTGAGCCTAGAAGATGCCTGTTCACTCTGTGCTTTAAAGACTCAAAATCAAAATATTATATTTCACATGGGCACTTATAAAACGCTAGACGCTAGCGCACAGTTCGGAATTGTCATTTCGAAGGATTAAGAATTACCGGCAAGAAATTGAAAGGCTTTTAAAAAAAATACTTGTTTTTCAGTCTTTCCATAATACAGTTTTTCTAGGAGCGAAAGGAAAGTATAGACCAATTTACATAATACAGTTGTAATCTGAAGAGTTTTAACGTTTTTTTTATTAAATATTACCCTACACTAGTAATTTTCCCGTATGGTGAGTGCATTCTTAATAACACCCACCCGGAACAAATATGTTTTATTATCTATGAACAATACCCCGCGCGGATTTATATGAGGTTTATGTATATCAATCAAGTCGATAAAGGTGTATCATATCTCGCGCTAACAGCTATAAGATACAATGTCCCATTCCACAAACCTACGTTAAAAAAAAAATAGATACTTAAGTGTAACAAGTAGTCATTAGTCATAGACAACATAGTGTGAATACATCTTTATACTAAAGTGTGTAGACGCCTTTACACACAGGGTGACGCCCGGGGACGCCATCTTGTCTAGTCACACTGTTTGAAGTTGAACCATATTGTACTGACTTATCTTTTAGATAAACGTAATTCATGTTCTTAATACCACCTATACCAATAATAACTTGTTGTGACTTATAACCAGGTTTTATTTAAGATCCGCCTTAACCCACAACATTACATGGTGTCAGAAGTGGAGAGGCATAAACTGTAAAATGTCGACCGATGAAAAACCAACCGCCGCCTCAAGCGCAGGATCCATGACGAGAAATGTATCCATCAACGGAAGCATGTCACCCTTAAAAGTGGATGGAAGTGTTGGCCACAATTGGAAAAAGTGGAAACAACAGTTTAAAATATTCATGAAAGCAAGTGGCATTAGTCAAGAATCTGAAGACAGGAAAGTGAATGTCTTCCTACACTTCATTGGAGGCGCGGCGTTAGAAATCTTCAATACATTTGGCCTGGATGAAGATAATGTCAAATACGAAAAAGTGATTGAATGCTTTGATAATCACTTCATCCCTAAAGTGAACTTAATGATAGAAAGTCACAATTTCTTTACTTACAAACAAGAAGAGAACCAGACACTAGATGAATTTGTAACAATACTACGGCAGAGAAGTGCTTCTTGTGAATTCAAAGAACTTAGAGATCGTCTAATTATGGATATTTTTGTTTGTAATATGCACCCAAAGTACAAAAGCATACAAGAGAAATTGTTAACAGAAGACAAGTTGGATCTAGATAAAGCAATATCTATTGCCAAGACTTTAGATATGTCACAGAAAAGAGCACAACAGTTAGAGTCAAGCAGTGCTGTTATGCAGTTGTCTCAGCATCAGTCGTCAAATCGCAGTCAACGTCAGTCATCAAGCCGCAACCAGCAACAGTCTGCAAATCGTCATGAGTCAAAGTCAGCACAGTCAGCAACATTGAAGTCACAATCTACAAAGCATCAGCAGTCATCATCAGCAAAGTCAGCAGTGTCAGCCTGTACTAGATGTGGTCAAGTTCATAGATTTAAATGTCCTGCAAGAAATGTACAATGTAGAATATGTCAAAAAGTTGGTCATTATGCTAAAATGTGTTTTAAGAAAAAGATAAATTTAATAGATAAGGAAGAAGAATCTCCTGATACACAATTTTTTATTGGTCATTTGAAAGGTAATATGTCAAAAAACTCAGGTGAGTGGTCAGTCTTGATACAAGCAAATAATGTAAATTTTAAATGTTTATTAGACACTGGTAGTGATGCTAATGTCATGTCTTTACTTACCTTCAAATCATTAAACTTACCTATAACTATATTAACACCCTGTCAGTCTAAACTAACATCATTCAGTGGTAATAATGTTAAGATCATAGGACAATGTCTAATAAAATGTAATTTTGTTCTACAACAAAAGTCAATATGTCATAATATTATGTTTATCATAGCCGATGTGTCCGCTCCTACTGTAATAGGCAGAGATACCTGTAGTGAGTTAGGCATGATAAAAAGAGTCTATAATGTACAAAGTCAAGTCACACAATTAAGTGAAAATGTTTGTCAAATGAATGTCTTATTGTCTAATTTTAGTTCATTGTTTGTGGGCTTGGGCTGTCTACCTGGTGAGCTGCATATCACTGTCAACCCGGACATACCTGCCAAGGTGGATGCACCACGCAAGGTTCCTTTTGCACTTCACGACAGGCTGAAAAAGGAATTGAGAGATATGGAGGAATTGGATGTCATAGTCAAAGTGACTGAACCAACAGCTTGGGTGAGTTCTCTTTTACTAGTAGAAAAGAAGAATGGGCAACTCAGAGTCTGCCTGGACCCAAGAAATTTGAATCAGGCTATAAAAAGGTCACACTATCCTATACCTACCTTAGAGATGGTAAGAGCCAACTTAGCCGGCTCTACAGTGTTCTCAACCCTGGATGCCAGCAGTGGCTTCTGGATGATTCAGCTAGACGAGGAGAGTTCTAAGCTTTGTACATTCAATACACCTTTTGGAAGGTACCGTTTCAAACGTATGCCTTATGGTATAAGTTGTGCGCCAGAACATTTTCATAGAATTATGACAGAAACATTCGGAGACTTACCTGGTACCTTAGTATACTGTGATGATATTTTAGTTCATGCACCTACTCTACAAGAACATAATGTCAGGTTGGAAAATGTTTTTAAGAGAGCGAAGGAAGTCAACATCAAGTTTAACAAAAATAAATGTATTTTTGGTGACAATCAGGTTAAGTATTTAGGTCACATCTTTTCTAGAAATGGAATATCTCCTGACCCCGAGAAAATTCGTGCTATCAAAGAGATGCCTACTCCAACATGTGTCAAAGATCTTCAACGCTTTCTAGGCTTATTGAATTATCTTGGTCCATTTATTCAAAATCTAGCATCAGAAACAGAATCTCTTAGAGAGTTACTAAAAAAGTCAAGTCAATGGCAATGGAATCCATGTCATGATGCAGTATTTTGTCGTCTTAAAGATATTATCTGTCAAGCACCTGTCTTAGCACATTTTGATGTTAAAAAACCTATAGTCCTGTCTGTAGATGCAAGCAAGTCAGCTGTCGGAGCTGTTTTATTACAAAATGGACATCCTGTCTGCTATGCATCTAAAACTTTAACATCAAGTCAAGAAAGGATGGCTCAAATAGAGAAAGAATTATATGCCATTGTCTTTGGCTGTACTAGATTACACCAATATCTTTATGGTCAAGTTGTCATGGTAGAAACAGATCATCGTCCATTGATCACATTGTTTAAAAAACCTTTAGCAGAGGTACCTACCCGTCTACAGAGGATGATGATGAAATTACAAGCTTATGATCTTAGAGTTGAATACAAACCTGGATCTCAGATGTTTATTGCTGATACACTGTCAAGAGCCGCCTTACCTGAAACAAATGAAGACACAATGGATGAAGAAATGATTATCCATGTTAATATGCTTATAAAAAACTTACCTGTTTCAGCAGATAAAGTGAAATGGCTTGTCCAAGGTACTAGCAGTGATGAAACCATGCAGTTGTTGCAGAAGTACTGTAAAGAAGGATGGCCTGCAACCAAGTCGCAAGCACATTTGATGACACACCCATACTGGAACTATCGACATGAGATACATACCGAAGGAGATCTAGTTTTTAAAGGTAGTAGTCTTATTATACCTACTGATCTCAGGAAGGATATCTTGAAAATTATTCATAGTGGTCACCAAGGAGTAGAAAAGTCAAAGAATTTTGCAAGAGGAAATGTATTTTGGCCTTTAATGTCACATGATATAGGAAACTTGGCAGAAAGTTGTACTGCATGCCTGTCACACCGAAATGCAAATCCTCCAGAACCATTAATGTCACATGAAGTTACTACATTCCCATGGGAGAAAGTTGGCATTGATTTCTTAGATTATAAAGGACAAACATATGTTGTCATTGAAGATTATTATTCTAATTATATAGAAATTGCAAAAATGCATAGCACTAATGCAAAAACTTTAATTGAAATATTAAAATCAGTTTTTAGCCGCCATGGAATACCTCTGGAATGCATGTCCGATAACGGACCACCATTCAACTCCATTGAATTTCAAAAATTTCTTCAAGAGTGGTCCATTCAGCATACAACTTCTAGCCCATATTTGCCACGGTCTAATGGATTAGTAGAATCTGGAGTTAAAATAATTAAAAGAATTTTATCTAAATGCCAAGAGACAAATACTGATCCCTACTTAGCATTACTTCAGTACAGAACTACACCAAGAGGTAAATTGCCATCACCATCCAAGTTACTGATGTCACGTCAACTGAGAACGCAGTTACCAACTGCATTACATCATCTGCAGCCTAAAGCCGTTCCAGTTGAAGAATACATGAAGTTGAAAGCAACTGAAAAAGAAAAACAGAAATTATATTATGATAGAAAAACAAAAGAATTACCTTTGTTAGAGGAAGGAGATGATGTTATGATCAAGAAAGACCCTAATAAAAATTGGATTCCTGGAAGAATACTGAAATATTCTGAAGAGCCAAGATCATATATAGTTGAGACGTCGGAAGGTACATATAGAAGAAATAGACAACATTTGGTTCCAGTGACACAACCAATTCCTGTCTCTCCTCCATCACAAGCACCACCGCCTGTAACATTAGAAAGTGATAGAGATACTGTCGCTGTTCGGGACGATGGAATAATAACAACTCGATGTGGTAGACAGGTCAGGCCCCCAGCTAGGTATGCTGATTGATTAGTTTATTTTTAATTGTAAAATTAACTTAAAAAAAAGGAACGTGTAACAAGTAGTCATTAGTCATAGACAACATAGTGTGAATACATCTTTATACTAAAGTGTGTAGACGCCTTTACACACAGGGTGACGCCCGGGGACGCCATCTTGTCTAGTCACACTGTTTGAAGTTGAACCATATTGTACTGACTTATCTTTTAGATAAACGTAATTCATGTTCTTAATACCACCTATACCAATAATAACTTGTTGTGACTTATAACCAGGTTTTATTTAAGATCCGCCTTAACCCACAACATTACATTAAGATGTGTAGATCTTCAAGAAACGTTACCCGTTACAGACACACAGGTAACTTCTAGTAACCACATTCATCCGTGATAACGTGCAGGGTTGAAAGTTTTCCATAGCGTAGCGCTTTAAAAAAAAGAAAATATTTTTAGCCAACAACAAAACTACAGTCTTATATTAATAACGTTAAATATCATCTATTGCAACGACAAAACTCCCAACGTTTCTGTCCCTCCATTTCACAATAAACCTATATTTAATCCCTTCACACTTTACAAGATCAATATGATCGATGCGCGGACGCAGCCAACGCGACGCGTAACTAAACAGATTTGTGTAACTTTTCGCGATCAATGGCGATGATGTTTGCTTCTGAAATTGATATGTCATAATCTGTTACCAGATGTAGTTATTAGTGGAATCCTGTTATGATTTTGGCAACCCGGTTTTATGGAGCTTTTGAACCCAAAGCTTTCAGTTAAACGAATCGGGTGTAACGTTATTATTATTTTTTTTGGATTATCTCGCGTTTGATCACCATCTCACCTGATGGTAAGCTGTGACGTGGTCGAAGATGAAGTACGCTAACCTAAAAGTATATTCTTATACTCTTGACTAAAAGACTCCTAGGTTATAGGTATCAAGAACACAGACACCGGTATATAATGCCACTCCTTAGCCGTACGCACAATGAAAGTATTCCCAATACGTTTTGTGCGTTTGGGTGGGATGTCCACCATGTAACGATGGCGCATCGCCGTTTGCCTTGTAGTCTGATGATGGAACGGGTTCGGCGGAATTAGATTGTGTAATTCCATCGCACACTCTCCTAAATGTAACCGATAGAAAACTGATAGACTAGCAACTCTTCATCGATGCTCAAGACTCTGGAGCGTTGACCAGTGCATCGTTGCCAATGAGTCTTTTTCGATTGACTCAAGTGCGATTATGAAACGGGTTTCTTTGTTTTTGGTTTTCTTATCATTTACTGAGCTTAAGTAATCTAAGTATACCTGTACTATTTATATATCTATAACTAGCTTTTGCCCACGACTTCGTTTGCATGGGAGGTTGGACGCGTAAATCCCGATCCCGTGGAAATTCCGGGTAAAAATCATTGTAAAAAGCATTCCAGGATGTCAACTATCTACTTACCAAATTTCATTAAGATCCGTTCAGTAGGTTATGCGTGAAACAGCAACAAACATACATACATCCTCACAAATATTTTTTTTTATTACGGATGAGCCGGCTCTTGACCTCGATCTCGCCTGATGGTAAGCGATAGATGAGGTCTACGATGTGACGAGCGAGCTCAGAAGATGCCTATTTACTCGTGCTTTAAAGGCTGAAAGGTCATAAGTGGCAGGGAACACAGAAGCCGGCAGAGAATTCCACAGCTTGGCTGTGCGCACAATAAATGTGGAGGAGAAGCGCTTGGTGGTTTGGTTGGTGGCTTCGCATTTATAGATAATATTAAGTAAGATAAACAAGTAATAACTTACTTAATTATTCGTTTATATTCGCATTGGAACGCCTTCCAGCAATGAAAACGTAACAATCGACTTCTTTCCAACATATTATGCGCAACAAAGTGATGGACATCGAGTGAATTGACGATGGGAATGTAGCCTTCTCGACTCTACTACTTGACTAAACTTCTCGACTCTTCAAAACTATGACATCAAGGTTTTAAATATGGGAAGAGCAAGGCAAGGGCAAGGAGATATTTGAATCCTTTTCGCTAGATTTAAAATTAACTCAGTTTGGAGAATTGGTTGATAAGATGGATCCATGTAGTAAAAACATGTAAAATATCCAGTTTTTGCAGAGTTTACTTGAACTAACCGTTTAACTTAGGTTAAATTATATTTAGGAGGTCGTAAACCTCAAATAATATAGTACCCTCAAAACTGGAACTCTAATAAGGTAAGTACGCACTACTCGTATCTTAAATTAAAATTAATTTGCACTTAAATTCAATTGAAGTTAATATCAACAAAACATTAAAAACCAATAAAATAAATAAGGTAGTCAGTAACAAAGCAGTCAGTGATTGATTCAATAAATTTTAATTGCTTGATTCTAGTTTTGTGTGCGCGTGCAATGTAATGATTACAATAAACAAACATAAAAGGGGATTGATCAGTAACCGTATTTATTAAGTAACTAGCAAACTGACATTTCTGTGGTGGTGGAAACATACAGAATTGTAGTGTGTGCGGAACAGTCAAGATTGTGTTTTTTTTTGTTACTAAAAGAAACTGCCCCATGCTAAAGACACGAACACCCACAAAATTCTACACCTATAATTATGCGAATTATTATCTTATCTTATGAATATAATAAATGCGAAAGTTTGTGTGGATGGACGTATAGATGTATCGATGTTTGTTACTCTCCTACGCAAAAACGACTGAACGAATATGAATGAAATTTGGTAAGTAAATAGTGGACATCCTGGAATAAACACAGGCTATTTTTTCACCAAAACTTCCACAGGTGAGGCTAGTTTTACGTCATTAAAGCAAAATATGACGAAAGAGGCTGGACCCCACAATTCAGGGCATCCTTGTGTGCCTCAAAGAGCTGTCAACACCTGTGACGGGGCCTCATAGGGTCATTGCCTGCCGAGGTTTACGAGAAAGTTCCATCGAAATACCGCGGCCCCGGAACTTTAGGGCAGCTGGAGGAACAGGGTGGGTTTTTAGTCAGTAGAAGTCTGACACACCCTTCCGCTTAACCCAGAGCGGAAGAAGCCATTCGATGGTTTTCCCACCCGGAAAAAAAATGGTATCCCTGTGTGGCATCACAGTTCAATAACAAGTTTTGAAAAATTTACAACTTTTCGTAGCAAAAAATAAATAAATAAAAGATGGAGCGCTGTGTATTTGAAAATAATATATTAACGGAGAAAGGTAATTTTTTTTTTTTGGACGGAAAAATCTACGAAAATCTGCTCCAGCTGTGGGTGGAGCGAAAGTGTGTCAGACTCCTAATTACTAAAAATCTACCCTGTTCCTTTAGTTATCCTTGCAGGAACGCAGGAACAGTCAAAACTACGAGTATGCTTTTGTAAAAGAAAAACTTTTAAACGTTAAATAAATACATGCCCGTCTTTTGTGTTTGGAGCGCAATATTCTGTGTTTGAAAATAATATACGAAGTGCGGTAGATTCTTTTATTTCGGGAAAAAATCATCTCCTTTATGCTACTGCTTTAAAGCCGAAAAGTTGGGAGGTGCACATAAGCCTATGTTACTACCCATTACAAAATCAATTACCCCTAAACACCATCCCCACAAAACCCACCCCATTTCACACATTCCTAAGTCAACCGGAACTCAGCGGGTCCGCCCATTGTGTCTCATCATGTAACGCAACTAATCGCGTTACGTTTCCACGACCATCACAAAAAGGTCATCTCACACAAGGTTCGCGCGTAAGCATCACTAATTGGTCCAAATCAAATACGAATTATCTCACTATACATCTTATTAATCACCATCGTACCTTGACCTCTGCCCAATTGCAACTCACAAAAAACTTTCAGGAAATTATACAGAATCAAAGGTCAAGTTATACTGGTTCAATAGTTCGTTATACAAATTGGATTTTTTATTTATTATATTTATATGTCTATTGTGTTGTACCCGGGATCCGTCAAAATTGAACCGTCATAGAGAATATTGAGCGGTCTGAATAAACAGCCGCTCAACGGCGGCGGCGTGTTGAAAGCTTCTAATCTCGTTCGTTATATTCTAATGCGCGTACACATGTGGCTGCCTTTAGCTATCAAAAGCATGAAATCTTCAGCATCTATCTAGATGAAAAAATAGTATTATGATTAATGGTAAAAACAATGAAACATCGTTATGTAAACGTCAAAACATTTTCCAAAACATAAAAACATATAACTTTAAAATAATAATTTAAATATACTTCTAAATTATCAAGAAACCCATAAACACCCACCACCAATTTATATATTAAAAAAAAAAACAGAATGAGCCCTAACACGTCTTCCACATTAGTTTCTTGATAAAATAACATTAGATTAACGATAACGATTACCAGAAAACCAAAATGCATGACATTGAGAAGCGCTACCGAATTCTCACGTGGGCTGTCAATTCCTTATGCTCTGAATGCTAATGTCGTCTGTCTAGAATTAAACCTTTACAAAAACCCACGCATTCATCTTAGTGTGTACGCGAAGTAATTCAATTCAGTAGCCAAGCGTGGCGTGGCGGCTAATTTGTTGGTGTACAGAGCGCCATAATTACTTGAGAGCAATCAGCCGTGAGCAGTGAGCCTCAGAGCTTGTGCTTACTATAGACATGGAGAATGGAGTGAGATTGGTAGACCAGTTATAAACTAATGTTACGGGGCTCGATAGGTGACGGAGCTCGATAGGGCCATTGCCTGCCGGGTTGCGGGAATATTCTATCGAGATTCTGCGGCCCCAGACTACAAGGGCAACTGAAGTAATAGATGGGTTTTTAGTCAGTAGAAGTCTGCCACTCTCTTCCGCTCCAGTCAGAGAGGTCGAAATCATTCGATGATATTCCCACCCGGAAAAAAGGGATAAACTAAAGTCAGCGAAAAGTAGGTGCGAGCTATGGTTTTTAGATTTTTGATTGATCAAGAGATGAGAGCAAGGCTCGATTATTGGAACGAACATTGACACATAATAATTGTGTTAAATGTCATGAAGCGACAATAGCCTTATGGCTAAGGTATCGGCATTGTGATCGAGAGGTCACGGGTTCGAACCCCACCCATTACACTGCTGCCGTAGACCCACTCCAGACACAAGCATATTTAGCTTAATTAAGGGGTTAACAGCATTCCTAGAAATGTGAAATCTACCCACATTACTAGTTCACTTTAAAAAAAATGGTATATTTAGTAACACGTGCTTTATTAAACAGTGATTGGTTGAAAGATTTTCAATATCCAAAATTCCAAACACATCACTAGTTGATCTTTATTTCCAAATTATCTTACGTGTACGACTTAAAAAGAAAGAAGTATTACCGACACAACTATTTTATTGCTTCCTATAATAAAGAAACTAACATTCTTTGTGGCATTAGTGCTCAGTCCATTCTCCATGTCTACGAAGCGTACATTGTATGAACAGAGGTGATATAGTTAAATGAACGAGCAGAAATCCTAATGACACTCGAGGAAAAAATGTTCGTGATTTGGGTTACTCACAATAGAGGTTTGATTCACATTAGTTTCACCAGCATTCGGTTGTTGACCATACCTAGACCGCTGCGTTCCATTGCTATAGACAGAAGTTCTCAACATTATCTGTTTAGCCTTTTTCAAACTATGTATGTTGAGGTCAGTTTCCAGTCTTTAGAAAGAAAGAAAGAAAAAACGTTTATTGGCTACATGCCACACGAACACAAATAAAAAACAAACAAAAACTTAGAAATAGAACTTAAAAATAAAACTTACATAATTAAGATAACATAACAGTCATATTGCTATGTGTGACTCACGGCAGTGCCAAACAGGCCCTGTTCAGCAAAATGCCAGACTACTGGTGCCTGACGCTGATTTTCAACAGGTCCTGTTTGAGAGGTGAAGAGAAAATTAGCTTTGTCACAATCACTGCGAGTGGTTGTGTGCATCGGGGGCTTTACGGTTTTACATAAACCGACTACCCATCTGACTCCATATCCCAGTAACTGGGCAACACGATATACCTTTACCAGACCAGTGTCAAATTTTCAGCCAGAGGTTGTCAACAATTATGATAAGCACCAATAGCCGATTGGCTATGGTGTTGGACTTGTGATCGAGAGGTCGCAGGTTCGAACCCCACCCATTACACTATTGTCGTGAACCCACTCCAGACACAAGCATACTCAGCTTAGTTGGCGGGGTTGACAGGATTGTTAGTAAAGTGATTTTTTTTTTCTAGTTTTTTTTTTATATACGACGTATAACGGAAACCCCATATCTATCCAAAAGGACTGAAGACAACATCTGGTATGGAGTCTCTGTGCAAAGTTTTAGCTCAAAATAAGTCACTCACAGAATTGACCCCAAATTATTGGTTTCATATATTTCTTGAATACCAATCATAACAAACGTGTCACAGCACTACGAGGGTCAATAACTTCCACGTCACTTGCCAATAACACGATAATTCTTTACGTTCTTCTTAATTTGAAAAATTCGGTCTCTGGTATCAGTGTATTGGAATTTGTAATAAGTTCTACACACGTAGACTTAGGATTACAAAACACTTGCCATATCGTTTGTTATCATCCAAAGAAGCCATGCACTTGGTATGTATATACCCTTTAAATTACACGTTGTATATATAATTATTATAATTCGTACTAATATTTTTTAGCAAAAGTCTGTCAGAAAAACCGAAGGCCTTTAAATCTAGTTACCATTGCATGCCGCTATACCCGTCACTTCGCGATAAGTAAATGTAAACACAATCCAATAACACACAAAAACATACAACTGCTTTTTTCCCCATTAAAAACTGTCATCTTCAGTTTATCTTAAATCACTGTCTAAAATAATAGGAGACCGTTACACTCGTGCCCCTGTGAATAGCACGGAATCGAACCCGCATCCGATCATATGTTGGTTCGTGGTGACGCATAAATATTACACCGAGATATGTCACAAAAAATATCATGACATATGGTCTTTGGGGTACAATCTTGATATTACGCGAGATGGGATGTCGAGTGCAATAACTGTATTATGACAAGCCATGTTTCCATTACTCTCGCAATCATTGATTTGGATTTTATTAAATAATTTGGTTATCCAATTAGTGTATACTTTACTGCGGAAAAAAATGATAGTGATGATTAATTCCGAAGACTTCTAAGGCATCCTATACGGAAATATCTTTCTTCATTATCATGATTATAAGAAAAAAATCAGCTACCAATGAATTAGTCATAATGTGGAGCGAAAGAGTTTTGCTTTAATCCAAATTATCACTAATTCGTCTTACACGACATCTTTTTAGCGACGCTGAAGCTGACACCCGCCGCAAGAAAGCCAAACATAATCCTTTAAATAGACCCCTATCAAGGTGCAAAATATCAAAAAACTGACAGACAGTTACAGATTATACGCAACCCTCCTATTATAACGATATTAAGATATGATCACCATACAAAAACGTCCTTTTCAAACATTTATAATCCTTTCATTCAGTTTGAGAATTGACACCTTCGTCACGCAAAATACATCTCTATTACAATGTTGTAAGAATGTTGTATGGTCTGAATTGAACTGTTAAAGGGTTGCTTCCTGTACAGAGAAAATTAAATCCTTTTGTATAAGAAATATGGTTAAGTTTTCAGTGATGTGTTTAAAAGGATTTATAAGTCAAAATCGCCTATTTAAGAAATATAAAATGATGTTTATTTGCACTAAGAACAATGGCGATTGGTGAAGGGAAGTGACTTGTAAAGAAATACATGCGTAGACACACTGAGAACACTGCGGACCTGTCTATTGTGAACTTTTAACGGAATAAAACAAGGCATTTGAATGTTTTTCATGATGATGATACCATTTTTACAATAAATGGGTATGACCCATCGATTGACACAAAAATGTTTTAGAAATACTCATCGAGCGTACCTACAGCTAAGGAGTGGAATTCCCTGCCGGCGTCTGTTTCCTGATAGCTATAACCTGGGAGTCTTTAAGTCTAGAGCGAATAGGTTACTTCTAGGCAAGCGTGCTTCATCTTCGATCATATCTTCGCTTATCATCAGGTGAGATGGTTGTCAAACGTGAACCTATCATCAATAAAAAAACCCGGTGAAGTGCGAGTCGCACTTGAGCACGAATGGTCCCGTACAGAGAAAATAAAACCCTTTGGTTTAAAAAATAAGGTTTCGTTTTCAGTGATGTGTATTATTATGTATCTATGATACTCGTAAAAAAATCACGTTTGTTGTATGTAAGCCCCAGTAAATATTAATTTTATTATGTTTTTAGTATTTGTTGTTATAGGCAACAGAAATACGTCAATTTTTTTATTCAGAATAGGCTCGCGTTTGACCACCATCTCACCTGATAGTAAACGATAAAATAAATAAAATAATAATAATATTCCACAACTTTCACACAACGCCATCTAGTCCCCAAACTAAGCAGAGCTTGTGCTATGAGTACTAGACAACTGATAAACATACATATATATTTCTATATACATACATATTATAGATAAATTACACCCAGACAACTAACAAATGATCGTGCTCATCACACAAACATTTGTCCTGGGTGGGAATCGAACCCACGACCTTGTGCATAGCAGCCAGGGCCACTGACCACTAGACCAACAGGCCTGTGTGATTATGTGGTCGAAGATAGAAATTTCAACTGTCTAGCTATCACGGTTCATGAAATACAGCCTGGTGACAGATAGACAGAGAGCGGAGCCTTAGTAATAGAGCCCCGTTTTTACCCTTTGGGTATGGAACCCTAGAAATTAAGCAAATAAATTAAATACCTTGCTGGAGTCTGCATCTTGTAAGCCAGAAATGAACTACCTACTATTACTGCAAACCGCGGCCGCATGCCAGCTACCATTGCCAGGTTTTGACTTTAAAATATTTTTGGTTACTTCTAGGTAAGCATCTTACATCTTCGGTCACATCATCACTTAACATCGGGCGAAATGGTGTTCAAACGCGAGTGTCTAATTAATAAAAAAAATCGTAAATGTCCCTTCATAGATCATCTTGAAATGAAAACTAATTTCCAAGAAAGTTTCCTTTTCTGAAAACTTGGAATGACCTACTTATACTTCTGACTGTATCCATCATACTAATATTATGAATGCGAATGTCTGTCCGTCTGTTTGTTTGTTACATTTTCACGGCTAAACCACAGCACCGATTAAGATTAAATTTCGAATGAAAATAGTTGAAAACCCCGGGTCAAACAAAAGCTACTTCTTTTCAAAAATTAACCCCTAAAGATTTGAAATGGGGGATGATTTAATTTAGGTTTACGTATTAAATTTACGTGAACAAAGTCGCAGGTAACAGCCAGTAAGTGTATAAATACCCTTTTTTACACGTGGAAGTCATAACATAAAAGTACAGAACAGTTGAATAGTAAATATAACAATTTAAAATGAAATAAGATAACACGCATTAGCATATTTTGTATGTTGTATATATTAAAATCTAAACTAGTGCTCATCTCCAAGTTTTTTCATAGAAAATGGCAAAAAAAGTTATGTGAACGAATTGTATTTGATATTTAAATTGGCACGTGTAAATTAAAATTAATTAATTACAATTTAAAAATTAAAGAATCTAAGGAGGTTCCTCTCTTTGGAATCCTGACCACCGGTTACTTGGTCCCTTTTAGGTAGCCCACTGGTATCAGTAGAAGAGATTTTTTAAATGTATTTTTTCCCAAGAATATTTAAAAAATATTTATATGACGATACTTAATGCATGAAGTGTAAATAAATAAACACCTATTAGGTTACGGTTCTACCTAGTAGAAATATAGAAACCAAAATAATTTTTCAATAATGCGTCATCAAATACCAACAATGACTATGTTATCCAAATCAGAATTGAACTTTTATAAAAAGCTTATTTTGCTAGCTGTTCTAAATCCTATTATATCAGAAGCGAGCTTGCCATTTACTAGGCTCCGACCTGCTACGTCCTGACCGGGGAATCGAATCGAACCCAGCAGTACCGCTAGTGATCATCAAAGTAAGTTGCATAAGAGCATGTAACTCAAATGGTGTTTTGAATAAAAGTAGTGATGGTTCAGTGGTGAAAAGCACGACTTACAAGTGGTTCGATTACTACACGGAAAAAATACTCGTATTCTGTACGTATTGTATTGTGTGTGTATGTTTGTTAAACGCATCATCGGTACAGTAAAATGTGAATTTTTATTGTGAGGGATAATATTTGTGTTTTAAAAATATTTCATAAATAGTTCTCAAGTCCAAACTACGGGTATAAAGGAGATCGTTATAGATAATTATTAATCCGCGGGATAATTGTTGCCATAATAATAATAATTACAAGAAACGAAACAAAGGGTCCTTAGCCGAGTCAGATGGTATCTCGGACGCAACAAACGAACTGAAACATAGTCGACTAAAGTGCATTGAAATATAATACAAGAGTCATTGTCATAACTACATATACGAAGCAGAAGGAAATTTCATTAAAATATTTTTTTTTTAATATAAAGCTTTTTTGTGAATGGGAGAACACTGTAGACTCTTATATTTGTTTAACAATTTTTTATTTGTAATTCCATTGTGCTGCATTAATTGGTCTATACTGTCCTCTCATACCTAATTAACCTGTATTATGGATACATTGTAAGAATTATATTTTGATTTGAAAAGAGTAACTGTGTAGTTTTTTGCCGGTTCTTTTCCATAGAAAACGGCCAATTTAGGCCTATGTGAAATAAAACATTTTGAGTTTGAGTTTGAACGAAATGAATTCGTTTATAAAAATTATGCGTAAAATCATCATCTAATAGGCCTTTTTGCAACTATGTTGAGTTCGTTTTCTGGTCTAACTGGATGTAGCTGCTAGTGTTGACTTTCACAACCCAGTAACTGGGTAAAACGCGATACCCCTAGGCAAAACTGGTGACAGATTTTTTGACTACCGGCGACGACTGCCAAATGTAACTTTTGATATGAATATATTTGTAGCGCTCAAGAGTACCATAAGCTACTTTTAAAAAGATTTTATTAAAATGACTAATTAGTAAGTCTGATAATTACTGCCTCCGTGGTCGAGTGGTTTAGGCGTTTGCCTTGTGACCCGGTGGTCGTGGGTTCGATTCCCGCGGGAAGCATACTTTGTAAAGTTGTTTCCAGTTTGGACATTGCAGGCCTGAATCACCTGATTGTCTGATAAAAAGATGGTTCCGTGCTTCGGAAGGCACGTATAAGCCGGTGGTCCCGGTCGCCAAATGGAGGTCGTCAAAATAAATCATGTCAGAGGCCCTTGAGGCGGTCTAGAAACTCTGACACTAGGGTGTACGGGGTCGTTGAACCTTACTGCCCACAAGATAAGAAGAAAAAGTAGTAAGTCGGCCTATAATATATTAATAAGGCTATCAAGATCACCAACAGGAATTTTTCTTTTTCATATTACGAATGAGCCCGCTCTTGACCTCGCCTCGGTCACACCTGATGGTAAGTGTAAGATCTACTATCCCATGAAAAACAATACTTGTCAAAAAAACCAAGTCTCTCAACACAGTTCTTCTACCGTAAAAAGTTGTTAGATCCATGTAATACCAAGTTGGTTATTCGATTATTCAGTCCCTACTTAAGGGACTTTCTGTCTTAAGTTGTTACGTAATTATCTAACCTAACAACATCTTAAAGTGATATTAAAAATCTTTAACGTTTTAACCCCTCGAGTCAGTCGCATGTTGAATTTCCTTATGATTTTTGGGTAGGACTTCAGAAAAAATGATAAATCGGCAATTTATCTCAGGGGCAATAAGCAAATCAAACTGACCTTATCTCGCAGTAATGTGATATGTTTACACTTTTATAATTTTCACTGACAACCGAAAAAAAATGTGCCTACACATTTATTTTAATTTTTAATTTTTATTTTATTTTAACACATATTATTCCAAAAAAATAATAATAAACTATTATAAAAAGTAGTAAAAACTATTTGATAACACAACGAAAAAGTCTGCGGCGTCACAACAAAAACCACAGATGCATATTGTAAATTTTTTTTCGTTCATTTTAGCGGTGTATGCAGAACGTATTGCTACTTGCAACACAACCACAGATATTTATCGACCAATCCTGACCAAGCCCTTAAGTGTAACTGTCCGACTTAAGACATTTGGACCATTTTTTTCTTATGTCGCACTGTGTAACATAAGACACGCGAGAGGTTAAATAAATTGATTGACTCGGCCATCGCATGAAAACACACTATATCTCACAAGTAATACATACATATATAAATTAGATTGTTTTTGCGATTGCTAAGTCAATCTATTAAAATATGCTTAAAGGCTAAATATGCTTGTGTCTGGAGTGGGTTCACGGCAATAGTGTAACGGGTGGGGTTCGAACTCGGGACCTCTCGATCACAAGTCCGACACCTTAGCCTAGACCTAGATACCTATCTACACCTATTATTCCATTACATCACATAATTATATACATGTACACTGATTAATTAACTGTAAATGTAACTTTGTAATCCCATATAAATATATGGGATTACAAAGTTATTTATGCAGTTGATGTATCTAGAAAACTGAACCGAAATTGAAAAATATTTTAGTTTTTCCTTGATTAATACATTAAACACTAATTGTATTCTAGATTTGAAGCTTCTATGTCTGCTAGAAGTGCCTTAGACTTTTGATGATCGGTCAGTCAGTGAGTGACAAAATTAAGAAACTTTGACTTGTTATAATTCTTAAACTACTGGTTCAAATTGAATGAAATTTGAAATATACCGTGTTTATACAATGACTGCTTGGTTACTTAAAAATCAGATTTCTAGTTTTATCCACAACGAAGTTATACGGGGTCGAAAATGGCCTGAACTGCTTCGAGAAAAGTATGGTACGGCCGTGCCGCTTTTTGCTCGACTTGGTGGGGGCACTGCCATGCCCCCAGATTGAACGAGCAAGCCCAGAAAAAGTCTGTTCAGTCTTGCTTTAAACTACTGTTCGGTCCGACGTGAAACAGAACGCACCCTTTTGACATAAAGAATTTGATTTTGACATTACTTGACTTTGACAGATAGACTTTGCTTGGTTGGAAAAAATGCCGGTCATCGGGACCCTCTTGAGTTAATTATAATTGGTAAAATATCGTTGGATTCTCCTGTTGAGACCGATAATTGGGTCGCGAATTATTTGTTGTTTGAAGTTGAAATCCCCATTTTGTCGAAAACCCCGGGATATTGTCGGAACATATCGCCTTATTGCGTCACCTCGTGGCACGCGCTTGGTGGAAACGAGTCGGGTGTGATGCTGAGTTGGAACCGCGCCATCTGGAGACCGGCGCCTTGTGAACGTCCACATACTTGACTTACATCACACTTTTCAATTACTCATCTCATATTACATACAAACCACACTTGGGGCGTGACCTTGGAAGGTCGAAGTTGGCGTCCCCAGCACTCAGGTTAGTGTACCATTATTGTATAACCTTGTTTATTGTTTGAAAAGCAACGGTACGCTCCACGTATCGTGGAAGGTTCCGGACACGTCCAGTTACCGTTGGCTGGCCTATTGCAGTCCTGAACAACTACTTTGACCTTACTTTTTTTTTTTATTTTGAGATAAAGAAGAATTTGGATTCAAAAACTTTTGTTCGTAATGTAAAAAGTAAACACACTGAAAAAAAAAACAAAACAAGAAGGTCAGACGAAAGAGGAAGACGCACTTAATTTTCTTTGTGAACCCAAATTACAACAATTAGAATACATTAAATAAATCTTAACCAAAACCATTTACAATGTCAGAAATGACAAATTAAGAGCGATCAAATTGGACACAGATACAAAAGGATTCAACTGAATTGCAGATTTTATTAATTAACTTGTATAATGAACGAACTAACTAAGGCTGCGATTAGAATAAATGGAAATTTAACTTGTATGTTAACTATAATATATTTTATAAGCTTGTAGAGATTAATAACTATACATACAATAAAACAGTAAAGTATATTATATTATATAAAGCTAAATTACCACTCACTGACTGACTGACTGACTGACTCACTCATTGACATAATTGTTCTCCCAGATGGTGGATGGGGAGGTGGGTATATTTTGACAGATTCGTAAACAAGTAACTCTCAAACCTACGGGAAAAGTGCCAAACCTCCCCTTTTCACCCCCCTTCTCCCCCCTCCCTATCGCGTCTCGGAAACTACGAGACCCGTATTTTTTGTTTTTTACGGATTCGTATAGAGGAGGCTCGGTAAAGTAAAAACCATTTTTCAAAGTCCCCCCCCCCTCCCGCCCCCCTTCTCCCCCCCTTTAGGCGGATCTCGGAATCTAAGAGACTTGGAACATTTTTTTTTTCAGATTCGTTTAGAGGGGGGTTTCAATGCTTTAGTCGAAATACTTGTGCAACCCCCCCCCCATCACCCCCCCCCCTCTTTTTTTTTTTTTTTTTTTCACAAGCTCGCGAAGTGCTTGCACCTCGCGCAACACGCAAATACTTGATTTAGAAGGGCAATGCTTTAGTTTTTTTCACAAGCACGCGAGGTGCTTGCACCTCGCGCAACACGCAAATACTAGTATTTCTATGAAAATAGTAATAGAGAAGGGGTCACTTTTAATCTCGGAATTCCTACGGGATCGGCATTTACGCGGGAAGCCCTCCCACGCGAACGAAGTTGCGGGCAGAAGCTAGTTTATATAATAAAAATACGCACAAAACGTTTTGGGAATACTTTCATTGTGCTTACGGCTAAGGAGTGGAATTCCCTGCCGGAGTCTGTTTCCTGATAGTATAAGCTAGGGGTCTTTAAGTCAAGAGTGAATAGGTTACGTTTAGGTAAGCGTGTTCCATCTTCGACCACATCATCACTTACCATCAGGTGAGATGGTGGCCAAACGTGAGCCTATTAGATCGCCACACACGCGGCCCGTCATTCAAAAATAAATTGCGACGTTGCCGTCCTTCAAGTACGCATGTACAGAGTGTTTCTTTTACGTATCAATTTAACATTTTAGTGATAATTTTAATATTAAAAAAAATTAAAACATTTTATTTTCGAATGGTAATATTTTTTTAGCATGTATGGATGCTATACTATTGCGGGTTAACGGGAACGCCCTCTGTTAGTGAACATACTGTATACTGGAGGTTGACCAACATAAATGTATACTTTTTGATTGGGATTTGCACGGGAAAAACGAGAAACCTATATCGATTCTTGGGAAACAAACGATTGTATTGTTGTTATGTTGAAGTGTCAATAGCCTAATGGTTAAGGTTTCCGACTTGTGATCGAGAGGTCGTAGGTTCGACCCCACCCATTACACTATCGCCGTGAACCCACTCCAGACACAAGCATATTTAGCTTAGTTGGAGGGGTTAACAGTGTTGCTAGTAATGTGAATTCTACCCACATTGCTAGTAACTTTTTTAAAAAAAAAAACGACTAGTTGCACTCCGGGAGTGCCGGCAGAAGTGAAAACTTGAATATTAACGTTGTGCATTTTTGATATTTTGGAATGGTTAGGGAATAATTTTGCACGAATTGCTTTAATTATCAGTATAAAAGTACTATCATTTATGTGGTAGAATACAAAATTTATTTATTGCGCTATCGTACACAAAGATGACAATTTATATTACATTAAAAAGTTTATCTCTCGAAACAGCAGGCGCAGGCATACATTTTCGCCGCGCCGTAGAAAGAGAGGGGGATACTTCCTCTCCTACGCCGCGCCGACTGTCTACTCTCCGTCCGTCTTACGAATTTTCGATCAGGTCACGTATCCTGACGCGAGTTTAACATTTTTTACCTATTACAAAAAAAGTGCACAACGCCGCTTAAGAAGTTTTCACTTCAAAAACCTTTACAAACGATAAACTGGACCATCAGCTTATTTTGCTTTCCGAAACACGGAAAAATCTTCATAATATCTTTAGATGTTCATCCACCCACAAACCGATCTCCGCAATCATTTTCTAACCTTGAAGATGAATCTGTACGTACGGCTGTCAATATCCACGAACTCCTCACCTTCTCGTTCTGTGAACACACACTTATAAAATTGTAAAACGCTGTGTTTGCCTCAGACGGCAAAATAAAAAGATTACAATTATAAAGTGCACACTAATTGATGCAAACGCTCCAAGCTGTGAGATGATATTATATTCTATAACGTGAATTGGCGCAAGATAGGAACAGGTTTTTAGAGAACCTTAGTACTTACTCTAAAAGTGAGTGAAATGAAAATAACGCTCCAATAATTTTATTTATTTTTATTTAATGCAACATTCCCAAGAAACCAGTAGGTACATCAATTTTTTGGCAACGTAAAATATACATGTGTGGAGGAATATTGTTGCATCAGCTATATGGACGCAGCACTTATAAGAGACACGACCTTCAGCAATGAAGAAAATAACGTAGAAGAAGAAAATATACAATATGTAAGTCTAACTAACTCCCAAGCTAGAGTAATCTGTGTTATAGGAGTCAGTGTTCTTCTTTCGATACAGCAGTGGGCAGCTTAATACCTAAAACAAACAAAAACATGGTTGATGTTGAATTTTTTTTATTGATAAGAGATTCGCGTTTGAACACCATCTCACCTGATGGTAAGTGATGATGTGATCGAAGATGAAGCACGCTTACCTCTTACGCTTACTTTTAAGTAACCTATTCACTCTTGCCTTAAAGACCCCCAGGTTATAGCTATCAGGAAACACAGACTCCGGCAGGGAAATCCACACCCTTAGCCGTACGCACAATGAAAGTATTCCCGAAACATTCTGAGCGAAATTTTTGTTGTGCAACATAATTTAGAAAATTATTGAAGTAGGTTAAAAAAGTCTAAATGTATGTGTGTGTAAGTGTACGTCAGGTAATGACTCGCAATAAAATTACTAGCTTTTGTGTAGAAGAAATGTATAATATAGGAAATCTAGATTTAAGACCAGCATTTGGCTCATTAGCGTTTAAAGAAAGCTAAGCCATAGAAATGTAAGAGAAATAGGTCCTCATCTTTTCATCATAATAAATGTATGAATAGAAATTAGTACTTTTCCGTTTCCTATGAAATTGACCATGCTTATTCTTATATTACCAAATAATATTGCTCGATCGAAAACTTGTTACAATGAAATCATTCATACAAGTACTACAAATGCGATAGTCTCTCTGTTACTGTTTCACGCTTGAACCTCAATACCGAATATGATTAAATTTGGCAAGGAGATGGTTAAAAACCTAGGTCAAACCTAGGCTACTATTTCATTAACCATCCTCTAAAATGCTGAAATAGAAGAAGAAATTCGCAGGAAAAACTTAGTATTTTTTATTGATTATAAGCTTGCTTGCTTTATTATTAAATAAATATTCGATAAAAATCAGAATTATCGTTTTTTATCAATCGAATTTTCATTTTTTTATACATTTTATTTACATTTCCAAAAAATTAGGAACATCTGAAGACAGAAGATGCCAATTGGTAAACAAGTGAAAGGGTTTTTATTTTTATTTACCTTTAAAAAAGATTTCCCACATTAGGATTTTTATTTTGAGTGTATTATTTACAAACAACCACACACAGACAAGCATTTGTAGGTCATACGAACATTTAGTCCGGGGCGGGAAAAGAACTTCTGTAGTTCACCTACCTACTATATCAGACTCAACAATTCATTGTCTAAGATGGGCACCTCTAACATTCACATGCAATTCACACTTGTCTTATTTCCTTCGACTGCACGAATTATACAAAAGGTCACACACTTTTTTGCGTCCTCCAGATACTTAATTGAAAGACCTCATGTTGTGCTCTTAAACAATTCTGTGACTTTTTGCCCTTCGAGCGGGATCAGCGCAACGTGATGCAAAAACGATGTCAGATATTAAATGGATTGAAGGATTTACGTAAAATGATTTATCATTTTGTCCGGCATCGAGAGGATTCGTTGATTTGCTAAGTTCTAGAAGGTATGGTTTAAAAACAGACCTTTATTTACAAACTACAAAACATGATAGATAGATCGAACGAATATACTTTATTGTACACCAAAAATTTAAACACACTCATACTATAACAATATTGCTATAACTTTGGTTACAATGGCCGTCTTATCACTGAGAGCGACATCTTTCAGACAACCTTTGGAAGGAACATGATCAAATAGTTAGTTATTATTAGTTTGTAGTTACTAGGAACTTATTTAATTCTGTTATGGTGTATCAAAGAGTATATCTATCCGTCTATCTATCTATAGACTATGCTTCTTCTCGGCTTATTCCCAAGGGCCACCACTAAAACTGCCACCACTGGTGGTCGTTGGGATAAAATTTTACATTTATTCCCAACCGCCACCACTGGGGGCGGTTGGGAACAAATAAATAAATAACATGGCTTATTCCTAACGGCCACCACCAAACTGCCACCAGTGGTGGCAGTTAGAACAAAGCTTTAGATATTGTCGCCACTTGAACAGGAAAGGAAAATGAAGTACGTATTTTATCATGTCTTAAATTATATAATTTAAGTTGCATACTAAATAAATAATATAATAATAATTCCAAAAAAATAATTCAAGTGAATGTATATTTATGTTATTTATTTATTTGTTCCCAACCGCCCCCAGCGGTGGCGGTTGGGAATAAATGTAAAATTTTATCCCAACGACCACCAGTGGTGGCAGTTTTAGTGGTGGCCGTTGGGAATAAGCCTTCTTCTCGCATCTTCGCTCGCAGGAAAAAGATTTTTCAGCGAAAATGAAGTAGCCTGTGTTACTCGCTGATAATATATGTATCTTTATATTGGTGAAAGTTTTTTCAAAATCAGTTTAGTGAATTTATCCATTACTAGTACTCACGCGGGGCTTCGCTCCCGTGGATTCTATCATGGTAAAAACATAACTCTCCTTTTTTGCAGTCGCGTTAAAAGTAACCTATAACCTTCCTCAAGCTTCAAGCTACTTCCATACCAAATTGCATCCAAATCCACTCTGTACTTTCGAAGATTAGCGCGTTCAAGCAAACAAACTTTTCCGCTTTATAATATTAAGTATAGATTGGTGTATTAGTCTTCTCAACGTGGTTAACCTCTCAAGGACTGACATTATTTATGTCAACCATCCGTCAAGCACCGCGGGCGGGCTCTTATCGCAAGCGTAATCTGACCCCGGTCACAAACGATTTTAAGACTTATCTTTTCTACAAATACAATTTTAAATCGGTCGGGGTTTGGTGGCACAAATTTGTGCCAGCGGGGCTCAACTAATACTTGTTTACAGGCACGTTTTTGTGCCGCTGGGGCTCTAGAGGTAGCCTAACCCGCAATGAGGCCGGCTTGTTTTTTTTTTGTGTGGCATCTCGCCGTGCTTGTGGTTGCCTTAATTAATAAATTAATTAAAGCCTTCAGCCAGGGCTTATTAAAAAACTTACAAACTAGGCGACTACACGCTAAGAGCACCCCCTGTAGGGTACGGACCTCGGCTTAGGGCGTCGCAGAGGGAGGGCAGCTAGCGACAGGCTAAATCATATCATTAGGCCGGCTTGGTGGATTCACTGAAAAAAGTTTTGAGTAGCAAATAACAAACAATTGAGTAACCTATTACAAAAAAATAGTGCCTACATAACTATAGTTCCTAGTAAACAATTCAGTTTTGTTATAAACAAAAGCAGTTGATCAATACGTAAATTAAATTTGATTGTTAGTTATCAAGGTTTGGCTATTTGTCAGTTAACTAAATTAGTTCTGTAAAATACTTTTTTCAGTGTTCCTATTCCCTCTCATAGATATGAAGCCTGTGTCTCAGCATTGCGGACGTAACAGGCTGATTGTTATTTATTTATACTAGTGGGAACAAGCGCTTCTGTGAGCACTCGCACAGCTGCTGAGGTCGGGCAAAAAGTGTTATTCGGTTTCTCTATACGAAATTTTTCAGTAGTAGCTCGGAGTTTGGAAGTTGGTGGTGTGATACCCCCGTGCTTAGGAAAGCACGTTAAGCCATTGTTCCCGGCTGTCACTTAGACAACATTGACCTCGTTGTGACGAGTAGTCTGCTCGAAAATGTGACATTGGTCTGACCAAGGGGTATCGTGTTACCCAGTTACTGGGTTGTGGAGGTCAGATAGGCAGACGCTCCATGTAAAACACTAATACTCAGCTGCAGTCTAACTGCTGCAAACCAACCCCAACATAGTTTCGAAAAGGCTAAGCAGATAATGATTATACAGGGTGGCAAGGACATCGACGCGCAACCGCTTACCATGGATTCAGTGATCATGATCCCCCCCCCTTCCCCCCCCCTACGTTGAAATTTTTCAAAAGATCTACCTGATCAGCTGTATTTACCTCGCAAATAAACTCTAGCAAAACAGCTGATCAGGTAGCCCTTTCGAGTTTTACTTACATTGTTGTTTTAAGTGAAACAAGTGAAATTTATTTTTTAATTTAAATCTCATTGGGTTAGATAGAAACAATGATTTTAGACAGGTTTCAGTAAAAAAAATGGAGCAAAAACCTGATAATTTTATGATGGTCCAGAATCGTGTACTGCATCATGTACATGGTAAGCGTTTGTGCGACGATGTCCCTGTCACCCTGTATACTTTATCGCACAACTTACAATATTTATATGGATTCAAAAATAAAACTAGTGTACAATGGGCTAAATACATTCGGTACATAACAATGAGTCATACACCATTACACACATGTACTATAATAATCGCAGCTCATAAATATTACTTAGCAAATCATCTCGTTATCATCGCACGCAAATCTCAGCATCGAGGAATAATTGTTTATTGAAGAGTTGCATGGGAGGTCACCAACCTGCTTGACGTGACTGACAGTGGGTTACAGTGGCCTCATATACATAAAAGTGTATTAAATATGCCATTTTAAAAACTACGAAATCGTATCGTTTAACTTGCAACCGAGCTTTGATAGTTTTTTTCATATAGTCTATTATGTGTATTTGTTATTATAATTTGATTGTAACCTGTTGTAATTGCCTTGTGAATAAATAAATAAATTTAATTGATAATATGTCTAGCAGTTTGAGTGCTTTATAAGGCCCACCTAAATGTCATTACTTTGGTATTGTTCGTCAAATCGTTCGAGCTCCTTAAGGTTCTAAGTTGAGCTACGCGATATTTGACAAATGCTTGCACTGTTTGGACGGGCCTGCTCAAATCTCTGTGATTCTGTCCTCTAAAGGGCGCCACAGACATTAACCTACATGGCCCTCATATTATTTGATCACTACAGATTTTATAGACTTTAAAAGAGACGTTGACCTCTGAGTTTGTTTCAGTGTTTCTTCTCAGAGTAGTCAGTTAGGAGACACTGGCCTCATCTAGTTTACATTTACGAAAAAAAAGACGTGTTAAAGTGTTATTTATTACCTATTTGCAAAATAAACATCATTATTTCATATCTTCAAACCGTTTGGGGTCGGAAACTCAGACCGTGACCACAGCCTTTTCAAAGATAGAAATTTCGGAAAGTAACAAACAACTTTCTCGAAATTACTTTGAAAAGGCTGTCAGCACAAGTGTCCCACGCAACTTGCAGGATTATAAAGAAGTTTGTAAATCCAACGTCGTAAAGGATCTAACTGAAATCTGGTCCACTTTTAGGTGGAAACCTTCAAATAATGGCATCATTCACAAAGAAAAATTTCGCTCTGGGTAGTTCAGACAGGAGTGTCAGACTCCTAATGAGAAAATACTTACCCTGTTTCTTTAGTTACACTTTGTGTTGGGAGCCGCATCCCGTTAGAGTATTCCCGAAACCCTGGCATTGATCATGAAAGATAAGTATAAATGAGATGCCTATTTCTTAAGAATCTGTTTCAGTTTACCTTTGATATTATTGATGGATCCATAATTTTACTTAGGATATCTAGTTGTCTAGACTAAGATTTACTAAACCATAAATAAGTTACGATTAAAACATCTTTTTTTTTCAGAAGAATAGGTATCTAATAAGAATATTGGTAGCTACACAAGCCGAGTCCATTAGGAAATATAGCTTAGCTTGTTTGAAAATTCTTACCAGGCTTAATTTTTCCGCTGTCCACCGAGCTCGTGAAAAAACTGTCTAAAGCCTACAAAGTAAAACAATCGCACATACAGACAGACAATCTAACTCACACGTCAACGCTCAGCCTTGTGCTCCTTTGCCGAACAATGCGCAGATAAGGTGCAATTACGCTGCGCCCGGGCTGTGGCGATTTGGCGTTAAATTCCAAGCGCACGCGCCGCTCATCGAGGAACTCTGGACGTGGCAATTTTGGAAAAATACTTTCGTTTTTTTTTTTGTGAAAAGATCATAATATTTATCCTCCCCCATCTGAGCGGAGCCGAAGAGAATATCAGACTTCTAGTGACTAGAAACCTTGCCTGTTCCTTCAGTTACCCTGACCCTTAAACCTTAGAATTTTCCCGCAACCCAGAAATTAGTCATTGGTCTGACTTCATTTTGAGGCATGCGTGGAACACGACTCGACATGTGTTAACTACTCAACATGTATTTGATTCTTTTTATTCGGATATTTTAATAAATATGTACGTATGTGTTTTACAATAATAACAAAAATAGAGGTTCTAGAACATAGTTTATTTCAAAGTTATTGTTTGTCACAAAAAAAGGAAAAGTATTTTGTGTAATCTTTCAGTTTATCATAAAATGGCAGTATCTTAAACATAATAATACTAGCTATTAATAATACTGAACGTATTCAAAATACTTTTCAAATTGAGAAGTTTTTAAAAGTTTATGAGTGTTTGGACATAAACATATACGTTGTGTTACGCATAAATGAGTGGGTAATCGTATTCAATCTATCTGGCTAGCGTAACTTGAAAACCACACAAAATATATTATATAGAGCTCAAAGGCTATTCAATCAAAATAATAAAATATATACAACATGTAACGGAAACCCCATATCTATCCAAAAGGACTGAAGACAACATCTGGTATGGAGTCTCTATGCAAAGTTTCAGCTCAAAATAAGTGACTCACAGAATTGACCCCAAATTATTAGTTTCATATGTTTCTTGAATACCAGTAATAACAAATGTGTCACAGCACTATGAGGGTCATCACTTTCCACGTCACTTGCCAGTAAAACGATAATTCTCCTCGTTCTTCTTAATTTGAAAAATTCGGTCTCTGGTATCAATGTATTGAAATTTCTAATAAGTTCCACACATGAAGACATGGATTACAAAACTCTTGCCATATCATTTGTTATCATCCAAAGAAGCCGTGCACTTGGTATGTATATACCCTTTAAATTACACGTTGTATACATAGTAATAAAATAAATCTATACTAATATTATAAAGCGGAAATGTTTGTTTGTTTGAACGTACTGGGTGGATTTGAATAAAATTTTGTATGAAAGTTTATAAGCTTTTTTCCTGACTGCAAAAAGGAGGGTTATATTTTTATCATGATAAAGACCCTGGGAGCAAATCCTCGCGTGATTGCTAATGAATTATAATATGTGTATAGCAGGCTCGACTTCGTGTTCATGAATCGCTGCTGCAAGCTCTTCACCTCAGTGTTGTGCTTGTAGTTTCTATTCATGAACCAATAACTATTACGTAGTAATAATTTAGATTAAGTACTAATATAGGATTAACAAATGAAAAACCAAATGAGTCTAGATACTTGATTTTTTTTAAAGAGAACTAGCAATATGATTAGAATCACATTTCTAGCAATCTTGTTTACCACTCTAAGTTAAATATGCTTGTGTCCGGAGTGGATTCACGGTAATAGTATAATGGTGAAGTTCGAACCTGCGTCCTCTCGATTGCAAGTCCGACTATTAGGCATTAGGTTATTAAAACTTAATTGATTGATGATGATGTTAATATTTATCAGAACCACTACTGTTTGCCACCTCCATGATTGTTCTCTCCTTGGTGGACAAGGGCTAGGTGCTCACCGATAGCATCGCCGGCGGAACCTGCGGTCATCTCTGATCCGCAGATTCCATTCACGCAGAATTTTAGCCCATGTTTGATTTAACACCAATTATGGACTTCCTTGTTCAAGTTTTGGTTCTTTTGTCTTAGAAAGTCTTTCGCTTTTGAATTATCTTTTATGGTGTTGTTAGTTTTATGTGAGATAATAAAATGGAATCGTTCGTCGTTTCTCTTCTAAATGGGCTTTATGTTGCAGAAAGCGAATACATAGAAAATATAGTTATCCTTACGCGAGCTAAACGTGATTAGAACTGTTTAGCACACTTCATAACTGTGCATTTTATAAAATTACTAAATAAGTACTATTTGTTGTAATTTTATAGAATTATTAAATAAATTCTAACTATTGCAAATTCTTAGAAAATTATTTCTAATCAATAACTGGCGAAAACCGAAACGCCTAAGCAATGAACGCACTGGATGCAATGGACCTAACATATAACCTTGAAGTAAACCCGTTTCCCAATTCAATATTATAGCCAACAATAATCAATAAAGTTCATACGAATGTATGTAATCGATTGTCTTGTCCTGTGCCATGCGTGGCCGTGCTATTGTCGTGTTTTTTCCACATTTCCAGCAGTGAAGGGACGGTGTGAACTATGGCACTGCAAGGTCGACGCTGTCAAAGGCTTTTGATAAATCTTGAACAACATCATTTTGCAACTTAGAAACATGATTTAATCTCTACGTCAAGGAAGTAAGGGTCAAAATGCAATGATAAGTGTTTGGTGAGTTAAAAAATAAGTTGGTTGATTCTTTGTCAACTAAGTTCATTGTTTTGTGATGTATTTTATGCGTTTATATATAAAATCAATGTTTGGTTAAAAAATGTATGATCATTTATTTTCGTAACACCTACCACTTTAATAAAAAAACATGATGAGAATATAATGTATTTATTGTAAAAGATCTGCATATTTTGTCATTCATAGCGTACAACACAAAATAATTTCGGTTTAGATTAAACCTAAAAATAAAAAGTTAAGTCTACACAGCTAGCTATGACATTAATAACTGTATCCTAATAATAAATCCTAATAAGCAATAAAGTATTCATTTTATAGACTTTACATTATTACACAAAATGCGCTAGTATAGTGCGAAAATAAAGTCTCTTTTCTTAGCCGTGCCACTTAAGATGTGGTTCTTCAATTCCAATCAAATAACTTGCGATTACGATTCTACGAACAGCAATAACTTCTTTAAAGATCACTATTTTGCATAATTAGTTTCAGGTCATTAAGCTCATTGCCTGTTATACCGAACGCATCATAATCAATACCTGTAAATTGACTCTTACGATCCTGCGTGGGAGATTAACCTTCTACTTCTAAATATCTTTTAATATATTCTTAGATCACCGTTGAATTAATAGAAGCATATTTAATGGACTTTCCAATACTATCAAATTCTACAGTAACTCGTTTCACGTAATCGATATGAAATACAACCAATGCATCATAGCCGTTAATTAATCATTCGATTATTGAATCGACACTGGAACTCGATAACATTCGAAATATAAATAGAATTGAGAATGTAGAAATCACGGAGGGATGTGATGCGAGCGTCGAAGATGGAGTGGGCGTAATGTGGATACCGGCATCGATTGCAGTCGATACGGTATAAATAATCGATTTAAAAGTCGTCATAGAGGCAACGCTGTAACCCGACACGGGGTTAGAATGTTGACTGAACTCGTTGGCATTATGAGCACATGCGAAATGATAGGCAGGTACGCTCAAGAAGAAACTTACTAAGATTTTAACAAAGAAAAATATAGTTTTTATATCTCACTCGAAAAACGAAGATATGGTATAGCTTTACTTTTTCTTTTTAAATTACTTCGAAGTAAAATAGACTGCCCCCAGTTGTTAAGTAAGATTAATTTTAACTTTCCCCACAATTATCCGCGTCACCCTACCAAACTAATACATCCCCCATTCCGCAAAACTGTATCAGGATCCAATTCCCCTATCTCCAGAATTTGCAGGCTTCTTAATAATTGCGATGAATCAATCAATAGACATTTTTCCACAACACTTAAAAAAACCAAGCACCAAGTCCATCAAAAATAATCTACCGTTCTGGTTTTTTTTTATTCTACTGTATAAACTACGAACTAGTTGTTGTTAGCGTTATTTTTGCACTAGTATTATATTCTATCGATGTTATAATTTTGTTTTTGCATACTGTGTCTATCGCGTCATATTGTACACCATGTTTGTAACATATTGCATGTAATATAAGGATAAACAGTGTAACAATTGCAGATATCGCACGCTTAATCCAATACTGTCACTATCCAAAAATTTTCCAAATCGACTTTTTAATGCCATCTGTTGGGAAACGTAGAACTACACGTAATCGCGCTTACACTAGTCTAAAAGTAACAGAAATAACCGCTATACGGGCAGTAGTCCGCTTCGTCACTAAACAAAAATGTACCCATTCTCATTCCATTTTTTGCCTCTCCTGAAAAGTTGACTTTTTAGGATAGTGACAGTATTGGTTTAAGCGTGCGATATGTCAATAAATAAATAAAATGTTAAGTAAGTAACGCAAAAATAAAATTACTAATCATCACCATCTAGTTAGCTTTTACCGACTACACAATACATAAATACAATAATTTATTTTCCAAAGTAAAGTACAGATTATACTTTCATCGTGCGTACAGCTAAGGAGTGGAATTCCCTGCCAGAATCTGTGTTTCCCGATAGCTATAACCTGGGGGTTTTTAAGTCAAGAGTGAATAGGTTACTTTTAGGTAAGCGTGCTCCATCTTCGACCACATCATCACTTACCGTGGGATGGTGGACAAACGAGTGCCTATTACCAATAAAAAAAAAATTGTGGGCGGTTTCCAGTCTAACCTAAACTAAAAACACTGCTTATCTGACCTTCACAGCGCAGTAGCTGGGTAACACTACACCAATAAAGCATAAAGTTACATTATAAATAAACAGATTGTACTTCGGGGAGTGTGCGCAGGAGCTCCATGACCTGATTCCTCCATCTCCCTTTCACTAGCAGACGCACGGCTGGGTACCATCCACACTTGGTTGATATACCGTCTTGTCGTACCAAGCGCTTCTCCTCCACATTTATTGTGCGCACAGCCAAGCTGTGGAATTCTCTGCCGGCTTCTGTGTTCCCTGCCACTTATGACCTTTCAGCCTTTAAAGCACGAGTAAATAGGCATCTTCTGGGCTCGCTCGTCACATCGTAGACCTCATCTATCGCTTACCATCAGGCGAGATCGAGGTCAAGAGTGAGCCCATCAGTAATAAAAAAAATATAAATTTGAATTTATGTTTGCTTTAATTGCCCTTAAAGGTTTAAATTATTTACCACATTCAACGATTGATTACTT
This sequence comes from Tholera decimalis, assembly GCA_943138885.2. NCBI lineage: Eukaryota > Metazoa > Arthropoda > Insecta > Lepidoptera > Noctuidae > Tholera > Tholera decimalis. The sequence continues at coordinate 2,660,390 of OW964566.2, read as the reverse complement.
ATCATTTTTAACTACAAGGGCAAGATATAACCTCTTAACCTCAGAATTAACTAAACTAACGAACATGATGATGGCACATGATCTTTATAAAGAGCAACCTTGAATTTTATGTTTTATTTTCATCAAGTTTTGACTCATTATGATGCCGTTGAAAACTAACACGCGATTTACGGAAACTAACCATTAATAATTTAAGTAATGTGAGAAACATAAATGGACACTATTTTTACTTACGAAGTTTTTCTAACTTTATTTCCTTTGTGAATTTGATCACCATAAGATATATTAATCAATCAATCAATAAATCATTTATTCTCTCTTCACAAAATTGCCTTATACAAAATTAATTTAGGTACAATTTCTTAAGCTGTATTCTTTGTGAGAGACTAGTACCTGAAATAGATTTTTAGAAAAAAAAACCTATGTTACAGATCACCAGGCCTCCTTATGGCTAGAATTAGCTTTTAATTCGGTGCTGATTTAGGAAAAGGGAGTAAACATAGTTAAAAAGAAAAAAGGAAATACAAATGTAGCTATAACATAAAACAACAAACAATAAAATAAAATATATAATTTTTAGACTAGAATAGTAGAATATTCTACCACGAAAACACTCATCTATATTCCTCAAGGTTTTATTAAGAGGTTTTTTAGTTACCTGTACATCCTAGACCTTTATAGCTAAGTACCTACATTTGAGGAAACGAGTGCGAGACCGGTGATAATTATCAGATGCGGGCAGTCGCAACCACAAGTGTCATCACGATCGCATCATTGCGGATCGCGGGCTACTTATGCTAGGGAAGGGAAATACGTGCTGAGATTTTTGAATTTCGAAATGTTCTATCTATGAAATTTGAATTTAGATTAAAAAACAATACCCTTACAACGTGTTAACAGTAAATAATTTTTTTTTCTAGAAATGAATAAAAAACAATAATCTTAGCTTATCTTACTTTTATACATACAACGATATCAGGGAAGAATTCCTGATATCATTGTGTGTATATAAGTTTTTCCCAAAAAAAATTCAGAGTATAGGTATTTTTGGTTTGATTTTGACCCTTTTCGTAAAGTAACTTGCGATTGAACAAAGTATGTTGGTAGGTACAAGTTTTATAATGTCCATATTCTACATAAGTTTGAAGAGAAATAAACAGCCTAAATTAATAACAATTAATGAATGTTAATTTGATAATTAAAAGTTAAGTTGAAATAAAGGAGTAAAATTTAATGAAATGTTTGTTTTTATAACTTAGGCTCTAATGCTGCTTCTGTCGTAACTTTTCAGTAAGAAACATTAACACTAATCACAAACAGTTTGTTACCTCGCATAAGATTCCGCTACTCTACACTAAGACCCTCACTAGTACCTCACACTACCATAAACGAAGTACATTACTGTGTCCATTACATATAAATATACAAACAAATTGGTTTGTTTGTCCGATCATGGATAACTCCACGTCTAAATATAACCAGGCTACAATCCTGACGACTAGTTGCATCAGATTAGGTATAATTTTGTTAGTTTTCTTGAATTTAGGTCCTATTAAAGACACGGAAATGAGTATAATATCCTAGATTCTGCTTGGTCTGTTAGACGTCGCGTCGGTACAACTGCCTAGATTTAGGTCCTGATTGTGAAATTTTAGCTTGGAAAATGGTGTTGAGTATTCGGGCTATCGGTCGTCGGCTTTGGTTGACGGCTCATCGTGTTTCACGTGCACCTCAAAGAGCAGTCAGCAGCGTTGACTTGGCCATTGCCTGCCGGGGTTGAGGAAAGTTCTAACGAGATACCATAAGTCATAAGTCATTAGTTCATTTGTTAACATAGGTAGGTACAATTTATAGATGTTATGAAAAAAAAAAAACAAGCGCTCTATGTTATAACAAAAAGGTGTACAAGTGTTAATAGATTCCATTACATACATTAAAGCAAAAAAAAATATACATTGCAGACAAAAATTGAAACAAAACATGTCAAAGAAAAGAATATAAGAATAATGTCAATAAAAATAATTTAAAAAATAATTTCAAAGAAATATAACAAATAAAAGAATACTTAATAATAATTGGTCCAAAAAAAAATAATTAATAATCAATTAGTCCACAAAATGTCAACATTCTGTCATAACGTTTATTATCTGTCAGAAATTCTGAAATGCTGTTATATGCTTTTTTCAAAAGTATCGATTTCAATCTCGTTTTAAATAATATTATATTTAATTCTTTAATCGGATTGGGTACATGGTTGTATATGATTGGAGCCATACAAAATATACTTTTATGCATCAATGCTGTGTGGAACCTTCTTACGCATAAGTGACTGTTCTGTGGTCGATTTCGTTTGTTATGAAATACCAATCTAGTAAACAAATCTGGATTGGTCTTAAGAAATACAGCTACCTCAAAAATGTAAAAGCAAGGATGAATGTCAATAATTTGTATTTCATAAACATAAATACCATAGCACTAGAACGTAAGGGCAGTGAAGGGACAGGGTGGGTTTTTAGTCAGTATAAGTCTGACACTCCCTTCGACTTCACCCAGAGCGGGGGAGTCATTAGATGATTTTCCCACAGAATAAAAGTGGTCATAACCACTACTAAGCATGGTCTTAAACCCCCCTGTGCATTAAATTGAGGCCGGTGTGGTTTTGGGGTCGTGAGTCTCAGAGAGGGAACTCTGCCCGCCCACTAATATTCCAGGGAGAACGATGGCATTAAACATTGCCACATCGCAAAGCAATGCTTAATCTCTGGCGAAGGTAAACGCTAGTCCTTGGGTCACGCGAAGTGTCAACTGAGCATCTGGAAAGATCTTTAATTTTCGGAAAAGGGAACTAGCAATCACAAGTCCGACAAATTAAACATTACACTATGGTCTCTTCAGTTTGAACAGCTAGCATGTAACATACGCACTGGAGGATATAATCTACCAAGTCCATCACCTTCCCTGATGATTTTAAATAACATATGAGCATTCGGACGCTATGACCAAAGTATTTACACCCAAAACGGTTCGATAGTATAAACTACCAACGAGGTTATTATATTTCTGCTACTTGAGGTTCTCTGCAGCTGCAGCGGCAGTGCCAGCACAACGAGCTAGGAAGATGAGATTCTACAAGAGCATTGATAATTTACGCAAGTATATGCATAATTTCAAAACAATCTATATTTCGCAATATCACTATTTTACCCCTCTATTTTATTGTGGATAGGCTTACGTTTGACCACTCTCTCACCTGATGCTAAGGAGTTAAAGACCCCCAGGTTATAGCTATTAGGAAACACAGACCCTGGCAGGGAATTGGACTCCGTTCCTGATTGGCCGATTCAGTTAACAATTGCTCATTTCTCGCATTACAGAATAAGGCATAGGTCACACACAGTCCTGATTATCTTTCGTGTTAGTTTTAGCTATATCCTAGATCTTTTAGCTCAAGATCTCCGTGTCACACAATAGACAAATGGGTCTGTAAAAAGCCTGTATTATGTTAGCATTATGCTTACTACAATAACTGAACAAAAACGTACTAAACAGCAAACCGTCGCCAGCGCGCGGCGATTGTTGGCCCATGTGAACGGGGTTACACCTTGACCGTTCACACAATGGGCCAGCCTTGAGACTGCACTAGGATATCCGTATGATGGTCAAATTGGATTTGACGGTTTGAGAGTACAATCGACAGTTTAGGGCTTTTAGGGACCGGGGAATGTTCTATGAGATCCCGCGGCCCCGGTCTGCAAGGGCAGCTCAAGGAACAGGGTGGGTTTTTAGTCAGTAGAAGTCTGACACTCCCTTCCGCTCCACCCTCAGCGGAAGGAGTCTTTTGATGGTTTTCCCACCCAGGTAAAAAAAGAAAAAAGTCTTCTAGGGAAAATATTTGTAACTTCTTTACTTTTTTTTGACACCACGTTGCCGTCACTTGTGTGCTTGTATTTCTGCTAACATTAGTTTAAAGCCTGCAATACATGTTGGCCGAGCGTTGTCGAGTGAAGGCCAATACCAACATGTAGACGGTATATTTGCCTTGTCTTGCTATCGCTCGGTGTCACTTGCCTAGTTGGCCGAGTGTAGGCCAGCGCCAACGTGTATAGAGCTCATTTGGTGCAACTTGCTCGCCGTTGCTCGTGATCACTTGCCTCACTTCGGATCGGTGTCGGTTTTTGGTCACAAATAAAGGCGCTCGCCTGCGCTCGGCCAACGTGTGGGCAGCTGTACAGACCCTCTTCTACATTGATCGACTGCATTGGCGTTCGACGAACTTGTCGAACGTGTGGACATTATTTCTTGCCTTGTATCTATATGCCAACGCTCACGTTGGCCTAAGTTCGGCCAACATGTATTGCAGGCTTTAGATGGTAGACTTGGTACTTGCATGTAATATGGATCTATTTTCTAAATTAAAAATATTGTTATTTTCTTTTTTTAATCAGCTCATAAATATAACAAGATTGCTTTAATACTTTCAGTAGCTGTATTTCTGATATAAAGTTGAACAGACATTTGCAAAGCACCTGAAAGTAGAAGGTAACTTGTCATAGAATAAAAAAATCCAGTGAGAAAATAAACTGATATAAAATATCCTCTGGTAAGCCAGAGGAACTTAGTTACACTGTGGCATCATTCTCATACACTTAACCAATATAATGAAACCTTCTCTGTTAAAACTTTATAATACATTTTAATATACATTAAAGTAATATAACAAAATTATAAATGCACTCGCTGATCAACTTCATAAATTTTATGCAATTAAAACTGTAACACTAATAGAATCCCAGCTTTAATTATACATAATAAAATTAAACTAAAACCCATAAAATAACATTCAACTATCTTCAATAATCGATACGAGATATTATTATTTATTAATTCAATTATTAAAATAGTAATTAGCGGCGATATCAAAGATGTTATAAAAGAAATAATTGTTATTATGATGATGGTAAACTAGACTATGTTAATGTATATGTGAACAGTCTAAATAGGAATGACAGGTTAGACCAATTAAGTGGTTTAATTCTTATTACATAATTAGCGGGTACAGTTCCCACTGTTGGGATAAAGGCCTACCCTCTGTGAGAGAGAATTGTGGTGGGCCCAGTGTAGATTAGTAGATGTCTTAGGATTTACGTTGCCCTGGGAAGCAATACAGGCGGCACTAATTTATCACAGAGTGCCCCCTAACCTGCAACATATCGTCAGGGCTTACCTTCGCGACCGGCACATTCGCTATGTGGGCTGGGATGGTAGCTAGATAGGCCCAGGTAGAATTAAAATCAGACTGTATTTCACGGTTATACAGTATGTTAACTAACAGAGGGCGTTCCCGTTAACCCGCAATAGTATAAGCAAATCAATTAGATCGCCGCACACGTGGCCCGTCATTTATAAATAAATTACGACTTTGCCGTCCTTCAAGTACGCGTACAGAGTGTTTCTTTTACGTAACAATTTAACATTTTTAGTGAATATATTTTAATATTAAAAAAAGACATTTTGTTTTCGAATGGTAATATTTTTTTAGCATGTAGGGATGCTATAACTATTGCGGGTTAACGGGAACAACCTGTGTTAGTTAACATACTGTATATTTGGTCTTCTACATTGGTCAAATTTTAAATGATAAAAATCATACGATCGTGGTCACGTTGTTGAAAGGAGTGTGGAGGGCGCGTGAGCCGTCGTCGAGCCGCTGCGCTACCACGCCGCCCGCTCCCTTCTACTTGATGATGCATGTGTATATCGGAGGTGTTAACGTGTGCGTTAACAGTAGCGTTTATCAGAGGAAGATCACGTATGTGGTTCCGTAGGGGTCGGTTTTAGGAGTTACGGCCCTAGGACATTCCATCACCGTTTTGAAAGCAGTGGTGATGATAATAGAATTAGCCTGCCTGGTTTTGAGCCCACGACCTCGACACGACTAAGCCTTGACTCGTGAGCCACTGTGCAACCAGTTCTCGTAATTCTTATGCCAGGAAAAATATCAAATAAAGGATAAGTATTTTTTTATCTTGTCACATTTATAAACTTACATGTATCTGGGGGCACGGCAGTGCCCCCGCCAAGTCGAGCAAAAAGCGGCACGGCCGTATCATACTTTTCTCGAGGCAGTTCAGAACATTTTCGACCCCGTATAACTTCGTTATGGATAAAACTAGAAGCCTTTTCTTTGCAATTTTCAGTAACCAAGGAGGCATTGTATAAACACGGTATATTTCAAATTTCATTCAATTTGAACCAGTAGTTTAAGAATTATAACGAGTCAAAGTTTCTTAATTTTGTCACTCACTGACTGACCGATCATCAAAAGTCTAAGGCACTTCTAGCAGACATAGAAGCTTTAAATTTAGAATACAATTGGTGTTTAGTATATGAATCAAGGAAAAACTAAAATATTTTTCAATTTCGATCCAGTTTTCTAAATACATCAATTGCATAAATAACTTTGTAATCCCATATATTTATATGGAATTACAAAGTTACATTTACAGTTAATTAATCAGTGTACATGTATATAATTATGTATAATATAATGGAATAATAAGTGTAGATAGGTATCTAGGTCTAGGCTAAGGTGTCGGACTTGTGATCGAGAGGTCACAGGTTCGAACCCCACCCATTCCACTATTGCAGTGAACCCACTCCAGACACAAGCATATTTAGCTTAGTTGGAGGGGTTAACAAGATTGCTAGTAATGTGGATTCTACTCATACTGCTAGTAATCTTTATATATAAAAAAAATATATATTCAAAGGTAACTTCTAAAATGGTCAACGGAATAAAAAAGCCAGAGAGAGAGCTTCAAGCAAATTCATTGTTGGTATACAAGAAGTAGAAGGTACCGGAAAGGAAAAAAGTAGGACTATCTACAAAAACTTTTTAACAAAAAATTAAACCGACTCCCAAAAAACACTGCAAAGTGAAAAATAACTTTAATTTCGGTAGTCGGTGTCTTTAGTTTTGTTTTTTCGTTTTTGGCACCGACTTCCGAAATTAAAGTTATTTTTCACTTTGCAGTGTTTTTTGGGAGTCGGTTTAATTTTTTGTTAAAAAGATTTTTTTTCACTCTTTTTAGTTGGATGATTTTTAATTTACCTAGTTACAAGAGCCTAAATGTCAACTACTTATAACCTTTTACAAAATATTGCTTATCCCAATGCTGGGTCGTTAATTGTTGAGGAGTTCTCCTGGTACTTCACCATCAGCTCTACATCACCATATGCATTGTAACGAGCATAAAGTGCTTAACATCCATATTCAAGTAATCGAATCGCAATCCACTTAATACTTATTATTGAGTAGTTTCGGCGGCCATCTGTGGTCTTCATCATCAGTTCCACTTCCCCAAATGGTACTTTTTGAGAGCAACTGCACAAGTTACTATAAGAAATACCCAAAACGCCATAGGTGTGCCTATAATATTTGAAGAGTTCCCTCGATTTCTCCAGGATCCCATCATCAGATCCTGACTTTGGTGATAATGGTACCAATTTCGAAGTATACCCATTCGAACAAAAAAATAATTTTCCAAATCGGCTCAGCCGTCTTCGAGTACTCGATGATCATACATAAAAAAAAAAAATAAAAAAAATATACGCGTCGAATTGATAACCTCCTCTTTTGGTCGTCGGTTGAAAAAGAAATGAGATCCCATGAAAAACAATACTTGTCAAAAAAAACAAGTCTCGCAACTCAGTTCTTCTACCGTAAAAAGTTTTGAGATCCATGTAATACTAAGTCGGTTATTCGATTATTCAGTCTCTACTTAAGGGACCTTCTGTCTTAAGTTGTTACGTAATCATCTAACCTAACAACATCTTACAGTGACCATATCAATATTAAAAATCTTAAACGTTTTAAATAAATAGATTGACTTGGCAATCGCAAAAACAATCTAATTTATATATGTATGTATTACTTGTGAGATATATTGTGTTTTCATGCGATGGGCCAGTCAATCTATTTATTTCAAACGTTAAAGATTTTTAATATTGATATGGTCACTGTAAGATGTTGTTAGGTTAGATAATTACGTAACAACTTAAGACAGAAGGTCCCTTAAGTAGAGACTGAATAATCGAATAACCGCCTTGGTATTACCTACATGGATCTCACAACTTTTTCCGGTAGAAGAACTGAGTTGCGAGACTTGGTTTCTTTGACAAGTATTGTTTTTCATGGGATATAGTTTTAACGGACGATATAAATAAGGCATTAATAGCAATAAAAGTGAGTAAAGTTTCAAGTTGGGTCTTGTTCAATTAATTTAATTGAACAAGACATGCGAGAATATTAAAATGTACATTTATACTAATAATGTTAGAAATTAAAACGTTTGACATTTATAAGTTTATATTTTTTTAGAGTTCGGTACCCAAAGGGTAAAACGGGACCCTATTACTAAGACTCCGCTATCCGTCCGTCTGTCTGCCTGTCCATCTGTCACCAGACTATATCTCAAGAACCGTGATAATTAGAGAGTTGAAATTTTCACAGATGATGTAATTTTGTTGCCGCTATAACAAAAAATACTAAAAAACAGAATAAAATAAAATAAATTTTTAAGGGGGCTCCCATAAAAAAACCTGAATTTTTGCTAGTTTTTGCTCGATTTTGATAACGGCAACAGGTAAACGCTTAAAAATATTCACAGAATATTTTTGTTTATTCACTTTAAAAATAAATAATTAAATTAAAATAAAAAAATATATATTTAAGGAGGGCTCCCATACAAAAGACATGATTTTGCCGTTTTTATACATAATGGTACAGAACCCTTCGTGAGCGAGTCTGACTCGCACTTGGCCGGTTTTTTTATTCTTTTTCACTCCATTAAAGATAAAAATAACTTATGGAAAATATGGTAACGATAAATAACTGCTTATAAACAAACATAAATTCAAAACATTCCTTAGACAATTCAAAAACACTATGTTTTTTTTAGAACCGTAACAACTATTTGTGGGCCATACAAACATTTGTCCCGGAAACGAACACGCGGCACGAAGCGCAGCAGTCGATCGGGCAACTTCTACACCGTGTCGCAATTTCCTGAATTAGGTACCTAAAAATAAATAAAAAAATTGTTTTTTCATTCATTTCATTAAAAAAAAAAAAATTACAGGTCTATGACCCATATAAAATTAAATTAAAATAATCATGTTATTATCGCTTACAATCATAAATTCCAAATGTCAAAATAACATAACTATACGAGTAAACAGAGTTAAAAGAAAAATACATAGGTGATCGAGTGAGAATAACTTATCCTGTTATAAAATGACAAACTATCAAGTTAAATGTCAAAATAAAAATATAAAAATATTTAAAAGTGTATATAATTATAAACTTCGACTCTTCTTCAACTTCAACATTCTAACTTTCGCTGTCGTTTATCTACTACACTGTCTCGTTGTCTTATGGCCCACTCCCAGCATTGGGAAAATTGAGGCAAACAGACAGATTTAAAAGATAACCTAATATAATTACGAGCTTTTTCACGTACAACTCGTAACTCTTAAGGGAAATGGTGTTAGGCTGATTAATGGTCTCGCACTTATTGGCAGCTACTCAGTGTATAACTTGAACTATCCTTGGCACTGGCACACTCAGGAGAAAACTGCAACTATGTTATCCATACGAGAAGAGTATTGGTCGATTTTGTTTATTGGAACGTTCTATAGCTTGGCAAAATTCTTCGCCACTTTCTAGTTAATTTAGCTTCGTTAATCTTGTGAAACTCTGTTTTTGGCGTAAGAGATGACTGTCATCATCTCACTATAACAGAGACTATATGGCTAGTCTGGAACTAAAGCGATCTATGTAACATTTTGGGTTAAATCGATCTATGTGCATATTTGAACATTAAATTAAACCCGGACTAAGAAGAATCGAATACATTTATTTCAGACTTAAAACATTGTCCATATAATGCTAGTAACAAAGGTCTTAAAAACTATGTTAGTGTTCATGTCATTCTCTAAAATTCATATACAAATAAAATAAAATAAATTCCAATAAAAACTCCAATAATGTCAAAAAAATTAAATAACAATGATATAGATAAAAAACAAAAAATAAAAACATTGCGTCATTTCGTTACGTGAAGTCGAATAAGCCTCCCTAGCACTGCAGACACCGGCCTTTCTGATATCATCTTCAGAATTCCGTTGGCGCTCCCATTTTTTACGCATTATGGCAATATTTTGTGGTCTATGTCACATTTTGTCACCAAAATATTTATTTTTCATTTGTAAAGAGGTCTCGTATGTTTAAAGATACTACTTATAATTTAACTAGCTTCCGCCCGCGACTTCGTCCCCGTGGAAAAAAAAATCCCCCGATTTTGAAACATTCTTCATTACTGCTCCGCTCCCATTGGTGTTAGCGTGATGATATATAGCCTATAGCCTTCCTCGATAAATGGGCTATCTAACACTGAAAGAATTTTTCAAATCAGAACGGTAGTTCCTGAGATTAGCGCGTTCAAGCAAACAAACAAACAAACAAACAAACAAACAAACAAACTCTTCAGCTTTATAATATTATATATAATATATATAGTATAGATTACATATCAATATCTGAGTTATCTATTTACTTAGCTACCATATAAATGTTTTTAATAAATATAACATACATTCAAGCAAACGTAGTACATTTTAAGCAAAAGTAACTTGATACGCGTTTCATTTGCTATCTCATAATGTTTATTTTGTATTATACTTCATACACCACTTTATTTCCAGAGTAGTCATTATTATCATCACCTGATTATTCTTTTCCAATTATAATAGCAAAGCAGTGGAGTACTAGTATTTTAAGAAGCCACTGCCTATCTGAATTACACAACCCAGATATACGATAACACAATAAGTATCTCTTGACAAGACCTGTGCCAGATTTGCTGTTTTATGACTACCCATAATTTTATTTTATTTTATTTTAATAAGTACAGAGACAGACTACAGACTAAAGCATTTAGTACGGTTATAACAATATACATACATTACATAAATCTGAGGTCCAATTATTACTGTACACAGCATTCATTGTTTAATATACTTCATTAGTGACGGTTTGGTTCTGTTAATATCAAGCTTAAAGTTACTAAATGATACTAAACGATAATTATGGTTGTAATTACATTTTATAGAGCAAATTTCTAAATTCGTTAAAACTGTTCAAAAACAAATCTAAATTAGAGCATATTACATTATATTGACTACACATTCTGGACAACGGATTGTTTTCAGAAAAATTATTGTTACTAGAGGGAATACTGAACAATTGTGGAGTGCGCACAGATCGAGTTGGTATTTTAAAGTTTATCTGACCAAGCAATTGAATATCAAAAAAGCCATTAACAATTTTATGCAGTATACTTAAATCACTAACCCATCTCCTTCTCTCTATGATTGATGATGAATGATTGTCAAAGATATAGAAATGGCAGCTGGGATCAATGACTTAACATATTTTCCAAGGCATGGAACAATCTCGATATGTTGAATCGGTCACCATCTATGGACTGACCTTAGCAAGCGTAGGTTAACCTTAAAGATCAACCAATGCTATAACTGACAGTATATGCAAAAACATAATTGCTAGTATCTTTACCATCCACACTTGGTTGATATACCGTCTTGTCGTACCAAAACGCTTATCCTGCACATTTGTTGCGCGCACAGCCAAGTTGTGGAATTCTCTGCCGGCTTCTGTATTCCCTGCCACTTATGACCTTTCAGCCTTTAAAGCAAGAGTAAATAGGCATCTTCTGGGCTCGCTCGTCACATCGTAGAACTCATCTATCGCTTACCATCAGGCGAGATCGAGGTCTAGAGCGGGCTCATCCGTAAAAAAAAAAAAAAACTACATACATCAAACTTCATTGATAGTTAAGTGAACATTCGTAACTCATTAATTAAACTTTTTATTTTCCAAATAAATAGTCAGGATCTACACTGGAAGTGAGCAGATTTGTCAGGAAACTGCAAGGTTCACATGGCGAAAAAAACATCGTGTTAGCGCCAACCGGTGCGCTCAGTGCGGCGACTCTATTAACGCGGGAATTAAGCATTCGCTCTTACGATTGGTTAACTAAACATTACCTCTAGCATATTTGTCCACTTAATACCTCTTAGTAATGAGCTACGACTTCCTGAAACTATTCTTTTTTTGTTACAAATAACTCTAAACCAAATTGCTTTAATAAACTCGACGTTACCACGCTAAACTGGATGTTATCTCTATATCGTTCAATTAAATATTGATATCGTAATTCATTATAAAAAATATTTTTTCAATTACTCACATATGTTATGATTCAAACGCTATCTTCGGTACAATCTCATTCAAAACGGTTCCATAAAGGATGTGAGAACACCGGATAGTACCGAATATCAGTCGGAACCGGTCGTACAAAGATTCTATCGTGTAGTCACTGATTAATTGCAACACATTAGAATCGGATGAATTAAATAGCTAAAAAATATATCGAAATAAAGACGTTGTGATAATCTTAAGATAAAGTAGCGTAAGGGAATTATCAGAGCGATCGGAGAGCATCGCATAGAAGCGGACGATTGATAAATCGACAACATTTATCTGTGCGCGATTGTATCAAAATATTTTAGACGATCTTAGGGATAAGTGTCACTGTGTAATGGCGGATTAGATCGGGGGCTTTGAGGGAAATAACGCGACTGTGCAGCTTTATTGTGACTATTCTAATAGGTTTATAAAGGTGAATGAATAACTAAATGAATGATAAGAAGACTGAGACATATTACGGTGATACCATCTGTTTTGGTGAACTCTTGATTCCATGAGAGCATTACTATTAAAATCATAATATCTTATGATATCTCCTATATCAATGAGATCGGTGTTTAAACGATCGAAACGAAACGAAATACAGGCCTAGTTAGTAATGTGTCAACTCAAGTTACTAACTCGAGTTAAATCGAGTTGGGCTTGGATCGAGTCGACTCGAGTTGAATACTCTTTAACTCGATTTAGTCGATATGAATACTCCCGCCCTAGCGCGTCAGCCGAATGACAGACACTCAGGTGGCGCGAAGTTTGCCGATTATTTATGACAATATTCATTCATTTAATTCGCTACAAATGTCAATTATGTCAATGTCACAATAACAACATTGCATTGTTGAAGATTTGAGGTTAATTTGAAGTGCCGGTTGTTATTGTTGTTAGTTTTTCGAATTATTAGGTACTGTATAGAAAAAATGCCTACCTAAAAGGCAATCTGGTATTTGGGATGTATTTGAATCGCCATTAGATGGACATGCTAAGTGCAAACAGTGTTCAGATTCATACAAATATAGTTTAGTTGTTAATTAATAGAAATACTTACTTTATTTATGTTACGTTTAACCCTAAATACATAAAACATAAATAAATGATAAATAAATACATTTATTTTTTTATTTAAATTCTACCTACTTTAATTATAATGGTCCCCATACATATTTATGCTGCATCTGTTCAATTTTTTTTTTTAAATATTGTTACGAAAACTAATCATTTACTCTAGTAACTCGAGTTGAACTCGAGTTACGTGAATATCAACTCGAGTTAACTCGAGTTATGTTTAATCCGAGTTGACACATCATTAGGCCTAGTTCAAGCCCTTTCTTCTTCTTAAAGTATCGATGGCAAATTGCTAAATTGAGTCTGCCCAGAACTTTGGCAACAAGTTTGGCACCGTCAGCAGCTTCCATCAAGTCTTGCAGTGAACAGTTGACTGGACACGCATGACAGGAAAGTAAGTGCGCCATGGTATGTGAAGCAACACCACATATACACTCCAAGGCAGAGTCATCAACAATTCTCGACCTGAACAAATTTTCTTTGCTACGGCATGGCAGTTCATGTCCAATTGGAAGATTTCTCACCACAACTTTAGGCGCTCCTTAGGCTACTCGCCAGTAATAGCCCCATTGTTAATACTTTTATGTACTCGTAAGTTCTAAGGTAACCACTGTCTTTGGCAAAAAAAAACGTGCAATTTTATTGTAGAATAAACTTATTATATTAAAAAAAATGCTTCCATTTCATCTCATATCTAATTGAGCTAGATAACAAAATACTAAAAGAAATCGTTTAATTTATGCCTCTTATCTTTTAATTAAAAATGTTTTACGATAAACGCATAAGCTGATGTTAATTAAGCGTATTAATATGTAAAAAAGTTATAAAATATTTTATTACATTTTAATCGCTGTTAGAATTAAAACGATGTTGAATTAAGTCATTAAACCAATTCGAATAAATATTATATTGACAAAGATAACGAAAGGAATGTTGAAATCTTTAGTATTATTTAATCCATTTATTGCATTATTAACTAATTACCCACGGGTTCTTTCGTCTGGATATTTTGGTAAATTCGCTCATTACTGGTACAAAAACATATAATACTATATATATAACTATATGCTAATCCAGACTATAATCTATCTCTGTGCCCAGTTTTACCTAGATCTGTTCAGACATTTTGGCGTAATGGAGTAACAAACATGAATACATCTAGACTTTATATAAAGTTGGGGCAGCCGTTTGGGGTGGAGACCTTGAGGTCGTGCGGTCCGAGTGGTCACAAATTATTTAAAGAACTATCCAGGCGCCTAGTTGACACTTCGCGTGACCCAAAGGCTGGCTTTTACCTTGGACAGCGGTTAAGTATTGCCATACAGCGTGGCAATGCCGCCAGTCTTTTGGGCACATTACCAGTAGACAGCGATGCGCACGACTTTCTGGACGCCATATTTTAGTTTATTTTCAGATGTATATATGTAGTTTAGGGTTTTTATTTAAGTGTATATTCAATTATTGCTTAAATAAACAAAAGTAACCCCTCTAGACTTTTGCATTTATATTTATCAGTATAACCTACTTACTCTAATTTAACTAAGCTCGTTCAAATGGTAAAGATCTCACATCGTTTAAAATATTGGAAACTAAACGCATAAAGTATGTAAGTTTCGAAGTTGAGTTTAGGAAAGAATATTAAAGTAAACTAATAAATCTTGATTAAGGTAAGTAAAGAGGATTCATGTGCCATAGAGGGACTGTGGTCACTGAATATGGGCATAATAATGATGAAGTGTAAGAAAGTAACTGTAACTCCGAAACTGTTAATGAGATAAGATTTGTAGATCATCGAAAGGAAGGTCTTATGTGCATATGCTTGAAAGTACCTATATAAGCATATAATATATAAGCGGCAATCGTCTAGTGGTTAAGTTGTTGGACTTGTGATGGAGAGCTCTTGGGTTGAAACCCCAACCATTGCCGTAAACCCATTCCAGACAAAAGCATATTTATCTTAGTTGGAAGGGTTATTAAGTTTGCTAGTAATGTGAATAATATTCTAACCACATTAGCTCTCTTTAAAAAAAAAATAAGACTACTCTACAGATTATAGATAGAAAAAGGTCATATGTGAAAGGGAACTACTCAATATTCATGAACATATTCAGACACAGATGTTCCTCATTCTGATCCTAGTGTAAGCTTTAATTATAGTGTGTTATATTTTTCGCTGTATGTACCAAATTGGAACGAATAAATTATTATTATCATTATTATCTCATGGTTGACTGTTAGAGAATTCAGAAGTTCGGCTTTTGTATGTGCATGAAGTGAAAATAAATAAATAAAATATTACTAAATCTACACTAATATTATAAAGCAGTTATTTGTTTGTTTAAAAACACTACTCTTCAAAAGTACTAAGTAAATTTGGATGAAATTTGGTATGGAAATTGCTTGAAGCTTAAGGAAGGTTAAAGGCTACCCTTTTTACCAACGCGACGTCTGCAAACAAGGAGAAACATAAGCCATATATCTCTCTTTGAGATGTAATAAGCAATATTCCACCACTTAGGTCCACTCAAATATCTTAGAATCTTTGGTCCTAAAACGTGCCTATTTAGAATACAATAATTGTTTCTCATCACCATTTGAGAGCAGTGGTGATATAAATTATACAAAGTAAATTGCCTGATTGGGCTCTACTCCACAACCTACAACTCGGAAGTCGATAAAAGGTTTGCATAATAATTGTAAGACTTACATACTAAGCAACTATTTATAAATCTAAATAATTGCACTTTTACACACTATAAGCGTCTTTTTAACTATTTACAACATAAATCATTATACTAATACATCTATAATGTTGAGCATATGAAATCATTGAATTGATTTCATTTACATAATTCAAGAAGAAAAAGAAGTCGGCTCACTAATCGCTAATCAATAAGATTCAATTCCCAGCGAAGTATACGAAGCAACCGCACGCAAATCTGAATCCACTCAGAACGTTGTACACTACAGGCCACATAAACCGACCACTCCATGAGAATTCAATAAAACTAACTGTACCCATTATCTAAATGAATAATTTAGCCTCGCAGAAGATTTGCGCGCTTACTCATAACCTAGCTATAACTCCGTGGATATAAGTAGTCGTGTGTTACACCGGGTCACAGGTTCAAGTACCGATAAAGCGTAGATTCCGTTAAATAAGGAAATTTGTTGTAGTAATAGTAAATTTTGCGTCAGTGCTATCGTGGGGTTTAATGCTGAAATATATGTGTTATGTAGCGTTGAGGATGGGACCGCTGAGTGAATCGAGATTGCATTTAGAATTGAAATTGACAATATTGTTCAAGGTATGTGTTGGGAAATGTATTGAAATAATTCAAATCTTAGACTAGAATTTTTGCTTACAGTTTTAACACAAAATCATATAAACACAGTTGAAGAAAGGCCAAACCATTGATTCAATATACTTAAAACCGTTTACTTAAATCTATTTTATTTCAAACATGTTTCCTTTTTATTACACAGCTGCTATGTTAACTCTACATGTTTATAAAGTTTTAATAAATCATTATAAATCGCATAACTTTATCTCAAAAAAAAAGTTTAATATAGAACAAACGTTTATCAAAGAACAACGAGCTGTACAAAATTACACTATTAAGTTCTGTTAGAAATTGAATTATAGATTGTTGTTAAAAAATACTTACCTACATGGTTTCACAATATAAATACTGAAAACAAAGTAGGAGTTACTGTAGATTAAAGTTTATAATCACGTTAATCTCCACCGTTAACCCTAACGTGAGTCAGTAGTTAACCAAACAGCATTTAAATAGCATCATTAGCAGAATCGGAAACCTTAAATAAAGACAATTTAAATCCTCATCTTAACGCTATTCCACAAACACGTTTCTTCTCACGGATTAAATTCATAGCTACAAAACGGGCGTCCACAAAAACAGGTTCCAACCCCAAAGGATTACTTTAAACAAAAGATGACAGGGATTGTCATTGCCTCCAATTCATTTTGATCCTGATTAAAAACATCGTTAGCAGGAACTGGTGCGGTTTTATTATTAATGGTAATCTCTTTTTTTCTGTTTTGATGTTTAAATCAAATATTTGGGTCAGGTAAAGAGCGCGTGCTGGGTTTCTGAATAGGGACGTGGCAGTTTTTGAAATATTGCTTTGCTGTGCCATCTTTTTTGGCTTTACGTGTAAGTCAACTGGGAATTCGGAGTGATAATAATGGGAAGGAGTTGGACTTCGTGACTGGGTTTGGGGATTATTTTTTTGCTTGTGCTAGTTAACAGTCCCAAGCATTCCCAGGATTGACTAGTTGGTAGTGTATTCTACTATTCAGTAGATATGAGTTGCGGGAATATTCCAAAGAGATACCGCTGCACCCGGATCGCATTGGCAACTGAAGGAATAGGATGGATTTTTAGTCAGTAGAAGTATGACACTCCCTTCTACTCCACTAAGAGCAGGAGGAGTCAATTCATGATTTACTCCCCGAAAAAAAAACCAGTCCTATTTTTGTCAACACGTCGAAGATCGTATTTACAGCGAGAGCCCGACTCAAATATATCTAGACTTATCATCAAGTCAAAGCACATTTTTACGTCCAAATTGTATCAGCCATGTTGTAATTTCGTTCATTCGTTTACATTTCAAATATTACTGAGCTATAAATAAACATTTTCCTAATATTTTAAACATAACCTCCCAAAATCCCTCCTTGGCCGGTATCCCATACATCCATACGTACTCTACTGTGCCCATTTATCAACGTGTCGTTCATAAATCGCGGCGAGCTCCCTAAAGCATCGCGTATCGGATTAACAGCCAGTAACTGTCGTACGTATCTCTACGGAAATGTGTTAATACTAACCGGGAATGTATGCATTGGGGATCCGTAGAGAAAGGTTTTTATTTAAAGAGTTTTTATACGAGATTTAGTACCCTAAATGAAAAAAAAAGAAAATATGTTTATTCGGCACATCCCACAAGGCACACAACAGTTTATAAAAGGAAAGCCAAAAAAAGTTAAGTACTACCGACCAATTTTCCGTTCACCTTTAAGGCTATAATCGCATAGCACGGCTCACAACTCGATCGCCTAATGCATGTATTTTGATCAATAGGATGCACGAAGCGTATTTTAGTAGTGTTCGTAATAGTAAGTATTTATATAATGTTACACACCCTGCATTCACAAAATGCATATTGTCTGTAATTGGGCGAAACCGGGAAGGGATGTGGTTTGTCACTAGCTGCACTTCCGCAGAAATATTTTCTTAAGTGAGCGTGCGTATCTTTGGCCGATAGTACATATTCGCGACTGCGCCAAAAATGCTAGGTTCAGCAAAATTCCAGACCACTCTAGTGCCTGGTACGCTGGTAGCATTCACATTACTAACAATATTGTTAACCCCTCCAACAAAGCTAAATATGCTGTAGTGGATTCATGGCAATATTGTAGTGAGTAGTGTAGTGTGTTTGAGCCTGTGACCTCTCGATCACAACTTCAACACCTTAGCCATTAAGCTAAAGTTACTTCAGTTTAAACAGCTAGCGTGTAACATACGCACTGAACGCTATAATATAATTTTTTATTGTTGGTTTGCGTTTGACCACCATCTCACCTGATGTTAAGCGATGATGTGCTCGAAGATGGAGCACGCTTACCTAGAAGTGACCTATTCACTCTTGACTTAAAGAATACCAGGTTATAGCGATCAGGAAACACAGACTCCGGCAAGGAATTCCACTCCTTAGCCGTACGCACAATGAAAGTATTCCCAAAACGTTTTGTGCGTATGGGTGGGATGTCCACCATGTAACGTTTGTCTGGTGGTCCGATGATGGACCGGACTTGGTGGAATTAGACTGTGCAATTACATCGCACACTCCCCGAAATGTAACCAATAGAAAACCGATAGGCTTGCAACCTGTCGCCTATGTTCAAGACTCTGGAGCTTTGCCTCGACTAGCGTCTCGTTGCCAATGAGCGTCTTGACCCACTTCTCGATAGACTCAAGTGCATCAAGATAGTATTGCCAGATCCGTCCCAGAGATGAGAGCAGTACTCCATACACGACCGAACTTGCGCTTGATAAAGGTTAAGTTGAAGTACCGTCTCACCTTTGCTAGGAATTCTAGGGTTGCGAGAATGTTCTAATGAGATACCGTCGCCCTGAAACATAGGGGCAACTGAATAGTTTTTAGTCAGTAGAAGTCTTACACTTCCTTCTGTTACGCCCAGGGTGAAAGGAATCATTTGATGATTTTGTCTGCTCAAAAAGAAGGATATAATATACATTTAATCTAATAAATATTATTGAATACATACGTGTATGTTATAATTTAAATGTCTTGGGGTTCCAGGTACGCGCTTCGGATACCTAACAGAACCAGTGGTAGCGCTTCTACACAGTTTTGATTCCTGTGGCAGGTAATGGCTGTTTTAGCTGTTGAAGGACTGCACCCATGGCCGTGTCGGAGGCGTCTGTCACTAAGGCTAGTTTTGCTCTACAGTCAGGATGCGCTAACATTGCTGCTTGGCAGATACCTGTTTTGCAAGCTGTAAACGCATCGTCCTCCTTTGGTGTGAAACTGACGGGATGCGAGCCTTTTACCGAGCCTTCTAAAAGCTTGTTCAGCGGTGCTTGGTGTTGAGCAGCCTCTGGGATGAAATGCCTATAAAAATTGACCATCCCTAGAAACCTCCTCAGTTCTCGTACCGTTTTTGGTGTTGGGAAGCTGCTGATCGCTTCAACCTTCTTGGCGTTCGGCTTTTTTATAATTATGTACAAAGATTTACTGTAAGTAGATATTTATTTTATTACCATTTAGTAAATATGGTTACACATAATAAACATACATACATGATTTTGACGAAGTTTTTGCGTACTTGGCCAAGCAAATTCTAAACATGCAATATAGTTTTTTAAAATGAATGAAATGTGTAAATTAAAATAATATATTTAAAAAATCGGTTCTTTAAATCTTTCAGCGCAAATCTGTGTTATTTCTAATACACAGTAACTGTGTATTAGAAATAACACAGATTTGCGCTATATTATTGAACCTACTACAACTGTTGTAGTAGGTTCAATAATATTATCTTATTGGTACAATAACCTTTGCTTCGTATCATAAATTTTGCATCTAGTCTCGCTAAATGTCGTGTTATTGAAATATATGCCTAGATAACAAACACTTAATCTAATATAAAAAATCATTTATGCATAAAAAAGACATATTTTTGTATAATTTGTCAATTTATTGTCTCAATTTGGTGACAAAATATCGTATATTGTAATTTGTTGCTACTTATTAGTCTCCGGAATGGGTTTTTGACTGCCAGTGTGGTTTTATTAACACTAAAGCACAAGAATAGAACTTAAGAATAATTTTGCAACCAAAATGTTTAAAAAGACCTTATCATAATTATCTTATATTTATTTCTCACATTAGTTTTGAACACGCTTAGACGCCTAATTTTCAAAATTATTTTAATTATCATAGACACTGGTCTACGATAAAATATAAACTTACGTCATGCAAAAGGAATATTAAATCAAAAACTAGAATCTTGGCAAAAAACTAGCTCATTTCAAAAGTCTGTTTTGTTTGATACCTGTAATGTATAATGAGATAAATCCAAGTTTTTAAGCTAACATGGTCACTAACAGTATCATTAGAACTTAAAAACAATAAATACACATAGTAAATATTTCGTTTTAAGTTCTAATGATACTGAGATAAATCCACTATACAAGTATGTATATATTACAATAATCTCCGTGGAAGTTATTGTTTACAATGTGCCTCTGTGTTAATTTAATTTCGATGAAAACCCAAGAAACTTCAAAAATACTCACACTTCTCTTTCCAAAAATTATGGATTCCGTTACCCAATACCTATAGAGACATTATCTGTTATAACGACATATTAGGTACACTACCCCAATAAATATACGGAGTACACCGACACCAATAAATTTATTGTAAAATTGAGATGTATAAAGATCTAATCTCGACCAAAAGATTTATGTTTCAAATAGATTTATTAAAAAAAATGTCGTGTAAGGATTTAGTTTAAGTCGCCCCATGAGTTACTGGTACGGGGCGACATGGAAACTGGGCTATCTCGAGTACTTTATTTTTTCTTTGATAGTACGTTTTTAATGTTTATTTGTATTTGGGCAGATAAGCTCTTTTCAAAAAGGTGTTATTTTGATTTAGAAAGTTTAATCATAGTTTAGCCCAGGACAGGCCAACCTTTATGTATCAATGTGCCAGTTTTTCTAAAGAAATGTTTAATGAGATCATAGACGTGCCGTCAAATAATTTTGACTTTGTGATTATTGAGGACAATAATAATAATAGAACTCAAAACCCTACAAAAAGGGCACATTTTGCAATATTTCTCTTCGAATACTCTGTAGCATAGAGTCACTCACGTTCGCTCGTTATAAAATACCTGCTTCAGACTTTTTTTCTTAGTGCATAATAATGTTCACAGTTCTAGCCAATTTTCTTTGTTGTACTTTAAGAGCAAAAAATTATTCTATAAAATTTCTTGATCGATGACGTGCCCAATATATTATGTTGCGTGCTATCAGTGGCACGCGTGCCACAGGTTCGCCATCCCTGGTTTAGCCTATTACGTTCGGTCTACCGGGACGCAGGCGTCCTCTCAATGAGGGGGAATGAGCCCCGCGGGCCCAGTACGGAGTGGTGGATGATGCATGGTCTTCGGATTTTTGGTCCTAGAACATGACGCATCCTAACGATTTCTTTCTTCACCGATTGAGAGCAGTGGATATAATAAACATTTCACAGAGAAATGACTGGCTCCAAACCCCTGCAACTCGCAATTTGGACCCATTACTACCAGGCCACCACTGTTCAACAGAAAGTTTTATAACAAATTTAGTCATTAATTTGGTAAAAACAAACAGTTGCACAAATTTCATTAAAATTATAAGTTGTTACAATAGTGTTAGTATACGTGTATAGGTCATGTCGTAATCCTTACTAATATTATAAATGCGAAAGTAACTCTGTCTGTCTGTGTGTTACTCAATCACGCCTAAACTACTGAACCGATTTAAATGAAATTTGATACGAACTTAGTCTAGAGCCTGAGAAAGGACATAGGCTACTTTTTAATGCGAAGAAAGGGCTGTAAGGGGTTGAAATAGGGGATGAAAGTTTGTATGGAAGTTACGTCATTTTTAAAGCTAGTAAGTAGTTCGAAACTTATTTTTTAGACTTTTGATTAGAAAAATGTACTTAAATAAGCTATTAGCAGTAAAATATTGTAAATGGCTTATTTATGTATGAGTTTTGTTTTCAAAATAATTAGTCTAAAATATTAAAAGTCACTATTCCGCGCGGACGAAGTCGCGGGCACAGCTAGTCCATTATATTATATTGTTCACATCTATGTTATTTTTGAAGTACGAAAGCGAAAGCGAGTGAATCTTCTTTTAGTGTGTTAAATAAAAAAATAAACATTAGTCACACAAAGACAAAAACTTTTACAATAATAACATCTAATTTTCATGGTGCTTTTGAGTAGCCCGTATCTAAGCTTATAACAACCGTGTCCGGGTTTGATCTTCGAAGTCTTAACTTCGCCGCGGTATACGTTGCTTACAACGTATACCGCGGCCAGTCTGTGCATCGATATCCTATTTAGCATTTCTAGATTACAGCTATCTAAACACCAAACATTCCGATACGTTCATTTTCTTTTTTTTTATTACGTTAGAGCCCGCTATTGACCTCGATCTTGCCTGATGGTAAGCGATAGATGAGGTCTAGCGAGCCCCGAAGATGCCTATTTACTCTTGCTTTAAAGGCTGAAAGGTCATAGTGGCAGGGAACACAGAAGCCGGCAGAGAATTCCACAACTTGGCTGTGCGCACAACAAATGTGGAGGAGAAGCGCTTGGTACGACAAGACGGTATATCAACCAAGTGTGGATGGTACCCAGCCGTGCGTTTGGTAGTGAAATGGAGATGGAGGTATCAAGTCATGGAGCTCCTGCGCACACTCCCCGAAGTACAATCTATAGAACATCATAGTTTCAGTATGAAATAGTTACAAACATTCATCCATCCACCCTCACAAAGATTCGCATTTATAATATTAGTGAGATTAGTAAATTTTATATAACTGCCGACTGCTGAGCAAAAGGTCGAGGTTTCGATTCACGGGGCGAGTAAAAAGTACTATTGAGTTTTTCTGATAGACATTTCTCAATAGTAGCCCGAAGTTTGGAAGTTGGCGATTATATACACATGCCCCCGAAATCACGTTGAGCCGATAGTCCCAACTGCAATAAGGCTTTTAGACTGGCTTCAGAATCTAGATAATCAGACACCAGTCCCGCCAAGAAGTATCGTGATGTGGAGGTCTTATGGGCAGTTACTCCTTGAAAAACTGATACTCAGCCGCGTCTGTTTAGACTGGAAGCCGAGTCTAAAAAAGTTGAGAAAAATTAATCAATCAGTAACTTTATTAACACACACAGTATAGAACCTTAGGATAAGTGACAAATACAATCTATATAATAAAAATGAATCGCTAAATGTGTTGCTAAGCGCAAAACACGAAAGCGGCTGGCCGATTTGGCTGATTCTTTTTTTGTTGTGTTTGGTTTTGTCAGGAGAAGGTTCTTATGAGTAAAAAAAAAGTAGGAAAGGTCTCAAGGGTAGGGGTAGGGTAGCTGTAGGGTAGGGGTATGGGTAGGGTACGGTAGGGTAGGGTAGGGGTAGGGTACGGTAGGGTAGGGTAGGGGTAGAGTAAGGTATGGGTAGGGTATTGGTAGAATAGGGGTAGTGGTATCGGTTGGGTAGGGGTAGGATACCACGCGAACGAAGTCGTGGCGGGTCAGCTAGTTATATACAAAAACATTGCAAATGGTTTTACAGTGACAGTACAGATCGCAACTGGCATCTTAGCTAGATTACCAAGTAACCTGTGTTAAAGATACCAGTGCCTTTCCCTGAAATGTTAGTCAGTACCTAATACCGTGTTTTGTATTAACAAAGATTAAATTATTAAAATATTTAAAATAGTGACAAAGTGACTAAAAACTAAACTTTAAATCTAGTGATGATTTACGTGGTGGACATAAATCTTCAATATTAGTTAGAAAGTAATGAAAATATTATTAACCGATCTTGATCGATCATTTTCATAGTATGTATTTTATTAGTTTTATTAGTTTCAGCCATCTCGTCAAAAGTGTGGTGCATTTACCCAATAAAATTTTTATTGCTAATTGTTTGCTTACAGAAATTAATAAAGTGTTAAATATCTATGGTATATCTATAAATAAATGAATTGATGTCTTTCTGAGATTTCAAAATAACTGTGTTTTCTCGACTCAGTTTTTTCTTTCAGTGTATCACCTTTGTACTTCTGTTTATCAGAGATAATCTCTGGAACGACTAAAGACACATATCAACTCAGGAGCGGATCGTCACCGCCTCGCCTTTCTCCTTGGCGTAAAACAGGCGTCCACGTAACGTAAGCGGATCAGAAGCTCCGGCACGTCGACTCGGCTACAACTAGGCGACGACGTCGCGCTTACGGTTCGCCGACCGCTGGTTGGATACGGAGTATAAGAGGATACGAAGAGCCGTAAGCTAGGCTACGGAGAGCTGTAAGCTAGGGTACGGAGAACCGTAAGCGCACCGCACCGCGGTTCGTGAGCTTGTCCCGAGACGAGGCGATTACGTTACGATTCCGATTAGTGTGCGTTGCAGTAGGGAGTTTCATACAAATAATACTGAACGGCTCGAGTTGATACGGTGATGATCCCTTTTCAAGTTGATATGTGCGCTAGGACCTTAAACCGATATTAATGTGAGCTTACACTGGAACATAGAAGAGGTTATATGGCAACATATAGGCTGGAATTATATGCCAGAATTCCTGCGAAAACGGGATTTACGCGAGAAAAACTAAGTAGTGGGCAATACAAGTCTTATCTTACTTCTTATTATGTTACTCTTACTAATATTATAAATGCGAAAGCTTGTAAGGATGGATGTAAAGATGTTTGTAACTCTTGCACAGAAAAACTCTTGAAGTGTAGATAGTTCAAACCCTGAAATTACATTTTATCCCGAAATTTTTGCGAAATAGGGATTTACGTGACAAAAACCTCCCACGCGAAGTAGTGGACACTACTAATAAAAAATAAATCTCTAAGTTCTACATACTTTTTATCGTAAAGACCAAGAATGAGTAAGGACAATGCATCACATAAGAAACCCCATCGAGTTCACGGATGTGAGTGTTCACAATACGCACAATATTGGCGATATGCCCGGCTTGCATCCTTAATACATTAAACATGAGCCGCACAAGGAAATAAAATAGAAAATATGTCGATGTGATACATTAATTGATTCATTACTTGATCATAATTCCCTTTATATATAGTTGGTTAGATTGCGGATAGATAAACAGCCGCACAAGTCGATCTAAAAGGATAAAAAATAATAACAATAAATAAAATTCATTTAATTCAGGTCTTACCCATATAAAATAGAAAACACATGTCATGGTCGGCTTATACTACGTGTATTATACATACAGAAATATATATATATATAAATTCATTTATTCAGGTAAATTACACCCATTGCCATTAATCAAATTACAATTAAAATCAAAACAAAAATAACATAATATAAAATTAAATAAAGCCATAATAAACACAAAATTAAAATGACATGCAAAAAAAAATGTGAAATCGAAATTAAATTTAGAATCAGAATAAATAATATACAAAATGTCAATAAAAAAATGTCAAAAAATAAGTAATAAATAAATACAATGTCAGATTAAAAATGTCACCAAAAAATATCGATGTCAAATTAAAAAATATTTATGCATTTCAAAGATAAAATAAATAAACAAAGCTTGCCGAGGTAGATCCGTGGATGGGCGACATATCGAACATATCGAGATTTGTCCGTACCTACAAGTTTCTTTAAGGATTATGCATTGCTTTCTATGAAAAAATATATGTTTTAGAAGATTAAAAATTGTATTTAATAGGTATCTAAATAAGTTCAGGTTATATGTAATTACTTTGGCGTATATGTTGTTATGTTATTTGGTGCTATATGTTACCTTATAACTGCTATTATCCACTGTAAATCCTCGGCCAAATACTTTTTAACAAAAAATAAAACCTACTTCCATATCAAAACACTACAAAGTCAAAAATAACTTTAATTTCGGTAGTCGGTGTTATTGGTTTTCTATTTCTGTTTTTTTTTTTTATATATTTGAAGTCGGTTTTATTTTTTGCTAAAAAGTTTTTTCACGCTTTTTAGTGGGACGATTTGTAATTTATCTAGTCACAAAAGCCAAAATGTCAACTACTTATCACTTTTTACCAAATATTGCTTTTCCCAATGCAGAGCCGTTAATTTTTGAGGAGTTCTCCTGGTACTTCACCATCAGCTCTACATCACCATATGCATTGTGACGAGCATAAAGTGCTTAACATCCCATATTCAAGTAATCGAATCGCAATCCACGAAATACATATTATTGAGTAGTTTCGGTGGCTATCTGTAATCTTCATCATCAGTTACACTTCCCCAAATGGGTCTTCCCGAGAGCAACTGCACAAAGTACTAAAAGAAATACCCAAAACGCTATAGGTGTGCCTATAATATTTCAAGAGTTCCCTTGATTTCTCTAGGATCCCATCATCAGATCCTGATTTTATAACAATGGGACCAACTAGAAAATATACCCTTTCAAAAGAAAAAAGAATTTTCCAAATCGGCCCAGCCGTCTCCGAGTTATTAACATACATAAAAAACAAAAAAAGTTGAAGACGAACTGAGAACCTCCTCCTTTTTTTGAAGTCGGTTAATAAAATTGGCTTTTCCATTCCAAATATTTGCCCGAACAAATAGAAAACACACGGTAAAGTTATTATTTATATTTTGATATTATGTAAATAACTTTAAACCCAGCATCTGACATAACATACAGAGACTACAGTTGTTTTTATATATGTTACAGAGTATATATTAAAACAAAACTAAACTGAATTGAAGAAAAAATTAACTGAAATAAATCACCATATTGCCCCTTTTTACCGTATTGTCAGAAGCATTATAAGATAAAAAGGTTACTTCCAGACTAACCCGTTTCCCTCACTTAACAGCCTCCAAAAAAACTGTCATAAAAAGGTTTTGACGTCACGGGGCCAAAGTAACGGACCATCCGACACCGGACTAGGGTAGTCCATAATATAATGCCATAAAAAACGTTCACCGTTTGTAAAAATAACTGTCCATAACAGTATCAAATAAAACAATTAATATAAAATTGTCTCTGTTTGTTTAATTGTTTTGCGCAAAATTTCTTTTCTGCGAATCGTTTGTCGGCGTTTCGCCATTTTTTTACACACACTTATTCTGGCGTTTGTAAAAATTTTAGAGTTGCAATTTCAAAATGGATCATCTTGTTTCTTTTGTTTTTTTTAGAACAAAACTGTTGGGTAACATTTTTAATAGCTTGTTAGGTAACAGTTATGCGAATTAAACGTGTTGTATTTTTTGCGTATTTTATGCCAATACCTTAGCTGATGATCAATCTTCGA
Organism: Tholera decimalis; assembly: GCA_943138885.2. Lineage (NCBI taxonomy): Eukaryota > Metazoa > Arthropoda > Insecta > Lepidoptera > Noctuidae > Tholera > Tholera decimalis. Next base: position 2,632,359 of record OW964566.2, on the reverse strand, counting down.
AAACTATATTTTGGTGCATTGTCATTGCGATCAAATGCAAAATTGTGAATATAGACCTTCTTTTATTTCAAAATTAATATCCTTAATTCTAACTTGCTTGTGAGCAGCTTGCCTAAGAGTAAAGCATATGTACCTATATCTACGTAGTATATTTTATACTCACTATATAATAAGTGTTATATGATTAACTTTATATTTGCACAAGGGCTCATTTCGTGTTCTAGCTTAGTCTAATCATTCTTGGTTGACGAGAAGAGAATGCAAAATGCGTTAACACCACTATAATATATATAATGTATTACGTTTTTTGTTCCATAGTATTAAAAATATATCAAATTGACACTTTTTGATTATATATTCCAACTTAATCTGAGTATCCTATGAGAGATCATTAATCAAGATAACTTTAACATAATCAACTATATAACATAAATAATATGTTCTCTCTATGTGCATTATGTTAAACAGTCATCATTGAACTATGACAGAATGTAAGTAAACACACTAGCTATTCCGGTATGTAAAATATTACGATTATTTCCTATAGTGTAGGTTTGAAATCAACATAAAGACTGTGAGAGGTCACTTTGTTTAAAAGGGTAAAGTTTGCGATGAATACTTACTGCGTCTAAATATCAATTTGAAATTAATAAGGTGCATTTATGCTTTACGACCTCCTAAGTCTAGTAGTTGCAAGTACTATTGCTGACTATGAAGTCCTGAGCTCCAGACCCAGGTTGGGTAAAGTGTTATGTTGTTTATCAATACGGGTTGATAGATATCGCATGTCTTTGTATTATCGGTCCTCACGTTCCTTTATGATTTTGAGAGCTGTGGCAATGGTGAAAGTGAATCAAAGTAAGTGGCAGGCAGTGGTTGAGCAAGCGACTATTCGCACCCTTAGTTATTAATATAAGGGCACAACTCAAAAAAGTAGATTTTTGAGAAATCGCGTTTCAAGATTCTGGATTCCTACATTTCAGATATTTTTTCATATAACATGCTTATTATTTAAGTTAGCCAACCGGTAAGTTAGTTAACCAGTTAGTTAACTGGTTAGTTAACCGGTAGCGAATTTCATTTTGAGCCCTTAGCATTTAAAACCTCAGTTTGCAAAAAATTTGACTTGATTCCTTATATTACTGAGGGTGCGTATTGTACTGCGTGTCGTGGGTTCATTTCCTTCACTGGAACAAATGTTGGTACGACCTACGTGTTTAGCCAATCGGGTGTTGGGATCTTTGTAAAAATGCACTCACGATGCAGTAGAAATTCTTAGTGTGGGACAGTGTTTAAAACAAAATATTCATAGTAGTACTGCTCTAAATAGTATACTGTTATACCCACTTATAATTTACGATGACTCACTGCATAGATCCGAATCACCGTCATCTCCTGAGATCCGAAGTCCAATTCACCTATAATTAAAATGTTCTAAGACGCAAACACGAGATGACATATTGCCAGCTCATTATTTAAATCGCAATGGTGATTAATTAATCGTTACCTGACAGATAGATAAGATAGTTACTCGTGAATAGATAGATACGTAATGAAATTTCATTTCTAAATCACAGTTACTGAGATCATAACTATATTATAATAAACTTGCCAGTACACTGCGTAGGTATAATAACCCATAGAACGGCTATGAAATGAAGTGAAACGAAATGAAATATTTATTTTGTAAATTGGTTATAAATAACACTTTTATATTTCATGTTTTTTTTTGCGTGTTAAGTTTAGTTTAGCTAGATGAGGCCGGTGTTTCCTAACTGACTAACTACTCTGAGAAGAAACACCGAAACTAACTCAGAGATCAACGTCTCTTTTAAAGTCCATACAATTTGTGTTGGTCCAATCATATGAAAAACATGTAGGTTCATGTCTGTGGTGTTGTTTGAAGAAATAACCACACAGATTTGAGCGGACTTGTCCAGACAGTGCAAGCATTTGTCAGTTATCGTGGAGCACAACGACCTGACGAACAATACCAAAGTAAGGACATTTGGGTAGGCCACACAAGTACTCAAACTGCTTGACATCATTAAATAAATTATATGTTTGTTATATTATGTATAAATAATGTAAATAGTCCTTTATTTCACTAAAACATAACCATGACAATATAGATAAAAAACACAGTTTCATTATAATAGATTTTTTTTTTATTAAGCAATACAACGTCGATCTTGCCCTCTGATAGAGAAGATGCCTAAGTCCGAGCATTGCGAACGTTATTGACTAATATAATGTTATGTTAAGTACACATCTCTAAATAGTACGAAGCTAAGTCGCTGTATCCTTCTGTTTGTCCTCTTACTGTTTCTATAACAAGCAAATTATTTTGAAATAGTTGTTAGTAAACGACTAAGATAATTTGCACGCACGAAGTCGGGGTAAATTACTAGCGACACTTATCTAACCTAGTTTTATTTGCATTTTGTCACCCAGCCTATAAATGTTATAGGCTTTTCAAGCTTTTCTGTATAACAAGAAATAGGGCCTAAAACACCACGCGAGCCGAGTAGGTAGATGTCGCAAGTCAATTTAAGTAAAACCTACGGATTAGCAATCTTCTTACTCTTACTGTGGGAATAGGCTGACGGGCCTTAATACAGATAACGCAGTAATCTAACTAGGACTTCAGAAATGAAACAGTTACTTACTCTAGTTGTTCCTAATTAAGACTGTAACAACACTGAACAACCTTTTTGATGAAATTAATTATTATTCCAATTTAAATAAAACACACACTTTTTACGATTTATTAAAGTTAAATATAAATGACGCTATTCTACTAGTTAAATATATTTTTATGATTTAAGATGTTTGGTTTTTATTGTTTGAGACGATTGATCAATCTATAACAGACTGAGTTAAATTCGTAAAGTATTTTTTAAAGAAAAATGTTGACTAATCTCAATAAACGGTTGTGTTACTGGAAAAGCCAGATATACAAATTAATCTCTTAATGCATAGAACTCTGTCTTAAAGAATTACTGAAATATCAATTACCTCATTAACCAAGAAAATTACTTGTACAAAGGAATAACTAATCCGATTAAAAGCCAATCGTTTCTGCGAATGTCGATTGAAAATGGTTAAACCCCAAGACTAATGTTTATCATAGAAACTGCTTGTTTCCATTTTTCCTTTAATTAAATACACGTTTTATAATACTTTATGACGGAAACGTACACTTTTATTCATATTTTTAAACTAAAAAACAAACTTAAATAAAGTATAGGAAAATTCGTCCTTAACGCAAAAGTAAAAACAATACCTACAAATATTTACATGTGAAGAAAGTTTATGTTACTAAGCAAAACGGGTATAAGAAACGTAAAGATTTTTTTGTTAAACTTATTTAATTACAAATTGCAGCCTTCGTTTGTTTTACAAAAAAGTTTTGCAACAGTTGTTCTTTTTGGCACTTTTTTAAAAGATCCCTTTTTATTGTCCAAAGAAAGTTTTATTACGGTAAGCAGAGCTCGTTCGTTAATGGAGTGACTTTGTACAAATTTAGTTCATTTTTAACTATTTTATGTACCGTTTTGTTTTAATGGTTTCTCCCAGACAGAGGTTTTGCACGTTGTGAAATGTCACTTCGTTCGTTTTATTTTATGTTAGAATATTTACAAAGGCACATACCGTAGCTAGCCAAGACCCTTAAAACCGCAACTATTAGAACTTTAACCACTTACATGTTCATTAAAGGGTATAAATGCAAAATTTAATGTGAATAAACAATGATATCAATGATTATAAAAGAACCTTCAACTTTTTAAATAGCAAATAGCTAAGTTTTGTTTTAGTCTACAAAATACAAATTAATCTTGGTGTCTATTAGAAGAGCATAAACTGTAAAAATTTGCAACAATGTGAAATATTAGAACCTCATTATTTTTAATAGATGTCAATAGATACAGTGATCGCAGACATTAAATAATTACACACTCGCATTAAAAACAAAAACGCATAATGTTGTATTTAAAAGGCGACGCGACGCATTAAACTGTGGAGTTACGATTATCGCGCCGCGATCTATAACGTCGCGTATCGTTTTATTAATCGCAGTGCGAGACTCGGGCGCAGTGGCAAAGTTCACGCGATCCCACCAAACCATACCTATGGACCGGTAACGCACCGGTAATAGAGAAGGAGACGCAACGATCGCCGACCTCACACGCCAGACAAGGATAGTAGGAGAGATAGATGTTGCGTTAGAAGTTAGCCACGCCTCCACAGCGTTCGAAGCTCTGAATCCACCTCCGTGAGCATTCGTGCGCGCGCGCCGCTCCAGACACACGCCACCTGTGTTCGAAAATTTTTGAATTCCAAAAATGAAATCGGCCGCGCGATTGCGTTCCCGTCAGTAGAAGATGCCAGTGTTTCGCTCAAAATTTATTTTGAGAGCAGTTTTTAATACAAGACTGTTATAAAAAGACTGTTAAAATGATGTGTCAATAGCCAAGACAATAAGCGTAGCAGTGCGGTAGTTACATCGTCATGTTTTCAGTTTGCGTTTTCAGTTATACGTCAGATGTCAATTGAACGCGGCGACATTTCGTTTGTTTGTTTTCATCGAAAGTGACTGGACTGTGACATTTGAAATCGATAGTATACGTTATTAAAGTATCACGTATATCGGTCGCAGTAGTGAAAATTTTATTGACTTAAGAAATTGAGAGCAAATATTTTTATTGTGAAGTGTTAGTGGGATTTTACGGAGAACTGCGACCTTCTGGTATTGTGCGCACACCAAAGATATTAAGGTAAGCAGTGTTTACTTAAAATATTTAAGCGTTGGTCTGAATAGGCTAGTTAAATGTTAGATCTCTAAATGATTTATTATTATCGATTTAAATACTAAATGAAAATTTCAACAATAGTATAATCACCTGTAGTATTTCACTCACCTTAAAATCCTAAATACTTGTTAAAAAAAAAAGAAATATCGAAATTATACATGTTTACGGTGTATGCCAGATTCACTAGCGGTCGGAGTTCAGTCCGGGAAACTCTCTCTACAAAAGACATAAACGTGTGCTCAAGGAACATTCCCTGACACATACAAATACTTCAATGCCCCCGCTACACAAAACATTACATGTTAAATTAAACCAACAGGTTATTGCCAAAATTGTCTTTTAGCAAAATTTTGTAACAGAACTTAGTCGATAAAATTGTATATAAATATTACAAGTAAGTGCAAAATAGCATTTTAGTGAAGCAAAGTATTTTATTGCATTTGCAAACTTTGCGGAGTTACGTGAATCACATTTATGTATCAATAATGATGACATGTAATTTCACAAATAAAATTATATTATGAAATAAACAATTTATAAATTATTAATAACAAATCTGAATCTTAATATGTTGCTTAAATGAGCTAAACAAACAGACAGATACATAAATATCGAATGGACTTCAATTTAATGAAAAGAGGCGTTTGAATCTAAAATGAGATTCATTGCAGCCACGCCTCCCGCGAATTGAACATGTTATCACACAAATAATGTTTGGTTTAATCCTAAAAATAAGTTGATTTATTTACTATTCATAATAATCCAATATTCTTATTAAAGATAAGACACTACAAATTATCTGAATTATTTAAATGTCACATTGCAATTCGATAAATTATTTATTTCATATAATTTATTTTTAAATAAATTATGAAATTCTCAATTTTATTATTAACGTTATAATTTGTTATAAATAATTGAAGACTAAATTAATTTCCAAGCGTTTATGTCTTTTGTACTGAAAAATATGAAATGCAATTATCAGGTTTGAAATCGCATGGTAAAGGTTTATTGAATCGTTTTAATAGGCTTGAGAGTCGTGGGTTTTTGTATTAATTACCTTCATTACAGTTAATATAATATAAGAGTAATTATAAATGTTTGTATGTTTGTCCTGTTCGCGTACTTAAACCATCGATCAGATTATGATGAAGCTGAGTTAAGGAGACGCGAGAGGTTTTCTGAACTATAAAGTACATAACCGCATGTGCAAAATTTCTGCGCAAGTGAAGTCAGGGCAGCAGTTAAAAATATAACTTAAATAAGAATAGAAAACTGAGGGTACTAGACAACGATGCGTCGGCGGCGAAAACTAAATGCATTGTTTTGTTATAAGTGTTATAACTGAAATAAACTAAGGCGTTAACTTACCCATCGCACAAAATGAGCCTTCCCATCATATCATCTTACACGGCTTGAGCAAACATGGCTATATTATGTCGTTTTCTCACGTTACTTCGTAGTTTTTGAAATCTCCTTTAATCTGTTTTCTATAACTTAGAACATTCGCAAAACATAAATATTAACCCAAGCAAAGAAATAACTGTAACTATTTTATTTGAGATAAAATTAGTTAAATAAGGACATGTTACATATCGAGCAAAGACAATAGTTATCAAAATTATCACATTCCTTAATGCTTATCTATACTAATATTATAAAGCGGAAAAGTTTGTTTGTTTGCTTGAACGCGCTAATCTTCGAAAGTACTGGGTGGATTTGGATGCAATTTGATATAGAAATAGCTTGAAGCTTGAGGAAGGTTCTAGGCTACTTTTTACCAGACTGAAAAAACGGAGAGTTATGTTTTTACCGTGATAGAATCCACGGGAGCGAAGCCCCGCGTGAGTACTAGTAAAACTATATGTGCACTAGAAATCTACATAGTTTTTAATTAACACCTCCTTTACCAATCAAACAGCAAATATATATATAGAATTAATCTACATCCGTGTCTGTCCGTCCGTCGTGACCGATGTCTGACCGATGACACTTGAAGTCACATATCATTTTTAAGAGTACACCTATTTCTTGTTTCACATTAATTTAAACTCTAGCAAAAAGTTCGCCTATATGCATTAGTACTCACACAAGCAGATATCAACATACACATGTATAATTGTAGTCCACATTTAGAATTATTTGACATTCGTATCACAAGTACAGTTTTTCCGATTAAGTTTTTTCTTTATTGAAGGCTCACGTTTGACCATAACGATGATGTGGTCAAAGACGGAGCACGCTTACCTAGAAGTAGCCTATTCACTCTTTACTGAAAGACCCCAAGTTATAGTTATCAGGAATTCAGACTCTAGGAAAGAACTTCACTAGTAAAATTACTGTGAAATATCGTCAAACTTGGTTTATCTAAATGTAACCGTCAATAGAATGACTTGAAAGGCGTTGAATTGTGAATTTGTGACAGGTCAGTAGGTTGTTTGTTTCTAGAAAATTAAGGTCAGCCTCTATTCGTTAGAAAAAAATATTGATATTTTATCGTATTTGATATAGCACGAAAATTTGCCTTCCAAAACCACGTTCTGTTTGCTTCATCAACTACCTATCCTAACAGAAAATACGGTTACTCCGTAATCAAAGAGACGTAGATTGCAATTGTTTATTAATATCTTAGTAAAGTAAAAATGTCTCTTAATAGCGCCAAAACATCTATCTCGAAAGATTAACACAAAAAAGTTAGGAATAATTTTCTGACAATTACGAATAAACATTTTTCCCTTCAAGCGCCGACGCAATGTGCATCAACCCCAATGCAGCGCGTTTGATTTCAAAGCACACAACACATTATAGATATTTTATTAATATGAGGCTTTTTCAAAAAAACGTATCTAATTATAGTTTACAACGTATATTTAAAATTCGCAGCAAAAATTTAAGAAAATTAACGAAAACTGTGACGGAAACAGCCTAGTGGTGCCATCTGTCAACCACTATAGTAAACTGAGTCGATGTTCAACTTATGCAAAGGCTAGATGTAGCTAGGAAAGCTTTCGCTCCTTAGTGTTGTATCTCTGCTTATCCTGTGACTCACCGTGACCGTGAATATTGAGCAAAAACTTTTTGTGACCAAAGTCTGATTAAATAGTATTGTGTAAATAGTTTTATGGGTGTGTTGATGTCGTCAAAGTATGAAAAAAACCTTTTAACGCTGCCTCATTTATTAACACGTCCTTTTTATTAAACGAAATGCTACAAATATTCTATTTTCTTTTATTTATTTATTTAAACTTTTTGTACAATTGTGTTACATGGGTGGACTTAATGCAGCAAGGCATTCTGTACCAGTCAACCTTTGGGTTAAAAAAAAATTTCATATTCTTATCTGATTAATAATTAAACGAAAAGTAATCAAACAAATCTGATACCGCAAATGGACAACTTAAATATTTTATAACCGTTTAAACACAAGCCAATTACAACCTGCTCGATACGCAACACACTAATCAATCATTCATCAATCAAATTCCCAGATTCACACAAACACGCACAAAAACCCCTATCAATCTCCAATTAATCAAAAACACTGATTGATTCAACGATTGATTCAAACGTGAAACAATCATGTGAAAACCAAACGTTACCTGTGTATCAGCATCAACGGATATCTATCATAGTGACCTCGTTGAAAAATCAAAATTCTATTGAACAATTGCCCATTATGCTTATAATAAAGTGTTATTAAAAAAAAATTGCGAGTAATGAGTATGACAATGGCGTCGCCGTGGGAAAGTATCCCACGGTTGGTATAAGAACATAAGCCCTGTCCAACACGTAATAGGTTACGTACAATACACAATGACAATTGTTTGAGTGGTCCTCTATGTGTTGAATCGATTTAAAGTTTTATTTAATTGGGTCATTGGTTATTTGATTAAATCATATGTAGCTAGGGTTAGTCACGCACAGGTTGGCGGGGAGATAGGTACGTTGTTTTACATGGCGCGTGTTTTAGAGTAACTAACTTCAAATGGCATTAAGAAGGTTCAGCCCATGTTTTATGGATAAGATTCTTTAAATACGTATATGCCATTTTTTTAATTGTTGATAGGGCTCTCGTTTGAACATCATCTAACCTGACGGCAAGCGATGATGTGGTCGAAAATGAAGCACGCCTGCCTACAAGTAACCTATTCACTCTTGACTTAATGACTCCGATTTCCCTTAAAGTTTCGTCCGATTAATAATGAATATTTTTATTTCTATGTAACTCATCACGGTCGTCGTCAACAGCCATACGCAGTGCTGAACGAACGCCTCTCTCAAAATGGAGGTACTTACTTTAATTTATTTACTGTACGATAATAATATTCCACTCAAATGTGGACCATTTCTTTAAGAATCCGGGCCGAATTAAATTATAATTTTCAGCAATTGAGAGCTGCTGTAATGATCACAACTTTGATTATTTCAAATACCCAATAGCCACATCACAAACAAAAAAAAAACATATTTATTGCTCGCATTTAATCATTGGCTCTCTTAATGGCACACATATTTATGGTCAGCGTTTGCGCATCATTTTTTTACTTATAACACATCACCTTGCACAAATAAAATGCACTTTTCTTAAGAAAACTTAGCATTACATAACACAATCAAACATAAATCAACCACACCCAAGTAGGTTGCTGTTAACCATATCGTTTGCCGTCGGTTGCTCGGTTGCGTGCCGACAAAACAACGCTTACCATCGGTAATTTTATGCAACTTCATTATTACAAATCGCCCTATTATCTGCACAAGCAAACTTTGCATATTATGATTTAATAGTTTCACTTCGTTAATTAGTTTACGTAGAAAATTACGATTTTAGCTAAAAATTATTAACAGAAACAACACCGTCACTAAAATTGTTTTGCAATTCTAAAATGGCAATTAGAAATTATTGCAATTGAGAAAAAATACGTGAAAACCTCTGTAAATTGAAAACATGCGCCAGAAAATGCAGTTCTATTGTTATAAAATTGGAAACAATACGAGATCAGCTTACTTGAAGCGATTAACCAATTTTCTTCACCGAGACATTTCTAAGAAAATGAAATGGTCCTACCATTGTTTATTTTTTAAATTTGGTAAATAAAGTCGTTTTTGTTCGTCAAATTTACAACATTATTATACACACTTAAATGAAAACCCTGAACTTCATTAATCTAAAAATACTCAAATAATCTTACGCGTCGCTATCTACTGGTAATATGCCCAAAAGACTGGTGGCATTGCCACGTTGTATGGCAATGATCAACCTATGTCTAAGGTAAAAGCCAACGTGGGAAGATCTTTAATTAATATATGGGCGAAGGTTTCAACCCCAAATGTCTCCAAAATATAACAACGAGGTTATTATATTTCCGTCGCTTAAAGTTCTGCTTTCTCTTCTATTCTTTCTGGACTGTAATTATGTCCCCCAATATAACCTCTGTTAGACCAACTGTCAAAAAGAATAATCCATCATAAAACTCGGTTAAATACTCAGAAATCGGTTCAAAGGTATCTGTAAGTATTTCGAAACGTCTCGCGCTAACGATTTAACTCTTTTCAAATCCTAATTGTTCAAGTGTCGAATTATCGGTTGCCAAACAACGGACAACCATTGGTCGGCAGAAGTCGCGTTATGGCTGTCGCAACTCACCGTTGACTTTCGGTTAGGAAATTGGAGAGCATTTAAAAACGTATTAGTATTTTGAGAAAGATCAACGATAAAGTAGACGATTCATAGTATTATTAGTCCAGTATAATGTTGAAAGATTTTTTTCTGATTTGTTTATATACTAAACTTATACTTGCATTGATAAACGCCGATGTAACTACCGGAAACCAACCAGTGAACAAACCTTACTATCGAAATGAATATTATAAATTCAAAAATAACTAGCTCTGTCCGTCTGTCACACTTGCACGTCTAATCCACTTGACCGATTTGGATGAAATTAGATTCAGAGATATATTAGACCTTAGAAAAAGATACAGTTTAATGTGTATCCGTAGACCCAAAGATATATTAAATCTTAGAAAACGACATAGGTTACTTTTTATTTCACTGAAAAAATTACATTTCATGTAAGTGAAACCGGGTGCAAAAGCTAATAGAGCTAACCGTGTTGCCAAGCTTTTCAAGACAGTTTAGAACAGACCAAAACACATTTACAGTTAGAATTTTCCACCACATTATTTTTTATTTGCGACCTATTTCGATCACGCGTGGTAATTATGACAGTAATATTAATTTGACTTTCAATTAAGAGGCTTACGTTTGGCACAAGACGTGGAATGAACTAACAATAAAATGGCATTTTTTTCTTAACATTCGTGAAACGCTTTAGTCCTTAAACACCCAGTTAAAGACACATCGCCTGCCAATCAACAATAGTCGCTTCTCAGTCTTCAAAGGGACGTTTTTATTCTCCCAGCACTTCTGCCTAGCCCCTTTATAAGTAAAAGATGGCGTAAACAACTGCCGGTACTTGTTGATTCCGTCATTCCGCCACTAAGCGACGCTATTTGTGACGAAAAAACTGTATAATTACTTGATCTGCTTTCATTCAAGGAGGCCGCTTTGCTCTTATAAGGCACATTAATTAAACTGTACTAGTATTCTGAAAAAAATAGGTGTTTTTACCCCTACTTCGGTAAGACGTTTGATCTAAAAGTACGAGCAAGGGAAAATAAACTCTCATTCATGACGTATAGAGTTTGGGATTGGCTGTGGAGTACATTTCTGTAAGTTTTTATGTTAATACCAGTAGGGTAACTTAAATAAAACTTATAATAACTTTATTTTGTGAAGTTGCCGACAATTTATATTATAAAATAATTAAGTTGACTTTAATTTTTATGTGAATAGTTGTCAATTTTATTAGTTTTTTTGCAAACTAGCCAGATGTGTATATTTTTAATTAGATAACTGACAAAATTGTTCGTATTAATAACTCTGTGCTAATTGTTGATCGTTTAAAACTTAAAGTGTGGTGTAATCATTGAAAAGTGTTGCTTATCAGACCGCGTAAGTCACTAATCAACTGATTGGAATTAGCTATAGCAATCTTTGCAACGTAATTGTTTTTTGATAAACATTTGTAACTCCCATTAATTCTCCCAGATGCTTTACTACAAAATCTTTAAGCACTCAAAACGAACATTTTCTGATGATGATTTTCTGTAGGTATATTTAAAAAAAAAAAAAACAATTTTTATTGTCATTAATACTCGATGACTAAGGTTCACTTCTATTAAATTGATAAGATACACATCGACAGCACTCCTTAAGCACAAAACGCATAAGTATACACGAAGTGAAAAATGTATGTCCCTTTTTCCGAAAAAAATCAGACGGAGGATATTTGCCACAGTTAAAATGAATATGGAGAAGAAGTACCTAATATTTCTAAATAATAATGCATTCGAATATTAACTATCAGTTTTTATACATTGAAGAAAGTAAAACTAACAGCAACATGTTCCTTGTACTTACCACTGAACATTAAAAATACTCTACTCTCGTTTATTGAAGGTTTGCTAATTTTGAAAGCGACAATAGCTTAATGGATAAGGTGTCGGACTTGTTAACGAGAGGTCGCGGGTTCGAAATCCACCCATTACATTATTGCTGTGAACCCACTCCAGACACAAGCATATTTAGCTTAGTTGGAGGGGTTAACAGGATAGCTAGCAATGTAAATTCTACCCACATTGCTAGTAATCTTTAAAAAACAAAAATTTTACTAAAAATTATAAAGAAGTAAAATTTGTTTGTAATTTTGTATGTAACAGATAAATCTCTAGAAGTAATAAATCCAATTCTAAAACTTTTATCATCACATTACTTTGTGTAATTACCAACTTGACGCGCTTGAGTCTATTGAGAAACGAGCCAAGAAACTCATTGGGAACGATACACTGTTCGAGTCAAAGCTCCAGAGCCTTTAACATCGGCGAAGTGTTGTTAGTATATCGGTTTTCTATCGGTTACATTTCGGGGAGTGTGCGATGGAATTACACAATCTAATTCCACCAAGCCTGTTCCATCATCGGTCTACGAGATAAACGACGATGCGCCATCGTTACATGGTGGACATCCCACCCATACGCACTTAACGTTTTGGGAATGCTTTCATTATGCGTGCGGCTAAGGAGTGGAATTCCCTGCCGGAGTCTGTGTTTCCTGATCGCTATAACCTGGGGGTCTGTAAGTCAAGAGTGTATAGGTTACTTAATAGATGGAGCACACTTACCTAATGGTAAGTGTGCTCCATCTTCGACCACATCATCACTTACCATCAGGTGAGATGGTGGTCAAACGCGAGACTATTTTCAATAAAAAAAAAAATCTATAATTACTATGACCACAATATTTTGCCCACAACATATTTCCTTGGTTTTGGCGAATCTGCAGCGTTGTCCTTCCCAAGGCAGTCCAGTTCCCACGAAGCCTTAATGCCACCTAATGGATACAGGCATCACAATCGCGGAACTAGCGGCCCTAGTACACGTACCGCCGGACGCCGGAGGGCGGCCGGAGAACCGGTGACGTATTACAGCTATGTTTGGCACCAAAAGACAGGGATTTTGGTGTAACATCTTATAATGTTCTTTAAAACATAAACGGACGAAAGAAACAATAAAAAAAACTGTTGTTCTTAATTATTATTTAATTTCAATACATTGAAAAATTTTATGTCTAAGACTTTTACTATGTGATAACAATATACAAACAGACACAAACTTAGGAACAGTGTTCAATTAAGAACAGCGTCAAAAATTGGATCGGTTTCCATATTTCGCTTTTAATCAAATTCATTTTGCCTCTTAACCAAAGAATATATATGGCTCCACAACAACTTTCAATAAAATCGCTGCCGGATTTCTCAATTTCATCCACCGTTGAGTCTAGCACTCCCGTCTATCAAGCGTAAAAGCTCCTTAACAAAACAAAGTGAACATAAATGATAATGATAAATGATAAATGATCTTTATTTTGCAAATTGGTTATTAAATAACTCTTTTACACGTCATTTTTTCCTTAAATATTAACTAGATGAGGCCGGTGTTTCCTAACTGACTACCCTGAGAAGAAACACCGAAACAAACTCAGGGGTCCGTCTCTTTTAAAGTCCATACAATCTACACTGAATTAATTATATGGGAACCTTGTAGGTTTCAGTCTGAGGCGGTCTTTTGAAGAAAGATGCTCACAGATTTGAGTGGGTCTGTCCATACAGTGCAAGCATTTGTCAAATGACGTATAGCTCAACTTAGAACAAGGAGCTTAACGATTTGACGAACAATACTAAGGTAAGGACCTTTAGGTAGGCCGCAAAAAGCACTCAAACTGCCAGACAATTTATTATGTTTAACTCGAATAAATAAATAAAAAAAAAACCTACATAGTGCACATATTCACAATCGTTTATGAGGATTATGTAGATTAGTCCGAAATGGCCTTTTGAGGAAAGACCAAACAGATTTGAGTAGACCCGTCCCGTCAGTGCAAGCCTTTGTCAGTTAGTCTGTAAGCTACATACATAGTGTATTTGTGTGCATCGCGTGTGTGATTTACTTTCCGTTTCATACGAACTGCAGTAATTTGGTCTACTTGTATGCCAATCTTAGATCGTTATGCGACATTATTGTAAGAAATAAAAGCGGTCTCTAATATTGTTGGAATTCCTATCATACAATCCATCTTGTTTCTATTCAACTAATTCGAAATAAATTGATCTAATTACCTTTTGTCTAACTAAATAAACTACATAAAACTTATTTGACTTTATGTTCAATTGAACGAGTTGTTGCTGCCCGTAAAAATTGTAAAAATTATCCACAAGCCTTCAAAATTGTGTAACCAACCAATTAAGTATCAAGATCCTAGATAACCTCGATAGTTTTTGACGAGACAATTCTCCTGAAAAACGGAACAAACCTTTAAATCGACGTGTGGGCACGGCCAATAAATCGCGTACCGTTAGCAGCTGCGACACACAACCGAACAGATAGACAGACATAGGTACAACTTCATTCGGGCAAAATCGTGAGCGCTCGGAACCACTCGGCCTCGATGTTACATCGCGCGCCGTTTTCGGTACATTTCTAGGGATGTTCATAGTTTTTTGGAGCGGATAAGTAAAGATTAATATTTTTAGGCAACAATATACAACTTCTAACAAACTACTATAAAGTGATGTTTAAATAAGCTCAAACTTTAGTCGAAAGAACCATCGTTAACAAAAATGGATCTATAAGAAAATTTTATAAATATCTTGAGCAGCTTTTTATGAGATGGAAAAAGCCAGCTTCTTGTTTTAGTGTAGTCATAGTAATTAGTTTCCCTATGGGTTAAATACCAAAACTTAAATAACGTTATTGATAAAGTGGAAACTAAGCTCAAACTGTTTTTTGTTGCGCCATTTTTATTTATGTACCAACCGCATATTTACAATTATATTCCATAGTAACTAATATTTTTCGAGTATAAGAGCTGTGTAAATACGCAACGTACAAGCGGGCGCATAATTTTTATATAATACACTATTATTATGATTCAATCAAATTCTAAAATCAAATTAAATTACGGTTAAACCATAATTAAAATAAAATCAATTTTAATAAATAAGAATGAATTACAACATGAAAGAATTTTTTGGATACACACAGGACATCCCTATGCTCTGTCGCATTGATTGTCGTATTGGCTACAGATGGCGCCCTTGTTTATGTACAGGAAGGTATATTTTATTGGAATTTCGTGATGTATCCGCAATATTTGGATTTGTGTCGATTGTAGCCGCCTTCAAGGGAATGTCAAGGAATCACGATCGATTTTCTGTAATGCTGTAGGTTGCTCTTGATACAATGTTATCGTCGCAGTGTGTTGGAAAGTTAGTAGATGTCGTGTTGGACATATTTATAAAGAGATAAAATTGTAGCACCTGTATAATAAGTCTTTATTTTTGCGACGTTGCCAAATTTACACTCAGGTCAGGTTCCGCCCGTATCTTCCACTCACTTTGAGATACGTCGTTGCAGTTTCTCAGGCAAAGATGCTGTATATGCGTAAGCGCAATTGATAATCCGTCACACAAGCCCAGTGTGTGTGTGTGTGTATGTTTTCGGATTCTTCGTTCCTAGGACATGCCGATTTCATCACAATGTTTTTCTTCGCCGTTTTTCTACCAGTCACTACTGGTTATTTTGATTGGTGATTACTTTGTTATATTTTCATCATCACTATGATGAACAATAACAAAGTAATGTGCGTACATACGTTGAACCCACGGCCTACAAATCATAAGTCACGCTTGTAATCACAAAAACACCACTATACCACTACTCTCACAAGGAAAATATGAAAAGAAAATCCAATTTACCACCTGACTATTGCCGTTAACAAAACTTAAGTCATTAAAGACATAAGATATAAGAAGGTTCATTGCCACTGTATTGTAATATTAATTTAACTGTAACAAATTATTAATATTAACTGTTGTGTCTTAAGAAGGATCGGACATCTGTAATGACTTGGCCAATATCAGCTGTCATTTGTTTGTTACAAGCAAACACATAGAATTTAAAGAGAAAAAGAGATTGGCATTTGTTTATCGAAAAATACTAGGAAAAAGTCGCAATTTCATATTAAGTTAGTCAGAGAAAGTACGTATGTATATATTAATACAAAAATACGTGAGAAAGAGTAGTATTAAAGGCACGATTAAAGGTCACCTGCAGTTAGTTAATATTTTTATACTAACGTTAAATCTTAAAATGTAGTATGATCTAATTTCGATACCTGGATAAACACTAGTTACAAGAAATTGTTATACAAATCTGACGTTTAGTGCAAATTAAACTAACTGAACAGATAATTAAATATATCAATGAGAGTTTACGTTAAAGTTTTCATAAAGCATAAAAACAGGACGGTTTCAACTTTTAAAGTGATCTTCTCTCGTTATTTTATCAGCAGGAACTCAGTCACTGGCTTATCCAAAAATTAATCCGTTTTCTTTACACTGACCTCGAAAAAACGTCTTTTCGCTAGGAATAGCCATCTTCACCTTGGTCAGCCATGATGCCGTTTAGCTTTTAATGGGACCCATTCCGCAGGTCTAACATTAAAAGTACGGTAAAAACCCGCTGTGTCTCATAGCGCGTTCCCTCCCCTCGTCTCTCAATCCCCGTTGATATTTACGGGTACCTCATTAGCAGCATTTGCCCTCAAGAAGCCCGCAGTGGAGATTTATAAATCATTAATTTACAATACGCCGGTCAGTTAACGATTATTAATTTTAATTAACTGTGAACGAAACTTAGCCGCTTGTGGTGTATGGAAAGAGCGAGTAGCGTGGCGGTGGGCGGTAGCGATTTAAAGACCCGCGTCTGAAATTGATAAAGAAATTTAGTTTGCTGTCATATTTTTTTTAACGATATCTATTTAGGACTCTTAAAACTGTAGCTTAAATAGAATTCACAAAACTATATTCTCAATCGTTAGTGTTTGTTTTTATTCCTCAGAAGCTTATAGTTTCAT
Source organism: Tholera decimalis (assembly GCA_943138885.2). Taxonomy (NCBI): domain Eukaryota; kingdom Metazoa; phylum Arthropoda; class Insecta; order Lepidoptera; family Noctuidae; genus Tholera; species Tholera decimalis. The sequence continues at coordinate 2,615,007 of OW964566.2, read as the reverse complement.
CCAATCGATGTTCTGTGACATCCAAAATCTTTTACTCGACCCGCCTTCGCATATATATTGGACCACGCCCCACCAGACAGTCCCAAATACGATTTCTACCATTCCGTTCGCATGACCCCTTGCGTCAGAGCTCTCTCTAATTACACTGTGGCAAAAATTCTGACATTGCCTATCTTCACTCCTCATATGTTCCACCAACAAAACTTTACCGCCGTCATAACTCCTATTGTGATTACGGTAAAGTCCAGTTTAGTTTGGTACGTCGGCGTTACTAAGCTTGTATTAGATGTTGATATTTAATTTGTCAATGTTATCGATGACAGCCTCATTATTTCCATTCCTTCTATTTAGTTTTGTCGAAAGTGTTTTGAGAATTGGAGTGGTGAAAGATGGTCTCGATTTTTTATGGTTATTAATTACCAGTTTATAATTATTGTTTTCATTTCGATATATCACGAACTGAAATTTTATAATTGGCTAATACGAATTCTGTGTAATTAATGGTGGACCTCGTAGACCTCTAGAGCATATGGAATGTGGAAATGTAGATTTTGTTAAATTATAACCTAGGCTCGTAGAGAGACAGGTATGCGAATGGAATAGACTGTAATTTGACAAGATGAAGTAATTATTTTCTCATAAACATTTCCTTTTATAATTATAAGTCCAAGAATAGTCACTACAAAGTAAAATGAGTCTGAGTAAAGTACAAGAAATATGTACAATGCAATCAAAATAAAACACAAAGCGAAATTTTAATATACACCCTTTCAATTACTGCTATTTTCTCTCCCAGTTTAAACTCAAAGATCATCAACCGTCGAACTTCCTCAAAATCTCTCTTTGACACACAATTTCCTCGTTGTTTTGTGACAGCAGATTTCAAGCATAGTATGCTCGTAACAAGCAACATAACGTAACTGTTTTGTTTCTATTGAGCATAAGGCTCAACATTTCCTCAGCACTCAAGTTGAGTGTGAATGCTATGGGCGCCGTAACGTCTACTATTTGAAATGTGATGTTCATTATGTGCGATTTTGTGGCGTAGTTATGTTAAGTTGATAAAGAAATTGTTATGGATTACAAACCTTTCATTTTCATTTCACTTAGATACTCTGTATGTTTATTCAAATCACATGATGTGTGTGCTTATAACTGAAGGATCACAAGGTGTGTAGGTACTAATTTTGCTTGCCATATTTGACATGTAAGTGTGTTCTTTGTTAGAAAACCTAAATAAATAATTGAACGCAAAACAGTATCTGCCCTATTAAAATCAACTTGTCTTTTCTATACGAGTTGTAAGAAATGTATTTTGATCTTTGATATATTATGTCGCTTATTTCATTAAGAAGTTTCGAATCGTTTACTTCTAGACCTCATCTTTTTGGCCTTAGTATATTGAATGCAAAAACGCTCTTTTAACAATAAATAGTATTTACTATATGAGCCAACTATTTTCAATATTATTTATATACTATAAATAATATTGAAAATGGTTATACAGCCAGTTCGCGTCGACATTTTACCACTCCACAATTACCAAGCTTCACAAAAGATTTACGCTAATAACAGCGACCGCACAGCGGTCGTGTCGGCGTCGTGTCGTACTCTCTAAACAAGCCTCCCCGTAATAAGTAGCCATAACTCCGCACCACCATGCGTTCTCGATAGAATTTCAATTTTACGGCCACAGAGTGTCATCTTGAACATGATTGATATTCACAAATAATGGGCGGCACATTGTCCTGTCTATCTAAAATCTTTGTTGCACACAATTGATGATTTTTATTAGATTATTGTGTTTTCGGGATTGGCAAACTGTTGAAGTAATTAGTTTAGAAAGGTAAGAGGTTATTTGTGAATGGTTTGAAATAGATTTTGTAACTGTATTTGATGCTGTTCACACTTGGTCACGCATTGAAGTATGTATTTATTTTCAAATCCGTCTCACGAATGTACAATTACGTCAATTTATCTCGCTTCTGACTTTAGTTACGAAAAGTACGTATTACTTTCAAATCTCTGCTATAAATTTTAAGCTTAAAAAGTCTTCGCCCTGAAACACCCTACAGAATAAAAACAAAAGCACTATAAACTGCACACAAGAACAATTTGAAGCAACATAATGTTTCCATGTACCTGAACTTGTACCTTACTACGATCACTGTCTACGCGTATTACGCCACTTTTTTCCAGCCTCTCATTCACAACATTGAACTAATTAAATCGAAACAATGGCTGACGTCACTTGCGCACGCGCCGCTCCGCGTAAACTGGCGCAGTTAATTACGCGACGGTAGCAAGATCAAGGCTGTGTGGTTATTGGGGCTTGAGGGATGAGCTGAAGCGGTAATACGAGCTAAAAACCTTTCAATATTTAAGTAATAGAAATCAACATGACAGATGTATAGCTAAGTTTCTGGAAAATTGGTGATACCAGGTCTTGTCGAATACCAACAGGCCATTACGTATCGGAGTCGATAAAAAGTTGTAATGAAATACCCTGGCCCCGGAACGCAACGGAAACTGAAAGAACAGGGTTGGTTTTTAGTCAGTAGAAGTCTGACACTCCCTTTCTGCTCTATCCAGAGCAGTTCTCTTGTCAAATACACTTTTAGAGTTGTTTGGAATAAGAACGGCTTATAGTTTCCACGACATAAGAAAGTAAATTTATAGCACACCTGTTTCATACTTTAACGTCGTGCCTTCTCCAACTAATTTATTTGTAATTAATTTCGTCTGAGAGTGTCGACTGTCTGTCTCAAATAATTGCCTTAGACGTTAGGCATCGGGTTTACTTCAAATTATTACGTCATAAACCGCATCATTAGTGACCACACAACATACATGTTCTTGTTTGTACGCTGGCATGTGTCATTTGGTGTTGCTATGCATAATGGGTAAACGGCTATACGATGATGTTTACCTCGTAATTAATTTGTAATGATAAGTCTTTTGAGAGAAACTCGTTGAAGGTAATTTAGATATCACTGCTCATTTAATGAAGTAAATTGATAAAATAATTGGATTAAACAAAACCATTATTCAAAATTTAGTTGTCCAAAAAGATTTTCTTTTCTTTTAATAGAGTACAAACTTCCTGTTTACTTTGAAAATCATTCAACAATCTGCCAAAAGATTGTAACCAAATAAAAAACAACATTCAAAATAGTCATGTCGCTAGCGCTTATGCCTTGCACGCTAGCACATAACACTCGACTGCCCCGTGAGAACTGGAGCGATGTTATTTTTTCACTTTTACCCGCGAACTCGCGCACTGACTGGCAAAAGTCAACTGTGACTTACCGTGGTACAATGTCACGGTCTGATGCACACGTAATAAGTAATTATTATTTGTTTCATAAGGAGATTATGATTTAGTTCAGATTTTTGTCGTAATCATCCAGCAGTGGATCAGCGTCTTTCGTCCAAAACGATGATTGGGATGAAAACCCAATTCGTCTTCAATTAAATAGATCTTCTGAAGACGTAGACAGGGCTTAGTGTTCATAGGAGTCTACAAAAAATTTGTCAGTTTTTAAGTGCTTATGATTATAAAGATTATATTATATTATATTATTATGTCTGTCTATCTGTTCACGATAAACTCAAAAACTACTGCACAAAGCTTTATGCGGTTTTTACTGGTTTTTACCAATAGAAAAAGTGATTAATGAGGAAGATTTAATCGTATAAATAATTAATACAAAATAGCTATCTGCAAAAACAAAAACCAACGCAACCAGAATCAATGGACCAAATCATACTTCATTATTGTACCTCTGGAAGTCTAGACCAGAAAAGTGCTTCAAACCCAAAACAAACCACAAATTGAACTCAGTAGATCACGTAACAGATTCGCGTGATCTAATTACTTTAAAAGGTAATTTCACATAATAAGCGCCGTCTTCACCTCGCACTGAACTGTTGCGAAATTAAATAATATCACTCGTGTCGGGTCGCGGGTTTGATTCCACTGCACAATACGTCACGGTTTTATGGACGGTAATACTACAAGAACTATTGTCTTATGATATTATATTGTCGGCTTGAAATGTATGACTTCGCTTATTAAATATGTTAATGCTGGTTTGACTGCTATACCTTGGTGTGAAAGGAGTTAATTTCTGTTTATGATAGATGTTGTACCGTGAGAATTGGCAGCATATTCGGGTATTGTGAGATTTTGCAGGCGCGTTTGATTATTATGAGTAAACAAACACCACCTATTGATGAAAATGATAGTCAGACTTCATCTACAAGCTTCCTCAAATCCTCAAACACATATTAGACTAGCTTTTGTCCGCGACTTCGTTCGCGTGGGAGGGTTTTGCCGCGTAAAACTCGATCCCGTGGGAATTCCGTAGTTTATATTTTATTACAGGATGTCAACTATCTTTTTTTAAATTTAATTGAGATCCGTTCGTCGTTATAATATTAGTACACCTTACATTATTACAAATACATAAAAAAAACTCTACACAGTCATACAGACAGTTCCCAATCCAGCTTCAAATATCGCATTCAAATGGAAACAGACCCCCAAAACAACGCTAGTATTAAAGTTGAACTTTACAGTACATAAATAACTAAGACATGTGGTGCAAGGAATCACAATTATTATGTTGAGAGCAACGATGCTATTGCCACGTTCGAACCGATTCACTTTGAACCCTGGCTCTTGCGAAACAGATCCCACGTTGGATCTCTTTACAGAGGTAATGGTGCCACTTGTCAAATATTCCACAAAGAATCACCCTTTAACTTTGTGGTTTAAGGGTTTTTTTTATTGATAATAAGCTCACGTTTGACTACCATCCACTCCATCATCATCCGTCCATCAGGTGATGGTAAGTGATGATGTGGTCGAAGATGGAGCGCGCTTACCTAGCCGTAACCTATTCACTTTTGAGTTAAAGACCCCCAGGTTATAGCTATCTGGAAACACAGACTCTGGCAGGGAATTGTGACCTCATCATTTAGGTATATAAGTACTTAGGTCATCATTATCTGCTTGGGCTTTTGCCAAATATATTGGGGCAGACTTCCAGTCTACACATGGCCAGCGGCGCAGTTTCTTGGGACGCGGTGATCTCCTTACGCGAAGTTGTTATGTTGCAGAAGGAGGCTGCGGAAAGAGAGAGAGAGAGATCTCGAGTGCTCTCCCGGCCCGCAGAAGGCGCACCGGGCGTCAACAGAGGGCAGACAATGCCCTCTGGCGGCCTCCTAAATGGGTCCAGGGACGGCGGGCTTGAGGATACCCACCGTCCCCTATAACACGAGACCCGAGGTGGCGATGCGTTTTGTTCCACGCGCGCCCTTCTCAGAAGTCACAGGGGAGCCAAACACCTCACTCTCCCCACTTAAAAAAAAAAGATGGGGCTCGCAGAAGCGGCACTAGTCGGGGGCCGCGATGTTGAATACTTATGTGTTTCCGCAGTCCCCGGCGCATGTGTACGAGGGAACACGGGGTGGTTTTAGTCAGTATGAGTCTGACAGACCCCTTCGCCCGCCCCAGGGCGGAGGACATCCATGAGGATTTCCACCTCGGAAGAAAAAAATACTTCCAGTCTAACAAGATGTAGCTGAGTACTAGTGTATAGGGAGCGACTCCATATCCAACCTCCATAACCCAGAAGTTAGGTAGCAGCTGAAGGAACAAGGTGAGTTTTTAGTCAGTAGAAGTCTGACCCTCCCTTCCGCTCCACCCAAAACGTGAAAAGTCGTTCTATAATTTTCACACACGGTAAAAAAGGTAGCACGATACACCTTGACAAGATTAATGTCAGGTTTTCTGGCTTCTGATTACCCGTAACGACTGTCAAAGACACAACAATCTGTCAAATTTCTTTAATAGATTTTCAACTTTATTGTTAAAGAAATTAGGTTTAAGGTTGATTGGGAAAATTTGACAGTTTCGGGTAGCTTCATGTGCTGGCGTCTGTAAAAACGACAGCAGGGAATAACGACTTAACGTGTTATCCGAGACACGTAGTAATCTCGATATATTAAGATGGTCATACATCCATGGACCGCCCTCAGCAAGTGAAATGAAATAAAATGAAATGAAATAATATTAAATGAAACGAAATTGAATGAAATTAAATGAAATTGAATAAAATTAAATGAATTTAAATTAAATTAAATTAATATTTTGCAAATTGCTTATAAACAACACTTTTACACGTCATGTTTTTTTTTGCGTGTTAAGTTTAGTTTAGCTAGATGAGGCCAGTATCACCTAACTGCTCTGAGAAGAAAAACCGAAACAAACTCACAGGTCAAAGTCTCTTTTAAAGTCCAGACAATTTGTATTTGTATATGAGAAGCATGTTGGTTCGTCTGTGGTGTTCTTTTGAGGAAATAACCACGCTTTGAGTGTGTCTTGCAATATGGAATAAGTGTTGTTCATCTTTCAAGATCGACCAGCTCGGCTATTATTTATGTATAAGCTCCTTACAAGTATTTCTACTATCATCATCCTCGTATTTATGCCAATACTGTGGGGTATAAACTATAAACTACAAATACTGTTTACCCTCCAAACTACATTCAGTTATCAGGCAACTACTGAATCATAAAACGGGATATTTACCACGTGTATAAAGTTCTAATGATACTGTCAGTGACCATATTAGCTTAAAAACTTATAACTACTGAATGTACATGATTTTGTCAGACCAGTAGATTGTTTGATCAGTAGTGACACCCCTTATAGACTTATCAGAATTCTTAAAATTCATTCATCTTTCTTTTATAAACCCCTAACTTCCATCATCGGACTACAAGACAAACGGCGATGCGCCATCGTTACATGGTGAACATCCCACCCATACGCACGAAACGTTTTGGGAATACTTTCATTGTGCGTACGGCTAAGGAGTGGAATTCCCTGCCGGAGTCTGTGTTTCCTGATCGCTATAACCTGGGAGTCTTTAAGTCAAGAGTGAATAGGTTACTTTTAGGTAAGCGTGCTCCATCTTCGACCACATCATCACTTACCATCAGGTGAGGTGGTGGTCAAACGCAAGCCTATTATCAATAAAAAAAACTGTTATAGTCATAAAAAACAAATGTTTTCTTCATGACATTTTACTTCGTAATTTTAACTTCATGGGTTTCGATTACAGTATTTATTTAAGTAAATGCTAAGATTGTTTTCGTTAAATGTTTGGTCAGGTCTTACCGGGATTTTACTATCTAATTTCCAATGTCTTAAGTATCAAATTCTAACCAAAATCATGTACTTTTCACTACGGAGAAATCGTGATGAAAACCCCCAGTAACATATTTATTACTAACCAAAGTATCAAACACTTATTCATAAACCAAACATGACTTGTTTCGAAACGAGCGTTTAACCTCGAAACAACCCATATCACACCTTCGTTAACGGACAAACTTAATCACGGATTTAACTATTGGTAATGTAAACATCAATGTTTTACACTAACAATATTATCCTAATTCTACCAAACAATCTCAATGGAAAATCACCTCTATACTTATCCACATAAAGTCCAAACAAACGCATGCTTAAGTTAGTACTGCATCAGGCTGAAGGAATTAAGTAAGAAAATATTTCGACATTTCAACGGGTTAGAAAAAAACAAACTTACATTTCACATCTTGCCTAATCACACGGTCCTTTAATCTTATGAGGTTAACGGCGATAATCGCTTGGATTTCAGTTTATCAGTTTGTAAATAAGTTGGTAAATGGTTGTATTGATTCATTGGTGTTCACGAGTGGTAATGAGGTCTAATGAAGTATGCGGGACGCTTGATTGGTCGTTATGATTAGAGGTTAGGATTTAGGAGATTTTGAGAAACAAACATTGAGAAAATTGAAGTTAAGTGGGACATGAATGTCAGAGCGGAGTAAGTTTTTATGAAGGATAAAACACAAGTATGAACAGCATGTCTCCTGTTTTTTCATCTTATTGTAAACCTTTATGTGAATCATTCATATCAATGTTATGATAGAATTAAGTTACAAGAAGTCATGTGATATCATGAAAAATGAAATATCATACAAGCTCCTATGAAAAAAGCATTCATAATCATACAATCAATTTGTACTAATATTACTTAAAAAGCGGAAAATTTTGTTTATTTAGAAGCGCTAAACTTAGAAAGTACCGAGTAGCTTTGGATGAAATTTGGTATGCAAGATCTTTTTACAGGACAGCAACATAAGAAAGAGGGTGATTAATATGTATATCCATTCCAAATTTTAGCGTTCTAGTACCATTCGTTTCTGAGCTAAGCCGCAGACAGACGGACGGACAGACGGACATGTCGAGACTATAAGGGTTCCTTCCTACGAAACCCTAAAAAAGATGATATCAATATAAAGCTACTTACCTTCTTATCCAAACTTAAACTCCAGTCCAGCCTAAACATCGCAACATGCTAAGTGGCTTCTAACTGCGCAAGCGCATATAATTGGTACACTCCAACGTGTGTGTATTAACAACTACACTAAATCTGTTTGTTTACCACCACGGAAACTGGCTTTACTTATGAAGATTGGGTTTTAGGGTAGATTGTGTAAGTCTTTAGGAATTAAATGGTAAGTGACTTCAATATGCTTGCAGTTTTTGTGCTATATTGCCAGAGATTATGGTTTTGTTTTTAGTAATTTAAGTGAGGCACTTCGGATGTTATAATAACAAAAGTCTCTTTAAAAACATCATTGGATAAACGTCATTGGATTTTATATAAAAATGAAATATAATTTACCTACACACATTATGACGCAAATACTTGGGCGAATAAATAATTTAGTAACATTACACTTAGGTTTTTAATATCACAGTCAATTAATTTTCATAAAAAAAATAAGATTATCTGAAAGTCTATTAAAAAAGGATAAATAACGTTGTTGATATCAAAAACAGACCATGAAAGACTGGAGAACGATAGCAAAAACATTTAACTCAATAGTTTTTGAACCCTTCGTAACAAATAGCGTGATGATATCGTATCAAACCAATCGCGTGTACCGACAACATAACAGAGAATAAAATATCACGCCATGAAATTTAATTTGTGACCAATAATTGTCCATTTCGTGATATCTGTGTGTTTTCTTGATTGCCGCGTGATTTTGAGCTGAATCGATTAATCGTAGTTTGAATTCGTAATCGGTTACACAATCGATCGTATATTTATAAATGTCATGGATTTTACGGTTTATTCTATGAATAATTGTAGTGTAAAACGGTCCAATGATAGCTCTATTTAATTTAGCCTCGTAATATTTATTTTTCGGGGTTTATTGCCTTAGCTGATTGTAAGCTGTTATGCTTGTGTAAAATGGAGCGTAGAGGTCACAGGATTGTAGGGAGTTCTTTTTTTGTTCACGTATTCGGTTCCACCGCCACGATGAAAACTCGGAAAAATATAATCATTTGTGCCAACGTGAAAGACAAGAAGACTAGAGGGAGATCCCAATTACAATAGGTGGACCAACTGAAGCAGAGTTGCTCCCATAGTTTTGAGGAAGTGTTGCTATTAGCTACTGACCGCAAACAATATTTTTTTTAAGTAACTCCCGACAACCTTGAAACACCTGAACAGATCTTCATAAATTGTAGCTAAGAACCTTCTCCATGACGTCAGCTTTCTTTAAAAAAAACCGCTTTATAATCGGTTCATTCGTTTAGGAGCTACGATGCCACAGACAGACACGTCGAACTTTAACACCACTGTTTTTGCGTCGAGAGTTAAAAATCTTTGACAGACCACTGGATGAAGACTGGTGGTCGCAATCATCACTCATGAAGGGTAGACCACAGAGAAAGATTCTGTTGAATCCATACTTTAATATTATACATACGAAAGTAACTCTGTCTGTCTAACTGTATGTCTGTCTGTTACTTTTTCACACCTAAACCGCTGAACCGATTTGAATAAAAGTTGGTATGGGGATAGTTTAGAACCTTGGGAAGGAAATAGGATAGTTTTTATTCCGGAATTCCCACGGGATCGGGATTTACGTGGAAAAAAACCTCCAACACAAACGCGGGCAAAAGCTATTCTGTAAGTAACAACGCGTTACGGTAGACATACACTTAACACGGGTTAGAAGTTCAAATAATATAGGCGTGGCAAGCAGTTGGTTAGGCTGTCTTAAGAATAGACTCTGTTAGTTATTACGCCATTATTACGAAATTTTTAAATTTTTATTTTTAGTTTTGACATGTACAATTTGACTTTATTTATTTTTTACTTTTGACATAAGATATTTTTTTTTTACTTTTGTTTTGTTTTGTTGTGTATAATTTGACATTTTTTTTTATTGAAAATATTTTGATTTTTGTGATGAATAGTTAAGAAATTATTTTTTTAATTATTGGATCTCTATTAATTTATATTATTGGGTTTAAATTAAAATTGTCATAATTAATTATTTAAAATATTTGCACGCCATCGTATAGGCAAACATGTCTGAACTTAATTTCAGTTTTATGTTATCTCACATGCGGTTTTAATTTGTATGTATGTGTACACATGTTTGGAGCAAATAAAGAAATCTTATCTTATCTTATTATTTTCTTCGTCTACGCAATAAGTCACCATTAGAACTTTTCTATTTGTTTGACAGAAACATAAAGATGAAGTACTTCTAAGCAAAGAGAATACGATTCAGTTCTTCTCGCTATACCTAAATATTACAGTAATATTGCTCACTCCTTTTTTTATTTAAAACATAACTAGCAATGTGGGTAAAATTTACATTACTAGCAATTTCGTTAACCCCTCCAATTTAGCTAAATATGCTTGTGTCTGGAGTGGGCTCATGACAATAGTGTAATGGATGGGATTTGAACCCGCAACCTCTCAATAACTTGTCCGAAAAGACACTTCCCGGGGTTGCGGAAATATTGTAATAAGATACCGCGGCCCCGGAACTGAAGAAACAGGATGGGTTTTTAGTCAGTAGAAGTCTGACACTCCGTTCCGCTTAACCCAGAGGGGGAGAAGTTATTCGATGACGACACTTCTTTAGTTCCACTCAATTTGTATTTGTATCACTATTCGCACAAAAACGAACTAAATAATATAAATAAAATTAAGTATCTTATTTATGTTTACAAAATAACAATTCCATTTCATTGCTTTTTCTGAGACACAATAGTAAAAACATGAGTAGTCATAATTATAACGTATTGCAGCAATAAAAGCGATGTAAAGCTACCGCTATTCTGCTGTCCGTACATCGCAATTACAGATCGTTCTACATAACGAAGCGCGTCAATCGCTTTATGAGATTCCCACGACTTACACTGCGTCTTCACATGTGAAATGAGCCTTATGTTAAAATTAAACATGCTTTACATAAAAGCATACATTGTAAACATGAAATAGTTAATAATTTGCTATTAAAGTGTTTCTCCGTCTGTCTTTTTATACATATAATACTAGCTAAACTGGCGAACTATGCTATATACATTATTTCTAGTGTTATTAAAATACCATACAGCCTCTCCGATCTACCAAATATACAAAGAAAGTCATAAAAATCGGTCAAGCCGTTTCGGAGGAGTCCGTTACAAACACTGTGACCAGAGACTGTTGTATATAAGATTATTACTATCACAAGAATTGATAATTAAAACCACGATAAAAGACGACAGTGACTGTGGTCTTTAAGTCAAGAGTGAATAGGTTACTTCTAGATAAACATGCTTAATCTTCGACCACGTCATCACTTACCTTCAGGTGAGATGGTGGACAATTAGAGCATTTTTATTGATAAAAAAATGCTCTAATTGTGGGTAAAACATAAATATTTTTTGGTCAATAACCGCAAAACATACCAAAGCCACTTCGCTGCGACCAAAACTACTAAATTCATAGTCAAAACATTCATAAGTGACTGTTCAGTAATTAGTATAGTTGTTAAACTTCTAACCATCTATTTATTACAATGAGTGACTGTGACTTCTTCATAAAGGATATTAAATGAAAAATGTTTTGAATTAACACTTTAACATTGCCAGCAGAGAGAACTGATATATATATAGTTGGAGCAAGTATTCAGAAAATAATAATATCTTAATTCAACGATCGATGAAAAAATAACAAATGATCGCTTTGAAAAAAATAACTGTGCTTATAATTCTTTTCTGTTATAAAATGTTGTATAAAAGAGTTATGTAACTGCTGTTAGTTTACAAAAAATATATCTAAGTATATATTAGTAAAATAAAATAAATTACCCTTTAAAAATATGTATATCCAAATTAATTCTCCATTGAAAACGAACGTCCTAGCAGACGATTAAATTAAAGTTCAATCAAAAAAGAATCACGCGCTGAAAGCTTTAGCACACAATATGATTTAACCTAATCTCATTAGGTCATACACTAACCTTTAAACTAAAACTCAATAATTATATAACAAAACTATGTTTACATAACCTCAATTAATGCTCACCCATTTATCAAGCACATTTATCGGTTACAACCTTTCGTGTGTGTAAATGTTTCTGTGTTATCACACTTGAGAAAGATTCTGCTGATTGCATTAAAACAATAAAGTGGTGTTTGTTTTTTAAATTGGAGGCGTGGCCGGGGTAGATTTTCTAATAGATTAAACCTTTAGATAGATTTATAAGTGTTTTTAGTTGAGTAAGTTTAGATGATCTATTTACGATAAAATGTGGAGTTAGCGAGTCGTCGATTACGTTTTAACAGCCATCTTGTTTATTGATATTTCGTGAGAAGAACGACTAACATTCTCATCTCAACACACGTAATACTAGGCCATTTGAAAAGTCAATATCTTTCTCTCAACCGTGGGGTCAGGATCTAACCGTATGTAACTGTCGCCACGTATCAAAATAATGCCTAGATTCAATAACACGACTTACTAAATAAGTACCTACTTTATGTATCGAGAGATTCACATCTTCATACTGATAGGCGTGCCCGATGTCATCAATTTCACCTCTTAACATGATTTCGTCTTACTTTGAAAGGGCTACACTTAACAACATCTACGGCGCCTCTAATACAAACAAATGGGACACACAGTGCCTGAATGGTCCTCCAACCTTCCCCGTAGACTTTTCCAAGCCACCAGAATCTACTCTAATTCTTAGCTTCGTAACCTCTCAATACATTTCACTCTAACAATAATCTTAGCTTCGCTTACCAACACGAAGGTTTCTTTCCGCTTTCTCCTCTCTGATTCCTTTATTAATTTCTTCATTTCTTCTGCCTCTATTTTTCTGCCATTCCTGCTCCCATGACTCACGCATCCGTCGACACCTATCTCTTTTTATTTCTCTCTATCCTACCAGACCATCCACCAAAACTACCTGAACTCAGTGTTACCAATCTAATCTAAAAATAATTTAGTGAAATCGCGATCGATTCGCGACAGTAACTGGAGCCTAGTGTTTTATATAAAACATCTGCCTATCTGACCTATACAACCCAGTAACTGGGTAACTCGATACCCATTGGTAAGATTAGTGTCAATTTTTCTGGTGTCTTCCCGTAATCATTGTCAAAGATGTAACGGAACCAAAACTTTAACATGCTTTTCGAACACGGAAGAATATTGATATTTTAAGATCCATTACCAACCTCGTAAAACGTAGCTTTACCTTAAAGATCCTACGGTGCGGTTAGTATTATTTAGCCACGAGCAATTTTATACAAAGTTTCAACAAAGTCATACGAAAAATCTTCTTTGAGATACTTTCAAAACAACGCGGAAGAACGTCAAGATGAAATAACACACAATTGACTTTCGTGTGAGTCCGTATAAGTGCTAACAAAGCGTTGGAACAAGTTGTAATATCACTCGCTAAATGCTTTGTAGGGTGTCCCTGATAAACGCAACTGAGAGACAGAATTAAAAAAAAATTAATTCGTGCGCGCTAGTTTTTAGTTCTTAATTGTTCAAATTCTTGTATGTATTAGTTTATTCATAAAATACTGTATTTGTCTATTGTTTTTGCTTGAAATCAATTAATTATTATTATTACTTAAGAAAGCCAAAGTCATAAGCGGGAATGTTTTAAAGAGGCCCCGGAATACCAGGGAAACTGAAGGAACAACTGAAGGTTGGATTTTACTCAGTACAAGTCTGACACTCCCTTCCACTCGCTAGAGATTTAATGGTGTTCTCTCCGGAAAAAAGGTAGAGTTAAAGCAGATTTCAGACTAATAGGTAGGTAAATATGGTAATACATAGCTCTCGGTAAGTTACGAGGTCTGTTATTGTGTTAATCGTGGCAGTATCTGCGTAAAATCATTGCTCATTCAAAAATTTCTCATTAAATGCTTCTAGTTCTAAACTTTAGATATTGAAATATTTATAATCCCTGACAGATAATAACATATTTTTAGTATTTATAAACTGTGGCACACTATAAATCAAACATATTGTGACATATTATTCAGAACCATAAAATAAAAAAAAACCTATTTTCTATATAAATTTACAATTGTAATTGTTTGACATTTAGCAACTATTTTAATAAAAACAAATCCACAATCGTCCATCATAAGAACTGTGAAATGTTTACAATTCTGTAACAATTTAAAAATATACCTTAATCGCTGTATCTAAAAACTTGTACAAAACTAGTAATTACCTACTCCAATCCGTTGTATTTGCATAATTATTAGTGCTCGGTGTGTTTTTAATTACAAACTGCCATTATCTACTCCTATATTTACGTCCTTCATATTTATTTACCTAAAGAACGGCTTTTAGTAAAACTCAAACTCTTAAATGCCATTAAAATTAATTTATATTGTTATTATTCATACAGACAGTCGGGTCAAATTGATGCAATAAATTGTATTGAGTTATTATAAATGACATAAATATTAATAATAACCATCAATGAACATTGCTTTGCTAAAACTTCATAATGTGCACTTAAAAGTTCGAATATTTTGTAACATGTTTGATGATCTTTCAAAGTCATAGTATAACGTCATCCGTTGTAATTGTTCGCAATTAAGTATTATGTGTATACTTAGCATTCTACTGAATTCATTTTGTAATGAACTAAAATATTCCATTTTGATGCCGGTGACATAAAAAATTGACAGCTCAAACCATTATTAAGTTCTTATAAATAATTTATATTTATTTTGCTAATTGGTTATAAATAACACTTACACGTCACTTGTTTTGGTAAATTTAAACTAAATGAGGCCGGAGTTTCTTAGCTACCGTGAGAAGAAACACTGAAACAAATTAGGAAATTATCGTCTGTTTTGAAGTATATATATATATAGGTATAATCCATATCAATTCATAAGAGAGCTGTGTATGTTTATGTCTCTGGTGCTCTTTTGAGGAAAGAAACACACAAATTTGAGCAGACCCGTCCAAACTGTGCAAACATTTATCAGTAATCGCGTAGCTCAACTTTGAACAAGGTTAAGACAATAAAAAATTACTTTTCTTTTTCTATACTAATATCATAAAATTTGTGTGTATGTAGGGTGTAACCTTCGAAACTAATGAACCTATTCTAAAAATTCTTTCTTTGGTAGTAAGGTGCATTATTGGTGAGTGCTATAAGCTATAAATTATTTCGGACTCCAGCAGACTAGGTCGCGGGTGAAATGCTAGTTTTCAATAAATATAATAATTATAAATATAATAATAATAATAACTTTATTTATTTCTCCTCACAATGACAAACTTATTCTAAGTTTGTCATTGTGAGGAGAAATAAATAAAGTTATTATTATAAAAATTATAGTAAAATTCGTAATATAATGTCCGCGGCATCTCTCCGACGTGGTGGCCCAGTTAACCCGGTGCGTGCGTGCGTGGTCACAGCCTAACAAAAGCCGCTAATTCGTCCTCTATCAATCCGTTGGTCATCTGGACGTGCTAATTTGGAAACTCGACGACTTTCGCTACACTGTATTTGTGCGATCATTATCGGAGATAGTATACGACACATAAACAGTAAGTGTATTGATTCATCTTAAATTGTGTTTATTTTTTTTGTTAACAATTTTTTTTGCGTCATCGTCAGTTGATTTTACTTTTGTAAATGTTCGCTCTGTATACAATGAGGTACACTTCCTATTGCTATCCTTTTCGAATTCTTGTTTGAGTCTGCTTCCAGGCTTCTAACTGGATGCACCTGAACACTAGTGACTGACGCCTATCTGACTTGTAAAACACTGCTGTCAGATTTTTTGTCTTTTGACAACGTAATGATCGCCAAAGAAGTATGTATATATGACAGCCGGGATCAACGTCTTAACCAAATGTTAAG
Source organism: Tholera decimalis (assembly GCA_943138885.2). Lineage (NCBI taxonomy): Eukaryota > Metazoa > Arthropoda > Insecta > Lepidoptera > Noctuidae > Tholera > Tholera decimalis. The sequence continues at coordinate 2,598,729 of OW964566.2, read as the reverse complement.
ATGGTGACCCATCCACAAATCAACCCCGGCATGTGTTGCTTAACCTTCAAAGTTGAACAGTGTGGCTGTTATTAATATTATTTCTACCTATATATAATAAGGTACACATCACACAACAAACAATCTAATAACATTGAAAACACAGTCACCAAATCGGAAAAAACAAACAAACTTATCTCTGACTCACCGTTGACTTCAGCCAAAGGTTTCAAGACCACGTTACCCACTTTCGTCCATACCACCCATTATACACAGGACATGCCACCGCACGCCTGGTCTATTAACGCAGCCATAACTTGGAAACATCTTTTGTACTATGATTTTTGTGCTAACCGTATTTGAATGCGCGTACGCATTGTGAGTGTATATTAACACAGCACTTAAGCTGTTAGAGGTCTGGTAATAGCTTAGTGTGGGTGTCCGGGGATCGGACTAGCCTAGGTACTCGGTAGATATTTGTTTTATTTTTAATATTTTTTAGAGTTTAATCATTTTATTATTTTAAACCCTATAATATTCTAATAGGGTAGTTTCCTGTGTAACAAAATAATTATTTTATTTGATCTATTAGGTAGATTTTCATAAAATATTGGTCACGTATTTTTTGCTTTTTCAAGTCAAGAAAAATTCACAATGATGGAAAGCTTCAAAGTACAGGAGAGGGGGCTGCTGACGTCACACATTGCTAAGAATTATACCGAGGTGTGACGTCACGCAAAATTTCAACTCACTGTATGGTCTTAATTTTTCAATTACGCGAAATAAATGAAAAATACGTCTCCAATGTTTTTTGTTAAACTACGTGACGGACTAAATAAAATATTTTAGGAAACTACCCTATTGCCTATAATATTAATTATTAAAATACTACTCTACGAGCGCATCTATGGCCAGAAGCTAGTAACTATAATTAGCATATTCTTAATAATTAACATTATTTAAAATTTAATTGTAATTTATATACTATAATAATAGTTGTGTAGTGTATGTAATTGTGTGTGAACTGTATGAGTTATAGTTATACGAAATAAATGCATATAACTATTAAAAAAAAGCTTATCATTACTACGAGTCTACGACAAACCTAATCAGTAAAACCATCAATAACTAAACCGATTATAACGTTAAATACTCACAAAACAGATTTTAAGTAACTCAATATACCAAAAAACATCTATGAATGAACATTCTGTATCTGTGTCCCAAGACAACAAAAAAAAAACTGCAAACATCCCGTTTTAATCCCGTCATTGCTACCTCTTAAAATAAACCACAAAAATGGGTGGTAAGTTGTAAATCAATCAACCCATGTCATGAAACTAAGTCGATAATGGAACGAAATAGTTTCATTGTTTAACTTGACCGTACCCAGCACTAGAGGGTTAAATAGGATGAGCAAATTTTTTGTCAATTCTGGGACTTTCCATACATTTAAGTGATTATCAGTTTTTAAAGTTTAAATATTAGAAGCTTTGTAATGACTATTCACCATTTTGAAAAGATTTAGTCCACAAAAATGTATGACATCTTTAGTTACTAATTTATTTTTTTGCTTCCAGGTATGTTCTCCATCGTCGTTCATGATGAACAATACGGTAAGACATTAATAAAAAAATCTTTAATCTATTTATACCAAGAATTTATATTGAAGGTTAAATAAATAACATTCTTAATTTTACAGCAAAGTTAAGGATTTTCTCGAATTCATTAACTTTAGCAACATAAGGATTATTGAGAACAATTGTTTCATAAAAGACACATCAAACTTTATTGCTCGTCAATTTACTCATTTGCATTATGCTAACGAAATACCTACGCAGATTGACTGTATTCACAAACCAAGCATGTTATTAATAGAAACAGCACTAATTTCATTTTAAAATCCCTTTTAAAAACAGTTATTAACTCAGCTATTCCTAATAGGGGTGGGCGGGATTCACTCGGCTATTCTCGGGCGAACTCGGCTCGGCTCGGGGTCACTCGGGTCGCCATAGACGCCGATAGAATTATGCTTCAATTGTTTTACGTTCGCGCCGTGCTCGGCCAATGGTTTTTTTTTTTTTCAAAATGAAATATCGAACGACGCATCGGAGAATTTGTAGCAAGTTGTTTTTTATCGATTGTCTGGTGCTTAACGGTCGGGAATCGATATTGTTTTATTGCTGTACAACGAGGTGTGAAACGATGTCGACACGTTCCGAACATCTATAATCGATTCCTGTTGCGTCATCAGATCTCTTGTTCGATTTATGATTCAATCTCTGCGCCCTCGAGACAATAATTACACAGAAACGCATTCGCACGCTTATTAAAAATAGTTAAAACCAAATCGTCCGGTTACACCGCTCCCGTAATTAACGAAAGGTTAAACTGTAATCAAGATGTAATTGTATACAATCACTTTTGACCCGAGGCTGTCCGTAATTTAATATGTTTGGAACATTATAAACAAACTCCAGTAGGGTTGTACTATACAATACTATGTATGAAATACAGACGTCGACTTACTTTGATTTTAGTAGTGGCAGATGTCATGTAAATGTTCGTTAAATAATATTTGTCATTCGGGTCACACTTCAATGTGACAATGAACCGATCATTTGTTCTGTCAAAGTGAAGACATTAACATTGTTATTTGAATCGTACCTACTAACATGAAAAACATGATAATTTAATATTCATTGCTATGTCAACTGTCCCCGCCCTTGGGAATCACTAATCTATGGAAAACTATACAAAATCAACTTAGTATTAATCAGATAATTGATAGTACCTTTGACAGATTGTTAATAGACATTGACTTTGAATAAGTTTCCTTCTAATTCCATTTGACGGAAAAGATAAATAATATTAATACTGAAGCATAAATACATAATATTTTGGTGGCGAATAAGCAATCAAATTCACAATTTTAAGAGACACAGAATTTTCGTTTTTTGAGAAAGTTTCAAACAAATACTTTAGATCTTTTACACATGCGTAAACCGTCTGAAAATGTGCCAATTTTGTCTTTAGAAAACTCGTATTTTATTTAAATTATATGCTACGTAAACGTCAGTAACGATCCCAGATCCCAGACCAAGGCGCCAAGATAAAACTAAAAACGTAAAACCTTCACGAAATCTAATCTAAATCTCTACGAAAATGATAGGAAATAAAAACCATCTCTAATCAAATTCTCTCGCAGCACATCTCTATCAACATTATCGTTAACTGTAGCTCTTAATGTCTCTGTTTGATCTCGATCACCGGCGATTATAACCAGAGCTTTAATTGCAGGTTAACCATACGATGGCACCGGTCGCTCATAATCATGTTTTAATATTTGCTTTGAATTAAACTCCGTTATTAATTTATATCGATAGATGTTTTGTTTGTATTTTAAAAGATTTGTTCCGTTTGAATGTTCTAATTCATGGGAATTTTGTGTTTTGTTGTGTTTTGATCACTTAAATGTAAGTTTACTTAAAATTGATAAGAGAATATCAACGCTGAGATAATAAATACTTTAATAAATGTCTGGCTACTACCTAGAAAATCTAATACTGTGTAGGTACTTAAACACTTTAGCAGCAAACGCAACATTTTCCTAAAGATTTTCGGCTAAACAATGTACTTGTATACTATGTAAGTCGAAGATTTTAATTTTAAACTCCCAAAGTTCCATCTTACTAAAATATGGGAATAACCAAGTATACAAAATATCTCGCAAAAATCATTCCAAGAATTCGGTCCATTTCGTGTCGTTTCCATCATTCCCTTAAAGCCTCAACTTTCTACCCATTGCAGTGAGCCTTAATAACCTCATTTTGTTCAACACATAATAAAGCCATGCGTTTGAACACTTCGCACATTATACCAACTTAATATTGGGTCTCTTCAAAAAAGTTGAAATGACCCTGAACCTTGTCTTTCACGCAATAAAGTTCAAAATGACAGATTGTAAAAATTTCAAGGTAAAATTAAGTGCATGTATGCAGTAATATCATCATTGCTGCATAGTGCGGCGCCTAGGGCGTTTGGCACGACTCTATAGCTGTACTCTTCTCTCACGTGGAGGTTCCTATCTTCATCTCTTTCATACGGGGTTCTCGCATTGTCATTTTTGTAAATTGACCTCTGATCCTGAAATATAGATATTATTTCACAAATGAATTATAAGTAAGTTACGGTTCTTGCATGTGATGGGGTCTAGTAGGCCTTATTTTCTTCCTAATGGTAATGGTCCCTTTATTTTGCATAAATTATGGTGTCTAGAAATAAACTGAATTATATCATTCCTGTATTATGCATTCAATTTGGTTTAAGGAGCCTTTGCTCTCTATTAAAACCAAAAGAGCTCTTCTGGAAAACCGACACACCTACCTACAGTTTTTTTTATTTTATAAATATATGCAAATTGTATCCACAATTAGGTAACTACGTTTATAAATAACATAAATCTAGCGACATCAATACTTAAATTGCAATAATATCTGCAAGCAAACATTTCATGAAACGATTGTCAAATACATTTTGAATTCGTCTTTCTATCCACGTATCTCGAATCGAAGGTCCAATTCGACATATCACCTCCTCCGTGTACATACACACATAAAGTACGTGTGTACGTTTGTACGTACGTGTGTGGGTACCAGACTGTCTATTGTTTACACTTGTTTCGATCGCTATCTACAAAGATTATCTACAAATTGAAAGCCATAAGTCTATTGCGGGCGAAGGCGGGTGTTTTCATAATGTTTATTAGGTCGAGGTTAGAGTTTAAGATGGGTGGTGATAGTTCATCTTTTTTAAGTTTAAGAGATTATCTTTGTGCTGCAACATAAGTATGAATTGCTAAAAAATGGGTTTCTATTCTAATGATTGTTTTAATGAAAATCCTACTTGCAGTTGACCGCACGCTCTTGGTAATTTATACAAATATTATTATTGCTAAACTTTAGATGTATGTATAAATTGGTTTCTCAATCACACCAGACTGGCTTAATGGATTAGGAGAAGTTCGGCACAGAGAAAATGGGTGAAATATCCCCATGATTGAAGCCACGTGTTGTATATAAGTACGTCATTTCTCTAATCATTTAATTTTAGCTACATACTGTCAGACATAGTTCATAATCTTTGTATAATATTAAATTAATAATAATATTCCGTAACAATACTATTATAAATTCTAAAGTTCGTAAGGAAGATTTTTTTCAAGTCAGGAGCGGTGATTTCAATCTCCCCTGATGGTAAGCTATAGATGAGGTCTACGATGGAACGAGCAAGCCCAGAAGATAACTTTCACTCTTGCTTTAGATGCTGACGGGATATAATGGGTTATTTGTGGAGGAGGGAAGTTGGTTCTATTGACAAATTATACGTTTTAGTCTCGTTCTAAGTAACCACTAAACGCAGCTGAATGTACTTCGTATTTAAATAAAATTACAATTAAATAGCAAACTGAGACACAGTATAATTGATTTTTTCATAATTGAATTACAATCTAAACTATGTAAAATATCAAACAAAACCCCACTAAACGTCCAAAACTATCCAATTACATTAAACAAATAGGCTCGAAATCCATATTCATAGGAAATCAATCACTATGTCCATGTAATATTAATACATAGGTTCGCTTGAGAGCCTTAACGAACAGTTTCTCACGGTCTGCCCTCCCACGCCGCCCGCCCAACGTACAGCCTTATTTATATCATACACATTGCTTTTTAGCGGTTTAGTTCTAGATTGGGTTTTTTATGATTTGATTATTTATCATCATCATATACTAGCTTTGAGCAAAAGGTCCGAAAGTTTCGAACTCAAACGGCTCGAAAATATAGTTACCACTGAGATTACTAGGTAACATAGTTTAAACAATATTGATGAACAGGTTTGTTTGAATGTACAATAAACAAGATTTTGTCTATCTAAATTGCTATATTTACGCCTAGAGGTTTTTTGCAGCTGCGGCGAGAGCGAATTCAAGATATTTACAATATTATTTCTTTAATAAATAAACTCAACGTTACCTAGACTTTAACTTGTACATTGTTATTACATAATATTTTAACTTTTTTTATAATGATAATAGGCTTGCGTTTGACCATCATCTCACCTGATGGTAAGTGATGATGTGGTCGAAGATGGAGCACGCTTACCTAAAAGTAACCTATTCACTCTTGACTTAGACCCCTAGGTTATAGCTATCGGGAAACACAGACTCCTGAAAAGAATTCCGCTCCTTAGTACGCACAATGAAAGTATTCCCTAAACGTTTTGTGCGTATGGGTGGGATGTCCACCATGTAACGATGGCGCATCGCCGTTTGTCTCGTAGTCCGATGATGGAACGGGCTTGGTGGAATTAGATTGTGTAAATCCATCGCACACTCCTCGAAATGTAACAGAAAACCGATAGACTAGCAACTTATTTTCATATTCTTTTCTAGCAATTACCAATAACCTCTTAGTCAATGTAGTTACTTTATCATGGTATTATATGTAAGCTTTATATTTAACTAGTACTCACGCGGGGCTTCGCTCCCGTGGATTCTATCACGGTAAAAACATAACTCTTCTTTTTTGCAGTCGCGTAAAATGTAGCCCATAACCTTCCTCAAGCTTCAAGCTACTTCCATACCAAATTGCATCCAAATCCACCCAGTACTTTCGAAGATTAGCGCGTTCAAGCAAACAAACAAACAAACAAACTTTTCCGCTTTATAATATTAGTATAGATCAACATCCTAATTTCAATAGCCCAATGGCTAAGGTATCGGAATTGTAATCGAGAGGTCGCAGGTTCGAACCCCACACGTTACACTATTGCCATGAACCCACTCCAGACACAAGCATATTTAATAATAAGCATAAGCTTAGTTGGAGGGGTTAACAAGATTGCTAGTAATGTGTATACTACCCACATTGCTAGTTCTCTTTTTAGGGTTCCGTAGCCGAATGGCAAAAAACGGAACCCTTATAGTTTCGTCATGTCTATCCGTCTGTCTGTCTGTCTGTCCGTCCGCCCGTCCGTATGTCACAGCCATTTTATTACGAAACTATTAAGACTATACATGTGTGGTAGTTATAGACAGGTCTTTAAAAATGACATAGGGGTTTCTATAACCACTTTTTTATACAGTCAACCGTTTAATAGATATACGCTTCCAAAGTGGTAAAATGTTTAATCCCTCTAACTTTTAATTTCATTGGAGCAAAAATCTAAAAAAAAAATTATGTCTGTATATCTTAATGTAAACTTTCAACCAAAATTAGTTTGAACGAGATCGGGTCAGCAGTTTTTGTGATACAGCATATTTTCTAAAACCGCAAATATAACTTTGTAATTCATACAAACACTATGAAAAACAAAGTTATTTGGCGTAGTTGTAAAAAACCTAGTTTTAAGAAATTTTTAAGGTTTTTTTCGTCAAATAAATTATACATATTATATCATATTATTATAGTTACTACGGAACCCTTCATGGGCGAGTCTGACTCACACTTGGCCAATTTTTTATAATTTTTTTTATTTTTTTATTTCGAAACACAAACTTATTACTTGAAAAACAAAACACAGCCGCACCAGTCCCGTCTCAGAAACACACCCATTCCACAGTCTCCAAACAGGTACAGTATCTAAGGTCTTTATATCTTTATAGTTTTTATCTAGAAGAATCATCTGTCTGTCTATCCGTTCTGATAGCTAGCGTTTAAAGTTGTCTGCTTGCCTAGAATATATTCCGCGTTAGTTACCAATGGAGTAACTTTAATTTCTCTGTATTTGAAACAAAACGGCTAGGATTGTTTCAGTAAGTTTTGAAATATCGATATTATAATACGTGAAGCAAAATATATTTACCACTTTTTGAGACTGTTAAAGTTTATATTAAGAAGGAGTGCAGTAAACGAATATTTTATAAGTATATTAATTTATTCGAAATTCTTTAAAATGTGGTTGAATTTCAACCTCTAGTCGACCCCTAGGAATTATTTATATCTATGGAAAAGTTAAAGTTGAATAAAGTAATTATTTGTTATGAGATGCAAAGATGGCTTCATTGACAAATTCAAAGTAATATCGTCTTCTAATCAATCTATAGATGACTAATCTACTCTTCATTTTCTCAAACGAAATTTTAATATTTTATTAGGATTTTAGCCACAAGAACTTACTAGTCTAATAAATGTGAAAGCTTATTAGATTATATGAATGGTTGATACTCGTTTACTCAAAAAATATTACATTAATTTGGATGAAATTTGGTACACATATCCCTAGTTCCCTCCATAAATGCGAAACCTACTGTCTGCTTGTTACACTTTCACGACTAAACCACTTTTTGATGTCATTTGTTCAGTGACAGATTAGAGACAGAAATGATATAATCAATTCAAAATTATAGATATCCCAAATAAGGTATCGTATACTACATAAGTTAATTGCCACAGATCGCAATAGATTAAACATTTGGCAAGTAAGTTGCAAAAATATGTATAATATCTATAGGAGTCCTGCAATTTAAAAAAAAAACATACCAAAATACACCTACCAATTCACCTATAGTACACCTATGAACTTCAAAACTGTTTCCCGTACTGAACCAGAGCTTTACCTGGGAAATTCTAAGCGCCAGTAGCTCGGAGCGTTTCGTGGGTCCTCGCGTAATGGCGCACGATTCCCTCACACGACCACTATGGGAAACCAGGGAGGGAACGGGAGGGAAGAGGGCTCAGTAATTGAGACTTCTGTGAGATGTGGACTTTATAACTGTTATTGTAGGCGATTTGTGTTTTGGTGTTTGTTCGAGGCTGATGGATGGCGAAATGGGTGTATTGAGCCGTTGAGAGCAGAAGCAGCGTAATGTGGACCTTATTTAGGCGCTTTTAGAATGAAAGTCTTCATCTTTAAATTCCTGTAACTTCTGATTTTGATAACGACCAATTTAAACCGTGTACTAGTGTCCATGTAGGCTTATGTGGAAATAAATAAATTATTATTTCGATTTGATTTTTGTTATAGATTGACTTTAAACACTGAAAGAAAAAAAAAAATTATTGGACCCAGATGTAAAGGCACGCAATAAATACAAAAAAATAAAACTAAAACTAAAAAAAAGTAATTTAATAAAACTAAAACAACAACTTAATTAAATAAAAAATAAAACAGCGTTGCATGTGCCTCACGGCTGTGCCAAATAGGTCCAGTTCAGTAAAATGCCAGACAAATGCAAATTGCCTGACGCTGGTTTTCATCTGGACCTTATAAATCCATGTGGTAATTAGCACCGAATCAAGAATAATAAAGAGAGAGCCTATACACCGATTACGGGAGAGATTTGCACATTTGCATTTACTCAACATTGCTTTTAAAAACAATTTCTTGTTCAACTTTATAAATACAAATTTTTGAGTTTGTTACTTTTATTCTAATAGTGCGTTTTGTTATTACGACGCGTTAAACGTGTACACAGAGGAATAATACATCAAACAACAAACTGTCGAGACGACTCTGGTTGCGCATTGTACAATAGGTTCATTGGTCTTGGTTAGACAATAAATTTAAATGTTTGGGCGGGGCTGAATGGTAAAATTGACACTCTAGTCACAGTTTGAGTACACGGAAATGTTTTCCTGCATTAGCTTAAAATTAGTGCTTAAGAAAAGCCATGTTTTTCCATTAGCCTCTTCCTGACCTAAGGCGTATTATCTTCACTTACCATCACATAGATGAGACTAAGAAATTAGCCCATAATTGGATCTTAATCTAAACCAGACTTTAAAAATACTAATGACAGCGAACTAGAAGTCATAATTTCCCAGATATTATTACGTACTCTCATTCAAACTAGACATCGCAAAGGGAGAAAACAAGTATCGAAACTGCATACAGATTGCAATCTCTAAAACACGATTAGTAAAGCATAGGTTAACGACTGTCACTAACGGGAATATCTGTAAAGAAAAATATTCGTCGCAAGCGCATAGAATATGTTATAGAGATCGAATCTCAACATAAACATGTGATATTATTTGATCGCAGCCCGATCTTGCACGAAGATTGCCGATGTTCGCCGATCAGTATCATGATGTTTTTAATTTTATGAGTAGTTCGCTGTGAATATAATGATGTCGGTTGTCTTGCGATTGTATCGGAATAGCGTAGGGTTTTAGGTGTGGAAGATGAGGCAATGGCAGAGTTGATGCTGTATCTCCAAGAATAAATATTTCTTAAACTATGGAGCTCGATATATAATCGCAACGTGATGATTTTCAACTGATATTTAAATGACAGCCAGGGTCAACGTTGTAGTATACTGACGACTATAAGTTCTGAATGTTTATCCATCTATAGCGCAATCCTAGCTAGCGTTGCTTTACGTTAAATATTGAGTCGTACAGCATCCCGAATCGACAACGCGTCGTGTTCCATGCGCTACTCATAGATTAGTCAGCATTAGTGTCAGAACCCTATAGGGCCGTTGGCTGCCGGGGTTGTGGGAAACTTCTAACGTGATGCCGCAGCCCCGACCAGGGTGTGTTTTAGTCAATAGAAGTCTGACTTTCACACTTCACCCAGAGTGGGAGACGCCATTTAATGATTTTTACCCCAAAAAAGGGAAAAAAGGAGTTGAAGAAGATGCTTTTAAGTACAATACGTTTATTTCAGACAACTTTGCATCCATATAGTGTTAGTAACAATAACTTACGATCTAGTGTTAGTAACTATCAATCTATTAACAAAATGGATAAGAATTGGCGAGTTAAAGCTTCTCGCCACTGTTTTCAGCATGCTATAAACCGCTACGAGTACTTAAGGATTACGTCAAGACTGGATCAATACATTACTAATACTAGTTTACATGACATTATGCTTAGGTCGATGTAATTATCATACTCATTAGGCTTGGCATAAGGCCAATATACTGTCCTACATTCATTGTTTTTCCGTATAAACTTATCGATTAAAGCAATCGATACAAATGTATGCGATTTACGATGCAATTAATTGTGAAAATCATGGGTTTTCTCGCATCTTCGCAAAAACACTGTTAACGTATTGTTACGTAAATTAAACTGAACCAATCAAAAAGACAATAAATTGATGTCTAGTTATTTATTTGCTTCGTTAGCTAAATTATCTTATAGTAATGATTCAATTACTTTAAAATAAAATATTTTGTTCTCGTTGCACGTATTGCATAGGTGAACCCGCGGGCATTAACTTGTCTGTGATAAATTTTATAACTAGTAAACTGCATAATCAATTAGATGTTTACATTACAATTTAAAGGCACTCAAGTATTTGTTTGCTTAGAACATGGTGAGTGCTAAGAGGTGATTAAAATGGAATATATATATTATGTAGAATATATTTTTTAATATATAACGTGTAATTTAAAGGGTATATATGAACATACCAAGTGCATGGCTTCTTTGGATGATAAAAAACGATATGGCAAGGGTTTTGTAATCCTAAGTCTACGTGTGTAGAACTTATTACAAATTCCAATACACTGATACCAGAGACCGAATTTTTCAAATTAAGAAGAACGAAAAGAATTATCGTGTTATTGGCAAGTGACGTGAAAAGTTATTGACCCTGGTAGTGCTGTGACACGTTTGTTATGATTGGTAGTCAAGAAACATATGAAACCGATAATTTGGTATCAATTCTTTGAGTTAGTTATTTTGAGCTGAAACTGTGCATAGAGACTCCATACCAGATGTTGTCTTCAGTCCTTTTGGATAGATATGGGGTTTCCGTTACTCGTTGTATATACTACTAGAGAACCAGCAATGTGGGTACAATTCATATTACTAGCAATCTTGTGAACCCCTCCAACTCATAAATCTGCTTGTATCTGGAGTGGGTTCACGGCAATAATGTAAAGGGTGGGGTTCAAACCCGCGAATTCTCGATCACAAGTCCGACACCTTAGCCATTAGACTATTGACGCTTCAATATACAAAATTACAAATACAGAGTTGAAATGATTCTGCGTACAAGCAGCTATTTGGCAAAATTTCTTTTACCTAAGCGCGACCAAAATCTATTCAAAACTTTTAAAACCAATCACAGCAGAGTTTTACACAAGAAATTCACAATGTCGTCGTAAAATATCGGATTCTGCATACATTATGATACAGCCATCGATTTCTGCCGCCGTACACGCCTTAAAAGTACAGTTATAATATTAACATAAAGTTGAATAATATTCGATACCGTAAATATTAATACTTCCATATGTAGTGTTACACCAATTATGTAGTAGTGTTAAACTAGTGTATAGTGTTGACATGTGAGTTTTTATTCAGAACAAACCAATATAGTATGTAGGTAGTGATGATTTTATTTTGTAAATATATTAAACATAAAAAATTGACTTCGGCGTCGAATTACATACTCCTCAACTTTGCTATCGTCCGGAAACATGCCCAGAAGACTGGCCGCATTGCCACATTGGATGGCAATGCTTATTCTTTGGGCAGAGAACTAGCCAGGCCTCTGGTCACGCAAGGAATCGATCAGCCGGCGAGACAATTCCTTAAAAAGAAGACGCGCACTCAGGCCCCATGACCCAAGCGTTTCGACCCCAAACGGCTCAAAACTATAATTACTAGAAAGAAAAGTAAAGAATCGTGTCATTTCATTAATCATTATTATTTTTTATTCATGTTACTTTTGGTAATTTACAGAATGTCAATTATAATAAAAAGTGCTCAAAAGTCTACCCGTAAGGCTTACATAGATAATAATTTACAGTTTTAAATTAACAATAAGTAATTACTCAAGTCATAATAAAGTCAAAAGAAGATGATTGAATAGAATATTAAATGACTAAATTCACAATTATAATTATTAATGTCAACACTTGAAACATAGTCAAAAATACCATTTCAGATCAACATTCCAGATAAATAAAATAGAACGTAGGCTCAATAAATGATCGTAAAGTTTAATTTTCTCTATTCATGCAGAAAGGGATTAGAGACTATAATCAAACAAGATTCAAATCAAAGTATCTTAATAATAAATAGTGGAAATATGTGTCCTAGCTTTGTATAGAAAAGTTTTCCTTAAATAAATAATACGCGCCCCAAAGTTCACTATTTCCGAAACATTATATATAAAATTGATCGCACGCACGATACATAATTTTATTCATCTCAATAAACATGTTAGTACATAAATATTATAACAAATTAATAAACAACACGTGTTTCGATATTTATAGTTATTATTTTTGTGGTTTATTATCATAGAGATATATTTATTATAGAGGCGACCACTTTTTCTTGGCAATTTATTATAGTCAGTTTAGTATATAAAATCGATTGATAATAAGTCTTGTATTAATCATAAGTTATTTGATCGGATTGAATAGTAATAAGGCGAGGGGTCAGACATGTTCGCGGTAGCTTTCGTTAGCAGATCGTTTCATAAACTTAAAAACAGAATAACAGGTTTTGTTACTTAATTTCTATTTTTGAGACATATTTCACTAAAACAATCTTACTATTTAAATATAGGCACGATAACCTAAAAAAAATGCTAGCTATTATAAATATCTTACGATAAAGTTATCTCAGTTCTGATCAAACTGCTTCGAATAAAAACTTTATACTCCACAACTAGTTCCCTCAATCTGGATCATTTTACAAGTCGCTCAATAAAATACTTTATCATAAAAAATCTAGACGTTATGCCACGCCGGTACGTAGGTATAACTATTATACAATTCCAAAGATTACATCGAAACATCCAACTGAGCTGGAAATACACTTCTGGACACATCTATTGGCCCACCTTGTATTTTCAGTTTCGTTTGGTCCTAGCTAAAATTTTATATTAGGTCGAGCAAAAAGTTTTTATGCAGTTTTGAACCTGGCACATTCACAATTTCATTCAATAGTCTTTTTTTGAATTTCGAACACAGAATTTAAAGAAACAAAAGACAATTTGGAGCCTGTTTGTTGATATCAAACAATCGAATACTAAGAAAACTTGGTTTTATTGGTTTACTTGGATTTAATTCTTGAAAAAGTGATTGATATCTTTGCTTTTGCAACAAACATTACTTATTCTTAACATTAAGGTGAGGTTCTATCAATAATCTATGGATACTTCACCTGAAGTCGCCGCCCAAGCTGTGGCACTTATTCAGGCCGGACACAGCCAAAGAAACGTGAGTGCTCAACTTAATTTAAGTCGATCTGCGGTCCGAAATGTTTATCGGAGGTACCTAGAGACTGGCGGCTTTGTTCGTCGCCAAGGAAGGCCACGATCTCGGGTCACAACTGAAAGGCAGGATCGATTCATCGTGACGACCAGCTTGAGAAATCGTCACCTTACCTCCATTGAGATACAAAACCAACTTCGCGACTTCCACGGAGTATCTGTGAGCGCTCGAACTGTTCGGAGAAGGTTAAAAGAACGCGATATGGTACCACACAAGCCAGCTAATGGGCCCAAACTAAAGCGAGCCCACCGAACAGCGCGCCTTCATTTCGCACGCAGTCATTTAAATTGGACACAGCAAGATTGGAGCCGTGTACTCTTTTCTGATGAGTCTAAAATTGTGTTACATGGCAATGATGGAAGGAAGAAGGTCTACCGGCGTAAGGGAGAGCGTTTCGCACAATGCTGCTTTGAAGAGAGGGTTGCTTATGGCGGTGGCTCATGGACTGTCTGGGGCGGTATATCCGCGAGCGGCAAAACTCAACTTGAGGTTGTTACAGGACCACGGCTGCCAACATTAAATGCTGAAAGATACATTCGTGAGTGCTTAGAACCTCACGTGATACCATACGCGGACTATGTGGGCCCAAATTTCCTTTTTATGCATGATAATGCAAGAGCCCATGCGGCCAGCATCGTCAGGGAATATCTTCGGGATGTGAACATCACAGTTATGGACTGGCCAGCCAGAAGCCCAGACATGAACCCCATTGAGCACATGTGGGACGAGCTAAAAAGGCGTGTTAGGGCTCGTCAGCCAGTTGCCCAGACGATGCAGGAGTTGAAAACTGCCATAGAAGAGGAATGGGAGATGATCCCTCAAAATTTCATAGAGCGGTTGATAAACTCTATGCCTAATCGTATGAGAGCTGTGGTAGATGCCCATGGAGGCAACACGCGTTATTAAATTAAACCTTTATTTGATAAAACATGTTTTTTATTCAAAAATTAATTGCCTTTAACAAGGCGCATATCCGACTTGTTAGGCGTAGGTCCATGTCGTATGGTATTCTGAATTCAAATTTAAAACTATACGATCGAAAAAGATGGTAAAATGTATCAGGTTTAAAACTGCATCAACAGTTTTTGTTCAATCTAGCAATCATATTTCGGTAGGGGCCATCGAAACCTAAACTCTAAGCTGGGCCAATAGATGTGTCCAGAAGTGTATAAGCAAACGCAGATCCCAGCCTCGATTCCTTGAAGTCCCTCAAAGGGCAGAATGATACATAACTCAAAACAAACCTTAAAGCGTTGCTGATAAGGTTCCAAGTTATTTAATGCAGTCCCAACCACCCGCTGAGCGCGTTAGCAGTCCAATTCGAAAAATAAAATATCAATTTTTTAAATAATAAAATCTTAGAGCAGTCACACGAAGTCATAGCGACCAAAATTTATTCAAAAAACGGTTTAAAGAAAATCATGCTGTTTTCTACCTTATGTCATCGTATTAAGGTTGCAAAGTGTTTTCAGAACATGAATAAACGACTTGGTTACACTGTAAGGAATCGCATAAATTCGAATAAAAACGTCAAAAATGAATTCTCAAGATCGTAATCGCAATAAAGTTAATAATATCGCGATGAAATTTGAAATAAATAAAAATAAACAATTGAATTGTGGCGTCGTCGTCGTTAGGAATTAGTTTTACAATGCGGTGCAGTTTTATTAGGTAGTCACTTTTTTGATAGACGACAAATTTGGTAAGCCTTAATGTTGATAGAAAAAAAGTGGACCTACTTTACATAAATTTAAATAAATATGTGGACTAATTAATTTAGACCAGCATTACGTAATACATAATTTAAACTTTGACTGTGACATCCCTCTACCTATATAACACATTTCATTGTTCTAATACTGAAGAAATATTGTTACAAATATTGAAAGCTACAAATATATACAGATCTTAAAGCTGCCAAAACAATTTCAATTAGATTTATTCTATTTTTGCGAGACCTGCGCACACGCAGGGGCAGCCGGTACATCGCCTTGTAGTTCCAATTACATTTACAATCTAGCGGCGGGATGCGATTGGTCGCTGACATGTTAAGTTTGATCACTAGACCGACCACTTTATGGTAGGATGTAAGGTACGAGCGGAGAGCGATCCAACATCTTTAGACATTACTCACCGTGCTTTAAATTAAATCTCCATGTTTTTTAGTAAAAGTTTACAAGACCCATTTAAAGTGAAAATAATACATATTGATTTATGTTTGTGTCTATCTATTTAATACCTATAGTTCTTATATTGATTGAGTATGCATTAAAAACGCTTTTAAATGCAGCTGATAATCTTACTTCTTACTTATATTATAAATGCCAAAATTCGTGAGGATGTATGGATGTTTGTCATTCTTTCACGCAAAAACTACTGAACTGGTCTGAATGAAATTTGTTAAAAATATATTTTTATCCTGGAATTCCCACGGCATCGAGATTTTACACAAAAAAACTCTTCCACGCGTACTAAGTCGCTAATCTTCACTCAGATTCAGATTCAGATTCATTTATTTGCTTAAACATGTGTGTGTACATACATAAAAAGTGCATACAGGATGACAATATAGATAAAGTGCAGACATGTTTGTCACAACGTGACGTGCAAAATGGTACAAAATTACAATAATAAAAAAATAAAAATTGTCACAATATCAAAAAATATCACAACGATTAATATAATTAAATAAAATCAAACAAAACAATTCAATCTCCAAATAGTCTAATTATGCAAGTCAAATTCTTTTTCTTTAAGGAACTCAGTCACCTTATGCTGCTTGGCTTTGGCTGTCAAAAATAAAATTAAAAGTTGATTTAGCTAGTTAAATAACAAACTGCAACCGTTAGGGCTCAGGAAGATCATCTGAACTAAGCAAAATGCAAGACGCTCATATCATTAGCAACGATCAAGATAGCAACAGCTCTTACCGCGTAGGCAGCATTATATTACCTAGATTATCTAAAAGCCCGGACACTCCCGCCCTTTGCTCCTCAATCACACCGAAGCCCAGCTATAAACATTCGCGGATTGACATCCGCCTTCCATTACTTGTTACAAAGCCGCCGACGGTGTAAGGAAGTCCCTTAAACGACTCACGTTACGCGCTCGCCACAGAGATTCAATTTAAATTTAGGGTCTTTCTGTGTGGACTCCTATTTAATTGTTAGTGCAGAAAGGGAATTAATGTGCTGGGCTGATTATTGTTACGGCATGTGTAGGAGATAAATTTTAAGTACGTTTGTAGTGTTTCCAGTACATTGTAATTGTGGAGTTCTGCATCTATTGATTAGATTTATTCAACATTTTATTATGCCAGTAATTTTTTACTCATCTTCTGCTAAGCATATTCCTAACTGCCGACAAACTGTTTCACAGTTTGGTAGGATTAAAAATTGTATTTGGATAATTTGAGTTATATAAAAAAAAAAAATTCGGGGTCGGCTTCCTGTCTAACCGAAACCCGCTATGTAGAAATAGTGATCTCACAACCCAGTAACTGGGAAAAACACGATACATCCTCGCAAGACCATTCTTGCTGAAACCGAAAATTCTGACACCAGTATCAGAATATTTGGTTTCTGAGTACCCGTATAAACTGTTAAAGATTTACCTACAAATGAGCTGGAACCAACGGAGCATTCTCGATATGAAAAGATTGCCACCCATCCGTGAACTGACCTCGACGTACGTTGCTTAACCTGAAAATCAACACGTGCGGCTGTGATTAGCTACGAGTTTCTCGTAACTTTTATTTATAAAGACAAAAACACTTAGATACTTTCATCTAAAAAAACCACTATCAGTTTAATTCTCAGAAGAAACAGTTTTCTTAAAAAAAAAAGAACAATGCCATCTCCTGATTCGTGAGTGCACTTTTACTATAATTAAATTACGTCATAATTTATTTTATTCGATGTGTGTGATGTTTTTTTTTTTTTTTTTAAGATTATTTGATGATGATTTTGAAAATGTATGGACCCAATGTCTGAAATAAAAAGATTTTTTTTTTTTTTTTTAAACACCCAAATCCGGAGTAACTTTGTTATTTGTAAATCATGCTAACATTTGTTCCGGTGCAGGAAAAGAACCCGCTACACACAGCACAACAGCCAACCGCTCAACCACTCCGCAATCCACGTCAAAATTCATCACTGTACCACCAACAACTTCAAGAAAGCAGTTCCCATCGTAACGGAAGCCATACTGAACCTAACACTTGCTAAACAGCTTCTAATTACACGTTCTTGATATGAAATCGCCTAAAGGAAGGCAGTTACCATAAACAACGTCACAGATCACGGTTAATCCTACACCGGAAACCAGCAAGCAAGGGTCTGGTCGTGGTAAGATAATTTTTATGAGCAGGTTCATGGAGGTGACGTACTAGTATCTAATGCTAGCTTGATGCGCAGACGCAAGGCGGCAAATGAGGTAGATCTTGACTTATTTGCAAAGTTGTACGCACTAGTTGAAAGGATACATCGATATTAAGTTTCGTCAGGTCGTTGAGCTCCTTAGTAGTCCAAAGTTGAGCTTACAGACTAACTGACAAAGACTTGCGCTGGCAGGACGGGTCTACTCAAATCTTTGTGGTTCTTTCCTCAAAAGGCCATTTCAGACTAATCTACACAATCCTCATAAACGATTGTGAATATGTGAACTATGTAGGTTATTTTATTCGAGTTAAACATAATTGTCTGGCAGTTTGAGTGTTTTTTGCGGCCTACCCAAACGTCCTTACCTTGGTATTGTTCGTCAAATCGTTAAGCTCCTTGTTCTAAATAGAGCTATACGTCATTTGACAAATGCTTTCACTGTATGGACAGGCCCACTCAAATCTATGAGCATCTTTCTTCAAAAGATCGCCTCAGACTGAAACCTACAAGGTTCCCATATGATTAAACCAGTATAAAAGGAAACACCGGCCTCATCTAGCTAATATTTACGAAAAAAATGACGTGTTAAAGTGTTATTTAATAACCAATTTGCAAAATAAAGATCATTTATCATTTAAGCGTCAATAACCCAATGGCTAAGGTGTCGGACTTGTGATCGAGAGGTCGCAGGGCCGAACCCCACCCATTACACTTAACCGTGAACCCACTCCAGACAAGCATGTTTAACTTAGTTGGCGGATTAACAAGATTGCTAGTAATGTGGATTATACCCAAATGGCTAATTCTCTTTATAAATAAAAATATAACTCTGAAAAATAAAATGAATAAGAATCGGCAACATGTCGAGGGTACTTTTATTAAATACTAACTTTTGCCCGCGACTTCGTTCGTGTGGAAGGTTTTTCCCGATACCATGGGAATTTCAGATGTGTTATTCTGTAAGACCTCATTCTAAACTTCGAATCTGAATCCGCTGTGAGTTTATTGATTGGCATTCTAAAAACTCGGTTGTTAATTCGAATTTACACTAGCGCCGTTGACTAGCGCTACCCTTGCGAGCGTGTCAGCGAGTTGAACTAAAGATTTTGACAGATAAACTATGAGATGACGTGAGAAGTGATATTCGGTAAGGTAATTCCTCCGTCACTTCGACGCTGTTTACAGAATGCAAAATCAAGGTCACTTTGACCATAAGCGAAGTGACAGTGAATAGCTATGTGAGATGCGAGTTGTTGTTCGAATTATACAGAATCGACGTACAGTATACGTAGCGTGTTATTCCAGGATGTCAACTATCTACTTACCAAATTTTATTGAGATCCGTTCAGTAGTTTTTGCGTGAAAGAGCAACAAACATACCTACATCCTCACAAACTTTCGCATTTATTATTATAGTAGGATTTTACAATTAGTTACGTTGAGTGATATGTGTTGTTTTAATTTCTTAATGAGGACTTATGTTCATCAAATGGGCATAAACCACTATCCATGAGGACGCTGTTAACCAACTTTATTTCTTAGCGAAGTTTGTCATTTATCTTGTTCCGAAGTTGCATTCAATATGTGGTCAATTATTTTCCACGTACATTGTTTTAAATCTCGAAGAGAAATTCTAAGCCTCTTAGTAATGAATAAGTTATTACAGGTTTCTTTTATAAGCTTCACCTTTCGGCATGAAAAGGATACTTATATGAAAAAGAAATAAGAAAAAGGACGCTGAATATTGAAAATGTTGTGCATAGAAATACCGTAGTGGTACCTTAACACCGCACTGCACTGTAACTGTCTAGAGTCTGTGTTTCCCGACAGCTATAATCTGGGGGTCCTTAAGGCCGGCTTGTCCCGAGCACCGTAGGTATTCGACGCTTACCCCAGCCCCCGCAACGAATAGCAAAACGTAACAAATTACGACGCGCGGGAGACGCGCGCGCCAAGCGCACCGCTCATGAGTTCACGAACTCAAGTAGGTACGAAGATGCGTCACAGAATAGAGCAATTCAGTAGATCAACTTGAATTGATTAGTTTATGTTTATTTTGTTTTGTTTTAATAGTAAGTATTTTCAAGTTTATAGATAGAATAGGTACGTATTGTATAAACTTGAACCTAATTGGTAATAATTAAAAATAAGTATATTTATTTATTTTTGTGAATAAGGTGTATAAAAAATCTGACTGACACGTAGATCATGAATACGGGTATGATTCAAAATTACACGCCGCGCGCTATTCGACTTTCCCAAAGGGTGCGAAATCTTCATGGCATAGTATAAAAAATCAAGTATTAGGTAGGCACACTTACATTAGGAGAATTGTATTACAATTCAATTGTTATATTGAAAGAGGGCTTAGACGTATTCTGTGTGAAATATTATGTTTAAAAAATAATAAAAATAAAATTTTTTCAATTAAATAGTTATACCAATAAAAGCAACACACAAACACTTTTTGGAACGTATTTATTTTACGCGGCTTCTAAACTGGCAGAAATTGTAACGCAAAAGTGTTAATACTTACGACTGTCTTCTGACGAGAGAGACGACGAGGGTCAACCGCACACTTTTTTTTTCTCTAAAAACTACAATCATTTATGCACAACTGGCTAATGCCGTGATTCGACTTCAACTTCAACTCGTGCGGCTTTTGTGGAGGACCCACCACAATTTCATAAACGCTGGAGGTTGTTTGGTAAAGTATTTTGGATGATGAAAAGTATTAAAATTGAAGTAAAAAAAAAAACAAAATTATTTTGTACGCAAACATGACATGACAGCTTTTGCAATGTCAAATGTGTTATCACTCAATGTTTTACCAGTTTACCAGTGGCTAGAGAAAATTAGAAATATGGCATAGAAATGTTAAAACGATAATACAGTACGCTACAGCTTTATTTTATTTATCTCAATGAACCTACATAGATCATAAACAAATCGAGTAAATACAAAAGGGATAAGGCATTTAATGGAGATTGGACGGGGAACATTAGGGGGTGCGCGTGATTCGAAATGCAGTAAAAAGCCATAGATGACATCCTGACACGATATGTCACATTTTTGACATTTTACAACATATTATCTGTTTCCCTTTGGTGCATAAATACTTTATTGGAAAACTTAAAAAAGTAGACATACACAAAGATGTGAAACTTTTTCTGATTAATCATTTTCATGAAAAAGAAATGTAAGCACTTTTCTCAAGACCATCTATGCTCGTTGTTGGTGTTGTTTACTGATTGCACAACGGTGAACAGGAGACGACTAGGCTCTTCGACCACCTTACGGAGGCAGCTGCAGGAGCTGAAATGGCCCAGCACAAATATCCGATGGCAAAGCTTGTTTTTCTAAGAGATTTTAATACCCACCATAAAGAATGGTTGTTCCCGTACCAACAAACAGAGCACGCTGGTAGAGGCCCCAGGTTTTTTTATCGCTAGATCTCGACCAGCTGGTTCACCAAGCAACCTGCATTCCAGAAGTCGAAGGCCACACGCCCAATGACTTGGACCTAGTGGTGAAAACGGTATCTACATTTTCTCCTCCAGATACATGCCCCAGGGTCATATGGCGAGTATGGAAGTATGGGTTTGCAGACTCCGAAACTGCGAAGTGAAACTCGAACTTTTACCGTCCTTCGCTGCCTCCTAGTTATGATAAAACTGAATGGAACACTGGCTCACACCGCACAAGAAAAAGCAAATTTAAATGCCTCCGTCTTTGCGGTAAGTTTACGTCTCGACACGGCGTCTAACTTACCACATAAAATACCTCACTTTGGCTCCGTAATGCTGGAAAATGCATTTCATGTTAAGGAAGTCCGCAAAGCCCTTTCCAGTCAAAACCAAACCAAACTTTGCCAGCCAAGCAGAGTCAAGATGCAAACCGAGATCTTTAATTGAAAATGATAGGAAGGAGTGAACTAGTTGCCACTCTAATGATCATACGTGAGCTTCTGATCACAATGGCCTGACACTTTGAGGGGCTTACAGTCACCCCAAATCAATCAGACCAGTTTTATAGCATCTAAATCTCGGTTTACATCTCCTATAGCGTCTGACAAACTTTCCACCCGCGTAGATGCATACAACTGCAGATCATCAGCGTAAAGTTGATACGAATACCGAAGACAGAGAGTTATAAAGTTTACCGAAGTTTACCGAAAATAATAAATGATATTTTCGTAGGAAATGGTCATGTTGTATATTTCTACACTATGGCACGAGTGTGCTGCGTGTAATAAATATTGTTGACTTGTGACAACCCTGGCCGTTGCGATACTGTCTAGAGCTAGACGTTGTCGGCATTTTCCACAAGATCAAAGGCGTCGACCTACTGTATGATCTTTATACTGTGGTCATAGCGACGAATGATCGACTGTACCATTTATCCATTATTACATTTACGAAAATAAAACCTAATACAGTCGAATACGGTCAGTTATTTCAACCGTGGTTACTGACGTTCTGTTAGCGCGTTTAGTAAAGAATCGGATTGATAACCGTCAGTATTCTGGATCAAACCCAGGCTCTGATCACGTCTTTTTGTGATTTCTTTTTTATTGAAAGTACTTTTATATTATATTTAGATATTTTTGGAAATATTTTTTTTAATAAAATAAGAAACATTTTCATTTTTTTATAGGAGAAAGAAAGTCAACAATGTTTTTGTTTTACACACATGTTTGCGGTTTGTAAATCTATTCTGCGTAGGTACTTATCTACTTAGTAAAGTAAAATATTAATTTGTATAATTATAGGTACCTATAATAATATTGTCGAAGTTTCCTTTGAGTCTGACATTTGAAAAGAGCATTATAACATTTGCGCACGTGGCGGCTTTATATGCTTTGACATAGGGTTCAAATTTAATTGTTTCACACACTTTTTGCGGTTGGCAAATCTATTCCGCGAGAAAAATAAACTATTACAGCTTTTGCGCGCGTGGCGTGTTTATTTACACATAGTCACATATATTATTTTGTGGTTTCGAAATCTATTCCGCGTAGCTAAGTAGGTACCTCAGAATACAAAAAGAACCTAGTTAGTAACGAAAAATATTTATGTATATACCTAGGTCTAAATATTTATATATTGTCAAAGCCTTCTTACTTTTTTTGTTTATTCAGCCTTCGTAGAGCCAGCGATGACCACTTCTTTTTGTTAATTTTGTCCATTAGTTTTACTGACCAAAATTATAACTAAAGTACCTAATAAAAACAATTTATATTACAACTATTTAAAACTAAACGATAGGAATTATTATTTTATAATGATTTATTGGCTCGACCGGAACCAAACTTAGCGGGGGTGGCAGGTTCGCTAAAAATTGGCATACGTCCGACCTCCAACACGTTCCGCTCGGGACTAAAGGACGCGGGGCGCGTGGCCGCGCGCATCAAAATAATAGGAAAACACTTATTTTTGAAATTAGTGGTATAAATATTTTCAAATTTCACATTATGACGACAGACATATATGACATTTTTTACGATCTTTATTATGGTATAAGTTTTATTATTCAAAGCTTAATACAACTCAAATAAAATAAGAATAAGACTGTAATTTAGACTTGTCTTTGCGATTTAATTAGTTGCAGTGAAATGCAAGTAATCGTGTATCGGATGACCGAAATAGAAAGATCAAAGTATGAATTATGTAATATGTTTTTTTCAAAATTTAAATCCGTGTTATCTACGAATAAGACACAATTGAAAACGACGTTTTTTCGAATAACCTCGCCTTAAATGAAGAGTGAATAGGTTACTTCTAGGCAAGCGTGCTCCATCTTCGACCACATCATCACTTACTAACAAGCGAGATGGTGGTCAAGCAAGAGCCTATAATCAATTAAAAAACTTCACAACAGCTAAATATTTTTTTCACAAATTCATACATACAAAATGATTATTAATTTACCAAAAAATCTTACCTTAGTTGATGATTTTAATCTTCTTTTAAGCATATTGATGCCTGTGTTAGGAGACTCCTCTCTTCCAATAACTTAATTTTCTAGGGCTACAAAATAAAATTTTACATAATCAAACATTTGAGTTTATTTCAGCGTTTCTTCTCAGAGTAGTCAGTTAGGAAACACTGGCCTCATCTAGTTTACATTTACGAAAAAATGACGTAAGTATTCATGTCATTATTTCATCATTTACGTACGTTTGTGGGTATATGTGTGTGTGTGTTTGTTTGTGTTTGCGTATGATGTGTACATATATAACACTACGTCCAGAAGTAGGTATAAAAATTAGGTCCCAAGATAGTTTAACTAATCACATTTGCTAACGCGCATTTAATAATTTGTCAAATTACTTTGCAATAATTTTCATTCCACAAACTGTGCCTAAAGGGCAAAATGTATTTCTCATACAGATAACTAACAGTCCGCCCAAGACCTCTCATTCAATCTGTGAATATGTACATGCATATATTCAAATGTTATAATAAACTCTGCTTACTCCGCAATAAGCACTTACATTATAACACAAAGTAACACAATGAGACTGAAATAATTCCACATTGCCCGCAATATATGGCTCTTCTACGACATAATTACAGTTAATCTTTTCTCCAATTATAATAAGAAACATGGCTGAACTGATATATACTTTTTTGTAACTAGTACACAATTATATCGAGACATAGTATATTATTATTACCGTGGTATGAAGAACTGCATCAGTAATCCATATTAATATTATAAATGTTAAAGTTCGTTTATTTGTTTAAAACATATCAATGTGATTCTTGGTGTAGAACTATCTCCACTCCAAAGCAACTTCTAATGCGAGTAATGTCGCACTAGTGTCAAATAAATTTTCGGGAAAAAAATCATCAAATGACGCCTGCTACTCTAGGTGGTACGGAAGGGAGTCTCAAACTTCTACTGACTAAAAACCCATACTTTTATGGGCAACTGAAAAATTGTCCTTGAGTACTGGGACTGCGGTATCTCGTTAGGATATTCTCGCAACCCCGATAGACCCTATTGAGCCGCGTCATTGGTGCTAAATGCTCTTGTCTTTTTAACCGACTTCAAAAAAAGGAGGTTTACAATTCGTCTTGAACTTTTTTAGGGTTCCGTAGTCAACAAGGAACCCTTATAGTTTCGCCATGTCCGTCTGTCTGTCCATCTGTCCGCGGTTTAGCTCAAAAACTATTGGTACTAGAAAGTTGTAATTTGGCATGAGTATACACGTTAATGACGCCAAAAAAGTGGTAAAATAAATTTAAAAAAAAAACAATTATTTAGGGTACCTCCCATACATGTAAAGTGAGATGATAATTTTTTATTTTCGTTCTTCCCATAGTGTGGGATATCGTTGGATAGGTCTTTCAAAAATATTAGGGATTTGGGAAGACCGTTTTTTGATTAAGTAAACCGTTCGTGACTTATCAGACTTTAAAGTAGCAATTTTCGTTAGAGTCAAGTGTCCTCCCCCTCTATCAACTAAACGGTTGTAGTTAGAAATTCAAATGTCACGGCAGTAGTACCTATATATAACGAAGTTTAAAGGAAAACTATCACACATAAGTGGGCTTTACAAGTTTACGAGTAATAGTCGATCAATTATATTTGACTCGAAAATTTCGAACAACTCCATAGAAATGTCGATAGATGGCGCTAAGCGTCAGTTGTATCGCGCTTGTTTCTTGTGACGATTGAGTAGTGTAGCCTGTCCTGTATTTAAATTCAAAACACCGGCTATGACAAGTTTTATACAAATCTCTAAAAAAAATTAAAACTTAAGGTGAGGATTTGTATAGGAAGTCAAATTAGTTAGGTAGTCATGTTTGGCTTTTAGTTAGAGCATGGTACGAAACGATCAGTCAGCGAATACGACACGCACTTGACTGTTATAAAAACTACGGGACCCTACACTGCGCGTGGCCCGACACGCACTTGACCGGTTTTTTTTATGTATGTTACCTCATTACTCGCAGATGGCTGGACCGATTTGGAAAATTCTTTTTTAGTTTGAAAGGGTATATATACATTCTAGTTGGTCCTATTGTTATCACGTTAGGATTTGATGATGGAATCATGGAGAAATCGAAGGAACTCTTCAAATATTATAGGCACACCTGAAAAAAACCGTTTTGCATAAAATTTAACCGACTTCCAAATCGAAACACTACAAAGCCAAAAATAATTTTAATTTTGGAAGGCGGTGTGAAAAAAGGAAATACAAAAAACTTTTTACCAAAAAATTAAACCGACTCCAAAAAAACACTGCAAAGTGAAAAATAACTTTAATTTCGGTCGGTTTAATTTTTTGGTAAAAAGTTTTTATTTCACTCTTTTAAGTTGGTCTATTTTTAATTTACCTAGTTACAAGAGCCTAAATGTTAACTACTTCTAACCTTTTACAAAATATTGCTTTTCCCAATGCTGGGCCGTTAATTGTTGAGGAGTTCTACTGGTACTTCATCATCAGCTCTACATCACCATATGCATTGTGACGAGCATAAAGTGCTTAACATCCGTATTCAAGTAATCGAATCGCAATCGACTCAATACTTATTATTGAGTAGTTTCAACGGCCATCTGTGGTCTTCATCATCAGTTCCACTTCCTCAAATAGTACTTTTTGAGAGCAACTACACAAGTAACTATAATAAATACCCAAAACGTCATAGGTGTGCCTATAATATTTGAAGAGTTCCCTCGATTTCTCCAGGATCCCATCTTCAAATCCTGACGTTTATGAAAATGGGACCAATTTCAAAGTATACCCTTTCAATCAAAAAAAGAATTTTCCAAATCGGTCCAGCCGTCTTCGAGTAATCGATGATCATATATTAAAAAAAAAAAAAAACATATATATACGCTTCGAATTGATAACCTCCTCTTTTTGTCGTCGGTTGAAAACCAATAACACCGACTACCGAAAATAAAGTTATTTTTGGCTTTGTAGTATTTTGATATGGAAGTCGGTTTTATTTTTTGCAAAAAAGTTTTTTTATTGCAATGATCTTTATTTTCAATTGTTTTAAATCTCAAAGTTCGCATATTAGTTTTTAGGTTGCAGGAGGTCAAAACCCTGAAGATTATAATCAGCAACCACTTTGAAAGTGGCTCAGGATAAGCATTGCATAGCATACGAATCCAGCTAATTTGTCGCTTGTTTGAAACTAAATAAGTTATAGCAAGACAAACTAGACTAAACCAGCCTAGTATCTCGTTTACCCCTTTAAATCGTGCATAGCCAGACCCACAATCACACTTTACCAGCTGAACATAATTCTAATGAATTCCGTTTAATCCCAAATCAGTTTTACTATTACTTATTCAACTAGACCCAGACTGGGGTTACTCGAGTCAGACTTTCTAGTGCAAACCCTCCAACACGCAACACCCCACCTTATTACTGAGATAACAAGATGCAAATTCGTTTAAAGCTTTTGCTGTCATCTTCACTATCTTGCTACTTAACATTCAACTTTATAATGAAGTGGGTATGGTTGGTTTCGGGTTGTGAGGGCAACTTTTTCATGGGCCGAAGTTAGTGGCATGGTAGTTTCCATGAGGGTCGCGGGATGATACCAACCTTTCACGCGTGGTTCGTTCGCCAATGGGCTTGTAAATCTTCTCAGAGAATGTTGTTCGTTGATATTTGAACAAGGGTGTTTGTTTGTGGCCATTGTTGAAGAGGAGCTTTCGAATAGATAAAGGTTATTTGATATCACGTAATTGACCTGTTGCAGTGTTTAGGAAGCGGTAGGTGGGAGATCAACATAACAATAGTGATCGGTTAGTAGTAGTCATTGGAGTAGCCTAGTGGAGAAACGATTATCTTCCTGTATTTTCACTGGAAAAATACAAATAGGTACTGAAAAATAGATAAAAAATATTTACTTATTTGAAAATTAATTCATCAACTCGACGATGATTTCAAGATTTTAAACAGTGTGTTGTATAACCGGAGTTTTCACCAGTTATAAAATATCTTAAAAATTCCGACGACAAAAAGTGATGGAAAACAACGTATTGTATTATAATTACTTTGTATTGGCAACACTACCATTGGTTAAATTACCAGTTGTTTTATGTTTTAGTCTATGCAAAATTGTCTATGCATATATCCGTGTAATGGGTGACTGAGCAAGCGTGCTAAATAAAAGAAATATTTTTATTCAATAGTCTACCTACTATTACCGTACTATTTTGTTTAAAACAGTAATATAGATATTTTACATAAGTTACATTTTCTGCTCACATTGTAGAACGCCAAACCGCGCGGCATTCAATACATTTCACTATTTCTCTTCAAGCAGTGTTAGTTATAGTTACTATGCTCTATTGGAACACCGCTAGATTGTATGGTAATACCTGACCATCTGATGCGCAGCGCGCTGACGAATGAATGAGAAACGGGGAAGTTTGTAAAGTGGGATATAATAACTTATTGCGAGCATTCTCATAATAATTCAACCAATAACATGCCCACTGTTGAGACACAGCCTTCTTTCTTTGAGAGGGAATCCACTACTCGGGTCCAATGCGAGTTGGAGGCTATTAAATAATACTTTTACGAACAGGTTATTAAATAACAATTTAAAACGTAATTTTTTTCATAAATTTAAACTAGATGAAGCTGGGGTTTCCTAACTAACTACTCTGAGAAGAAACACTGAAACAAACTCAGTCTCTTTTGAAGTCCATACAATCTACATGGTTAAATATAGGAACCTTGTAGGTTGCAGCTTGAGGCGATCTTTTGAGAAAAGATGCACACAGATTTGAGTGGGCCTGTCTAGACAGTGCAAACATTTGTCAGAAAACGTATAGCTCAACTCAGAACTTAAAGGAGCTCAAAGATTTGACGAATAATGTTGTATATAGACAGTATTGTTCGTCAAATCTTTGAGGACTTCTTGGTTTTAGCTCTATAGCTATATAAGTCCTCAGTCCACACACTTGAGCAGCTCGACGTTGTCACACTAGGGTGGGTGCACGTGTTATTGGCACACTTGTGTTGTCCTCGGGCGACACTTGCCTCACATCCGAGATCACTCACCGTGACCGTCCCCGCGCACTCGCTCGTGTATGGGATGATGCACCGTACTGTGAATCTTTAAACCGTTCATATAAAATTGGCATAAAGATAATTCCTAAGTTAATTGTGGATAAATTTGACTTTCGCTTTATTAGTTACTAGCAGTAGCTTGGGGTTTCGCTCTCTTGGACTTTATCATGATAAAACATAACACACCTTTCTTGTATTCGGATAAAAAGTAGCTTTATACCTTCTCCTAGTTTCAACCTACTTCCATACTAAATTTCATCCAAATCTACCAAGTACTTTCGAAGATAAGCGCGCTTAAAAACAAAAAACCTTTTCTAATGGTATAGATGCAATCTCATAAATCTCATTCCCCCCTTGACCCTTTCCCCAAATTCTGAAAAAGTAATCAAATATTCTTTTAGCTGTGCATATCAGAAATAAATAGTATCCTTACATATTACTAAACAGTCTCCCGCTGCGTCTGTCTGTGTGTTCGCAATAAACTCGAGAACTACTCAACAGAGTTTCATGCGAAAGCTATTGGTATATTAAAGAGCTATATACAACGTGTAACGGAAACCCCATATCTATCCAAAAAGACTGAAGACAACATCTGGTATGGAGTCTCTATGCAAAGTTTCAGCTCAAAATAAGTTACTCACAGAATTGAACCCAAATTATCGGTTTCATATGTTTCTTGATACCAATAATAACAAATGTGTCACATCACTATGAGGGTCATAACTTTCCACGTCACTTGCCAATAAAACGATAATTCTCTTTGTTCTTCTTAATTTGAAAAATTCGGTCTCTGGTATCAATGTATTGAAATTTCTAATAAGCTCTACACATGTAGACATAGGATTACAAAACCCTTGCCATATAGTTTGTTATCATCCAAAGAAGCCGTGCACTCGGTAGATATGTATATGCCCTTTAAATTACACGTTGTATATGTTGCATTCAAACCATCTTAAACTACACTCATCTGTCTGTCTATATCACATTCACTCACAGTTTAAGTAGGCTTTGTTCAGACAAATTTTTCTAACATAAGCTTAACTTAACAGCTTTAGTTTTCCACACTACCGTTACTATGCCTAAATGAGTAACATTGGAAGTATCATAAGATGTAAGAAATCATGTGTAAGGCAACATAGTTGCCGAGGCTGCGGAAATGTTCTTACGAGATACCACGGCCCCAAAACACAAGTAACTCAGTAACTCAGTAGGAGTCTGGCACTCTCTTCGACTCCAACCGGAGTACGAGGAGACAGTTGAAGTATTTTCCCCCGCAAAAGGCATCACAGTGAATATTAATAACCCTCCACCAACAATGAAACAGCCTGTACTAGGTATCTTGACAGTGCACCTAACATTTGCATCACCGTTTCCCGGAAGGGACGCTTCCAGTCGGCCGGACTCGGCTGCCGAACACAGATCGGAAATAAAGGACGGTTTCTCAATCTTGAGTCTAAGTAGTAACATCCTATGCTATGATTTAATAGCAGTAATAGGCTGGCTTACTAATGTGGTATTAACACGACGGTTTTTTGCAAGTAGGGCATGATGGAAACGCAACATTAGGTTCAACTAGAGCCAAGGTTTTAAAGTTTTATAGTCATTTGCTTACGGCGATAGACCAATCTGTTTATTAATTATAAACCAAGTACTAAAATATTTATAACTTTAAAATCCGGTTTTTAATTAATTGTGACATTTTTTGATATTGTCCGTAAAGTATTATTATGTAATAGACGCAATGTTGGTAGAATTGACATTGCTAGCAATCTTGTTAACCCCTTCAACTAAGCTGTCTGTGTGTGTGTCTGGAGTGGGCTCACGACCATAGTGTAATGGGTGGGATTCGAACCAGTAACCCATCGATAACGAGTCCGACACATTATCCATTAGACTATTACCGCTTCAAACTTAATAAAATATTTCCCTGCACTTGTAGTATTTCGACGTACGTCGCACAAATACACATCAGTGCAAAATAAAAGGTCAACACAAAATATTCAAAGATTCCCAACAGCTACAATGTAACACACAATTTCCTTCAAACCCGTACACTGGCGTTCAACCTGACTGACACACAACATTGATATTATTTAATGTCGTAATAAGAATTTGATGACTCGTTATTAACCAGCGAAGGTTGTCGACGGCAAATGTTCCGATGTGACACAAGGTCGGATAAGTACTAGCAACTAAACGTCCTCTGACCTCATGAGATATTTCACAATCCGCACATTTTGTGGCCTTTGTCTTATAGAAATCGACACTGTAATTTGGACCTAAATGTGGTATATTTTTCTGTCCTGCCGCAAAGATGTTGAGGTCATAAGGTTATTTACGTTTTTACAGTACAATCCAGAGAATGTAGGTATGTTAATGGAATAGCTGTACACACTGATATATGTATCCTCTTCTAATATATTATGCGATTAAATTAAGAGAGCCGTTCTCTCTTCAGACCACACAAACTCAAATAGGATGTTTATGTCACAAAAATTATTCGACAAACTATTTCTGTCATGATTATCTC
This sequence comes from Tholera decimalis, assembly GCA_943138885.2. Classification (NCBI taxonomy): domain Eukaryota; kingdom Metazoa; phylum Arthropoda; class Insecta; order Lepidoptera; family Noctuidae; genus Tholera; species Tholera decimalis. Next base: position 2,566,540 of record OW964566.2, on the reverse strand, counting down.
AATCAAATTAGTTAATTAAGAAACATTTATTGAATATTTAAATGCAAAACAAGTTAAATTATTGCACTTTTATGTTGATTTAAATTCAGTTTGATTGACTTATACTGCATAAACGCTAACGTTTATGCAGTATGGCACGGTTATCTAAGCTATTTTAAAGGCACTATAAAATAAAAATAGAAGTGAGGTTTATTTACGGTTTTATAGCACGACTGTGTCCTTTGTCATCTATCTATTGACGTCATGAATAAAAAACAGTTACGAATTCCGTAGATCATTAATTTGCACCGCAGTGTTTTCAAATACATTCATATCCAAGATTTAATTACTGAGGTCATATTCAGAATTCGTTGACTTTATAATAATAAACTAGGATTAATAATAAACGTGGATTTTATCACGATAAAAACATAAGCCTCCTTTTTTGCAGTTGGGTAAAAAGTCTAACCTATATAGTCCTTTGCCAAGCTTCAAGCTACTTCATCCAAATCCATGCCAAATTTCATCCAAATCCATCCAGTACTTTCGAAGATTAGCGCGTCTAAACAAACAAACGAACCTTTCCGATTTATAATATTAGTATTAGTATAGATATGACGGATAATGTTAAGCCCTTCTACCAACCAATAAACAAACAAAATTGTATATAGATACATTAAATCGGTCGTTCTATTTATGAATTCGAATCCGCGGCTGCGCACGAGCGGTGACAGTTGAATGCGCGCGCGCATCCCGGCGCCTCTCATCCATATTGATCCATCGATCGATCTATGAGTTATTGCGTCGGCACTGTGTGATCTAGATCGCGATATATTCCATACGAGCGTGTTGTCTAATGCATTTTAATATTGACCAAGCGTGGGAAATGGATCACGGAAATGTCACGCTATGGAATATGGCGGACTAGTGGCCTGTCAATAGTTTTTATTGCGTCTTTTGCGGCTTTGCCTTTCAAGCCAGATTTGAAAGAAGGATAGATGGGTTTTGTGTCACCGCGATATAGCGATGTGCCTTAGTTTGGCCACATTTTTTTGTGATATTACTAAAAAGAAAAATACTTTATTTCATGTCGATTCCTAGAACGGGATATTTTTTTTCCAGTTTTTATATCATTATTTTTCTAGTATGTGCCCTTTTTTCGCTATTTAATTAAAGTTACAGTTACCATAGAAGTAGATATATAAAAAGAACATGACTATTGAATACATATTAGAGACAACCACATTATAATACCTAAGTGATACAAGTAAGTATGTATGTACAGAGCCGAATTAACTATTAGGCGGAGTAGGCAACTGCGTAGGGGCCCCGCATCATCAGGCCTGGGCGCAGTGCATGCAACAAGAAAACATGTTTCTTCGAACGAGAATTTGATGTGCGTGTGAACTTATTGACCTCACTGTTATCTCACAAAATACAAATCGTTAGATTTTGTAGTAGAATTAAAACAATTTTATAACAAATCTGGGAATAAGTAAACAAATATATTAAAAACCACAGCTCTTAATGTGCGTTTCCTCAGTTCACACACGATTTGGTCAGTCAAAGTAAGAAAAGGGGCCCCGAGAATGCCATTGCCTTAGGGCCTCTGACAGGGTTAATCCGTCTCTGTGTATGTAGTATTACGTGCTCAAGTACCCACATTCCGTTTAGTCAAGCTATAATTTTCTAACAATTGTACCTATTAAGTATATGTTATTTATAAAGCGACATACAAGTACCTATATGATTATACATTAATGCACCTTGCTCGCTGAACGTCCAACTGGTTTTAGAGGCTAACATATGTAATTGTTATTCATTTGAGTATATATGTGCATCTAATTAGCTATTATTTTGTTGCAAAACAATGAAATGGAACTAGTTTCCTTAACACTGACTCTAATCACTTCTACTGTTAAAATCAAGGCCTTGCCAGGCCCTTGGCCTTGCCTGGCCAGGCCAAATCTGGCCTTAATAAGGTACAAACGCAATCAGCGTGTAAGGCTTTTACTTATATTACCATTATATAGTCCCAAATACTAATTAAGTTTCACAAACGTTAAAATTATACAGCTTAGTTGCAAAATTAGAACCATTTAAGCAAAACTGTTAGAATGATTCGCCAATTTTCCCTTATATTCCTATATTAGGTCGGTATCTCATTGTACTTCTAGTAAATGCGTAGTTTGTAAATCCAATTCAATACGAAAGAAGGCTCTACCCAAAGCTTTTCGTCAATTAAAGCAGATTTTAAAGCTTGATTTAGTCGCGTTATATCTTTTGGTAATAGCTATTTTGAATGAAGAAATGAAGTCTGTAAATAAAACTAAATCACCGATATTCATGTTAGAGCATAACTTCTGTACGACTGCAACAAATTGGATAATTCTTTTTTTTGTATTCATTATTGTCAAGACAAGGTTTGTACCTATAAAAGAAAATTGGTGGTACGAAGTTCCGGGTCAGGCTTATCAAAAATTTAATAGCATGGTACTAACAATGTTATTCAGTCTCAAAGCATGAAGTAACATAAAATTCTAAACCCTTTAGAGCTTGTAAATTGTAACACCATTTGAAACCAGTTCGCCATTAACAACTAATTGTCGAGCATGAACGATAACGTGCGTCGCTTGCGCAGGCGAGGCGGGGCGACAGCGACCAATCGGTCGTCAGCGCCACACGCGTGCGCGGCGCGTGCGCACTATACCTATCTGTCATGGATCCGGCTTTTCGGAATGACGTCAGCTGTCAGTTGTGTCAATGTAATGTAGAGATCTATAAATAAGACGAACGTCGGTGAAGTAAATTGAAAATTGGAATATTTCCTTCACCTATTATAAATATTTCTCAATATTTCCATCACCGGACTACAAGACAAACGGCGATGCACCATCGTTACATGGTGGACATCACACCCATACGCACAAAACGTTTTGGGAATACTTTCATTGTGCGTACGGCTAAGGAGTGGAGTTCCTTGCTGGAGTCTGTATTTCCTGATAGCTATAACCTGGGGGTCTTTAAGTCAAGAGTGAATCTGAATAGGTTACTTTTAGGATAGCGTGCTTTATCTTCGACCATATTATCACTTATCATCAGGTGAGATGGTGGTCAAACGCGAGCTTAGTATAAAAAAAGACCTGGATAGTTATTCTTATCATTAGTTGTTGGAATATTTATTAGCAACACCCACTCACCATAATGATAAGACATATTTCTGAAAACAATTCGATTACCTCACCAGAGGCTCCACGCGGATGTATCTAAAATAATTTGGGTACATTGCAAACTTAACTATTGGACATTTGATGCATGAGAATGCGTTGTAAATATATTGCTTCTGTGTTGATTACACAATACCAGTACCCTTTAACTGCACATTTCTTCAAGCATGATTTCAACTGCTTCCACAGTATTAGTTACTGTGGCACCTATTAGCTATGTTACCGTGATGGCTCAGCACTCAAATCTATGCTACAGTAAGCACTGGTAGCGATAAATGCAACATTTTCTCAGCGGCTTTCCGTTAAGCGGTAACTCTGAAAGGCAGCACAATGCTTCGCTAAAGCGTAACTTGTGCAAAATTTCTTTTCTTCGAATAGATCTGTTTTACGACAGCATTTGTTTCGGCGTGCGCGCAGACCGCCTTTGTCCTTTCATGTGCCGACACTTGCGTTTTTTTACTCACACGGCCGACACAATTACTCATTGTTAAACCTTTTTAGTGCAAATTGTTTTACTATTCGAGTATTCGCTAACTTTTAGGTTTATATTCGAAGCGGTGCAGCGGCGATAAGACTTTTAACTATTTCCTTAACTGTTATTCTTGCAAATTTTTGCATGTTAATTCCTTCTTCTATTTGAAGTAATGAGTTTGTATTGTTAATAATAAATAGTGCTGTTTTGTATTTAGATGTTTGAAGTCTACCGACTGACTCGTTGCATTATTTTCATTGTTTGATGTGTAGTAATGTACGTCGTAAACAGTAAAGAGTTGCCTGCACCAATACAAACTATTTCCTTGGTCCAGTGTTACGACTTGCGCAAAAGTTTGTGCATTCATAGGTTACTTTCATTCTTTTCTCTGAATGGAAAAGGTTTATTATTATTGTGATAGTAAAATCTAAAGGGAAATGATCTTACTTGCGGCTGTTACTCATAAACTTGTTCAATTCACTTCAAACCATAATATTTAAGATTATTTATTTGAGTGCCAGCTATTTGTAATTATTTAGCCCGCGTCTTCATTCGCCTTTGAGGTTTTTCCCGCTTAAATCCCGATCTAGCAGCAATCTTGCTGTTCCAGAGATTAGTATGGATAAACAGAAAGACGGACAAAAGTTCAATTATGTTTTAGTATCGTGTACACTGACCAAAAGCACTTGAGAAAACATCTTTATTTTGATATCATAGATGGACACTTAAATTTTGTTTACATGTAAAAGATACAGATTTGTTTTATTTATATGTTCTCATTATTTTCTAAATTATCATTGTCCCTTTTTAACAATCTTTTTGTTTCAGTTATTATTTCAGAATAGACATCGGTTTTAAAAGATTATTTTGCTTTCATATCCGTGTATTCTTGCATGTCATGGACTTTTCTCCTTCACTTTGGTCCAACTGTCACCTTCAGGTCGTTGTCCCGCCTTCGTAAATTATGCCTACAAATGTAGAACAATGCCACTTGATCCAACGGCGCTTTCGAAGGACCCAAGGATTAATTAATTAATCAGTCCAACTACATAATACTTTCAACGTAACCGAATATAGTTGATCGCGTGGGTATACGTATCATTGTATTCCGATCCGATTATGAATTGAATCGATTCGGTGCAGCCATTGTGAGTGACAATGAATGCCCGACAGTCGCTCACTTTGACGACTTAATAGTAGTAATGTATTCATGTTTTTAAATGAGATTTGTTAGTGATGTCATTTGATCGTTTTCCGGGTGTAGTAGATTGGATATTAGTACTTATTAGCGTAATGAAGCAGCTATCGTCCAAATTAAAAGGGATCGTTTTAATTTGATACAGAATTTAGTTATGCTATAACCGTTTTATTTTTTCATTATGGGAATTCTCTATGGTAATGTTTATTAGATTTTTGATATGCTTGTCTCTGGATGGAATCTTTTGATGTGAAATTTATTAAGAAATTACTGGACATTTTGTGAGGGCTTTTGCCTTTACATTTAATGGTAAATTTTGAATAGTTTTTTTATTGATAATAGACTCGCGTTTGACCAATATCTCACCTGATGGTAAGGGATGATGTGGTGGAAGATGAAAGACGCTTACCTATACCCGGACTTTTAATTCGATGCAGTGGACTGACAGTTTCTGAGTTGTCAGATGATGACGACTACGAAATTGTAATGCAAATAAATTTATCGATTCAGGAATAAAATCGAATAAAGATGTAAACTATTTTTTTTTAATAAAAAGGGTGTGAAAATAACAAAAAGTATTAGAAAGTGGCGATTGTGATTATAAAGGGGCGTGTAAAATAAAACGAATAGATCATGACAATATTTTTTATTTTTTGCAATAGGCCCCTGTACCCATTCCAACAGGGTTTAAATCGCAGTGGTGCGAGGGTAGTCTTTTTAATGGTAATCTCGAACAATTTAATAAAATATTCATCACATGAAACATTTTCCAAAAGAGTGGCTTTTATCATGTCTAGATCTGAATCTAAGATATTAATATTTTTAATAAAAATAGATTTATTTAGAGTATTTTATTACAGTAACAGTAACTACTTCAAAATAAAAGATAATAGTCTAAATTTTATAATTTTTTTATATTTCTCACGAATAAAAATTGCTAATTTATTATTCGATTGATTGAATCATCACTATTAGGTTAAATAGGGTATCATTATTATAGTAAGTGACACTAGCTTATGTCAGCTTACTGCATCGAATTAAAAGTCCCAGTATAGAAGTAACCTATAAATTTTCAATGTCCATGATATTAATTTAATAAATAATTAGTATCACCTAAATAATGCACACATGCAAATACAACATAACTAAAATAAAATTATAAATTTTAGGAGTAAATATTGAGTGTTGCGCGAGCTCTAGGTAAACCGAAAAATTACCTCTTAAGTAGGTGATGCTAATTATATAAATTGACAAAGTTCTCATTATTTCTAAAAAGGCTAAAGACTGTACAAATTTGTACATTAAAAAGAACATTCAAAATTGAGTAACCATGATTTGAAGCTAAAAGATACAAAAATCATAAATTTATTTCAAACTATCCGTTAGCACTTAAATCTACACCTCCATTATATCGCCTAGCGCCATCTACTAAACGATCTGCTTCACAAATAGTATCGCTACATATTGCTATCGCTAAATCGCGATGCTCCACTGAGATAGGCACAGAGACACAGGTCACTTATCATGGGAAGCGAGCCAGTGACTAAGCATTACGTCCAGTTGGACTTAAGGTACTGTTTTATTAGTGCGATTTCTCTTTATACTTAATTAAAAATAGATAGAATAAAATAAATAAATGAAAATGATATCTAATAATTCATAAATTCAATATAAAGCACAGATACATATGACATAATTATAAAAGACAATAATCTAATTTTAAATAATTTTTTGTACCCATGATGGAAAACCGATTAAAACGCTCTTTCGAGCGAAATTTAAAATAGGCAGGAGAGAGGAATCTCTCCTACCTATTTTAAATTTCGAGCCCATCAATGTTACTTTCAAATTGGATACCACTTGTACCTATGTGTACCTACATAATTAATGTATGAATAATTTTGTCAATGTAGTTATTAAGAGAGTTGAAAACCAGCCCAGCTTGTATATACTAACTTAAACACTACTACCATTTATATGTATTGTTAATTAATTAAATTAAAACATTCTAGCTTAGGATATGACTTAATTAAAAATATAAAATCATAGCAATCACAAAATAGTTAATAGTCCACTTACCCTCTTAACATACTACAATAGAACTTCATTAACTCCGATCAAAAAACCGCATTAACAAAACTCCTCCTTAAAAACAAGCAAAGTATAACTTACATCAAACAATAGCAGTAATAACAAAAAAGCTAGTCAAGTAAAGCCGCGGCATATCATAATACTCCAAATGTACCACTCATCGGTTCGATTCGTATGTCAAAGGTCGGTACCTCACAAGTAACAATAATATAATAGACGTAGAAAGGTCTAATCTAGTGTATTATTTAAATCCGTATCTAATATAATGGGATTTGTCCATCAATTGACATTTTTAAGAGACACCTGATGGTTCTATAGAGGTTAATGAATTAATTCTCTATGGTTTTTCGCTCGTAATCGTTGATCGGGAGATAAGGTGTGTCGAGTCTGTTTCGGGCTTTCGTCATAGGTGTCAGCATTCTGTATAATATGTTATTTTTTTACAATAAGACAAAGAGGGTTAATAAAACAAAACTATTTAGAAACTTTTATTGCAATTGATCATTATACAATTAGAATCTATTTATTTATTTATTACATACTTTATAGTACACCTTACAATATTTCTATTGATACAAAAGGTAAAACTAGTGTACAATGGGCGGTCTTATCGCACAAGACGATCTCTTACAGGCAACCTGTAAAATCTAATTGATTTAATAAAGGTATTGATCCCTCCTGATATTATTAATGTGAACTTATCGCTATCTGACTGTTTGTTAAGCTCTTCACGTCTAAACCACTAAATCGACTTGTTGAAATTCGGTACATACCTAGATTCTACCATGGAAAAGACATAAACGCTCCTTTATTTAGCTGTAAAAAAGTTTTCACACAAGCAAAACCGCAGGCAGAAGCTACTCGTAGCTAGAAATAAATAATAAAAACATTCATAATATATCTTTACATATATAAAAAATAATTACAATACTCTTATACAAATACTAGTACTCACGCGGGGCTTCGCTCCCGTGGATTCTATCACGGTAAAAACATAACTCTCCTTTTTTGCAGTTGCGTAAAAAGTAGCCTATAACCTTCCTCAAGCTTCAAGCTACTTCCATACCAAATTGCATCCAAATCCACCCAGTACTTTCGAAGATAAGCGCGTTCAAGCAAACAAACAAACAAACTTTTCCGCTTTATAATATTAGTATAGATGTATGTTTAAACCAATAGTTAAATTTAAAATGTTCAAATTATGTTTGTCATTCCGCACTACTGAGCAGATGTCGATGAAACATATTTCTTTTGATAACAAATTGAATTCTTTCGAAATGCACGCTATGCATCTGCATATGACAAGTTCCAAGTCATCGAATAACCAAGTATATCACGCGTGATCAATTATGATTTACAATCTGAACTAAAATTCATTAATTCATTCACCATTCGAATTCCAAAAATTTGAATTCATTGCGCAACGTCATTGGTCCCTTTGCATTCTACATTTAAACTAAAAGCGCTAAAAATGTTTCCTTTTTATTTTGAATTTTATAACAATGGTATAAGATTGAAAGTTCTTAGAAGGAGAAAATATATAAATGTTGAGCTACGTGAGATTCCTTATAATAAGGGCTGTTTCAATGCCGATTGACGCAACTGTTGAAATATTTTGTCACAACAATTTGTCACGGGCTGTCCAAAAATCGCGTATCACGCTGACAAGTCAGGTGACAGACGTCCCGCTGCCAAAAGGGATGAATTATAACAATTAGAATTGATTAATCATTCGTTCTTATCGATAATCGATTGGTTAACGGAATCGTTTAAGATCAGAGGTGAGCCCCTTTTGATATGACAAATAATCGAATGACAAATCGTTGAGTTTGTGTGTGCCCATTTTTATTGGTGACCTTTTCGTTGCATATCTCTTTTTAAATCTTTTTTCATTCATCATTAACAATATTATAGGTTATGGTAACATTTTACGAGATGAGTTTACAAAACTGCGCAGTGACATTTTGCCAACGTGAGAAAAAATATTTCGATATTTTTGAACCGCAATATATGCTACACCTCACGGAATGAACAATATCACACTTCGGTCGTCTCATCACTAAATCATTACCTATTTATTTAATACTCAGTAAAGCATTCAAGCAATTAGGTAAAGACAGTTAAAAAACAACAATTTCCCCATCAACCCGCAATTATCATATTAGCAGAACAAACGCTCAAACAGCGCGGAAAAATAACGCTTTAGCGCCGAGTATTAATTACAAATTGTAATTAATTACTGTAACACGTGCACACAATGAATGCGCGCCATGTTCATGAAAGAGTGAACGAGAATGATTGAGTGAATGAGTGAACGAGAATTGAGAAGCCGTTGTAATTAAAGTCTTTGTATCCAATTTATAGATAACACTTTTAGTCTGTGATTTAATTATAGTTAAAGTCGCTGATATAGGTACGTAAAGTTGCACTAAGTAAATACCTTACAAAATCCAAATGATGAAACTAAGAACTAATTAGCTAAAAATATCAACTACTACCTACGCAATTTTAATTTAATACTTCGAGCATTTAGAATTAAGCACTTTACTTATAAAAAAATACTTACTTATATCTCCAGAAATAATCTTGATAATTTACATACACATTTCAGCATAGGTCTCCGTGGACCTAGACCAATTAAACTGGCAATATTAATTGAAGTGTTCGCCACATGTTATTACACTAATTGAAGCTGCGTGTACCGATTGATCAATTTAATTGGACATTTGTACACGTTTCTGCGCAGGAGTACCTTTGAACTTCGGTCCTTTTGATGTCCTTGCTAGTGAGCTGTTATTCGCATTATTTTTATTCCGTTTACTTGAACTTCATTAGTTTGTAATGCGAGGTAATGAGAATGACTAAACATTTGATATTTTGTTCAATTATTTCTAAATCGCATTCATTTTAAAACCGCCAATAGTAATGCTTTAATCATATATATTGTTATAATAGTTCGTTTTTATTATCATGACCAGTAATCGTGATTTAGTTAACAAGTTAATAGATAAAACAAATAAACTTCATTTTTATCTTATCCTGTGGTTGACGTTTATTGCTCACCATTCATTCATCTGTACCTACTTACTGCAGGAAATTATGCGTCCATAATTCATTTAGTTACAAAACTTATTTACCGACAATCACACTTGGAATAAAAACCTCGTTATCTACAAAAGTAACTTAGCAATTTAGTATAGTTTTCAAAGATGACATACGAACAGATAAACAGACGGCTCGTAATAATATTGTTACGGTTAACAGGTGTAATGTGCGTGAACGACAAGAGCATGACAAATTAACACCTATCAAAATGAAATCAAGAGTAGAGCCGACTCTACGTAGAGCAAGGTAATGTAAAGATGAGCTAGGAATATTTCAGTTCAATTCTTTTTATATATATTTTTTTTAATATTAAAAGGTTATATCTTTAGACATTTTTGTTATAGACGATACTTAGTGTGTAGGGACTTTAGATATATTTTCCATACATTTAAGCTAATATTATAAAATGTAAAGCTTTGTTTTTTTTTGTAATGAATAAATTCGAAAACTACCTCTTTAAGTAAATGAAGCCGTGGGCAGTAACTAGAATTTATTGAACTTGAAAACTACACATATTAGCAGATACAATACACAGACAAAACATGCTCAAAATGAGAGCGTGAGCAATGATGAATGTTTCCTTGCGGGTAGCATTTAACTGATCCAGTACTCAACAAAGCTCCAATACATTTTCTCTCTATGTTTTGTCCTCCGTAGCCGCACCGGTTCGGTTCCCGCGCCATTACACATTCGTCGCGCTCACTTATAACTCTGTTCGTACTTGTCTTGGTGAGAACGTTGCTGATCTGGTAAGCTATGGGAATTGGAAGAAAATATGGGGTTCTGTAAGTATTGGCTGATTTTCTTTCTATTTCGTTTGGGTTTAGATTGTTGCGTTCTTGTTGAATGATTGTTCCTGAGTCATGTTTTGTCTGTTTGAGTGGAAACAGAAACTACATTGTCAATTTATTGCAACGAATGTAGATAAAATACAGGTGGAGTAAGTAGAAATCGGTCATGAACATTCTTCCTTAAATAATAATAAATCGTTAAACAACTAGGTATTAATAATAGCAACTACAATTTTACTCAAAAATATTAAAACATGTCAAATTATTCTGTCACAGTTGGATAATTACCTTCACATCTTTTGAAAAATGTCTAATCAAAATAGCTTTCAAAAAGATGTCCACGATAACGTTGATGTCTTTTATATGAAGTATCAGTTTGTTTTTTGTCTGTGTTGTTTCGTTTCAATTATACAACAAGCGTATGTATCAAACGTTACTTCAAGATTACCAACCGCAAGGGGCTTTATGAGTAAATTATTATTAAAAAATAATGAAATATAAACTGAAAACCCGACTGAGTAAATTAAAAAAATGTTAACTTCATTTTTTTTACTTTTTTCATAAACTCCACATGTGTAGGTTTAGAGAAAAAAAAATTGATAAGAACTTTGATGGTGCCAAAATTGGGTAATTTTAAAAACGCCATTTAGAATCTGACGACGCTTCTTAAGCTAATTCCTCAAGCCATTTAGGCTACAGAGCGTACAAAGATCCCTATAGGTATACATATACACATGTAAAACACAATCTACTTGCATGTATATTGAAGTAATCTTCTCCACCAATCTACAAGCAAAAAATATGCTCTAAATATTTCTCAAATTTTTATAATATGAACCACTCTTAGAATGAAAGTGTCATAACTCTAAATTCCTATAAATCTTAATTTTGATTAAACACTACTCTAAACTCGCGTAGTAAGGGCCAAACACGATTATTAATGGATAGCTTAAACATCGGTTACGGGAGAGATATGTACGTTTATATATAATTAACAGTGCTTTTTTAACAGACTTCAAAAAAAGGAGGAGGTTCTCAGTTCGTCTTGAACTTCTTTTTTTTTAAACACTTTCCTGCCCAACCCGAGAGTTACTATTTTTGAGTTAGGTTACTTTCATTCTAAGCGATATGTTTCAGATCAAAGGTTCTCAAATGTCTGGCCATTACATTAATGTAGTATCAAATTAGTTTCGTCTGTCTGCAGTACAGTACGGCGAGTGACGGCTGTGACGTTTGGACGTCAAAATACAAGTTTATGCATCGGAGCGGACACATCTACTGACTTCATTTATATTGTGATATCTAGATTAGATTTAAGATAGGTAGCCTTATTGTAACATCACGATTATCAAATTGTAACGGATCATTACTCATTTAGATCTTTAAAAAATAGATTAACTAGTTTCTGCCCGTGGTTTCGCATGATTAAAAAGTTTTTTCGTCAGCAAAAAGCTACCCTGTGTCCTTCTTCAAAGTCTAACCTATGTCTTTACCAAATTTCATCAAAATTGGTTAAGCGGTTCAGACATAAAAATACTTATAAACACACACCAATATATATGATTAGGGATAAGAAAGGATAGTAGAGATTAAGTTCAGCTTTTCAAAAATGTTCTTATAACATTTCTGAATCAAAACACTATCTAAAAAGCCACAATCTCTACAGGAATACCATCACAAACACACTTCAATCCTCCATTACGACATGCCATCAGTCAGCGCTTGCCTCCACAAATGCACCTGTTAACCTTGCCTCAGAATCTCATAAACCCCATAGATTCCCACGAGGTCGCCGCCGAGCCGTATCGATAATGGTGGTCACGCCAAATGACAGACCGCGTCGTCGTTCACACGATTCAAATAACATGTCTACCGTACCATCGACAGTTCTAGAGTAAAATGCGGCTATAGACATAGTTATACCATTAGAGGAAGTGACCCTGTAATAATAATATAAACTTGTCTTAGAGAGACCACGCAGCCGTGAAGTTATTGATGAAACTCTCAAAGCATGTCTTGAAGACAATCTGGTGTGAAATGTGGTCGAGGCTGCGGATATTAATGTTCTTACCGTTACAGGAAACGCGTACAGTCCGACGTTCTGCCCAAGGAACGTTTAAATATGTAGATTCTGACGCGCTACCCCATAAGCAGTATATCGAGAGGTTTATCGCATAGTGTAGACGGATTTGTTACAATTTATTCCAATTCTCACTGGCTCAGCGTGGCATTTAAAGCTAGGTGTTTTGTGCGCGTTAATTCGATAATTAACTCGTCCCTACACCATTTTATACTGTATTCACATTGGGTCATAAGCCTCGCAATCCACACTAAACATCAGTATTACGATTAACGGAACCTATAAAACCGATAATTTTGATTTAAAGTGCGACCGTTAGTGCGGAAATTGGTCCTCCCGCAGTACATGATTTATCTTTAAGAGTGCACATATTCAATACTTAATGGATTTCGCCACGATGTTTCATGCTGTATGATCATTTCTAGAAACGCTTCTAAAGATTGTAATATGGACACGTTTCAGTGAGGCGGTTTACGATATAATTTATACAGAAGCTGGTGTTAATGAATGTTATGAAATAAGAAGTGTGAGCGGTTATCGTCTCCTGCGCATTTACGGGATTAACTGTCGATCTACACTCTTTAGAGTTGTAGCTATTGAGATGTTCGCGATGCTGGTGAATAGGCACCCATTGAAACGATCAGACCATAATATTTCTCCTCAAATATATATATACAAGGTGTAACAGATTAAGCGCAATACCTCAGACACCCCAATTAGAATATTAAATTATAAGTTTAAAACAACATTCGTAACTATATAAATTGAAACCAAACCTAGACATGTTTTATAAAATAGTTAACCTTACTAAACGCAAAACGTATGTGCGTCATACAATATCCTTACGGAGACGCATACACTCATGCAATGTTAGCGGCCGACACGCAGTCGAGCGCATTTCCTTGAATTAAGGATTGTATCCATTTGAAGTCAAATGAAAGATTTTTCCATCAAAATTTAACTCCTATTTTCAACCGACGACAAAAAGAGGAGGTTATCAATTCGACGCGTATATTTTTTTTTTATGTACCTATGATCATCGAGTACTCGAAGACGGCAGAACCGATTTGGAAAAATCTTTTTTGTTCGAATGGGTATACCTCGAAATTGGTCCCATTATCACCAAAGTCAGGATCTGATGATGGAATCCTGGAGAAATCGAGGGAACTCTTCAAATATTATAGGCACACCTATGGGGTTTTGGGTATTTCTTATAGTACCTTGTGCAGTTGCTCTCGATAAGCACCATTTGAGGAAGCGGAACTGATGATGAAGACCCCAGATGGCCATCGAAACTACTCAATAATAAGTATTTCGTGGATTGCGATTCGATTACTTGAATATAGATGTTAAGCACTTTATGCTCGTCACAATGCATATGGTGATGTAGAGCTGATGGTGAAGTACCAGGAGAACTCCTCAACAATTAACGGCCCAGCATTGGGAAAAGCAATATTTTGTAAAAGGTTATAAGTAGTTGACATTTAGGCTCTTGTAACTAGGTAAATTAAAAATCATCCAACTAAAAAGAGTGAAATAAAAACTTAAAAAAAAAATAATTAAACCGACTCCCAAAAAACACTGCAAAGTGAAAAATAACTTTAATTTCGGAAGTCGGTGCCAAAAACGAAAAAACAAAACTAAAGACACCGACTACCGAAATTAAAGTTATTTTTCACTTTGCAGTGTTTTTTGGGAGTCGGTTTAATTTTTTGTTAAAAAGTTTTTATTTATTACGGAAATCGATTCAGTAGCCGATTCTGAACCAACTACTTTCAGGAATTGCGTTTATTCTGTTACACGTTGTATATATTGTAGCGTAAATAAAATTAAGTGCACAGTAAAACACAAACCGCTACTTAACACGTTTAATTTTGATTAAAAGGAAAAAGATAGAAAACAAGTACTTAATTAGAAAATATAAAAAAGTTAAATATTAGTTATTATTGGGAACCTTTCAGTGATGGCGTGGGTTAACTTAGCGGAAAGAAAAAGAATGTTATCGAAAGTATTATGCAAATATTTTTAACTTACCTAACAAAAAAATCGATTGCAATCGGTTATAGCTAGGCGAATACGCATTATTAGTAACTTTAATTACAAAAACACTAAGAGCATCCAACGCGTCTTGATAGGCCTTAGGTTAGAAAGAGTTTTTGACGTGAGAATTTTTAGATTAGAAATATACAAATTAGGTGCACTATTTAAAATAGAACTCCTGCTGCGAAAACTCGGTAATTCCTGGACGGCTGAACACGACTGTGGGAAGTAACGTAGAAATCACGGAGCCACTGCGCTGCGGAGTCCGCATCTACCTCGTACCCTCTTCAGGCCTTTGAGATGGACGTCTCAGGTACAGGATGTGCTCGGATATCGGGCGAGAGCGCCCCGACCTCCGTCGTCGATAACCGACGTCGCTTGCCCGTAGGGTGGAGCCAAAAATTGGCTTGTAACGGGATCTAAACAAAAAAGAAACTTCAGACCACCGATGCAAGCTGAATCTTTGATTAATTATGAAACTAGTGCGAAATGGACCGAAAAGAAAAAAGACGACAATACATACCAAATTAACCAGAAAATCACCCACAGACTATACTTTTGCTAGGACACTTTATATTTTTTATTGGGTTTACACCAACAGAAAAAAAAACTTTCACTTCATAATTTCGATATTAATCACAAAAAATAAGGTCGACCATCACTTATCGAGTCCCAAAAATGTAATTGACGCCGTCAAAAGGCAAACAACCGACGATTTTTTCACGATTCCTGGTTCAAATGTGAATAACGGCTATGAAGAAAAAAATTTTTATTGAAAAGTTTGAATTAGGATTGGAGGAGGTTTTAACCGTAGCGGTTTTACGCTACAGTACCCCATTCCCAGTAAAAAAAAATTGAGAGTAGCAACCCTAAAGGTGAGTGGCAACCCTAAAGGAAAGGTGAGTGACAACCCTAAAAGAAAGGTGGTTGACAACCCTAAAAGAAAGGTGAGAGATCAACCCAAGTGAATGTATCAACCCAGTGAGAGGGTGACAACGCTATAACAGATTGACATCACAACAACAGATTGAAAACACAACAACAGATTGAAAACACAATAACAGACTGACAACACAAAAGGGATAGCATCAACCAAGAGTGAAAACCATAATATACAAATTAAATAAACTAGCCTAACTAACTTTAAACTAAATACATCAAATCAACAACATCGAAGTGCAGCTGATACTGAATAAAATTGAAAGCCGGCCTCCAGTTTAGACGTTAACAGTGCGAGCTTCAGATGCGTCTCCTAAACCTACATTAGAATAGAAAAACAAACGATAGATCTAGAATAATATTCTTAAATATATATAGGAACAAAGAACAATAATAAACACGAAACAAATAAGAGTTGAGATTAAGAAATAACTTAAAAATATGACGAAAACTCAAAGGAAGTCAAACAAAACTCGAAGTCGAACACAAAAGCTCGAAGTCAGATAAAAACTCGAAGTGAGACACGACTCAAAGTCCAACACGACTCAAAGTCAAACACAACTCAAAGTCAAACACGACTCAAAGTCGAACACGACTCAAAGTCGAACACGACTCAAAGTCAAATACGACTCAAACTCAAACACGACTCAAAGTCAAACACGACTCAAAGTCAAACACGACTCAAAGTCAAACACGACTCAAAGTCAAACACGACTCAAAGTCAAACACGACTCAAAGTCAAACACGACTCAAGACTGAATTTAAGAGCTTAAGTTATAGAGGGATAAGTTAGAAGGTTAAGTTAAAGAGAGAGGGTTAAGTTGAAGAGGGTGGACCTTAAATCAAAATCAAAAATACGACGCCTAATGAGAGGAAATGGTTATGAATAAATATTAACTCCTGGGAGGAATGAGGGTCGAAATAATAAAAGAGGTGTCGTTAATTGAAAACTAATGGCCTAACATAAGTAATGCTGATTAAGTTAAGAATATGGAACAAATTAATTCATTTAAGTATGTCTTTTATATGATATTGTCCAATATGATGAGAATCACAGTCTTGTAGGACATATGTAGTCATGGAGATGACTCTGATCACACGACATTTAATGAAACGCGGAGCAAGCTTTCCTGTAAAGTATTCAGCAGCTGACGATTTTGAAAAATTACGCCTCCATACAATGTCGCCGGCATTAAGTGTAATAGCCGTCCGGTTCGTATTGTAATTTCGCGAATTACGGAGAAAAGCAGAAGAAAGATTGTCCGCTACTTTTGCGTAAATCTCGGCGAGCGAAGTCAGATTACTCGCGTGTTGTTCCCGACTTTCAGCTAAATTAGTGCTTAGAGTCTGGTTATTCGCACGCGATGAATCCATACAGACTTCTCTACCGAATATGAGAAAGTTTGGCGTAAACCCTGTGGCTAAATTAATACATGAATTGAGGTAAAGTTTGACCTTGGGTAACAATTTAGCCCAATTCCTTTGGTTCTCGCCAACCAATATGCTCAAACAAGTAACGACACTTTGGTTATAACGTTCTACCGTGTTTGCTTGTGGAGTGTAATAAGGGGTATATGTAGGGGATTCAATGCGAAACGATCTAAGAAAGTTTAAAAACTGATTACTACGAAAAACGGTAGCATTATCACAGAGAATAGACCGTGGAACTCCGAAGTTAAAAAATATTTCAGATTCCAAAGCTTTTATAACTGAATTGGCGTCAATCCTTTTAAGGGGCACTAACCAAACATATTTAGAAAAAACATCGACCATAGATAAAATGTATTTGAACCCATAATAAGCGATTGGAAGCGGTCCAATAACGTCGATAGAAATCATTTGTAAAGGTAAAGAAACTTCCTTTGGATAACACATATGACCACGTGGTTGGGAATTCGCGATCTTATAAGCTTTACAAACCTCACATTGCCTTAAAGTCTCAGAAACATCTCGAAACATATTTGGCCAGTAAAAGTTATCCTTGAGCTTAAAATAAGTCTTTGAAACTCCAGGATGTATAGAGAGAGGATTATTATGAGCTTCCCATATAGCGGATTTAACTTTTTCAACGGGTAAAACTACGCGCCAAGGATCAGAGCACAATGGGTTAGTGATTGACATGCGTCTTAACAGAACACCGTTCCGAATGGCGTAAGCTGGAAACGTTTGAGGGGAGTCACGAGCCCCTAAATACACCTTTTTATACCATCTATCATTGGTATGGTCAGGTCCTTGATCGAATGTAACCGGACTCGCGTACATTCTAGATAAAGCGTCTGGAACGACGTGTTGCGACCCTTTGCGATGAATGATATCAAACGTGTATTGGGAAATCACAGTAGCCCATCGCGCCAAACGCCCTGAGGGATTACATAGTGTGAGGAGCCATTTCAAGGCCATATGATCGGTTATAACAGAAAACTTCATTCCATCTAAATAACAGCGAAAATGCTTAATGGAATCAAGAACGGATAAAAGTTCACGTTCAGTTGTACTATAATTGCGTTCTGCTTTTGAGAATAAGCGTGAATAATAAGCGATAGGATGTTCAACACCATCGAACTTTTGAGATAGAACTGAACCAAGACCAACAGCTGACGCATCACATTGCAAAATGAAGGGCTTCGAGAAATCCGGACAAGCCATAACGGGAGTATTGATGAGCGCATCCTTTAATTTTAGGAATGCTTGATCGGCGGCATCATCCCAACTTATAGGGTCACGACCCTTCTTTTTTCCTATAAGGGCAGTGAGTGGAGCTATTATAGAAGAAAAACCATCAACAAAACGCCTATAATATGAGCATAACCCAATAAAACCACGTAGTGACTTAGCTGTAGTAGGAACGGGATAATCCCTAATAGCATCGAGCTTGCTGGGATCAGTTTGTAAACCCTTTTCGTTAATGATATAACCCAAATATTTCAATTCGCTTTTACAGAACTCGCATTTTTTTAGGTTAATAGTTAAACCGGCCTCCTTGAGACGGTCTAGTACTTTTCTAAGGAGCGAGAGGTGACTATCAAAGTCTTTTGATATTATGATTAGATCATCGACGTAACCGAAAACGCAATTATCACTGGTCGAAGTGAATTCAAAATTGACGATCATATCAGTAAGGCGCTGCATCTCGGAAGCTGCATTCGTGAGACCAAATGGCATTCTGACGAACTCAAATAAACCTCGTTGTGGAACTATGAAAGCGGTTCTTTCACAACTCTCATCATCAGCGAGAGGAATCTGCCAAAATGCACTCCTAAAATCAAGAGAACTTATATACCTTGCACCTCGAAGGTTGTCAAGAATATCGTGAATACGGGGGAGCGGATAAGAATCTATAGTAGTAACGCTATTCAATTTCCTACTATCAACGCAAAAACGTACAGAACCGTCCTTTTTGGTAACCATCACAACAGGACTGGTCCATGGAGAACGTGAGGGACGAATGACACCCATCTCCAGCATCTTATCGATTTCCTCATTGAGCAACTTTAACTTAACAGGTGAAAGAGGGTAAAAACGTTGTCTAATTGGTGGTCCAGTAGTGTTTATTTTGTGTGATAGCCAACTTTATCGGATGAAATGACATCGAATTCCTCAATGACCCGTTGTAACTTTAGCTCTTGGTCTGGTAATAAAACGTTACGAGGGTAAATGTATCGAACCTCGCTAATGCAATTAATCTGAGGAAGGGATTGAGAGTCAGAGGGAAGGGTATGTGAGTCAGGAGGTAGGGAATTAGAGTCGGGAGGAAGGTACATATTACCTTTGATATTTTTGTTAAAAGCTTGACTAAAAACTGAAGTCAAACCGAACTTATTCCAAAATTCGATACCTAAAATAACTGAAGAAGACATAGAACGTGCTACTAAAAATTTGTGGACAAAAGTCGTACCATTAAACTTAACTGGGAGAAAGATAGTTCCTAAAATATCAATAGGAGAGTTATTAGCGGAAATAACACGTGGGCACTGAACGTTTGATTTTAAAGAAATACCCAGTTGTTGGGTTAAACAATCACTAATAAGGGACATTTGTGCACCAGAGTCAAGTAGGGCTTTAACGACCCGGTTACACAATATGATCTCGATGAAAGGACGGTTATCAGACGAATCGGACGCTATCACCGGTGACACTGTACGGAGTAATGCGTGTCGCCGGTGGGCTAAACATTTTTTGGATTGCATTTTGGGCAATCACGAGTTATAAAACCAGGTGTGCGGCATTTAAAACATAGCATACCAGGGAAATCAGGGCAAGTACGATAGGGGTGTCCCGTTTTATTGCATTTTGGACAGATTTGTGATTGATTTGTTGCGCTTGAAACTAATTTTGTAGATTTGGGCAAAAAACTTTCAAAATGCGATGCAGTGTCAATGAGCGCATCTAAGTCAGTAAATTTATGTATCGATAAGCATGGAAAATATCTAGGATGCATGTTGTGAGTGATAATTTCTAATAGTTCAGATTTATCGACTGGTTTACGTAATGTACCATTCAATTGAGAAATCTGATGCACAAAATGTAAAACAGGTTGATCTGATTTCTGTTTTGTATTTCTAACTTGTTGACCGGTTTTAAACTCGAAATCAATTTCTCCGAATGTATTGAAGAAATTTTCTTTTAATTCGGGGTAAGTCATATCAGGTCGACGGATTGACCTATAATAATTCAAGGCGCGACCGGATAACACTTCGTGGAAGCGTTTAAGCAGATATCTGTCAGTTATGTCGTCTGAATCCTTCTCTTCTTCGATACTGGTAAAAAAATTTCGAACACTGGTATCTCCAGTATAATTTATGTTCCATTTTCTTAGCGAAAATCGTTTTAGAAGGTAACCGGGACAGTCCTCGGATTTCATAGGAGAAGGTAAGTTAGAACGACTAGTACCCGGAGTGGGCCTAGGTGGAATGGGAGGAGGTCTAGAAATAATAATACTTTCGTGTAAAGGAGTCTCACCGATAGAACCTTCTTCGGACATTTTTAAACACAAAATAGAAATAGATTAAATGAAAGAGAGCGGGACTTAGCAGGAAATCGTTAGATATCGTGCCGTAATATCGATACGGGAAGAAGACAACAAAATGAACGTCAAAGGAATCCGCTGGGCTAAGAATCCAACAAAAACAGATACTAGCAAATAGCAGAAAAGCAAACAGACGGGCTAAAAAATAAAAAAAGGAAGACACTAGCACACGACCATTCAAAAAGCTTACCTTTGGTCACGATGCCTAACCATCCACACATCAAACACACTCTACGGGAAACTAACTACCGCTACCTACTGGGATAAAATAAAACTCGGGATAGATACGTATATTTTGGGAGAAAATAAAAGAATTGGAAATTGGGTATAGTTACAAAGTTAATCTTTAAAATTGAATTTCACAAACATCACACAATTTAGCAAAGAACATAAATTCAGTTAGCAATTCTGTAGTCCAGTCGTATGAATCGGGAAAACATTCAAGACAGGTAATCCTTTTAACTTCCATACGGGTATCTGACCAATTCTAAAACCTGAAACTCACAACAAGAAAGATGAAAATTAAAGATTGCTCTCAAGAGCAACCACACACGAGATAACAAAAAGAAAGGTATTTTAGTAATAATTAATATGCAAACTTACTTTAATTCGGGCGCCATATTGTAGCGTAAATAAAATTAAGTGCACAGTAAAACACAAACCGCTACTTAACACGTTTAATTTTGATTAAAAGGAAAAAGATAGAAAACAAGTACTTAATTAGAAAATATAAAAAAGTTAAATATTAGTTATTATTGGGAACCTTTCAGTGATGGCGTGGGTTAACTTAGCGGAAAGAAAAAGAATGTTATCGAAAGTATTATGCAAATATTTTTAACTTACCTAACAAAAAAATCGATTGC
Source organism: Tholera decimalis (assembly GCA_943138885.2). Lineage (NCBI taxonomy): Eukaryota > Metazoa > Arthropoda > Insecta > Lepidoptera > Noctuidae > Tholera > Tholera decimalis. Next base: position 2,544,729 of record OW964566.2, on the reverse strand, counting down.
AATCGGTTATAGCTAGGCGAATACGCATTATTAGTAATTTTAATTACAAAAACACTAAGAGCATCCAACGCGTCTTGATAGGCCTTAGGTTAGAAAGAGTTTTTGACGTGAGAATTTTTAGATTAGAAATATACAAATTAGGTGCACTATTTAAAATAGAACTCCTGCTGCGAAAACTCGGTAATTCCTGGACGGCTGAACACGACTGTGGGAAGTAACGTAGAAATCACGGAGCCACTGCGCTGCGGAGTCCGCATCTACCTCGTACCCTCTTCAGGCCTTTGAGATGGACGTCTCAGGTACAGGATGTGCTCGGATATCGGGCGAGAGCGCCCCGACCTCCGTCGTCGATAACCGACGTCGCTTGCCCGTAGGGTGGAGCCAAAAATTGGCTTGTAGCGGGATCTAAACAAAAAAGAAACTTCAGACCACCGATGCAAGCTGAATCTTTGATTAATTATGAAACTAGTGCGAAATGGACCGAAAAGAAAAAAGACGACAATACATACCAAATTAACCAGAAAATCACCCACAGACTATACTTTTGCTAGGACACTTTATATTTTTTATTGGGTTTACACCAACAGAAAAAAAACTTTCACTTCATAATTTCGATATTAATCACAAAAAATAAGGTCGACCATCACTTATCGAGTCCCAAAAATGTAATTGACGCCGTCAAAAGGCAAACAACCGACGATTTTTTCACGATTCCTGGTTCAAATGTGAATAACAGCTATGAAGAAAAAAATTTTTATTGAAAAGTTTGAATTAGGATTGGAGGAGGTTTTAACCGTAGCGGTTTTACGCTACAATATATATAATACACACATTGTTACTATGCTAAAATTAACTAGTCATAATAATTATAACTCATGTTTTGATTTAAATCCGGTGTCCAATAAGAATATAAATCAAAATGAAACCGAATTAAATAAAACGACTGTTTTAATCATCGAAATATGAAGCGATTAATATGCTAATTGCATTTTCAGATTATAAACGAGATATATGATTGCAGATGGACTGACGACGGTGACAGCCATTTCGACTCCGAAGCTTTCGCGATTCGAAACTTGTCATGAGCATTCAATTTATTTGCTTGGTTAAACTTTAAATTGGTTCACTGTAATATAAACTTTATTTATACCCTTTATGGTTGGTTCTCCTTTTGTATTAAATCATCTAAGGAGTGCCCTAAAAAGATGAACGGTCTCGAGAATTAATTAAGTCATGTTGTAAGGAATCGATCTGTTGCGTCGTGTTACACGGTCGCATATCGAGATAACTTGGCGGTGTGTGCCGGCACTGAATTTTGCATTTATTAGGTCACTGACCTTGACGTGTTAAATATTATTTTTTTGTACACATATCGCCGACAGTCAATGACAAAGTCACCGAACCAATTAACCCGTCATTGAAAAATTTGGACGGTTTCTTTTTTTTTACTGTCCGTTCATTTTTGATCCGTTTACATTAAAAAAATATAATTACTCAAAAGTGATCCAGCCTTATTGGGTGCGGTTGATTAAGCCAATTATAGGAAATTATTTGATGTGGTTATTATTAATATCAATCCCTATTATTTGCACAACACTGTGACATCATTATTTAAATCTTACCTCATCTTGGTAAACACTAAAAACATTTACTAGCGTTATTTTCATAATGACACTAAACTTAATCATATAATTCATGAATGTCATTATGTACTTAATAACAAGTATTATTTATTTATGGCAACTAGGGCCAATTGTTTGTTATTTTAAAACTATGTTAGTAAAAAATCAACAAAAAAATTGGCCAAGTGCGAGTCAGAATCGCCCATGAAGGGTTCCGTAGTAACTATAATAATCTATACTAATATTATAAAGCTGAAGAGTTTGTTTGTTAGCTTGAACGCGCTAATCTCAGGAACTACGGTTCTGATTTGAAAAATTCTTTCAATGTTAGATAGCCCATTTATCGAGGAAGGCTAAAGGCTATATATCATCACGCTAAGACCAACAGGAGCGGAGCACTAATGAAGAATGTTTCAAAATCGGGGGATTCTTTTTTCCACGTGGACGAAGTCGCGGGCGGAAGCTAGTATAATATAATATGTATATTTATTTGAGGAACAAAAACAAACCTTAAAAATTTCTTAAAACTAGCTTATTTACATTTTTACAACTACGCTAAATAACTTTGTTTTTCATAGTGTTTGTATGAATTACAAAGTTATATACATATTTACGATTTTATAAAATATGCTGTATCTCAAAACTGCTGACCCGATTTCGTTCAAACTAATTTTGATTGAAAGTTTACATTAAGATCTACAGACATATATCTTTTTTAGATTTTTCACTCCATTATTATAGAAGTTAGAGGGGGACACACATTTTACCACTTTGGAAGCTTATATCTTTTAAACGATTGACTTTATGAAAAAGTGGTTTTAGAAACCCTTATATCATTTTTAAAGACCTGTCTATTAGGATGTCCCGTTCATGTATGGGGGGAAAAAAATGAGCTACGGCTACGCAAGAGGTATCAAAAGTTGCGTTTTGACACATATATTACGATTATTATAAAATTTAATTAGATATCCGGTATCTTGAGGCCTCTACCAGTCCTTGAAGTTTTTCAAATTTGCTATTTTTAGGGGTTCCTAATATAAACTATAAATCATACAAAAATAAAATTTAAATGGTTTTTTTTAAATTTAAGGGTACAACATTGAGTTAAAGCAAGGTTTAAAATTGTTGAAAGACAAAATAATCAATGGCAACTTTAAAAACGGAACTGGTTTTTGTGACCAAAATTAGGCATTTCTGAGCGAGATTTTAATCTGTTCCTAATAAAACCATCCCGAGCTGTAGCGTCCATGACGCTTTGAGAAGCCTCCGTCACTAGTTTTACACATCTTTCCACTGACTGTGTGTGGCAGGGAAAGTCAATAATGTCGAGGATGTGTTCTTTAGCCTTAATTCTAAGTTCATCGTTGGAGACGTGTCGCAAAATTGGTGGAGATGATATTTCACACTCTTGCCAAAATATTATATCGGTGTAGTCTCGCGCACAGAAGTTAAGCTTTGGTGCTTTAAATACCCTGCGAGAGTTGCTCTTTTCTGCTTCTCTGGCCTTTAATATGTTGCGAGATGCAAGCTCTCGAATATGCTCTCTATCGTCGAATAACATGGCAATAAGCAAGTTTTCTGGGTGCGCCATAAAATCGTTTCTTTCGATTACCGAATTTACAATAGATCTCTGACTATCAGGCAAAAATCGAGAGTATATAACCATTTGAAAAATATGCTTGGCTCCATCTTTAAATGATGAGTTTTGCTTGATTAGGAACCAAACAGGAGCGTAAACTTTGACCACGTAGTTCACAAGCAGCTGCAAATTATTTGACGGCGAAACAGTACTTACGTAAAGTCTGAGTATGCGATTGGCAGTAGTGAGCCATCTCGAATGCGCCATTTTTCCAGGTTGGCGGTTCGCTAGCTCAAGGGAACAGGAACCAGCCATCACAGCATGACACATTTCGTACAGATACTTTTGATCCGTGCTTAGTTCCTTCACAATATTATCAGGTAATACTAGCAAATTGCCAGACACTGCACAAAAAGACGCTAGAGGTTTACTTTCACAAGCAGCTAGCTGTTTTCCAATAGGTCCTGAATATTCTTTTGGCCCAGATGTGCTACCATCCAGAGACATGAACAAATGACGAAGCGGTAATTCATTCGCGTGAAGCATACAAACACACCATTGCAACGGTCTCTTTAAATAGTTTTCCAGGTATTGAATGACATCTCCCTTCCAACCTGTATTCGTAGCAGTACCATCGCACCCCACACAGATCACCTCTTCCAAGTTCAACCCTTGATTTTCTAACAAAGATATGATAGAAGAGACGATCCCTTTGGCAGTGCCACGACTTGGCGTCATATGTCCCAAATAAATAGATCCCGGCTCTGTGAGAACTGAAATGTGTTCTTGCAAGACAGTCTTCTCTGCGGTGGTACCGATCGCCTATTTTCTCGTTTATGAGTGTTTTGTCCTTTCATCCATCAAAGTAGATACTTTTTATTACAATCGTATCAATGTCTTTGCTGGCCTTGGTCCGTGCTTTTGAAACAGCTCTATGAATTTTATTCTTATCAATAACAAGACTTAGATCTTCGGAAGATACCAATCCTACGTCAGCTAAGACCGCCGAAGCGACCGCAGCCGCAGATCGCGTTGATAGTCCATACCGATCACATACCTTAGCTACTGTTGGCAGCGCCAGAGTGTTCCGATTCAACGAAGTAGATGGAGTCTCATTTACAGGCACGTCACTATTCGCAGAAAGCTCTGTTACAGGCGACTGCGGTCGAGGCGGCAACTCGCGCACCGGAACAGGATTGGTTTTTAGTGATGCACTGGGAAAACATGCGTGCTCTGACTCTTTCCGATTCAAATTTTCTTGTCTCTGATGTTTCTTTAAAAGTCTTGCTGTTTCTTTTGTGTCTATACCGCTTATTGCGATTTTTCTATCACTTCTTTGATCCAGTAAAAAGTCTCTTTCAGAAATAGGAACTTTCTTAGGTTTTATGCAGGAACAAATGTCAAACGAAGTGCACTTACAAGCAGCAATATCGAAGAGCTTGTTCGACGATTCCAAAAAGCACTTCACTTTACTTTCGTAACTATAATTTCTTTTATTTTTGGGATATCTTATCAATGACAGGTATTTGTCGAAATATGATTTCAGCAATTGGGTAACTCGTACGTTGGAAACGATAGGAATCGAAGCTTTGGTAAAAATCGTATCAAGTTTTCCAGAAACGATTGAAAAAACTTCTGTGTTAGAAGGATCTTTCTCATTCTTCTGTAGTTTTAGTTCATTTTTAGTAAACAAAATGAATTTGATAACGTCACTTATCACTGGTAACTGGCGATCGTCAAGTTCTTTATATGATCCCAAAATAGCACAAGTAGTCTCACTTCGTCTTGTATTATATATAACAAAAACACGTATTTTATCACAAGGAAGTGTAGAGCGACACCTTACAGCAATAAAACCGCAATAGAAATGAGACGAACTGCCTCACAGTAGAAGTAGAGAATTTAAGAAAAACAAGTCAAAACATGAATTTTGCGAGTTTGTTCCAAACCAATTCCTAACAGAAAAAATCCTGTCATTGCCTGCAAATCATAACTTAGGGTTTCACTATCAATGAAATAAAAAATAAAATGGGAATAATGTACATAAAATAGAATAGACGACATTGACTGGAGGGTTAATAAGTGATAAAAAAAATGCCGGTAGAACCCTCAAGATATTTTTTTATGTTTTTTTTTATTATTTTTACGGTAATCTAAAACTAATAATGCAACTTTTGAGGGGGCTTGAGTAGCGAAAAGCGAAAAAAAATTTTTCGGAACACCCTACTGTCTATAGATACCATACACGCACAGGTGTCATGAAAAAAAATATTTTCAGTTCTAGTTCCATGTATAGGGACCCCCTTTTATTTTAAATATTTTTTCTTAAATTCGGAAAGCGGTTCACAGAATACATCTACCTACTAAGTTTCACATGTATAGTCTTAATAGTTTCGGAATAAAATGGCTGTGACATACGGACGGACGGACAGACAGACAGACAGACGGACAGATATATCGGAACTATAAGGGTTCCGTTTTTTGCCATTCGGCTACGGAACCCTAAAAAGGCAATAACAACAAGTACACACACACTCTAGAGTCTATGGTATTCAGCCTAGCACCACCATAGCGTGAGAGAACCAGAGCGAGTACTTATCTGCTAACATACTGTAAGAACTCTACTTAAAGCTACTTTCGAGCTCTTCCTAAATATAACAATGGCAACACTAACTTACAATTTTTTATTTAAAGAGCAATTTGAGAAGAATTTACATTACTAGAAATCTTTTTAACCCTTTCAACTAAGCTGCTTGATGCTTGTATCTGGAGTGGGTTCACGACAACAGTTTAATGAGTGGGGTTCGAACCCGTGACTTCTCGATCACAAGTCCGTCACCTTAGCCATTACACTATTGTGCTTAAAAAGTCTATATCCTCATCTACGAATATACGAGCCTCTCAGCTCGGCCGACCTCAGAAACCCAGTTCTAATTTAGAGGCGCGCACGATCCGAGGAGCGATAGGCGACGGTCCCTTGCTGCGTGATTTACTTAACGCTGTCGACCACTTGGGACAGAGGAAGTGGTGTTGGAGCTTTAATTATTATAATACCAAATTAACATATGTATAGCTTTGGCAACACGTAAAGGTGTCTTATGGATAGCGATACCGTTATCTGCTTGGAAAACAAGCGAAATTGAACAGTCGTTCCTTCAAACTATTCAACTAACATCTACGTCTCCCTATGCTATACCCATCAATTAGTTTAATTAGTTGAAAGTGGCAAAAACTCTTGTTAAAAAAATTTGCTACAAAGACTATGGCATTTCCTAGTTGAGAACGCGTCGCGACCATATGCGCCACAAAGTTGAGCCAGCTCGAATGACAGAGTAGGCAGGTCCAGTGCCAGCCGGGGTTGAGGGAACGTCCTAACGAGATACCACCGCCCCGGAATGCAAAGGAAACTGAAGGAACAGGGTGGCTTTTTAGTCAATAGAGTTTGACACTCGGATTCCGTTCCACCCAGCGTGAGGGGAGTCATTTGATGATTCCCCCTCCCCTCGCCTAAAAGGATTACTAAGAAGGAAGTTTTAAAGACCTGAAACATACTACATACTCCCACGTGAGTGTACAACTATTCTTACAAAGGACTTTAGCAAGACCAATCCTTTTAAAAATCCCTCATTATTTTAGCGTTTCTAACGTTTTAAGTCTCCAGTCGCAGTACCGTGCGCGTACGCATCCACCTGCATCTCTGCCGATCCCCGCTTCCTAGATAAACGGATTACTTCGTACAAACTCGTCTTTGTTCGTTTTGTCTAGATTAGAATCTCAGGAATTTTCTCAAAGTTTATTCCCGTGTGTTTGGATAAATCTCGCGATGTTTTGTACGTTTGCAATTGTTTGGTATTGGAAATGTTTTTGTTTTTAGGGAAAATGTTATCAGCTGTCGTTGAGGATGTCTGATTTCTGTGTTGCTGAATGCAATAGGACAGTATACACAGATACAGTGGCTATGATAAAATAATCTTTCTTACTATACTACATTATCTATATATATATATAACTCAAAGGTGACTGACTGACTGGCTGACTGACATAGTGATCTATCAACGCACAGCCCAAACCACTGGACGGATCCGGCTGAAATTCGGCATGCAGGTAGATGTTATGACGTAGGCATCCACTAAGAAAGGATTTTGCGAAATTCCCACGGGATCGGGATTTACACGGGAAAAACTTCCCACGCAGGCGAAGCCGCTGGCACAAGCTAGTAATATTATAAATGCGAATGTTTGTGAGGATGAATGGATGTTTGTTATTATTTCACGCAAAAACTACTAAACGAATCTCAGTGAAATTTGGTAAGTAGATAGTTGACATCCTAGAATAAAACATAGGCTACTTTTTATTCCGGAATTCCTACGGAATCGGGATTTACGCGGGAAAACCTTCCCACGCGAACAAAGTCGCTGGCAAGTTAGTATATAATATGTATATTAACATATAATTTATGTACACTAACACCATGAATATTCATATAATTATTTATGTATATATCTGAATTAAACGATATGTTTGATTGATTTATTGACTGTTATTCTCTCGAGTGGGCTAGAGTTAAGACTGCAATATTTTTCATTCATACATACTCTGTTGAGCTAATTGCTAAGATGTTAAAGCAACTCAACAACGAGAGATCTTGAGAGTTTCCATCCGGAAATTCTCATTAGTAGTCTAGACGGGTTATTGTACATTCGCCACAAAGTAAATTCGCTACGAAAAAAGTATGTGTGAACTCGCCACAGCTCTATTTTCATGAAGAAAAATCTGCCATATTGTTTATTTCTGCACAGACAGCAATAAAATCAAGCAATAAGTAGAATAGACGGATGTTGGAGTAACATATCATATTTACCAAAATGTGGGTAGTTTAGTGAACGTAAAAAATTGCAGTGATAGTAGGGAGTATTCTAAACTGAGTTTACTGTATCGTTAGGTAGTTATAGATTGTTCGAACATTCTCATGACCAATCTTAAACTATCTTAAACATCAGCGAATTTAAAATATTCTGCCACAAACAGTTAGGCGCCTTTTAACATTAACTTTAATTATCTTAAAACAAGTTAACCCGAAATACTTTCTTCATATTTTGCATCGCAGTACATTATCTCCGATTACTATCAAACTGACGCGCGGGACTTGTTTCAGCTGTCGGTTTGTGTTTCAGTCAATTTAATGTGGGATTCCGTATGTTTAAAAACAATATTGTCGTTTGTTCAGTGTCCATGTGATGAAGATGGCGTTGTGGTATATTGAACGGATACTATGGAATATATCTCATAGAATTATATACCTAAAACAAATAGAATACAGCTTATAGTGATATCCGAGGCGAGGATGAATCTCGATAAGTATGTTAAGATGGACCAGTGCACCTATCATTAAAATACCAAGCAGATAATGACGATTCATTCTAAGGGATAAGTAAAAGAATCTTTGGTTGATCGGTCTAGCACAGTTGACATAAGAATCTCTTTGACTAAAAGTAGATACACTATTTTAAATTCCGATGAATTCATAAAAGGTATTAATTAGTCTATGTCATGAAGGAAGCATTTCAACTTATTGTGATAAGAACTCAGTTATACCTACCAAGTAAAACAAAATTTAGTATGCAGAAAATCTTCACTAAGTATGCTGCCATCATACTTTTACAATTATTTTATTGTACGTGAATAAATAAAGGGATCCTAAATGACACATTAGTTACGCTTGCCCAAGGATCCCCAACCAACTCGCGATCCTTTAACGACCCAACATTGTGGCCATCGTAACATGGTTGCCGTCAGCTCATAACTTCTCCTTTTACCAACTCTTACATATTTTCAGTGTTAATCACATAATTTCGTTAATAACTGGCGTCTTTCTGGATTTACAATGCACATTACATTATATTATGAGCTTAAAAATGTGTAAAAACCGTTGAAAGAACCATTAAAATGTGATACTGCCATTACAATCATTCACTTGCTGACAGGAAAGGCACTACTTACGACTTTATTGTTATTTTTATACGAAACAGCCGACTTTTTTTTTAATAAATTCGATTTAATTAAATTTGTTCATTTATGCGTAATAAATTTTCATTCATGCTGAATTTTATGCAAATGAAAAAGTTTTATACGTTTTTTGTTGCTGTCGACTTTTGAGCCGACGAATGACCATAGACATTTAGTTTGTAATCTGCTTACCTCATATAGAATGAAAAACACTAATGATGTCATAACTTGATCGTAAAAAAACTAAACGCCATCTCACAGATAATATAGAACTTAATGTGCCAATGCGTAGGCATAATATTGAAAAAAAAAATTGGTAGCAGCCGCAGTACATTTTCAAATATAGAATGCATATAGCGCGACACAGAACGCATTTGAAATAAATCGCAACAATTAATATCGTTTAATCGATACATACAAAACGATTTTATCGCATATGCAACCAATAACATGCCCCATGCTCTTCGAAATTAACAACTAAATGACTGATTGGAAAATGGCCGATCTCGGTCACGGCATATTAACAGTGAATTGGGTTTCTGTGGCGGATTTTCAGTTGCATATTCGTTTATGTCGAGCGATAAGAGAAACAATATTGGTTAGTTCTGCGTGCGGTGCGAGTGGATTTTTTAAATGCTTTTTCTTACTTTGTATACAATTTTTATTCCCTCTATTTAAATGTCTGCTAATCCTTACATTTTCTTTAGGCACTCTAATATTCTATTTCAATGTCTAACGTGACTTTTCTCGTAAAGCTTTTCTTTTTCTACGTTACCCTGTTTTCCCATATCCAACTCCGGACATTTACGTGATTTCCCAACCTTATGATCATTCATTGATCGTCCATTTGCAATTCTCGTATGTCCATTTCTATCCTTCTCTCTATAAAATCTAAAAATATTCTCTGTTGTATTCCAGATGAACCAAAAGTGCAAAGTCTGCGGAGAACCAGCGGCCGGGTTTCACTTCGGCGCGTTCACCTGTGAAGGATGCAAGGTAAATATCTTACACGTTTTAACCTAAATAATATATTGATGAACAAAGTCTGTCCAAAAACCTCTATTAGATTCTTAGAATTTACTTTGGGAGAAGAATTGACAATAACATTACATAATCAGCCCATAACGTTCGTAGTGCTGGGACATATACCTCCCGTCTGTGTGAGAAATGGGACGAGAAATACATTACGCGGACCCAGTGCGGGTTATTAGATGACAAAAGTAGTCAAAAATAATTACCAGCATGTATTCTGTATTTTTTTTTATTAAACTCTCATTATTAAGAAGGCAGAGACATGTTTATCAAAGTGTGTGAAGCTACGTGTAACATTGATCGTGACAAATCATTAAATTAGTCGACGGTAACCAAAAGTTTTCACTATTGTTAGTTGGTTGATAAAATCATTGTCACCACTTTATATGGACTTTTTTTTTTTTTATCGTGGTAAAATTATCAAATAAGTCCTCCCACTCCGGGCAGGGTGGGAGGGACTGTCAGACTTTTACTGACTAAAATCCACGGTGTTCCTTCAATAACCCTTTACATACCGGGGCCACGGTAACGGGATGAGTCCCACGACCCCGGCAGGCTTCGGCCCTCTGCAGAGGGGGCCTCGTCATGTTGCTGACGCTCTTTGAGGCGCGCGTGGAACACGACGCGCCGTCGACCCGGGCATGGTCCATGGTCGGACAGCGAGTTGCCCTTTACTCGCTGTCCGCATGCCCGCGCCTACGGTGGCCGGGATTAATAATTATTATGAGCTGAAGACAGTCACATACAAGGAAACTTCAAGGTTAATCGTTATAGATCATACGATCATGAATAAACTGATCGTCGTAAATCCGATATTAGGAAACGTAATTCCACTATTTAAGGTACAAATAACGGTATAAAAACTGTACAAGCCGAGCAGTAATTAAAAATCTGTGTAATCAATAATTTAACAAGCACTTTATTTTCTAAACTAAAGTTATGCGATTCGTTCTAATTATTAGGAAATGAAAACAGAAAATCGGAAATGTAAATTTCAACAATCGTATCAAGGATCATTGTTTGTTGCAAACGGACAGTTTTAAAACGCTTCTGTCTTTGAATAATCTATATAATTATATACATACGTGAAGCAAAATCTTTGTAGATACCCATTTTTTTTCTTTATTGTTAATAAGCTCGCGTTTGACCACCATCTCACTTGATGGTAAGCGATGATGTGGTCGAAGATGGAGCACGCTTGCCTAGAAGCAACCTATTCACTCTTGATTTAAAGACTTTTAGGTTATAGCTATCGGAAAACACAGACTCCGGCAGGGAATTTTATACTCCTTCCTCTATTCCATTTTACGAAAATTACGCTGACGGACGAGTATGAAATTTGGCACAATTAAAGTTTATATGGAGAAGGATCACAGAAAACTAATATGTTTATTTAATAATGCATTCTAATTCATTAAAATTATGGTCGAATTTTGACTACTGGGTGACCTCTAGTAACTTACTAACCTTTACTTTGTATGTCTATAGTCGTAATTACTTCAGTTATACCGAGAATTATATACAAAAGTTTGTATATACTCTCTAGTATATACAAACTTTTTCTAGTGTTTATAGATTTTTTTTAGTATTTACAATATATTTTCTAGTGGGCAAGCTTTTGGAGGAACTGTCTTTACAGTCCGCTAAAGAAAATATGACGCACATAACAAACTCCCTAGCTACATTATTGTATTAGCCTGTATTATCCCACTACTGGTTTGGCCTCCCTTCATTTCTTCCAGCAGTCATGGTTCTCCGCCTCATCTTTCTATGTTATCTCGAGCTATTCAGTTGGGTTCCTGCACCAGAACAAACGTTTTTATGCCCTACTAATAGTTGTTCCAGGTACCGATTTTTATAAAGTCTACCCACAATGCAGGAAAAATTCCTTAATGCTTTTAGGAAAAGGTTTTTATAGCATCTTTGCTTCCCATCTTACGTGTGCCCATGAAAGCAGGTCTGTTTGACCACTTCTGAGCTTAATTTGAAAAAGTCGAAAAAATTAATCTCGTATAAAAAAGTAGTAACAAAAGTTCAGTACCATTCTCGGATTAAAAAATAAAGGCTAAGACTACACTGTTTCACCCTTATTTCACCTTTTTCTGCGGTTGAAAAATGATCAATTACTCTTGAAACCCTTGAACTCGCTCTTGTTGGGGTGTTTCCACCCCAACAAGAGCGAGTGTCAAATTGCTACTGACTAGAAACTCTCCCAGTTCCATCAGTTACCCTTCGGTTCCATTACAGTATCTCGTTAGAACCCTTATTTTACGTAACCATCACAATATACTTAATTTAAGAAATACATCATCCAGAATCCGAATCAAAGACCTTGGAACCAATCCACGACCCCATTCAAGGCACAAGACCTGAGCAGAAACCAATTATTACAATACCAGAGGTCCTCAACCTTTCTTTAATAAACATGAACACATAATTAAAACTTCTCGTCTCTATAAATGGCGATTTATAAACGTTTGCGTGACTTCATTAAAATGACGATAAATCGATTGACACCTTATTCGAATATAATTAGTGAGTCTGAGTTAATCGATATGGAACATCTGATTAATGGTGTAATTCTAAATTCGTTGACAGGTTGAAAAATTGTTTGATTACATGTTCATAAGTTTGAACACATTGGGGATAAAATAATTTAAAAAAGTATGCCGAAACCGCTACAGCGTCAAAAAAAACAGCAATCGTAGAAAAAATAGATTCCGTGATCGTTTATTAATATCGATAATTGCTTTAATTCCGATTCTAACTCGATCCATCCTCAGCCCTACCACTTGTACTGCACCACAGCTGACCGATAATAAACCTCAATGCTTTGAACATAAGGATTTTGTAAGCTGCAGATAAAAAAGCCAACGTGTAAATATCGCCAATGTCCGGGAGATGCACACCGATAATTCGATCAGCACGCATAATCATCCGTTATACTTTTTTTGCTGATGCGTACTAAACGAGGTTAGTTTTTGGCTGAACTCGAGTGTCCGACAACACTTTACACTTTCGGCAAACGTAAGCTAACAAATTGTATGTAAGTAACAATAATTTTTAAAAAGAGTACCTAAGTTAATAAATAATCGATTTTAAAAAAGCACGTTCATAAATAACCATTTTTAAAAAGAGCACGTCAATAAAGTCCCTTTACTCCATTGTGAGTACGGCAAACAGCGTCCCTAAATAAAATCTCGTTCAATTCTGTTAAACAATTCTCGATTAGCAATCAATCTTCCGCTACATTTATTCTAACAAGGGCAAACCGTAGTAAACCCACTAGTCCATACAAACGACAATTTCCTTCTTACGCAAGCGCAATTTGCATGAATGCAAGTGGAACTGACCGACAATGGCTTGTGCAAGGGTGGATACTGTCTCAGGATGTCTCGACTCACAATGGCTTCCAATTTTATGTAATCACACGGTTTTCGGGTTAACAAAGTAGGTTATTTAAAATGGAAAGGCGATACCGACAGATCGATTTTTCAGAAGTAGACAAATCGATTTTGTAAAACGAAAATAAAAATTAATGTCCAACAAAGATCGCGAAGACAAATCTGTCTAGACAAAGTCAAATTTATAATATTTAAAACCAGTATTAACATGCTCGGAACAGCCCACCAAATACTTCACCAGCTACTAAATATACCTAAGTGTTTTTTCTTATCCAACAAAATATAATTACTTATAAGTGTACTTATAGTATCTTATCACTTATAGTATTTGGTGGGCTGTTCCCACCAAATACTTCACCAGCTACTAAATATACCTAAGTATTTTTTCTTATCCAACAAAATATTATACGCATTAAACATAAGAACCAGTACAAGTATTTAATTAAAACATAAAAAGAGCTATTTTATCCCTAGAGCTCAGTGGTTAGCGGTGACCGTTAGCGGGCGGTCGTCAATTTGTCCCGTGTCGTGTAATTAAATATGGCATGCGCCTGCGCACCCGTTTGTATGTAAATACGTCGCACGCGACTCGAACCCACCGACTGAACGGTCGATTGTTGTGCTTGTTGCTTGATAGATTTATTTTTTGTACTTATTCACTGCTACTTGAGGCAGTATATTTTAAATCTTGGAAAGCCGTTTAAACTACATCTGCTGAAATAATTTAGGAGGATAGAACTATGAAATATTTTAAGCTAAGTTGCTTACTAATACTAAACTCTCTTTTAAATTTGAAAGTATCCTTATTAAAACTTACTCTTTACTAGGTAGCCTATATGTCACTGTGAATGCGTAGATAAATCTAGATGTCATATGGCTTATATTTTCCGATATTAGTATAATTTATATCAACATCATGATGACATCATAATTATTATATCCAAATAGAAGACTCTCCTTTGCTCAAGGTTTTGTAAAATTATAAATAGCTGTAGAAATAAACTGGATTTGCACTTAACAGAAAACTATCATTCCTAGCCTTATACGGTCCGAAAAAAAAAAAGTTAAATTTAGCACAGCACAGCAGTTCATTCAGCTTTAGAAAGATAGATCTTAAAGTGTTTCTTTTTACCTCCTCAATATTGTTTGCAGGACTTTAGTTGCAACCCTAATACTGCCCAATTACAAATTTAGCATTTGCTGTTAATTAGCTCATAATAAATACTTGGAACTTTTTCTGGAACATGTTAAGTACACCTATAAATAATTGTTACGCTATTACTTTTTTGAACTTTTTGTTTGTAAGTAGAACATTTTTTATATATAAACAATTATTGTTGGTGAACCTGATAGATAAATAATAAAAAAGGTTATTTAAAAAATTTAAAAAACCCGACTGCACAACTGAAATGCAAGAAACAAGCACATTTTATTTTAAAAAGTGACAAGCGGGACGGATCCGATTTAAAAAAATATATATTTTACATGTTCAATTGCGTCCCGCCTGTTTGTCACTAAACTCACTAGTTTAAATATTAATTAACATTTTTTTTAGTTTCCCCGGTCGTGTCACATGGCACCCCACGGATTCAGAAAGTGAAAGAGCAAAGTCCATATTTTTAAACTTTCTCATTTCATTATTTTTATTAACATTACGGTAATTATAATCATGATATACCTTTTTGAAATTCTTTTGTTGATCCCTTTAATTTGATTCCCATATTGTAGTATTCAAAAATAAAAAATATTTTTCACGAAATACAATGGCATCGCACAGCCGCCATGTTTAATTTTTTTTAAATGTCACCTATCTAAGAACACTTCGGCTGTTAAGACAAATCTAACGATACCTCAATTGTGTGAATCCGTTCAGCGGTTCTGGAGATATGAGGTAATAAAGAATATTACATAGGTACATACATACATACATGATACGCGCGAAAAACATAACCCTTCCTTTGCAGTCGGGTAAAAAGACCTCATGCTTTTGCGGCGCTAACAAGATGCATGAATTTTCTTGAAAACCTCCAATAATATCTACACTACATAATGACATCCCTCATTAGACACCACCCAAACCTTAAAAAGAATGAATCTAACAGCACCTCGTTGTTTTCAACTGAGCTGTCTAAATCAAAGAGAGATACTAATCAAACCAATTTTCAGCACCAGTTTAAATAATTTCACGGTCAAATTCTCAACTTAGTTCTGTCATAGAGTTGCGTAGTATTTCCAAAATGGATTCTAAACAAGTTTCGATATTTCGCCGACTATTTTCCGGCTCGTAGGTTTAAGTGGCGGTTTGGCAACGTTGCTTGGTACACCATAAGCCTCTTGGTTACCATGGATGGTTATCTGCTGGTTACTGGGTAATGAGCCGTGGTTATTTGGGTCGGCGAGAATGAATTGTTGAGGTTTGATTCTGGTTTTTATATGTTGTTGATTGAGTGGTGTAGATAGTGGTTTTTTTTCTTGCAGAAGATTTTAAATATACTATAATATATACTATAATTAATATATTTCTTTTTTGAGGGTTGCTTTATTCAATGTGTTCCCTACCACATATGACCCATCAGCCTTTTAAACAAGAGTGAACTTGCATCTTCTGGACTCGCTTGTTCCATCGTAGACATCATCTATCGCTTACCATCGGGCAGGATCGAGATTATGAAAGCAGACTCATTCGAAATAATAAAAATAAAGTATTTTGGTAAATTGTACCTTTTCGACAGCTAGACATCTGAATTAATTCGAATGAATCCATAGAGTAATTTCATCGAATTTGAGTTCTAAATTTTGAAACCATTATTATATACTAGCTTTTGCCCGCGACTTCGTCCGCGTGGAATAGTTACTTTGGGCTAACGTTAAATTTAACCCCGATTTTGAAGCATTCTTCATTGGTGCTCCGCTCCTATTGGCCTTAGCGTAATGATATATAGCCTATAGCCTTTCTCTATAAATTGACTATTTAATTAAAAATATTTTCTCAATTCGAACCAGTAGTTCCTGAGATTATCGCGTTCAAACAAACAAACAAACTCTTCAGCCTTATATATTAGCATAGATAGCTGTTGTCCGCGACTTCGTCCACGTTTCCGTCGTTTTTCGTAAAAAAAAAATGTCCTTCCTCACGGTTCAGTGATTTTGATGTAACAGACAGATTAACTTTCGTAACTTAGTAGGGAAATATAATATGTCAATCTATAATACTGTTGAAAAATATCGCAATACCGAACCGCACAATAATATTGTTAATAGCTGTGCCCGCGACTCCGTCAGCGTGTAACTCCTTGTGTGTTATTAAGTTAATGAATTGGTAATATTGTTTAGATCACGTTCACATGAGGCTTAAGTACCTATAGAACGACAATACTTCAGCGCAAAACTTCCGGGTAAACTATGTTGAAAGTTGACCCGTCCGGCACGTGAACATAAAGATTTCTAGAACTGCTAACCCGGGAAAGAGCGACGTACAACTGACCATGCGAGAAACAACTGACACCGAGATCTACTCCAGCAACACGAAAAGTCTACCCTTGAGCCTTATTAATTGTCATTGCATAACACACCGATACTGGGAATTGCGTTCTTTTAAATTGGAATGGAAAATTATTTGGTATTATGGGAATTCTGGGAATAAAGACGGTTTCTCTTGTTAAAATTTGAGCCTCGTTTATATTTTGTTGCAACTGGGTTACTTTTAGCCGAGTTCCATTGCAAAGTTGTGGTGGTTTTAAATTTCGGAGCAGAATAATAATCAGAAAGCTTCGAACTGCTAAGCTATCGGGAGTTACACGTGTTATTGTGAGTCAACCATAAAAGATAGATATATGCTGTCGTGGGATATTTTTTATAGAATTTTAAGGAGAACATTTCCGTCATAAATGATTTCTGTGTAGCTTTAACCATTAAGGTTGCACACGCGACGGACGTTTAAAAAATGGAGTAACTTCTCCCGTTTTCCCAACATTTCCCTTCACTGCTCTGCTCCTATTGATTGTAGCGTGATGAAAAGTATACTATAACCAGCTCAGGAGTATGAAAAATAATTGTACCAAGTTTCGTTAAAATCCGTTGAGTAGTTTTTGTTTCTATAACGGTTATACAGACAGACAGACAGACAGACAGACAGACAAAAATTTTACTGATTGCATTTTTGGCATCAGTATCGATCCCTAATCACCCCCTGATAGTTATTTTGTAAATATATTTCATGTACAGAATTGACCTCTCTACAGATTTATTATAAGTATAGATATAGATTATTATTTCGTCTCATACAGTCTAATTCGAAATCTTCAAAACAAATAAGTTCCTACTGGCTGTTCTTTGTGACCGCCCCTTGCAGTACCTCTCACGATGAAACTAACTACAAAGGCCACTAGCGTTAAACTATCCTTCACCTCAGATCACCTCATAAAGCAGCAACCGTAATGATAACGTACAGAGGCACAAGAGTTACGCAATAATTGGAGCACTGCCACTAAGGCTGGTTCACACGTTTTTGCCCACCACTAGCGATCAGCATCAATCACGGCAGCCATTAACTAGCCGTCTGAACCCACCGCTGTTGCGCTGCTCGTAACTATACTGTTGATATCTTTTTTAAGCTCACCTTGTGTCCTTTGATGGCGCTTGCTTCAATTGCTGGGAAGGATTAGTTGGTGCAATCTAGAGTTGTTTTGAGGTCGTACTGTGAGGACACGAAGATTTGAAAGGAAATGTGTGGGCTGTGGAATATTTTTAATTAAGATTTATTCTTAATCTGAAGTTTGATCTGATCTCTTCATTGAAATTTGCAGTGTCAACTTCTGAAGTTATAATTATCTGTAGAACTTTTTTTTGTTGTGAGTTGCCTTTCGTAGGTTAGCCTTTACAAACTAAGTGACTACACGTTAAAGGCATCCTTTATGGAGTACTGACCCAACCTTAGGGCGTCACCGTTGTAGAAAACACCATTTATAAGTAAAGTGACCACTGAGCGGAAAGCCGCACAGATAACAAAATATAATTGGCAAATGTCAAAACAAGGCTGTCACTGTCAAATGCTCATCTAATAAACGTTCTAATTCGCACGGCCGCGCGTCATCGCGGTGAAACGAATTATTTTCAAATTTGGAGCACATTTAAATTGCGGTACAGCACGCGATCGGGAAACACTAGCGGAAAAGATATTTGACGGTTAGGACGCGTGTAAGGCGAGGTTCTGACCAGTTGAGTAGTGTGATGTAATACTTGAATAAGGTATTATCAGTTATGTGCAAGCAGAATGGAGAAAAAATATTCCTAATCTAGTTACAAAAAATAGATCTTGGTTTTATGTCGAACAACTACATTGAGGTTATTTCCCGAACCGCAAGTCAAATCAAATATTTTTTTTAAATATATTTGTATATAATTTTAATAAACTTAAAAATAAGCATATTAGTATTATTATATTTATGCAAGATCGAGATGAGCATTGAGCAGTGACCCTCAAACTGGTCATTTGCCTGTTTCTATGAGTTGTGTCAAATGTTCTTTACAATACAAAGTATTTTTATGAATATGCTGTGCATAAACGTCTGCTAAAAACAGAACCATCTACACACACCCTAAACGGTACCGCTCAGTTACATTTCGAAACCCGTTCAGTAATAAATCATCGCTTCTAATTTGCTTTTAAAGGTTTTTCTAGAATTATCTGTGTGTGTAATCGTATTGTACGGAGACAATTGCCCTCTCGCCGCGAACCTGCCATGAAAGGCACCGACGCGTAATTTGTCAACGAGAAACCTTAAAGCAAAAAGAATAAACCTTAATAGCCTCGCCAGCTAATTAATACGACTATTTTAATTGGCTTTAATGCTTCCATATATTTAATTATATTTAAATCGATAATGACCTATATTGAGTTAATTAGTTTTCAATTAGATGTCCAGTAAGTGCTGGTTAGGCTTTAATTGGATTCGTTTGATACGGGATCTGTGAAAAGTATTGCTTGATTGGGTATGTGACTTTTTATGTACAGTAATCACCAGTAGTTAATGTTTGCAATCAATACCTACTTGGGTAGCTATGCTCATTTGCATACGGTCTTTTTGATTGGTAATGAGCTTATTTGACGTAAAATTCACATTGTCGAATACCTAAGCTAATTATGGGTGCATAAACGTTTGGCCGGATAATCTGGAGCTATAATATCAACATATTGTTTCAATAACATTATATTGATGACATTAGCGATATTTGTTTAGCATAAAACCTTGCAGCGACAAGGTATCAATTAAAAACGAGATCAACATAAAACGTTTCATTTGCCGCGACGGCCGTCACAGTAGCGACAGTCGACACAGCGCCTATTCACTTTGCAATACAATTCACGGGGTGAATCGATTCGTCGCGACTCCGGAGAGCCCGCAATCGATTCAAATTTGCACTTACTCACTTTTGCGTGTACGGTCTTGTTTTATTTGTATTGATTGGCGACGATTAGTCACGCGAATTTGAATTTTAAATCATTAATTTCTAGTTGACAATTGATTGGCAGGCCAGCTAATGATTGTCTTTGTTTTAGAGAGGTTTCGTGGCGAAATAGTCAACGGACGCAACGCAGTTGGCACACCGATCAACTTATTGGAGCATGGCAATAATTTTTATTCCCGTCACGAAATCTGCAGCGGCGTCCGTCGGACATGTTGTACGATTAGTATTGTTGCATAATTTATACGATTGTGTCGGGTTCAAGGATCTATTGTTTTATTAACGTCAACTATTGTGTAATTTTTAAAGTAAATTGATAGGTCAGTAATTAAATAATAATAGGTGAATTTACATCAATCAAGAAAACACACATTCTATTTATTTTACCCTGGCAACATTTGTATCTTTCAAACGAACGTTCAAAGTTCAAATGGATCCTCAATTCAGATTCTGATAAGTGTATCATCATCGTCTGAGCATTTGAATAAAAAATAAAATGTTCCAATTTCGAATGTGAACGTCGATTTCCCCGTCGAGCAAATCACGAGCGGTATCGATTCAAATTAAACGAATAATCGATTGTATTTGAATGTCAGAGCCAATCAAAACATCGCGGTGCGGTGCAGGTCAGTGCTTCCGAACGCAAACGCGGGATGACACGCGCTCGCGTTTTGAGCCAACAACACTTTACCATCGAAAAAGCCTGCGGCAATCAATTCTATGACTTGTCAAGTTAGCATAAGGTCCATTATTGATGATCTTGAAGTTGGGGGAGTGCAAAATTATATTGGTACGGGTCACCACAGTAGGAGAAAGGTCAAAATTTGATGTTGTTAATGTTATCTGGTCGTTCTCACGGTTGTTTCGCGTGCGTAATGCTCCCAACGGTTCATTTGGAAAGTCCACACGAGGTCTTCACTCGATTTGTCACAGTTATCGATAAAAAATCGCATCGAAAATCGATATAACTCAAAATTAATCATGTGTTAAATTATAATTTGCATTGTGATGAGACGGTTGCTTATTTGGAAGTTTTCCTTGAATACTAACAATGGCTGGATTAGTTTGGATGACTAATTTGTCTCTAACTAGTCTTAACGACTAAATTATTAAATGATTCATATTGAAACAGTAGGTTGCTCTGAGTAATTAAGCGTAAAATAATATACACTCTCTATAAACGGTTTTGAACGGTTTTAGGAGTCGAAACATCTTTCAACCTCGTTCTATTAAAGGCAATAAGTTTTCTTAGAAATTATTCAACAGATATGAAAAACAATCATCGTCATATTACCGGATAGTATATACATAACTTCGGATGAGTTCGTTTGGTAACTTTGAAAAACTTGGTAAAGTACTCCGTAAAGCCAGGGCTGCCGATTGACGGGGTTGCGGGAACGTGCTAACGATATACTTCTATTGACTAAAAACTTATTTTTAGTCAATAGAAGTCTGACACTCCGTCCCTTCCTTGATGACTTTCCCATCGAAAAAAGAAGTACTCTATAAAACACAACCATTCTATCTCCGGACAGTCCACTCCATAGCCCCACAGACTTCATCTACTACACGTTAAGTACATACAGTACCATACAAAGTAATCCCCATAAACTTGTGAGGTCCATCACCTATTAATACTCCATAAAGAGCCACTACAAAGTTATAGCGCTACATTCTGTTGCAATGGAGTCTAAAAGACCAGTTTTATTGTACATAGGACGATATTTCACGGGTTATGGGTATGATACAATAAATTTTCGCGGCACGACGTTGGCGGAGAAAATTTAATTTTGTTAGCCTTATTAATGGGGTATTAAAACAACAACGGGGTTTGAGTTCCCGTTGATGCTATCAAGATTCTAGAAAATTCATGGTCTTGATAGACGATAATGACACAAGTGATAATAAAGTAAATCAATATAAAAATAAAATTACTAACACATAATAACCTTGTAAACACTTAAAAATTACTTCAATAAACTTATCCTATTCTGTTGATACTATAATTGACAAAATTTGCGAGGATGGATAGATTTTTGTTACACACACAAAAGTATTGAACAGATTTGGCACATATACGGTTCATCGTCTTGTTAGTCTTTTCTCAACTATATTGGCATCGTCTAACGGATGCAACTGAGTTCTGGTATTTTTTTTATATCTTTATATTTTTTAATTTGAGGTTTTTGTCCAATAAAGATATGTCAACCCCATCGTACGTTATAACAAAATTAATCCGCTCAGTAATACAATAAAATGCAACACTAAAATACTAGGCTCCTCACTGCTGAACGATTAAAACTAAACTACATAGTCTTTTTGCTTCCTTCTATTTTGGGTTTGCCAAAATGCTTTGAACTAGTCCTATATCAAAGTATAGTATTTTTTTTTTATTCTAGTATTTTACATAAACCAAGGCAACTGCCCATCTAACCTCAACAGCCTTGGAAAGACTGGTATCTGGTATCATCAGATTTTATGGCTTCTCACTAGGTTATGATGTCAAAGCCTAATGATCAATAGCCTAGTAGATAAGGTGTCGGACTTGTGATCGAGAGGTCCCGAGTTCGAACCCCACCCATTACACTAGTGCCGTGAACCAGGCGCGTGCATAGGATTATGACAGGGCATGCGGCGGAGTAAAAACACACAAAAACTTCTTCTTTTATAGATTTTTAGCATAGCCACAGCCACGCATCGCCACCATGCTACGATGCGTGGCTGTGGCTATGCTAAAAATCTATAAAAGAAGAAGTTTTTGTGTGTTTTTACTCCGCCGCATGCCCTGTCATAATCCTATGCACGCCCCTGCCGTGAACCCACTCCAGACACAAGCATATTTAGCTTAGTTGGAGGGGTTAACGAGATTGCTAGTAATGTGAATTGTACCCACATTGCTAGTAATATTTAAAAAAAAAAAACATGTACAATTGATAGCCAGGTCTAGATCAATACAAAAAACATCCTCATCATCATCATCCAATATTCTAAAGAGATACCGCAGCCATTGAACGCAACGGCAACTGAAAGATCATGGTGGGTTTTTAGTCAGTAGAAGTCTGACACTCCCTTCCACTCCACCAACGGCGGGAGGAGTCATTTGAAGATTCCCACCCAGAAAAAGAGAAGCTAAACTAAAGCCATAAATCTAAAGACTAGAAGTATAAAGAAAAACTGTTTGATTATCACTAGATATATTTATCCAATCGGGAGAATTATTTCTCTGATTCAATATGGCGACCGTGCCTTAAGACAGAACTATTTAAGACATATCCGGTTATGATTCCCTACTGAAAATAACTTGTGTGTGTGATCTTTAGCCAAAAGGGTTAAAGAGCGTGAAACAAATAACCTTCAGCAGCTTTTTTATTGGTCCATTACATCTTATCACCTAATGGTCTATAAATAATAAGAAAACCATAAAAATCTTAGTGCAGGTCGCTCTGTTACCTAGTCCTTGAAGCTGGTAACATTAACGGTACCTATAGTCATTACGTAGCTATCAAAGTACTGAATTAAAAGCCTTATTATCATTGAAATTAATAATCTTAAGAGACCTTAAAGGCACGAAGAAAGTCTTCATGCAAACGCACTTTTCAATATAAGAACAACTAACGCCATCTAGCGATATCAGTCGAAACCAACGATAGTTGATTTAGATTGTGTTGCATTATACAGATAGGTACGAGTTGGCTTTTTGTATTTATGTTGTATATTCTACTTATTATTTTAACTTATTAATCACAAGTGCAACATTTTATTCAATTTTCTTTTTTTATCGGGTATACAAAATAATATTAAGTTTTTTCATTAATAGCGCTCTCATAAGTATTTTTCCAACTACGAATTTACAGTACCTATGTGATTGGAGAACTCATAATAGTGATAATCAAATGCTTAAAAAATAAAACGAAAATGAAGATTAATTTCTTTTGCAGCTTTTATCTACTAACCATAATGCAAACGATTCGTAAAATAGAAATCCTTAGCAAAACTGTAAGCTCTAACAAAAACAATAGTGTTCACGTTTCGTCAGCAAGTCGCCGCGTTGCCTAGCAACGGATAATTTATTGTTCTCTTACATTCACCTCTCGCCAGCGATGCGCCTGCGCATCCTTTGCTTTTATGACCGCAAGCTAGCGCTTAGTGCACAATTGCGGACTAGAAACAGAAATACACTACTTTTTGTCTAGTGAACTTTCCAAACTGAATTATTTTATTTATAGAAATTAAGTTCTAAATCATGTTTTAAAACACACACATCGGTACTCAAAAACGTCCGTAATTTCAAGTATTTAGTATTATGATATATTTTCGTCTCTGCAGATTCTCTAATAATTTAACATATTTCAAAGATTAACTCTCATTATTATTATTACAAAGGTTGTCCGTAAGTGTCCGCCCTGTGCGAAAAGACCGCCCATTGGGCTCTAGTTTTACCTTTTTTATTCAAAGAAATATTGTAAGGTGTACAATAAAGTATAAAATAAATAAATTAAAAATAATTGAGCCTAAAACGTTTCCACTGCTGAGACACAGATTTCCTTTCTTTAAGAGGGAATGAAGGAAATTCTCATATCACGACAATATTCAAAATTAAACCACCTGATACGATCGAAGATTTTATGAATGATATTTTTAATTGTAATTTTTCAAGTAGATTGTCTCTCTTTGTTTTTTTTTTCTAAATGCTTAAATATATATGTATACCAAATACCTTTATGTTACTTATGTTTCACAAATAAATATTCTGATTCTGATTCATGCCTTAGCCACTATCAGCACCCACCCTAAGTAACGAGTCCCCCACCTGTAGGTAAGCGGCGCGCGCGCAGGTCATAGGTGGTCGCGGCCAGGTCGCTCGTAACTTCGCCCGTCGCCCGGCGCCGCCCGCGACTTGCGCAACGCAGCCAATTTATGTACATACTGATTATTAACTACAAGTACTGTCACATGCATATGGACTACGGTGCTACACCGTGATGGCGATTTTTGGATTCGTATCTTTTGTTGCTTTTTTTTTATATACAACTTACAAATGTTGGAATATGAAGTCGTAACAAAACATCACATGAAAAGAGGGGATAGAGTTACAAAGAATTTGAGCACATTTGTCTTGTAATATTTTTATTTTATTTTATTTATTTATAGTTAATTAATACGATTAAAACCAATTATATTAATTAACTTAGAAATAAAAGGTACATATAACAAACACATAAATAAGTACATATATACATTACAAACTATTACAAATAATTTTGAAACTAACACGGAACCGAACTAACACAGAACAGTGGACACTCTCGCATACTTTCTCTCAATATGTATGTCTTTGATGGAACCCGGAATATACATATGGTGAACATCCCACACATATGCACAAAATGTTTTGGGAATACTTTTGTGGTACGAGATGGTGGTCAAAGGCGATCCAATCAACAATAAAAAAATTAAGTATTGCTTTGGAGACCTTCCTATACGATTCAGAAGAATAAATATGACTGTGGAGAGTTTTTTTTTACTGAATCAACTATGTCGCCAATAAAAAAAATCATCGAAACATTTCTATACCGACCTGTACCTAAGAATAAAACATATGATGCAATTTATATAACGCATACGACGGCTGCGATTCCCCACGCTTTTATCTACTCAATTAATTTAAATATCAAATTGAATCATTGCACGACAGTTTACTTTAATTACTCTAAACGTTTTAAATATGTTTGCGTGGGAGCTTAGTGATTGCAACTGTGTGTTACTGTCCTTTATTAGTCTTTATAAAGTAATATATTATTCTAGTAGTGAAATAAACAAAGATGGAACTGCATAGGACTTCAAGTAAACAACTACTTTCATTGTGCGTACAGCTAAGGACTGAAATTCCCTGCCGGTGTATGTGTTTCCCGATAGCTATAACCTGTGGGTCTTTAAGTCAAGAGTACGTAATACGTTACTTCTAGGTAAGCTTGCTCCATCTTCGACCACATCCTCACTTACGATCAGGTGAGATGGTGATTTGTGGTCAAACGCGAGCCTTAATTAAATCAATTTAAAAAAACTACATGTAGGTAGGTTTTTTGTACTTAATATGTCATACCAAAATCAAAAAAATTGAACAAACACCAGCATTGTATAACAATATAATGCAAACGTACTTATAAGTATTTATTATTATCTTTTCTTTTAAATTAGCGATGTCATCACCAAAATAAAGCTTCGATTGCTAGCATGAAATCGCACTTATTACGAAGATTATAAGGGTTAATGTTGTTTGTGGGAGTTTTATGGAGAATATCGCCGCACGCGCAGTATAATTCGCGTCACGCGCGCAGCACGTTCAAAGATGGCATTGTTTCAGTTTAAATTCTTCATCTATGACGTGATCCTGCAATTGGTCAATTGTAGGGTCACCATACTGGTCTCAAAGAGTAGGCAGCAGCATTGACGGGGCAGGATAGAGCCAAATCCTGCTGGGGAATAGTCTAACGATATACCGCGGCGCAAAAGCAACTGAAGTTACGGGTTGGGGTTTAAGCAATAGAAGTCTAAAACTCTTTCCGACTCCACCCAGTATGAGAGGCGTAATTTGATGATTGCAAACAAGGGTAACCACCATACTAAGATTTACTATAATTTACTGGCATTCTTAACATTTCTGTACTTATTTCCACGTTTATAAGTCTTAGGTCAATTAGATATTTTATTTAACTTGAAGCTGTATAATTTGTTGGTCAAACGTTAAAAATCGTAATATTTCATAACAAATAATAATACTCTTAACACTTCTTAGCATATTCAACTGTCAATTTTTCAGTATGAGAATGTCTAATTTCGCAATTACAAGGCCAACTCTGATATTACGTGAGGATTTAAATACGAAACTTAAATACTGAAAATAAATTATTTTGCTGATGCATTTACCGAAGTTTACCAATCAATTTTTAAATTGTTTTTTCTTTGTATTTTCAAGTATGTTTAGCTGGTATTAGCTTACATTCAATTCTTGTTTACGGACCTGCATTTTAATTACATTAGTAACAATACACATACTTTACTGTAAACCAAATTCTGTTTGAAACAAACGTTACAATAGAAAATGCTTAAACGTAAATAAATCCAATTTAAGGAGTGGAATTCCCTGCCGGAGTCTGTGTTTCCTGATCACTATAAACTGGGGGTATTTAAGTCAAGAGTGAATAAGTTACTTCTACGCAAGCGTGCTCCATCTTCAACCACATCATCACTTATCATCAGGTGATATGGTGGTCAAACGCGAGCCGTAAAAAAAGCTATGAGATTATAACATCTATTTAACCTTTTACTTAGGGTCCAAATTCAGGTGATTAGATACTCTTACGGCAGTCGCTTATTAAAGTACGTCGAGAAACTTTGACATAAATCTAGAATGTTCGAGACACTAACGCCATCTAGCGGCGAGTAGCAGTACTGAGTATCTCGAGTAGCTTCTGGATTATTCTTGGCAGTGTAGGCGGTGAGTCGATTTTATAAGAATGTTCTAGAACTCATAGACCGGGGTATAAATAGATCGCAGAGAAACGTCGAGAGCAGTCTTATTATAAGATACGAGGCAATATAATCTGAGATTTACAAGTGAATTTCAGTGCGATTTAAGTGACAAGTATTATAGTGCGGATAGCTGTATTAATTTTTATTTTGTGTTTATTATACAACGTGTAATTTAAAGGGTATATACATACCAACTGCACGGCTTCTTTGGATGATAATAAACGATATGGCAATGGTTTTCTAATCCTATGTGTACATATGTGAAACTTATTAGAAATTTCAATACATTATATATTGTGATACCAGAGACCGAATTTTTCAAATTAAGAAGAACGAAGAGAATTATCCTTTTATTGGCAAGTGACGTGGAAAGTGATGACCCTCATAGTGATGTGACACGTTTGTTATTATTGGTATTCAAGAAACATACGAAATCAACAATTTGGGGTCAATTCTGTGAGTCACTTATTTTGAGCTGAAACTTTGCATAGAGACTCCATACCAGATGTTGTCTACAGTCCTTTTGGATAGATATGGGGTTTCCGTTACACGTTGTATAAAGTGTTAATTTTGGTTTAATAGGCGTTCATTATTTCTATCCCGAACCCCAGCTCGTAGCAATACTAGTGTTTCATTAAGCAACTGCCTATATAACCTCCATAGCCCTGTAGCTGGGAACAGGAACTCTTGGCAAGACAGGCATCAGATTCTGGCTCCTGACTACCCGTAAAAACTGTCAAAGATGGACAATAGACAGCCAAGAATAACGACTTACTGTACTTTCTGAGGCACACAATCTATCTATCTATCAAAAATCTAGATTAGTTAAGCAAGCGTTGTTCAACCTAAAAGTTACCCCACCCATTACACTATCGTCGTGAAACCAATCCAGACACAAGCATATTTAGCTTAGTTGGAGTGGTTAATAAGGTTACTAGTAATGTGAATTCTACCCAACTTGCTAGTTCTCCTTATTAAAAAAATTTAGCCAAGTGTGAGTCAGACTCGCCCATGAAGGGTTCCGTAGTAACTACGTAAAATAACTTTGTTTTACATAATGTTTGTATAAAAAACAAAACTATATTTGCGGTTTTCGAAAATATGCTATATCTCAAAAACTGTTGACCTGATCTCGTTCAAACCAATTTTTGTTGAAAGTTTTTATTAATATCTATAGCATATATTTTTTTCAGATTTTTCACTCCATTATTATAGAAGTTAGAGGGAGGACACATTTTACCACTTTGGAAGCATATCTCTTTTAAACGATTGTTTGTAGGTTGAATTCACATTACTAGCAATCTTGTTCTCCCCTCCAACTAAGCTAAAATTGTTAATTTCATTTAAAATAGCGTAATATTTCCTTCCATCCGTTTCGGGACTGTCCCACTTATGGCCGCAACATGGCGTCTGCAGCAGGTGGCAGTCAATTGTCATTCATGCGACGGTGTGGCGTTTTGCAACCATTTTGGTAATGTAACGCGTGTACGTTTAGTTAACGCTCGTTTTTCATGTTACTCTGTACTTATGTGTGTTTCATACTTTATTAATAGTAAGTGGATTAACCTTGATTTTTAATCGACCGAGGAGCCTATAATGGGATATGTTTAATTAAAGGCTCGGTGCCTATTTTTTTGTCGTTAATGAATAGGTAGGTGTCTAGCCTTACTCATTTCAGGCAAATGATAAATGAAAATAAGCTTAATAAACGAAATTAGACACCCAATGAAACAGTCTTCTGCGTATTTCTTTTCTTTGAATTAAATATCTAAGTTTATTTTCAAGTTTTTATTGCAGTAGTATTTTTGTTCTAAAGTCAGTTTGTTTATTTTTTAAGTCTGTTTTCTGGTTTCCAACTCAATATTTTAATGTTTTATTTTCCAAGATAACACGCAAAACAACGCACGTAAAAAAATAAGTTCAACTATAAAATTTGTATCATCATCAACGTTTTAAGTTCCTTCATGACACGCATGTTAGAGATTTGAGATCATCGGAGAATTTGAGACTTTCAGTGCCTGCATATTTCACTAAATTCTATGGCTCATCGTTTACGGTGCAAGCTATTCGTTTGTGGAATGCATCGCCGGTTTCAGTAAGACAAGCTCAGTCACTGGCTAATTTTAAAAGCTCGGTTGCTAATTATTTTCTTTGCAATTTATGATTATTCTTTTGTTTTCTCTCCACATAATGTTAATGAACACATTATATGTATTGTATTATATATACATATATTTGCATGTATATTTATTTATTTTAATTTTTAAATATTTTCTTGTGAGTAATGTAGTAAGTACACTTAATTTAGCCCTCCCCACTTTAATTAAAGTTTTTAAAGTCCCTCCAAAGGTTGTCTGGAAGATATCGCTTTCAGCGATAAGACCGCCATTGTAACCATAGAATAAGCAATATTGTTAAATAGGTGTGTTTAAATTTTGGTGTACTATAAAGTATATTCTATCTATCTATGTAGCCTTTTCGCAACTTTGTTAAGTCGGCTTCCTTTTCAACCGGGTATGGCTAAGTAGCAACATTAAACACAGAACGATTTCCTACCTGATCTCGACAATTTAGTAACTGATTAAGACGATCATCTTTGGCAAGACTGTTACCATATTTTCAGTCTTCTGAAATGCAGGGGCAGAGGTACTGTTGTTTTACACTGAGCGACTCTCTATCTGACCTCGACAACCAAGCCGGTGTCAGATATTCTGGTTTCTGACTAAGATGACTGCCTAAGATGACTGCCTAAGATGTCCAAGTGACAGTCCCGGCTATTGGAATACCTTAACGTGGTTTTCGAGGCACGTACTATCGACCAATGTTCCGCATGCTCACCTTTAAGGCTATAATCGCATAGCACGGCTCACAACTCGATCGCCTAATGCATGTATTTTGACCAATAGGATGCACGAAGCGTATTTTAGTAGTGTTCGTAATAGTAAGTATAAATATAATGTTACGCGCCCTGTACTCACAAAATGCATATTGTCTCTAATTGGGCGAAACCAGGAAAGGATGTGGTTTGTCACTAGCTGCGTTTCCACAGAAATATTTTCTTAAGTGAGCATGCGTATCTTTGGCCGATAGTACATACGTATAAAATACATGGTTGAAGATAATACATTGCTCCAATGTGTATCTACTATAAAACAGAACAATATCAAGTACAATTCCCGATACGAATCAAACAAATCAAAGACTTAACAACTCAATAATCTAAAACTCATCTTTAAAAAAAATCTAAAACAATAGGCCACAGGCGCTTACGTAAGAAATTCGCCAAAAACTCAAGGTCGTATGAAAACAAAACCATAGTTAAACGCGCGTAGCAGACCGCAACCGAACCGGCCCATATCCACCGGCGGCCGGAAATGACGTTGTAAACCGTGAACACGACATTTGTAAGGCAATGTTTTCACTATCAGAGTTACGCGGTCCGCCGCGCGCTAACCGGCCGTGTAACTGCGGTGTTAGGTCAAACTTCACCAAGCTGTCCTGATAGTGAGTCTTGTAAACTAATTTATACATCCATCTAGCCTTTTCCAATTACGTTGGGAGTGACGGTAGTCTAACTAGTCGTAGCTGAATTACCTCCAGAACCTAGTAATGGCATAACACGATATCTATTGGAGCGACTCGTGTCAAAAACACTGGCTTTTGGCTGTCTGAGTATCGCAAAAGTCAAATATTATCGTCAAATGACAGCCAAAAGCTGCACGTGCTTTTCGAGGCATAGAGGAATTTGAGTATGTTAGGATGATCACCCATACCGGACCGTCTCCGTAGCAAGCTTATCGTAATCTTGAAGATCAGCTACAAATGTTATCATTTAGCTGCAAGCTTTTCCAAACTTTATTATCAAGAAATGAAGTTGAATATCAACCTAGCAAGTCAAGGAACTGGTCAAACTTGACCAGTTCCCGTTGTAATCATGACGCGCTTCGTATTGACTCTCATCTGACCTCCATCACCCTTTGGGAAAACAGATTTTCACATAATGCTGCAAATGAAACATCAAAGAGCCATAGAATAGTACATTGTTCACCGAGAGGAGAAAATGACCGATTACCGTCGAGGGTGTCGTTTGAAACAAACAGGCTTTAAAACACCCGAGATCGGGAATCGTACTTTCTCTCGAGTGATACATAGTGCTTTATACTACACCTACGAGGAAAATAAAAAACTAAATCTTTACTAATTGAAATTTATATTGAAATTGTTGCAGTTAGTGAAGCTTAATGTAACACTGTTTTCACAAATGGCGCCAATGGCGTCTGCAATTTTCACATGTTCTTTTTTCAAATTGTTTATCCTGCCGCCCCAGGGTCGCACTGCCAGCCCGACACCATCCAACACACAGCTAGTGGCCAGTGTCATTTTGCGAACTTGGAGATAAAAACTCACTGTAAAAACTTTTTGGCTTTTGATATTTAGGTTACCGGCGCATAGTCTTACCCAAAATTAAAAAAGAAAAACCACGTAAGAAATGGATTTTCATACACTTTTCTCTCCCGCTCAGATGCGTTTTCTCCCCGCATATTTGTTCGATATGCAATGACGTACTTTCTACCGTAAGATTTGATAAAGTATCAAGGTACTTTCCAAGCAGTGTAGTATAAAAAAAATTGTAACTAAAAACTCTTTACTTGAATTTACCAGCCATAGGGCCATTGCCTTCCGGGGTTGCGTGAATGTTCTAACTAGATACCACGGCCCCGGAAGATAACGGCAGCTGAAGGAACAGGGTGGGTTTTTAGTCAGTAGAAGTCTGACACTCCCTTCCACTCCACACAGAACGGGAGAAGTCATTCGATGATTTTCTCACCCGGAGAAAAAAAATAGGCATATGTCTCATACATTGCACGATATTGAAAAAACTATCGTTCAAACACACAATAAACACGTCACACTTTTCCAATCAATTCACACCAAGGAAAACACACACTCGAGCCGCATATTCGGCATATTCCACCAATAACGAGCTTCATAGAACGCGATATTTATTAATAACGTCAGTTTAATTAGCAACGTAAGCTAGGAGCAACCTACGACCTTCCATTTTCAATTTTAATGCACCACAATTCTTGGCCATCATATCAATTATACATATTCAATTGAGCTCTATGCATATGCAAGCTACCGCTAGCAACCCGTTTTGCTGATTAAATTTAATTAAATAAAGCAATTGCTTTTAGAGTTGACAGTTATTTACAGTCGGTTAATTAATGATATGACAAACAATTCTGGTACCCCGTTGGTATAGTGGTCAGTGGCCCTGACTGCTATGCGCAAGGTCGTGGGTTCGATTCCCACCTAGGACAAATGTTTGTGTGATGAGCGTGGTCATTTGTTCTTTGTCTGGGTGTAATTTATCTATAATATGTATGTATTTAGAAATATATATGTATGTTTATCAGTTGTCTAGTACCCATACCACAAGCTCTGCTTGTTTGGGACTAGATGGCGTTGTGTGAAAAGTTGTGGAATATTTTTTTTTTTTTTTTTTTTATTGCTAATTGATTGTGGTTCATTACGGTGGAGTGTGTTCATCGTATAGTGCTAAATATCAGCGCTGAGAGGAATAGCATATGGCCCGTACTTCTTAGATATTACCTACAAACAATTCTAAATGATATTGCCTTGTCTTGAATTCAGTTACAAGCAGACTTGTTTTCACATTATGATAATATAACGTAGAAACGATAATACTGCCGCTTCTCTTGTGGAATTCCCCTTTTTATTTGTTCTTTTACCCATTTACCTATTTATTATTAAATTCTAAGTTACACACAAATTAACGATATTTTTTCTTTCTCTTTCCAGTCCTTCTTCGGCCGCTCCTACAACAACTTAAACTCCATTACGGAGTGCAAGAACAACGGAGAATGCGTCATCAACAAGAAGAACCGGACAGCGTGCAAGGCGTGCCGCCTGCGCAAGTGCCTCATGGTCGGCATGTCCAAGTCCGGCTCACGCTACGGCCGGCGCTCCAACTGGTTCAAGATCCACTGCCTCCTCCAAGAGCAGCAGCAAGCAGCGCAGTCTCAATCACCCCCACGAGTGCCTTCTTCGCCTCATCATCCCTTGGCGCCTCCATTCCCACCCCATCTCTTCCCAGGGCTCGCGAGACCTCGGTCAAAAGAAGAGCTGGCTCTCCTTGGCTTAGACGACTACAAGCCTCCTTGCTCCGCATCCCCAGACTCACATAAAAGCGGGTCATCGCCAAAATTGGACGAGAAATCGAGACTCACACAGTCGCGACCGCCTGACCGGCCGCTAACACCGCCCAGAGATAACTTCGTCCCCCTTCACCTCGCCAACATAGCCTCCTTGCCCCACTTCCCCCACTCGCCCTTCTTACCCCCGCCACCCTTCAGCCCGTTTGCGCACAACCACCCGCTGCTGTTCCCGCCAGGCTTCCACCCGATATACTCAAGACACCTGCTAGATCACGCAGCGTTACGACAAGCTGCTGAGAACAACAATGACGTCAGAATCGACGACCACAATGAGCGAACAGAGTCGTCGAAACGTTTCTTTCTGGATGAAATTTTAAAACAGCAGCGGTCTACCCAGCCCACTCCTCAGGAGGATGTGATTTCTGAAGCGGAATTTGTTCCGACGCCGCCGGCTGAGAGGAGAACCTCAGAGTCTCCGCTACAGGAGAACCCGATGGACTTGTCGGTTAAGTCTGATGGCAGGTCGAGTTCTGCGCGACGAAGATCAGACGACAGTGAAGTGATAGTCCCGGACAATGAGGACGGAGAGTCTGGCAGCGGCGCGGGCTCCGCGAGCGAGGAGGAGGACGTGTCATACTCACAAATAAAGAGGATCAAGCTGCACCCTCTCGACCTCACCACCAAAGTCTGACGTCACGTCCGCGTCACCTAGTGCCCTACTTATAGACTGTATTAAACGTCAGTGAATGAATCAAAGGCCAGTATAGAGGAATGTGATTTTTGTTTAAGCTCAAACACTTGAATGTTTGATTTGTTATCGCTTGAAAGAGTCTATCCAAATACGTATAATAAGTAATATTTAGTAAATACAATGTTATTGGTACTGTACGCGCCCGGTGTAAGGTTCTGTACAAAACGAATGTAAATAATAAATTATTCTTTGTATAGTGTAAGTTAGGTTACTATAGATAATGATTACTGTCCTTTGGAAAATGAAGACAGCCGGGTGTTGCAACATTCCACAACTATGAAAAGAATCTTATATATTTTTGTATAAAAATTTGAATATAATTTATTTCTAGTAGAATTTCGAAGTGTTGTTTGTGGTTGTAAAGCGTTAACTTCGGGTGCATTGTGAAGCCTTCTATATGTCTAAGTCTTCGTATTTCTATCTGTAGCTAAGTTCTATTATTTAATCACGACTGTCGGCTGTACTTTTGTATTGATTTTGTAAAAACACTCTTATTATCTCTTTTAGATTTTTGGAGTGTTCATTTTATATGAAAACCTGTTTTTATTTTCATTTCTATATCAGAAAGAGACGGTAAGAGCTAATATATATACTCGATTGTTACACAAACATTCCTATTTTTGCTCAATATTGTTGATGTAAAAACCTTTTATACATTACCATTTACTCAAGGTAGTGAAATTATCTACACATTCATACTCAAATGTAATACTTTGTTTGACAAACGTGTTTTTTTTGTAAATATAAATATAGGTAGAGTGTTTTTTTTTTATTTCGTAAACAAATGTTTGTAATGAATACATTCCACGGAGACGTACAAAATAAACTGTTCATGCACTCGACTTTGGTTTTTCTTTAGAAGTACCCCATTCGAGAGCTGCTTTAAAACTGTAGTACAAGTACTAATTGAAGCATATGCAATAGCAGTAGTTGCGAATTGTAAATATACAAGCGGATCTTACAAAAAACACAAACAACATAACGAAATTGATTTTAATATAGCAACTGTATATGGATTCAGTCATCCGCTAAGTTTACCTACTCACATGAACGCGCTTTAGGTTTCAGCCTCTCAAAACCAGCAATATATTAGGACCCATTCCATCAACCCCGTTCCATCATCGGACTGCAATACATGGCGATGCGTCACCGCCACATGGTGTACATCCCCCCATTCCATCATTAAATTGCGTGTACAGCTAACAAAAAGCCATTCTTTTACGGTGCAGGCTATTCGGTTGTGAAATGCATTGCCAGTATCAGTAAGACAAGCTCAGTCACTCGCTGCTTTTAAAAGCTCGGTTGCCAATCATTTTCTTTCAAATTTATGATTATTTCTTTGTTTTTCTCCACACGATGTTAAAGAACACATTATATTTATATATTTTATAAAATTATGTATTGTATTTATATATACACACATCAAAAGTGTCTAGGGATCAACATATATTTTTGCAATAACTTTTCTCCTGATTGATATTAATTAAAATTTTCTTTAAGGATTCATCAAATAAAGTGTTTTCGTTTGTCACAGTAACGATAAACCAATTCACCTTTGCATTAATAAAGAAATTTGCCATTTTCCTAATAAAGGGATTTTTGACATTTGAACCACTAACATTAAAGTTCGAAAAAAAGACTGAAATAACAGTTTTCTTTATGTTATGTTATGTTATGTTAATTTTATTGGGTAACTTAAACAATTAATAATCCGTGTTTCTACCGCGAACACTAACAACACAAGAACATCGGTTTGGCATACTCAAAATGAGTTCATCCAAATCACGCTGTGGAATGGCCGCCCATGTTCGTTGCAACAACAAAAAAAGGTCTTCTTGCGACTGGATACCCTCTGATCAGGACTGACGGACCGAACACCCTCCATATTCGGCAGAGCTCTTCTCTGTAGCATATCCCATGCATGCTCAATCGGGTTCAAGTCTGGCGACTGAGCAGGCCAGAGCAGGACATTGATGTTAGCTGCGGCGAGAGTCTGTCTTACAACTCTTGCGGTGTGCGGTCGTGCATTATCATGCATTAACTGAAATAAGGGACCAATTTGCACTTGTAGAGGAACGATGACGTCAGATACAATCGTCTCAGCATAAATTTGAGCGTTGAGGTTGCCTCTGATCCAAATCAACTCAGTTCTTCCGCCGATCCAAATACCCGCCCATACCATGATGGTTCCACCACTATAAGGATGGATTTCCTGGCAGGATTTTAATCGCTGTTGGAGTCCAGGGGTTCTCCAGTGTCGTATACGTCTTGTATCCGGTCTCATACCAAAACGAGACTCATCAGAAAAGCACACGAAACGCCATTGTTCTTCTGCCCAATTTCTGTGTTCAAGAGCCCATTGATATCGAATCCTACGATTGTGCATTGCTATAGGTGGTACCCGTAGCGGTCTTCGTGAATGAAGGTTCACTTCATGCAAGCGGTTTCTGACTGTTTGGTCGCTAATTAAGTTCCCTGAAGAGTGATGAAGCCTCACGGCTAACATCATGGCGGTTATTGTTGGAGCTCTTCGAGTTAAGATTTGAATGTATCGGTCTTGTCTCCGTGTGGTGCAGCGATACCGTCCTCCATGGCGCTCAGCCACGGTACCAGTGCTTCGGTAACGTGTCCAAAGTCGACTGATAACACTCTGACTTGTATTCAGAGCTAAAGCCACAGTACGTTGCCGGGAACCAGCTTCTATCATTCCCACGGCTCTGAGCATTTCTTCCCTGCTTAAATGACGTCGCCGCTCCATAATAACGTTGGTTTTAATCAGTAGTAGGGAAACAGTAGCACTAATAATGTCTTCAATGCGTTGTATGTTTTTATAGGGAAAATATTGACAGCTGATTTTCATCTTTTACTCGAATTTGATTAACAGTTCCTGTTTCAAATTATGAAATGCACCAAAAAGGATCCATATAAATTTATAAAATCATAAATTTATTACAAAGCCACATCTCAATCTCAAGAAATCCGCATAAAAATGCTTGATCCCTAGACACTTTTGATGTGTGTATATACTTACTTATATATTTTAATTTGTTTTTTTTCCGTTATGAGTATTTATAGTACACTAATTTAGCCCTCCCCAATTCAATTAAAGCTTTTAAAGTCCTTCCAAAGGTTGTCTGGAAGATATCGCTCTCAGCGATAAGACCGCCATTGTAACCAAAGTTATAGAAATAAGGTTATGTAAATGTGTTTCAATTTTTGGTGTACAATAAAGTATATTATATCTATCTATCTATCTTCTCGCACACACACTCATATATACACAAACATCACACACACACAAACCATCACACACACACATGGTAGTAGTTAGTAATTTAGTTTATTTTTAACGGTTTTTGTCGGTATAACCTGTACCATTGTAAAAAATAATAAATTGACAGAATTTAGGGCACACAAAAAATACAAGAAATAAAATCACAAACTTATTTAAATTAAAAATAAACAGCATTGTGTGTGCCTCAAGCTTCAATCTATGAGTATAACTAAAACTCACAACTTTTTCTCATGGATATAAGCAGAAGCTTGAAAATCTCCCACTACGTAGTTTATACACTCGTATTGGTTTATTCACGGTCTGGACCTGCAGGTTATCAATGTCTAAAGAGGCGCTTAATGAGAAATGTTACACCAAACACATCTCATCTTTCTTAATCATATCTACTTTATTATACATATATAATATTATAAATACGAAAGTAACTCTGTCTGTCTACCTTTTACCTTTTTTACGCCTAAATCGCGGAACCAATTTAGATGAAATTTGGCATGATAATAGTTTAGAACCCTGGGAAGGACATAGAATAGTTTTTATCCCGAAATTCCCACGGGATCGGGATTTACGCGCGAAAAACCTCCCACGAGAACGAAGTTGTGGGCAGACGCTAGTACTACAAACCAATACAATAGCGTTTTCCTCTCTGCTAAAAGGACCTTATTTAATTTAATTTTACCTAATCGATATTAATATCATTGATAGATTGTCATGCAAATACATGAACAAGGTCTCGCCACTAACAATCAATTCACCAATAAATCTTAAGATTTGTATCAACAAAAAATAGACAAACTATAAGGTATTTTACATAAATACGACAAAAATAATGACTCAAATTACTTGGAACTAGTAATTTTCGCTCAAAGCCAAATGCCATATTTGTTGAACGGCGTAACAAAGTATCGCTTGTTTGATATTTGAGAGGAAACTTTAACTACCTAATATTTTCAATGCTGGACATGTATGCCATGTTACATTTAAAATTCAGTTGAGTTCAGGTAAGGGGAAATCGAGGTCAAGAGCGGGTTCATCTTTTCTTACAAATATTATAAATGCGAAAATTTGCGAGGATGGGTGAATGGATGAATGGATGTTTGTTACCCATTTACGCAAAAACTACTGAACGGATCTGAATGATATTTGGTGATTAGATAGTTGACAGCCTAGAATAACACATAAGCTACTTATCTTATCTCGGAATTCCCTAGGGATCGGGATATACGTGAGAAAATCCTCCCACGCGAACGAAGACGCAGGTAGAAGCTAGTTAGTAATAAAAAATAAAAAAATAGGTTTGACCCCATCCGTCCATTACAGGGGTACAAAAATGTAGAATTGCCGCGCTTAGGCTGTTTCATAAAACTGACAAATATGATAATTTTGTTTTATGAAGATAAATGAGTATGAAATAGAAAAAAAAAATATATTAACAAAGTAATAGTACATTATGGTACAAGTGTGTAATGTTGGTGATTACCGCTGAGGCGCCATTGAGACCCGAGCCGTTAGGTGAGGGTCTTAAGAGAGCCGAGGACGGTATCATCAATACACACGTGTATCATACGACGTTTTTCAACACACTTGTGAAGAAAATAATACTAAAAAGCCATTTTGTTTAGTGAGTAAAAAG
Organism: Tholera decimalis; assembly: GCA_943138885.2. Taxonomy (NCBI): domain Eukaryota; kingdom Metazoa; phylum Arthropoda; class Insecta; order Lepidoptera; family Noctuidae; genus Tholera; species Tholera decimalis. Next base: position 2,505,230 of record OW964566.2, on the reverse strand, counting down.
TTTATTTAGAGAAACAATTAGTAAATGTGCAGCCATTAGCGGCCGCTTTCAACGCGGTCTGATGACGGGGGCCCTATTCTTCGACATAGCGAAGGCCTTCGACAAAGTCTGGCACAATGGCTTAATTTATAAGCTATACCAACTAGGTGTGCCGGATCGTCTCGTGCTCATCATTCGAGACTTTCTGTCGAACCGCTCCTTCAGATATCGTATCGAAGGAGCGCTTTCCACTCCCCGCCCTATCAGAGCCGGCGTCCCTCAGGGCGCCGTGCTCTCTCCCCCACTCTTCACGCTATTCTCTAGCGACATCCCAAAAAGCCCTCCAGTAGAGTTAGCCCTATTTGCCGATGACACGGCCATCTACTACTCGGGAAAAAGTCCCGATAGCATCGCTCATACCCTCCAGACCTCAGCCAACGCACTAGGCGATTGGTTTAGGAAATGGAGGATTGAGGTAAACCCTGACAAAAGTCAAGCAGTCCTGTTTCGCAGGGCTCGCTATAGACAACCCACCCTCCCCAGCCCGATCACTATGTTTGGCAAGCCGATCCCCTGGGAGAAGCGAGCCAAATACCTAGGTGTAATCTTAGACCAGTTCCTCAAATTCACTGAGCACATAAAGAAGGTTCGCTCGCGAGCCGCTTTCGCTCTCGGTAGGCTTCACTCCTTGCTGAATAAGCACAGTAAGCTCTCCCTTAGGTGTAAAATCCGAATTTACACGACATGCATACGTCCTATCATGACGTACGCCTGTCCGGTGTTTGCCCATGCCAGTCCGGCTCAGATCCATAGGATGCAGGTCCTTCAGAACCGTTTTCTCCGAAAGGCCACGGGCGCGCCCTGGTACTTGAGGAATGAGGATCTCCACATAGACCTCAAACTCCCTACCATAAAGCAAGTGTTGAAACGCATGTCAGTGCGTTACTTCACCTCTGCTGATACCCACACCAACCCCCTGATCGTATCGGCCGCCCGATACAGACCCTCCCAAATTTCTCGGGTTCGTCGCCCGCGCCACGTCCTAGACGAGCCCGACGACCCCATCACCATCCGACAAGAGAGCAGTAGGGAAACTAGCACTCTTAGAAAACACAAACACAAAACGCGTTCTGTATTCCGGCCTCGCCGACGAGGCCCATCGCGACGTCCGCGTACTTGTAATAGAAATCCTCCCCGACCTTTGCCAAACGAGCCAGCCCGCGATGCTGAGCCAGTAGCAATAAATACTCCCCTAATCACGACCCAGCCTGTCCCTTTGCTGCCCTCCCAAAATGACCCCGCTATGCCGAGGCCCGTACTCCGCAGGGAGTGCCCTTAGCGTGCGGCCATTAGTAGTAAGTAAAATTTTAGTTTGTAAGCCCTGGCTGGGGGCCTTTAATTTAATTATTAGAGGTCACCACAGGAAAGTCCGGTTAAGTAGACTCACAGCCTTAGTGTGCTGATCTACAAGTGGCCCTACCTAAAAAAAAAAAAAAAAAAAAAAAAAAAAAAAAAAAAAAAAAAAATGTGCAGTTGGTAAAATTATAATTAACTGTTTTTGATCGCATAACGGTCTCATCAGACAGATTATTTACTGAAATACTTTCATGTTGTATTGTTATTTGAGATGGTTCATTATTCGTGTAGGTAGGTGAAATCCAATCATTGGATGTACTTGGAGTTTCGCCAGTAGGACGCGCCTCAGAATCAAGTCTAATTCTTTTTGTGATTTTTGCACAAATTTATTTCTTGTTTTGTATGGAATCTTCTATTCTGGTAATTTAGAAAGAAACGGTCATTTTTCGCTTTTGGTGAACGTAAACTTTCATACTTCTTAACAATTTCATAGAATGGACCATGTATGGTGTATGACCTAGGTATTTTATTTTTCGTGATGGTATCTTCACTAAAAGCATCTGGCCATGGTTCTCTATGTCGTTTACAGTTATATTTGTTAATTCTTGTATCCTACATGCACCAGTTACACCAAATATTAAAGCAACCTGAAATAAAGAAACAATAATTATGTTCAACACACAACACAGTCTGAAGTCGCGTAGATATATAAAATTAGATAATTTAACTAACCTTAGTAGCCAGATATTGGTTATCTGGAGCATCTTTTATAAATTTTTCAACATCGTTAGACGATAAAACCTTTGATTTCTTGCTTCTAAATCCATCGGATAGTCTCTTTAGATAAGCTGACAAATTAGAGTATGTTTTTAAGTCCACTCCATTCTTTGTTCGGACTGTGCTTTTTAACATTGAGTATATACACCACAAAGAGCTAGGTTTGTACTTAAAAGATAATTCTTTACAGTACGCCATGAACACATTTTCTTAAAAAGACTGCGTACTCTTGTTGTTTTGCCATTGTATGAAATTTTGGTACGCTAATAGATATTTGGCCTTGGAGTTTCCAGGTAGTAAATTTTCCATAACGTTAAGAGCTTCACATCTTATATCGGGTGGTGTACAACATAAATCATTTTCTTCATAGCTAGTACTTGTAGACATTTTAATTCATAAATAACTATAATTTCAACAGTGAAAACGAGTTATGAAATTTTTTTCGCAATGGCGGGAAAAATTAATCAGTTTTCCTATGCGCGCGCATCTAACAGATCGGCCATAGACTAAAAGAATGAGGTTTCTTTTTTTTGGCTTTTCTCGGATAGCGTTTTAGCCACGTACAAAATGGGTAATTCAAAGTTTTCTTTATCAGAGAATAAACAAAAGTTATATTTGAGTGAAAGTTGTATTTATTAAAAACGTACAAGTTGAAATTTATCTATTTAAATACGAAGTTGCATGAAACTAGCAAGCAATAGGTAGGTACATTAATTTATTTGTACTATTGAACACGATCTTTTTGTTTCGAAACTTTTTAAAAAATAAAGCAACACAACCAATTTAAAAAAAAAACCTATAACTCACTTGTGAATTACACATTTACATTACAGTTTGATTACAGGTGTCATTATGTGCCTAATTGCGGTGAAATTAAAGCCATTTTATGAGCAAGTGTGTTGAAAAAGAATGAATCAATCACTAGTGCAACTATGATTATATGTTTTGAGATTTTTAAATGACATCACCCGACGAGCCCTTGTCATCGTCGGCGTTCCACTCGTATTAGAAACCAATGGCTTAGTGCATGACGATGGTAAATGACCGGACGGCATGTCATTGTTCCCAGTTCAGCATGTTGTGCTGGCGCTCCTGATGCGGCTGCGGAATACCTCAAGCGACGTAAATACAGTCGTTTGGTGATAACTATATTTTCGAGCCGTTTGGGGTCGAACCTCTCGGACCGTAGGGCCCGTGTGCTCACAGCATTTTTATAGAAATATCGTAAAGACTCGTTGACGCTTTCCTTGACCCAAAGGCTGGCTAATTCTTTGGCCAAAGGCTAAGCAATGCCAAACAACGAGACCATACCAGTCTCTTGGTGACGTTACCAACCGACAGCATTTAGGATGACTTTTTTATACTTTATTCTGGTTTGCTTTTAAGTATTTTAGTTTTGTATAATGGTTACAAATAAATTACTTTCTTACACATGACATTTATAAAAATCCTGTTAATCGCAGGCTAACATAACCTATAAAAATATCAACATATACTTAACCAATCCCATTTATAATAAAATATACATTTATATTTTACTCTCGTATCGTACGTACTCTCGCACTGAACAATAATTAACTCACCCACCACACAACAAACAAACACGTTAATTCCCATTGAATTATTCGGGCGAAACATTCGGAAACATTCGATTGCGGGGTACGAATTTTTCTAGCGGGGGGGAAAACTACTCCGGGGAGCATCTCCCCTCTTACCGCACCCCGCACCGCCATCGCAGCGCGCGCAGCGCGGCGGCAGCGCGGCGGTAGCGGCCGGCGCACAGAGAGCCTTATTTAAATTCATTTTGAATAATTCCGATTTAAAGAAACTTTCCCAGAAGTATTCCGGAATTATTCCGAATGTTTCAGAAGTTTTGCAACTATAGTCAGGGCAAGTGCTCACCTTCAGCGAACGTGTTAACGATGATTTTATTCGGTATTTCATGGTATGCACAATTATTGGTGGTAATAAAGTGTTTTTTTTTCGTTCAAACGGGGCACCAGTTCATAAGTCTTTTTTGGTTCTGGACTGATTCTACCATAAACAACATAAACATATTATAATCAGCCTATAACGTTGCCATTGTTAGGACATAGGCGTCCTTTACAGTCTCCACAGAGATGTGCCTTAACAGGCGTTGCACAGAGGAGGCTCCGGTGTGGTCTTTTTAGAGGTAACGGGGCCTTTTATATGTGCTGATGGTGATCACCGTGGTGGTTTTAGTGAGGTAAGAATCCCTCACTCCCTGGTCTTTACCCCGAAAGTCCAGGCGCCGTTTGAAGGATTCCCCCCGATAACAAAAAAAAAGGATATAGGCGTCCTATTTATGAGTGGAAGTTGGCAGTAATAGGTACACCACACCAGTCCAATGCGGATCGGTGAATGTCGCGTGTCTTCTGATGTTTAGGTCCTAGAATTTCGACAGCAGTAATGATGACGAAAATTACATCGAGTTATTTGTCCCCCTTCTAATAAACAACCAGGAATAGGAGCGGGTAAATAAAATAAATTAAAATATTTAAGTAAATGAAAAATGATCTTTTTTTGAAAATTGGTTATTAAATAACACTTTTACGCGTCATTTTTTTCGTAAATATTAACTAGATGAGGCCGGTGTTTCCTAACTGACTACCCTGAGAACAAACACCGAAACAAACTCAGAGGTATACTGGTTTAACTATACGGGAATCTTGTAGGTTGTGTGGGGGTGCTTACTAGATTCCCACACTTTTTTAGTCTACTAAAGGTCTTGGTCGTATTGTCTATATTTGTAAAGGCCGAGCCGTTATTATAAGAAGGTCATCTTATCATTCAAGCTCTTAATGAAGGGCTTAAAGACATGAGGAATTTCACAAACAATGAAAGAAAATTATTGCATTACTTTATTGTACGACTTATCGAACAAAGAATGCCTATGGCAAAACTAACCTGACTTATAGCATGAGAATATTGAGAACGATAAACAGTTTTTTTTTAACATTACGCCTCACTAGGGGTTTTTTCCTGTTCATAAGAATTAAAATATTTCTAGTGCGGAAATCGAACTCGTGGCACGCAGCGTGGCAGCCAATCACTCAACCTCTGGGCTACTGCGTCTGCAAAAATACCAGTATTTTGC